>OX439139.1:43638118-44349604 GCA_949318255.1 Pollenia labialis
GTAATCACCGTACTATTTATACCGCTTCGGATTGATTTGAGAACGGATGGATTGATTTTTCTTTTGAGTGCATATATACAAATAATATAATTTATTCAGGGCAATGGTCTTTCTTTGTTTTTGTCTTATGGTGTTTTCTTTTCTACAAAAAAATGTGCCTTTTTTTTAAACAAATTCAATTTGGTGTTTTTTTCTTAAAAATTTTGCTCCCGAAAAGGGTGGCTTGTTTTATTCTAAAAAACTCATGCTTTTCGGGAGCAAAATTTTAAAGAAACAGACACCAATTTGCATTTTTTTAAAAAAAAGGCACATTTTTTTGTAGAATAGAAAACACCATTATTTTCCATCCATAGCATCTTTTAGTGGTCAGTGTGTTTATAAAAGATGCAATAATACTTAATTGAGATAGAATATTAAAAGGACCCGTAATACGAGTTATGGGGTCAAAGATAAATATATCTTGCACAGGGAATGGGAAACTTAAAATACTCTTATTTACCACTCGATATCGGTGTTTAACCCCCGAATTCCAAACGATTATTAAATTTAACAAACGTTTATAAAGGACAATTTTCAAAGTAAACTTGTTCTTTAAACCTTTATTAAATTTAAAAAAATTTTATGAATACAGGCATTAGTGTTTAAATAAAGATGAAAATATCTTAGTAAAGAAAAAGTTATTGCTCTGAACTAATTATGGAAAAAGAATACACCTTTTTATTTTTTTCTACGTTAAATGTATGTTTCCCTACGAAATCCAGGGATATTATTCAAAATGTCCAAAATTGAGGTATCATCGTTCAATGGAAATCGCTGCAGGGAGATGATCCATAGAAATTATGTGGTTTCAACATGATGGTGCCACTTGCCACACGGCAAGAGAAACAATGAATCTTTTGAAAGACAAGTTCATAAAGCGCATATTTTTTTTGGGGTTTTTTTTTTAAATCAGAAGTGTACAGCAATAATTCTAGAACAGTTTAAGAGTTTAAAAACAACATTATAGATTAGATAACCATCATTGACAAACGGTTTATTGATAAACGTAATTGAAAATGTTGGAAAAAGATTGGAAGCCTGCTGTGCACAGAAAAAATTTCGCTAATTTTTTTCCAATTAAAGCATTAATCAAAAGTAAAATCAGTTTTAATTAAAAATTTAATCAAGTGAGTTAAACGTTTATTCAAGCGAATTAAGCGTTTAATCAATAGAATTAAACGTTTAATTGATAATATTAATTTGTTTACTGGTGCAAATTTAATTAATTTTTTAACTAATATCACAAATTTTTTAATTGAAATCAATTTTTATTTTTTTCTGTGTGCCAGAAGGTTGGTCGTTTGAGTGACATAATTTTTCATTTTTGACCGGAATACCTCAAAACAAACTTTTTTTATTAAAATTAAAATTATATCTCAAGTTTGGACCCCCTTTATGAATTTTTTCTAAATATAGCAAACAAAATATTCGCCAAAATTTCCTTCAAATTCCTTTAACTGGCATCAGTGTTAGTTCAACCTGTATTAAATATGCTGAGAATGCATATCATATCTTCTTTTATCTGTCCTTTCTACCCTTTCCCGCTCTCTCTTTCACCATTTCATGCAGAAAATAAAATGTATGTACTTATTTAATGTTCCGCCATGACCCTGCTCACACTCATTTACTTTTTATCTTTCTAATTCGGCTTCATTCTCTCACCCAACCCCCCCGAATGTAACACTTGTCGTTTATTTTTATGGGATTTTTATGAGTTTTCATTACACTACACTGTAAGCCAATGTTTATTTTAAGCATGGAAGTGTGTCTGCGAGGGTTATTCTCTTTTTTTTTAAGTATGTTTTTATTATTAAAGCAGCAAGATTGTGAATGTGTGTATAAGGCAAAGGGAGTGGCGAACTTAATAAATTTTCTTGGATAATATGTGATAATTTGTTAAAGGGATCTCTTTAAATAATTGATGGCTTAAAAAGTTTTTATTACATATTATTTTTGTAATACATTCCCTTTGTTGTTGCTTTTTTTTTTGTTTATCAAATATTATTCAATTTTCTTTCTAGGGAATTTATAGAGTTAAAAATCTACGGAATTTTTCTTATATTTATTTATGTTTTGCTAGGACTTTAAGTAATAAATTATTTTAGTTAAAATTTAACAACAACATTTTTTTTAACGTTGTTTGTGGCAATGTTTTTCTCTTACCTGCAAAAGGTTTATAGTAAAATTTTTAAAATATTTGCTTTAGTTTTTTGAAAATGATATATTGACAAAATGATTAATGGTTCTTATAAGCTTTTATATGTTTATTTTTAAGGATATGGTGAGTTTTGTTTTTATCTTAAAACATGTAGAAATGTAAATAAAACTTCAAAGAAATATTGTTTTATTATCTTCCAAAGTTATCTCGTTAACGAATAGTATACCCTTTGATGCTAGGGTGATCAAATGTTTCGAACTCGTATACCGAACAACGGTTCTAATAGTGATGGAAGGCATTTATCGCTCAACAATAAAGGACATTAAAAAAATATTATTACGAATATTCAAACGATTTCTCGAATCTTTAGTTGTGTTTGTATCCTATTGCGTATTTTGTTGGGCCCCTGCAAATGGCAAATTTGTAATAAAAAATCGTGTTTTTAGAAGCGCTTAGGGGTAGTTTGAACGATCACACAAGTCGTTCGTATTTAACAGGCCTGTGGAGTCGTCAAAAAATAGTTTCAACTACCAGACGATGAAATTTATTAAGTCCGACACCGGCCCTAACTCGGCGCATAAAAATATTGTTCACCAATTAAAGCATAAATCAAAAATGAAATCAGTTTTAATTAAAAAATTCAATCAAGTGAATTAAACGCTTAATTGATACCATTAATTTGCACCAGTAAACAAATTCACTTTGATTAAACCATAAATTAAATTGATAAAACGTTTAATTCATTAGATTATATTTTTAATAAAAACTAATTTTATTTTTTATTAATGCTTTAATTGGTAAAACAATTTTTTCTGGGTGACTCCTACTCCAACTCCTACTCTTAAATTGATGATAAATATATGTATATAAGGCTGGTCCTTATTTGACGATGAACTCTTTTCATTTTATAATACAGTTTCTTTTAAATGGTTAAATTAAGCAAACAATTTTTTCTGCAAAAATTTTAAATCGATAATAATCGATAAATTTTGGGTTTTTGTTAATTTTACCTCTTAAAGTTCTGGCAACACTGTTTACAGAAGAACGCTCAATTTTTAGACACCAGCAGTATGAACGATATTGTTTCGCTATTATTTTACTTTAAAAAATTGTTGATTTTAACTAAATAGTTTTAGACAAGCCGATAGCCTTAGTAGCTAGTGCCTTAGCTTTAAGATTTATTGCATGTTAAGTAATGATTAGTAATCGTAATAATTACTTATTAGATTACTTTTTTCATAAGGGTAAAGTAATGATTACAATTACGATTACTTTTGGTTTTGCATTATTACTAATTGAATACGATTACAAGTAATCAAAAAATAATCAGAAGTACCGGCGATTACTACAAAATAATCAAAAAGAATCAAAAAATAATCCGATTATTTTCAACGATTATTTTTTGATTCTTTTTGATTACTTTCAACAATTGTGTATTCATTTGCACTAAAAACTTTTTAGAAACAGTTGATAACCTGTTTAAAGTTTTCATAATCAATTAATTTTAATATATTTATTTTAAAAATAACATAAACAACATTAACTACAGCACGTAATTCAAAATAGCTGAAGAAAAATAGCTAAAGAAATAGTAAGTTGAAAACTTAAATATTAAACAAAACAAAAATAATATAATTTTATAACAATTTTTGATAATAAAAAATACAAACAAAAACATTTTATTAACAAATGCCGAGCAACGACTATTGGCCGAATAAGCGGTCGGACAATTATAATAACATATTTTTACAATTGGCCTTCATTAAAAATAATTTTTCAAAGGAAAAATCAGACAATGATTGTCGCCTTGGACTGTTGACGATCCTGGCAAAAGAAAACAGTCGTTCCACTGGAGCTGAAGATGTTAGGGGAGTATTAAAGTATATAAATGCTTCCTTTAGCAAATCATATTTTTGCCAATTTTCTGTCAGCGCCTGAATTATCGTTTAGATAGCTGAAGAATTGATGCTTTATAGCGGATCGTCGGTCAGGTTTTGTATGGTCTTGTGAAGAAGGACCTGTATCAATTTCATCATCTGTAAAGTCAAGTCGCTAAAAATCAAACAAACTTTAAAATAATACACGCATTAGCTCACCATCAAAACTAAAATCAAAAAAATCAGGGACAGCCGATAAATTATTTTCAATTTCATAATTAATTGTTCTGTAAAGTGTATCCAAAACTGTGGTGCGATTCTGTAATTAATTTTAACAATAGTTGTCATTGTCAAAAAATTTAAGAAGCAAATTAACGATATTGCTATTCTGTAACATTTTAAACAACACTTGTTATCGTTAAGTCAGCTGTTTGCGTTAAGTAAACGACAACATTTAACTGTTTCCAATAAAAATAATTGTACGAATGAATACGCAATGTTTGAAAGAAATCAAAAAGAATCAAAAATAATCGTTGAAAATAAATCCGATTATTTTTGATTATTTTTTAGTAATCGCCGGTACTTCAGATTATATTTTCATTACTTGTAATCGTAATCAATTAGTAATCAGAAATTTTTTCTTATAGAGTTAAATAATCATTACGATTCTTTTTAAAAAGTAATCTAATTGATTACTAATCGTAATCGAAGTTTAACAGGTATGATTTATTGTTATTTTAATTATAATAAATATCTAAATAAATAAATAAAAATAATTTTAGATAACTAAAAATTTATTTTTGGTAGTTAAATTACATAAAATAACGGAAAATTCATTTATTTTTACGGAATTCGCCGTTGATTTTTTTACAGTTAATATTTAGTGAACTTTTCGTTATTTTAAATTAAATTTTCTTTTAATTTTACATAAAGAAGAATTTAACTTAGTCAACGGACAATATTAACTGCAACTGATAATCCGTATTATTATGCACTTAGTTTTTTGAAAATGTTAGAATCAGTGAAAAATAAATTTGCTTGGAATTTTAAATGTTTATTTATTTAAAAATGACTGGACGGAATACTTCTTAAATTAACTACAGGGCGTTACTGTAATAATATTATGAGTGCAGTATTTTTGCAAAAATGCATCTCTGATCTAATTATTATTTGAAAATTTTCAAAAGACCATAAGAACTTATCATAACAAGATTGTGTTTTCCTCAAAACAAGTACGACTTGTGTGGTCTGCCAACTACCTTTAAGGAGAAAAAGCGCATAATCCCGCGATCCACTTAAAGATTTATTTTGGTGCACTGTTTAAGAACAAAATAATATCAAAAAGCTGCTTATTAAGTACAAATATCAAAGAAGGGTTAAAAGCGAAAAATTTACATTTTCTGCACACACACAAACGCATAAAAATAAATATCAATTACAAGAGCAATATCAACGAGTCCTTCTTGAAAATTATGGTTTTTTTTCGCAAGCACACAAATCTTAAAAAAAAAATGTTTCACAGAAAAAGCTGGGAAGCCAAAATTACTTAATATTTTTTCATCAGAAATACATAAATTATTTGGTTAAAATTAGTTGAACTTACAAATTAATTACGCAAAGAACATGAACATTTGATTTTAATAACCAAATTTGTTAATTTTTCACCTAACGTGTTAATTGATTCAACTAAAAAAATAATTTTAAAAAACTTTTATTTTTTTTAATTTAGAAAAAACAAAAAAAAAAATGCAATTATTAAAGTAATTGAATGGAGCAAATAAATTATCAATTTTATTAAATGATTTGAAATTTATAATTAAAATTTTAATTAAATAATTTAATCCAAATTTGTAATATTTTAACCAGGCTTAAGTTCATCAAATTTAATTTTCATTAAATTATTTTTATGAAGAAAGGAATTTTGAAATGAAATGAAAAATTATCAAAAATCAACTTAAGCCTGGTTAAAATATTAAAAATTTGGATTAAAAACCATAAATAGTCCAACAAAATAACCACAATTCTAATTATTGTTAAAGCTAAGGCACGAGCTCTATGTGCACATTTGTCCTTCAAGTTGTGCTGAAAAAGGTCAACAAGAAAAAGAAAGACAAAATGAAAAAACAAAAAAATGTACTTTGGACTTCAAGAAGAATTCTTGACATAAGTACGGAAAAAACAGAAGTTAGGAAAAACATGTAAAATCAATTAAAAAAATGGATAATCATTCAAAAAAAGCAAATTTCGATCTACCAAAGGCTAAAATACAATTTGGTTTAAGGATTGATGTTTGACTATTGACGTCAGCAGTCGTCGATGGCTGCGAGTGTAAGACGGCAAATCCATCTGAGGAGATCGAGTGGTTGCGATCGAAACATGTCATGGTAACCAGCCGCCTGGGTTCGAATCTCAGGTCAGTCAAGAATGAATGATTATCAATAACAATTTTGATTAATTTTCATGTTGTAAAATTCCTTTCTTCATAAAAATAATTTAATGAAAATTAAATTTGATAAACTTAAGCCTGATTAAAATATTAAAAATTTGGATTAAAAATCATATTCTAATAATTTAATTAATTTTATGGCAAGAAATAATATTCAATATAAATAATATCCAATTTAACAAATGAAACTTATTTCATTTTAAACAAATTAATAAATTGGATTAATTTAACTAATGTTTTAATTACATATTATTTTAACACAATTTAAATGATAATTGAATCAAATATAATAAAAATTTATTTAGTTGATAAATAAAAAAAAAAAAATAATAACAAAATTTTCTGTGTAAGTCAAAAAAAGCGACTAAAGACTCGACTATAACATGCTGAAGTTGCGATGCATGCGATTCATATGCGTCTAACCATATTGAACTTAAGAAAACTTTTTGGTTAATTTTATGAAACTGGCATTTGCTTAAGCAAGGTGCGAAACAGATCGCACTTCCCGTACGAAATAAAATATGTTTTGATTTTTTTTTTTTTGTTAATTTTTGCCAGTAGCTTAAGCCAGCTTAATATGTATGTAAAACGGGTTTTCGAAATTCCGGGCATTGAATTTTTTTAATTTTTCGAAACCCCGCTTTACATACATTGCACGATTTTTTGGTCTTAGAAGACCCTAGTAAAATTTGATGCAGAAAATGTTCGTAGAACATTTTAACCGTTAAAAGTGCCGTTTTAGTATACTTTTGTGTAAGAGTTGGGAAAAAGGACAAAAATTACCCCTTACAATGAGAGTTAGAAGGTTAATAAATTCTAATAAAAGAATCGCCATACGATTCTACTGAAGACATCTGAAATTATTTTTTAGCTCAGAAGTACATTTATTATATATTATTTTGACTTATACCAAACGCCTTTTCAAAAAATTCAAAAACTTTAGGGGCCCATATTTCGGGAGCTGGAGCTACCTTTTCAAAACCCTTCGGCAGATTTGCTCTACTAGTAGTCTACTTTCATTTCGCGTTGCAAGCATTGAGGCTTGCATTTTTTGTTGCACAGAGTAATTTGTAAATTAGTTTTGACAACAAAATTTGTTGAAATACAATTCTATTTTTGTCACAGTATAAAATTAGGGGTTTAAAAGTTTGTAAAAATTTTTTTATTAGAAGCCAAAAATTATTTGACCAAGAGCATTGTTGAATTGCCATAAAAAATAATTGTCAAAAATCGTATCTTGGAAAAACGTAATCAACAAATTATTTTATCAGTTCTTGATTTTTTTTTTGACAAATAAAATTGTTAAAAAGATTTATGCATGTTGCAACAAGTACCATTATTTTGTTGTTGCTATGTTAGTTGCCGTAACTACCCTGCAGGGAATGCCAATAGAAAAAAAGTGTGGATATATAGTGACATTGTCAGAAGTACTACTGACAAAGTGTACTCCAGCCAATGTAATCTTCTATTGACATTTAGCATTAGCTTGTCATTGCAAATCCACCAGTAGACTGTAGCACTACTGACTATGAAGTTTT
This sequence comes from Pollenia labialis, assembly GCA_949318255.1. Lineage (NCBI taxonomy): Eukaryota > Metazoa > Arthropoda > Insecta > Diptera > Polleniidae > Pollenia > Pollenia labialis. The sequence goes on from OX439139.1 coordinate 43,646,177, forward strand.
TTTAAGATCACATGGTGACATTGGAACTAAAGATTATCAATGCAATAAAAATATTGACTGCACAGCATAAAACAAAACAAACTATTGACGACTTCGTTGACAATGTCCCTATCAATGCTCTAGAAATTTTGTCTGTAACGTAACTGTACTCGCCCAACCAATTGCCGCTACAGAAAAGAGTGGTGACATACAGATATATTGTTCTACGCTGACTACAGGGTACGTTAACGGCATAATGATGGCATTAGAGTAAATGGCATAACAAAAATATATCGCACCCTAAATACTAAAGGGTCACAACTCAAAATTCTTAAATTTTCAGTAGACACAAAAAACGGGTTTCTTTTTATATGAACTCTAATACCACAAAGAAGGATTAAATTGTATTTTCTTCGCAAAATAATAGAGAAATTGATCTAAGATTTCTATAGTGCGTAGATATGACCACTGTACATCGATTTATTACAAAAAATGAAAATTGAAAAATTTTGAGTTGTGACCCTTTGGTATTTAGGGTGCGATATATGTATGTAATAATATGTATGTTCTATTTCTGTTGGTGAACGAACGTGTTTTGAGCGAAAAGTGATACATAATTCCATTATTCTCACCACCTCCTTCAAAAATTTTTTTAATCATTTTTTGTAGAAAATTATTTTCTTTGACTCGAATAAACGGTTTACTTTACTAATTGCTGCATTTAAAGTTTCCTTAAATGCTTATTTTACAAGTTTTTCATCATCTCTTACAGAAATAGTTTTTACTGCATTTCAGAATCTGATGCAAAAAATCTCTCATGCAGCTGCTCTGCATAAAAAATCTTAAATTTTTTAGAAGCAAGAAGAACACGTTTTTTTTTAATTTTTATAAAATCATTTTGGGTCTTTAAAAATTTTTTTAGAGTTTTACTCCACTTCTTTCACTAGTTCGAAATTTCGGAGCTCCAATTCTTGACATTGCAATAAGAAAATATTGGACCATATTTTATCTAAAAAAAACAACATCATAAGATGGTTCATTAGCACATAGGGTATATTCCTGAAAGAAGCTTGTATGGTGACTATGTGAAATTATGCTTGAAGGTTGGTCCAGGACCAATATTTAAAAGAGTTGCAAACATCAGCACAAACGCATAATACCTCTTCACTATTGTTTTATGGGTATAACCACCAGATGGCTTAAAAAAGCTTTTGTTTTTTTTGCAAACATATTCTTTTATCTATAAACGCCTAACCAGTGTTGCCAATTAAGCCATTTTGTGGCAAGACTTAACAATTTTTCATCTCGTTTAGCCAGTTTAAAATTAAATTTAGCCGTTAGCCAGTTTTTAAGCAAAATTTTCTTCAAGTTTTTAACATTTTTATAACAAATAATATTATAAATGCAGCCTTTGCTGTGTTGTCACGTTGAATTTTTCTTAATTACATAGTTTACACAGATGACTTTTACAATAAAAAAAAAAATTTATCGATAATTTAAGTTTTTTCGTTACTTAAATATTTTTCTTATGTTTAGTTGTTCGTTACTTAAAATGTATTAATACATAAAAAAAAAAATAATGTCGTATGTGCAATTTCATTGTAGTAAATAAATGTAAGTTGTTTTTTATTAATATCAAGCCGAATTCATAACAGGTTATCTCGCTTCAACAACAAGTACGAATCGTACAAAAACCACAGTCAATTTGTTTTTGTAAAATCGTTGTACAATGTCTAAAACAACAAAACAAAACAGAAACAAAAATAAATAGCAAAATTTTGACATCCAACAATTATAAAGCTAAAAAAAGAAATTATAAGCAGGGCTTTTAACACCACCTCTAATGAATTCGCCTTGACTAATATTGATACGTTGTTTGGTAATAAAATCTTGTTTAGTGATTTAGTAGTGGAAAGTTGACATCACTGAACCCAAAACTCATGCATTTAGTTATTTTGAAAAGCGCACTAGTGTACTTTTATGTTAAATACTGAGAAAATAATAATTTTGTTTTGCCGCTTCCATAATTTCCCATTGGTTAATACTAGGGTGTAGGGTATTAAATGGTCGCGCCAGACCAAATATACTTTCTTATTTGTTCTTTAATTTTATTTAAAATAAAATAATTTAAATTTCAATTATTTTTTTTGCTGTTGATGAGTTTGGCTGGCTCTGTCATTTGTCAAGATTTTATTTTTTATTTCTTCTTTTTTTTTTAAATTCAAGTAAAAATTATTTGTTTCTTTTTGTTTTGTTAATTCACTGTCGAGACCATTTCCTTTTCATAGACTTTTTATTTTTCTTAACAAAAAAAAAAAAAAAAAAAATTTATGCAGAAAAATTCACTTTTCGTCTTTTTTGTATTTTTTTTTATCGTTTCGTTTATTTAACTTTTAAAACCAAAGAATATTGATATTTTAAGACACCAAAATTTATATTATTTTCTAGGATAAAAAAGTTTTGCGACAATTTCATTTTTGCTGTTGATTTTCTTACTTTTGCACTTGTTACTTTTTGGCCTCATATTTTTGGTTCTTTGAGTTTTCCCGGTTGGCAAACAACAAATTTGTTTATTATTGTAATTTAACCCTCCGACGAGCGGTACCTTTTTATTCGGTCGTTGAGCGGTAAGGTCCGTAGGGACCTTATATGAAAATGCATTGAATTTTGCTAAAATGTATATATATTTTAATTTATTTTGATGTTATTATTTTGTTATTATTTTGAATATGCATTTTAAACATTTGTTTTAAAAAATTTAGTACGTTTTAAGACATTCATATGAAAATTCATATAAGGTCCCTACGGTCGTTGAGCGGTAAGGTCCGTAGGGACCTTATATGGAAATGCATTAAATTTTGCTAAAATTTATACATAATTTAATTAATTTTGATGTTATTATTTTGAATATGCATTTTAAACTTTTGTTTTAAAAAATTTAATACATTTTTTAGACATTCATATGAAAATTCAAACAAGGTCCCTACGGACCTAACTGCTCAACGGCGTACTAAAAGTCTTTAAAATAACAAATAAAATACTCTGCAAATAAGAAATCTCCTGGAATTAGTATTAAAGCACTAATAACACTCGAATAATAGAAGTCATGCAATATTTAGCCATTCTCCCCATCCGTTTTTAAATGACACTTTTTTAAAAATGTAAAAAGTCCACCGGGACCTTACCGCGCGTCAGAGGGTTAAAGCGGATGTAAAGAGTAGTTGTAATTGTAAGTGGAGTTGTTTGTGTGCAACGGTGTTTTTTTAATCCTATTATTTTATTTTGTTTGACTTGTTCTCATATTGGAAAAGTTTTAAAAATCGAAGTCAACTTTAGGTGGCAGCGGATGTTTGTTTTATGTTCTTTTTGTGTCAATATCAGTTTAAATTTATTTATTAAAGAAAATTTTGTTTCATTTACATAAAAAAAAAAAAAACCCTTAAAATCATTAAGAGATTTTATTTTTATATAGAGATTTTTTTGTTAGTATTTTTGTAAGCGAACGAAAAACTTTAAATCATTTTTTCTTTTTTGAGAATTTTAAATGATTTTCTTCCTTTAAAATCATCCTGAAAGCGGCATTTTTTTTCTTAATCATCAGAGTTTTTTACGAGCAATTGGTTTTGTATCAGTTGTTTTTGGCATTTCTACCATATTTTGCACAAACAAATGCTTTTGTTCTTGACATTTTTATCATTTGTTATACGAACAAAATATGTGTTGTTGTCTATTGTTGTAGTTTTGTGCGCGCAGACCAACTAATTTGGCCATGAACGCAGTCTGAAACTCCGGATTCTTCCGCCGAAATGTGATTTTTTTTTTTTGTTATTTTATTAATGACCAAAATTTTTTCGTCAAATACAAACTTAGTAATGGTGGTCTGATTTCTGATTAACTAAACCTAGTTTAACTGAGATTTCAAAAGCCCAGTCTTAGAGAGTTAAAGAGAGTTAAAGCCTTCTGAAAAAAACAAAAATCTAATTTCTTATTTATTCTTTGGACATAATTCACAATCAGTTAATTGCAAAAGGTAGGTAGGTAGGTAGAAAGGCTGGTGTGAAGTTTCCTCCACACCTTCACCCAGAGGCCAATATGGTCCATTGCGATGCCTTAATTAGGATAGATAAGGTGAAAAGGAAAAGGTAGATGAAAAAAGAGAATGACAGCCCGAGAATAAGAAAATAGATATAGAAATAAAGCAAAGACCAAACCAAAATTCACACTACACGCGGACAGCGCCCCGTCTCCTCTCACGCAGCCAGGTCATCCCCATTACGAATCCTATAAGACCCTCGAGTCCACTCCCCGAGACGTCCCCTAACTCGCCCAGGAATCTACTGCCCAGCCACCTCAGCCTGCTATTCTGGAGCCTGGGACAGTGGCACAGAATATGCTCAACCGCCTCCAGCTCCTCCGGGTCCTCACACAACCCGCACACATCCGATAAGTCGGATCCCATTCTCACCGCCATCCTGCCTATCATACAGTGGCCCGTGACACAGACCCTACTCTTGCCCAGCAGCGATTTCGAATCGGACCTCCTAAGTACCGGCCGCAGTGTCCTTGATACACGGCAGTCTATTCGGCTCCCCCAGGCCCGGTTGGTCGCATCCAGAATCCATTCCGTGATCCTTCCAAAAAGGAAGCCAATTGGAGGCCTAACTGCCTCCACCCGGTCAGGATCATCCATCTCCGAGCCCTGTCTCGCCAACTCATCAGCCAACTCATTGCCGATTATGTTGGAGTGACCCGGCACCCAGCATAGCCTCAACGCATATTCCCCTAAGGCTCCCCCTAGAGCCCTCCTACAATCATCAACCAGCCTGGATTTCACATAACAGCCCCTCACATCCATAAGAGCTGCCTGGCTGTCCACATATATAGTGACCACCGAGCCCCTATCAATGTTGTCCCTCATCAGTCCCACGGCCCTAAAGACCCCAAGAACCTCCGCCTGAAAAACACTGCAGTCTTCGGGAAGCCTATATGACATTCTGATGTTCAGATCCTCGATGTAGACCCCCGCACCCGTGCCCCTCATCAAATAATCTGCTCCTACCCGACCAGCTCTCCCTAGTAGGCATTATTACCTCCGGCACCCGCCCAAAATCCACCCTGGTGCTCACGTAATCAGTAGAGCCGGGCAATCCCAGGCAGTAGCCCCCAGCCTCAATCTCACCAAGGATCCGTGCGTGACCCTGTGTGACATTTCCCATCAATCCTAACTCCCTCAGCCTAAGAAGGCTCCTGGCTGCCATTCCCATCACATACTGCTCAATAGGCAGAAGATGTAGAATGACATCCAGGGCCGCCTGAGGAGTACTTCTCATGGCACCTGTCATGCCAATTGAAGCACACCTCTGAGCCTTAGACAAAAGGTTCCTTCGACTAGCCAATCTCAATGACTCCCACCAAACACAGTATCCATACGTAAGAATGGGTCTAACCACCGAAGTGTACAGCCATCCCACTACTGACGGCCGGAGTCCCCAACTCTTACCTATTGATGATCTGCAAGCATAGTAGGCATTGAGACCCCTCTTTAGTCTCTCCTGAGCATTCCTTCCCCAAGACAGCTTGCTGTCCAGAAAAACTCCCAGATACTTAGCACTATCCGATAGTCCAAGCTCCACACCTCCCAGTACCGGTAGCCTAAAATTCTCCACCTTGTACCTCCTAGTAAAAAGAACAAGCTCCGTCTTCTCCGGATTAACTCCCAGTCCCTTATCGCTCGCCCATGCCGACAGTTCGCCCAGCGCCCCTTGCATGACTTCGCTTATTGTCGGCAGAAACTTGCCCGACACCAATAAAACTACATCATCCGCGTAGGCCACGACTTTCCGACCCATTCTTTCAAAAAGTCTCAGAACGACATTGACGGCCAAGAGCCACAATAAGGGAGAGAGAACTCCCCCCTGTGGGGTCCCCCTAGTCACCAGTCTCTTCACGCGTTCCCTTCCCCAGTCCGAGTGAATAACCCTACTACCAAGAATCCTAGTTATCCATTCGACCAGGAACAGCGGAACCCCCAGATCAACCAGTGCCTGCCTAATAGCCTCTATCCTCAAATTGTTAAAGGCGCCCTCTATATCCAGGAATGCCGCCAAGGTGTATTCCTTGTTTCGCAATCCTCGCTCCACATAACCCACCACATCATGAAGCGCACTCTCAACTGATCTACCCTTAAGATAGGCGTGTTGAGCACCGCTGATGATGCCGGCGTCAATCTTCGTCCTCAGATATAGATCAATCAGTCTTTCCAGCGTCTTCAGAAGAAAAGACGATAAGCTGATTGGTCTAAAGTCCTTGGGTTTAGAGTGACCGGTTTTACCCGCCTTGGGTATAAAATCTACCCTGACCTCTCTCCACCCTCTAGGAATGCACCCATTCAGCACACATACCCTAAACAGTTCCACCAACAATAGGAGCGATGATTTCCCGATATTCTGTAGCATCGCCGGAAAGATACCATCTGGTCCCGCCGATTTGTGGGACCCAAAGGTATTTACCGCCCATGTTACCCTATCCAAGGTGATCATATCCCCCACCGTTCCAATTTCCTCACTGCCTGAGCCCAACCCAGGGAATGGGTCTCCACCCGCATCACGTTCCCCCAGCCCAGGGTCCACACACCCCGGAAAGTGAGTCTCCATAAGCAGACAGAGAGATTCAGAGCCCGATTCTGTCCATGAGTTGTCCGGTCTCTGAATATATCCAGGGACTACTGGGTCCTTGGATAAAATTCTCCTGAACCTAGACATCTCATTGACAGACTCAACTGACTCGCTTAACCTGATCCACGAGTCCCTTTTCGCTCTTCTTATGTCCCTCTTATACTTCCTGTTACTCAATCTAAAGTTACTCCAATCCTCTTCCCTACGCGTATACTTCGCTCTATTGAACAGCCCTCTGACAGTGGACCTTAGAGTCCTCAACTCATCTGTCCACCATCCTTGCTGTGTACGTCTGCCCGGAAAATTCAGCGGACAGGATCGCTCATAGCTACTGGTTAGCATCCCCGTTAACATGCCCACCAGCCGCTCCACACCGGTCGGAGTCGACCCCCAATTCGGAGTAACTCTGAGGTTACTCTGCACCAGACCCGAAAAAGAATCCCAATCCGTTCTCCTCGGATTCCTATACGGACACCTTTTCGACCTCTCAAACACTAGCCTAAAGGACAGACGACTATGGCCAGAAAAGGAGAAATCCAAAGCCACCTTCCAGTCCTCTACTAATTCCCTACAGTTCGTCAATGTTATATCTATCACTGCCCCGCTATCCCTAGTTCTGAACGTCGGCGTATTTCCCCTGTTACAGATCAAAAGATTGCTGGCAATAATAAAATCAAACATAGACTCACCTCTTTTGTTGATGTCGGCACTACCGTATAGGGTGTGGTGTGCATTGGCGTCACATCCCAGTACCAGTCTCAAGCCATTTCTGCCTGAGTGCTCCACCAACTCTCGTACTTTCTCACCAGGTGGATCGACAGCTTCATATGGCAAGTATGCCGATGCTAATGCCAGGACTGATCTGTCCCTGGCCTCCCCTGTCACGACCGTGAGGTCTCCGTTACTGAAAGAATGAGAAAACATAAATTTGTGCTCAGTTCTTGCCAATATACATGTTCGTACCTTCTCCTCCGAGCGGGATACGAACAAGGTATACCCCGTCACCTTTAATCCAACTACCCGGTTTTTATTAATCCAGGGCTCTTGGATCAAGGCCACGTCCATTGCAAAAGCTTTTGTGGAAATTTTCTCAAAGTAGCGACAAACTACCTGTTACTTAATGTCGACGTAACGATTTTGGATTTCTCAATATATCGACAAAAACATTTTTTCAATTGGTAACACCTCCTTATAACAGAAAATGAGGCATTGAGAGAACCAAATTTCCTTAATGTGCAGTTTTTCATTGGGGGAAAAGATAATAAATAGCCTTATGAGAAAACGGCCACTAGAGTTTGATTTAAATAATAGTGTTGCCAGATTTCTTTTTACAAAAACTCCTTTGCAGTCGATAAAAATTTTAAACAGTAAAAAGCAGTTTTATAATCTTTGGGGTCTTAAAGCGCAGAATTGCAAAAGGGGTCTGCCACTACGGAATTCTAAAGTTTGACAGTTGATAGCAACCATATTAATGAAGTTACATCTGCGAAGTGGTTGTCATTTATTCAGTACGTCTTGCCAATGTGGGCGGACATATCGTTCAAGAAAAGGCACAAATGACAAACATTAAATACTTTAAATATTTTAAATTTTCATTGAAAAATCTTCCTTTATAAACGAAAATGCCGAATTCAGGACGATATCAATTAACATGAAATCCAAGACCTTTAAATTCGTTCCCAAGAACACACTGTTCGGTGTGGATTTTGGACTGGCGGGTTCATCTGTTCAATTCATTGAAGATCATCACCGTCAATGGCGAGCGCTATATGTCGATGATAACCAACCGCTTGTTGTGAACACCAGCTAAATGAGGTTCCAACAGGACGGTGCTTGATGTTAGGTTAGGTTAGGTTCCATGGGCAGCCATCAAAAGACAGCTCACTTGGGTCCCTTATTGGTCCCTTTGTGATACCCTGCGCCAATGTTCATCCCCTAGAGCAGTTACTTAGATGGCGTCACTGCAAAGTCCAACCACCTCGTCTTCCTAGTGAAGAGAAGGAGCGATTTCAGTTCCATCCCAGATAGATCCTCCAAGCAGACAAATACCGGTTCCCCCAGGCATTCCCCCCTAATACCCCGCACACCAGGCAATGACAGAGAAAGTGGAGCACAGTCTCCTCCTCCTCCTCGTTCTGACAACTTCTACAGTAGTCGTTAAATTCCAGACCCATTCTTCCAGCATGAGTCCCCACCGGCCAGTGTCGAGTTACAACCGATATCACCGTCCTAATCTGGTCCCTGCTGAACCTAAGTAGAGAGCTAGTTCTCCGTCCACCATATCCAGGCCAAAGGATCCTGGATATCGAGCAGGTGGTTTCACAGGTCCACCGCGTCTGCGCAACTCTATAGGACTCGCGCCCTATAAGTGATTTACAGTGAGCCATTGGAAGGCCAATGAATTGGTCAATGAATGCATCATCCATGCGACCACCCTGTTTGGCCAGCTCATCTGCTTGATGTCACACAGCTTATAAACACATTAAGGATATTCTGGATGAGCTGTGAGGGAATGATCATCTCACGTGCAGGTGATTTAAACTGGCAACCGAGTTCGTGAGATTTAAATCCGTTAGACTTTTGTTGTGTGGATTTTAAAGCCAACATAACCCATGCCACCCTTCAAATTCAGCCTGATTTGTGTGCCAGCGTAATGGAAAGTTATAAATTTCGGATGAGCCCCGCCCATCGAAGCTGCAAATGAATTTGTACCCTGTTATATTCCATACATAATGTCATCGTTAAACTTCAAGTGAAAAATGGTTTAAGGGCCGATGTTGAATGAGAACCACACCTAAGCTTCAAGTTTTTTTCTGCATTTCATTTGACATTTTAAATTTCAGACCAATTCAATTTGAACCATGGAACACAATCGAGCATCCCGTCAAAGTTATTCAGGCTTACTATGAAAATGGGCGTTCATATCAACATGCATGTCGTGCACTTCGTGCTTTTTCGGTCAATTTAATCGTCGAAATGTGCGAACAATCGAAAAAATCGTGCAAAAATTTGAGCAAACCGGGTCTGTAGGGGATGTGAAAACACCAGTGCATGCTCGTGCTGTTAGTGTGGCTGAAGAGCTGTCCTCCTCAACACGTTGTCGTGCCCAACAATTGCAACACTCACGCTCGTCGTTGATGAACATTATGCATAAAGACTTGCATTTACACGCTTACAAAGTCCAATTGACTCAAGAACTAAAGCCTCTTGACCATTCCAAGCTTCGTCAATGGTCAGAATGATAGCAGGAAATGGCAACAGTGGATGATAAATTTTCGAAGAAAATCATCTTTAGTGATGAGGCACATTTTCACCTCAAAGGATTCGCCAATAAGCAGAATTGCCGCATTTGGGCGAATGATATTCCAAGAGTGATTGTCGAAAAACCTATGCACCCACAAAGAGTGACTGTTTTGTGCGATTTATGGGCAGGCGGTATCGTCGAGCCGTATTTTTTCCAAAATAAGGCATATGCTATCGTGAGATGGCAACAAACTTTGTATGACCCGAATTTGAAGATATGGATGTGGACGATATGTGGTTTTAACAGGACGGTGCCACTTGCCACACAGCTAACGAAACAATGGCTCTTTTGCCCGAAAAATTCAATGGCCGTGGTATCACGTGGTGGCGATGTCAATTGGCCGACAAGATCATGAGATTTGACACCGTTGTACTTTTTTCTTTGGAGTTATTTGAAAGAAAATGTGTACGTCGATAAGCCAGCAACAATTCAAGAGCTAAAGGATGAGGTAATTCGGCACATTAACGGCAAAGAACCTCAATTATGCCTCAGCGTCATTAAACTCAACAACTGTTAACCAGTATTATATAAATAACATGTGGCAGCACTACGATTAATCTTGTCAGATTCATGTGGTCTGTATCAGAGATTAGCAATGAGTCGTTTTTTCGCTACTCATACGTGCGTAGAAATAATTTAAACTAAACTACTCTGATGCACTCATACTCACAAGAGAATTTAATATGAGTGCGAATTCGACATCACACTCATACTCATAAATGACCTCAGTGTGATGTATAATTTCAGAAAAATACTTATAATACTCACATTGATTCAACTCATTTAGCTGATCTATTTACCGTTTTAACACAACAGATGTAACACACAACTTCATAATCAGCGCTGCCAGATAAATTTGCTGAAAAATCGTCGTATGTGTATAAAATACACATTGAGTTAAGTATACTAAACGTTGATTCTAAATCAACCACTACACATGTTAATAAGTATGAGTACAATGAAACTTCTAAGTGAGTATGAGCTTGAATAACATTGCAATAAGTATGAGTGCGTACAAGTACAAGAAATTATGAGTCATTATTTAGCTCTACTCACTTTTTCACTACTCATTGCTGATCTCTGGTCTGTATTGGAGATTTAAACGCCAAATTTCGTTCGTTAAAGATGGTTTATATGTTTACTGATTTAAAGATTTGTTGGTTTAAACACATTTGAAATTAAAAAGAGAGTTTAACTTGCTCAGATTTATTAGCCCTTCTCATGGTATTATTTGAAGTATTTTCAAATGAAATTTCTACAATTACAGCATTTTGGTTATAGTTTGGTTTTTGTTTTAAATTAAATCAATTTCAAAGTTTAATTATTTTTATTTTCGAATTAAAAATCCTCTTTCTAAGCTGAGGTGTTTATCAAATGATTAACTTTTTGAATATTTTTTTTAATCTTATGTGTTGATTCCAGGTGACAAGCAATTGATTGTGTAGTAAAATTTATGTAAAAAGCACAAAAAAAAACTGAGTTATTTTCATATAAATTTTTCTAAACAATCAATTGCTTGTCACCTGGAAACAGCACATAAGTTATTGTTTTGTTTCCAAGTGGCAAAACATTATAATTATTAAAAAATTTCTTAGAATCTTCAAATTTATTTATGTAAAATTATAAAATTTGTATTCTATAAATTAAGCTCTGTTTCTTTTCTTTAATTCTCAAGTGACTGTCGCGCCATATTTACAAGAATTTTTATAATAGAAATATGTTTTAGTCTCCCTTTTATTTTCAAAAAAAAAAAAAATCTCCAAAAATATTTTACATTGTGCAGTGAACGAGAATTTCTTTTAGCTTTTCTATTGTTTTATTGTTTTCTTTTTTGTTATTTAATTCAAAACATGATTTTTCGTTTAATGCAATTTGATTAAATCTACCTGTAGAATAATTTTCTTATTTTGTTATTGTTGTTATTCTTACTCTGGGGCAATCAAAATATTAAGTATTATTAATTTATATTAAAATAAAATAGAATTTTTTCTTTATAAAATTTCTTCAGAAAAATATATTTCAAGGGTTGTCTTTCTTCTTTTTTTTTTGTATGAATCATAAATAGTGATTCATTTTAATGCTTTTTTAAGGTTACTAAACTTTTGTTTAAATATTTTTTGTTATATTTCAAGCCAACAAAAAGAAAAAAATAATTTTATTGTATTCGAAATCCCGACACGTGTCATTTTACAAGTTTTGAAATTTTTAAAGGGAGTTCTTATATTGATGCTAAAGCCTTAAGGACATTTTTCCACAGAAAATGAAAATATCCTGTCACTTGTCGAAATATGAAATTGGTTTGTTTATTAAATATAATTTTTGTTAAGTGTCTGTCTTAAGTCAGTTTTATTAAATTTGTTTTTATTATGATGTGCTAAATTACTTGAAATGTTTTGAGAGTTGGTAAAGTTATTCAAAATATTAAAAGCCATTATAAATTAAAGGTAGTCAAAAGTTTTCATTGACTCGACATTAAAAAGATTTCACCCTAAACCAAGGTGTATTGATAAGGCGAACGTACTAAATCGATTACGAAATGTTAAAAGTCGTTTTTGTTTTGTATGCGTGAGCCAAAAAATGTGCATTAGGGTGTCCCAAAAATTTTTTTTGTCAGAGGCTCGTGCATAATTTGAAAGCTTATAGGGTCCAGTATTTTTGAATTTTTTTTTAGATTTTTAGGAAGAGGTTTAGAGGTCGCGCAATTCAAGTCTTTGTTAAAAATCTGGGGTTTCGGGCTTTTTTCAAACTTGACTCATAACTTTGTCAATAACCACGTTCATTTAATTTTTTGACCGAATATTTCTAAAGAAAATTTCCCAAACTTTATTTCCATATGCAAAAACTTTAAGTTCCGGCAATATTTTTGTCCATTACGATTCCACATATTAAGTATTTTTGTAATTTTTTAACAAATTCTGCAAAAAACGGTTTAAGAACTTCCCAAATTTATATGAAAGGTATAAAAACTAGTGATGCGATTTTAAATACCGATAAGTTCTAAACAATTAAGAAAAACAAAAATGGAATTTTGTCCTACAGTTTCCGAGTTACACTATTTTTATAGTTTGTACCTTAAAAATGGTGATACTTTTTTCGTTATAATTATTGTATATTTCCATAAATTTTTATAGTTGGGTCTTAATTGTCATTAACTTCTGACATTTATTGATCTAAATCGTTACACGCTGTCATTTTCACTTTCTATTTTATGTGTATTCTCCGCTATAATATTGTCGTTATACGATTTTACATAACACAATTTTTTGATTTAGCTGACCGACGAATCAAATAGAAAAGTTTTTTGTGTATGTGGCAGCGCATAGAGAAAGGGACCTAAGGGTAAAAAAATTAATTTTTACTTTTTTTTTTTGATGGGGACATCATCTGAGCATCGAATGAGACCGATCCTATGAACCAAAAGTGTTCCCTCCCAGAGATATGCGCGTTTTATGAAGTGATGGTACACCAAAATGACTCTCCTGAACAAAACCGGGTTTTTCCCTTATGTCCCTTTATATTTGCGCGTCACATATATGTATAAAAGTTTTCGTCGACGTACCGGTAAGGATTTTTTTTTTATTTTTTTGTTAGTTCAAAAATGTGTAATTTTATTCAAAATATATATGAATTTTGTGAAAACAAGAAATGTGTGGCTTGTGGGAAAAATTTTAGATGCCCTTGATCCCTCCAAACCGCCGACAAAAATGCAAATGCTGCAAAGATTTTTTAATAAAATATACTGGGTATAAAGATAAAAACGGGTATAACTCAGGAACGGTAAGAATAAATTTAAAAATTGTTTATTCATATTAATTAGAATTAATTTGTCTTTCAAACTGCATCATTAGTTTTTTTCGTTTTCATTTAAATTTAAAAAGTTGTAAAGCGTTATTACAAAATTTTTGAAAAAACTACGACAAATTGCAATTAAGGGTATCTAAATGAGTAACCTCATCACCAAAACTTATAAGTTTTTCACACAGGAATAAAGCTTGGATAATTTTCTTTAAAACTGTTTCCTCAGGAGTGCAGAAACTCGTGGTATTAACCAAGTTATCCGTAAAGTTAAAAAAAAGGCCGAAAACTCCGGTTTTTTATGAAACCTCCATTTGCGCGACCTCTAAACCTATTCCGAAAATTCTTAAAAAAAAACCCAAAAATACTTTACCCTATAAGCTTTTAAATTTTGATTGAGCACCAATGAAAATCATAAATGAATAATTTTTTGGGACACCCTAATGTGCATGTGTGCGTTGTTTTTCTTTGACACATAAACTTTGTTCTATACAATAGTATAAATTAGTGTAAGATGTATAGACTAGACTTTAGATGGGACTACAGACTAGGCAACAGACATTTGGGTAGACTACAGCCTAGACTATAGACTAGACGATATACTGGATAATAGATTAGAAAATATATATTTGCCAAAAATGTAGGCTAGACTTTAACCGAAACGATAGCAGAGACTTTAGCCCAGGTTATATCCGTGATAATAGTTGAGACTATATACCAGGGCTGTGGAGTCGGAGTCGGAGTTGAAGAGTCGAAGTTGAGGTTTTTGTACCTCAGTCGGAGTCGTAGTACTCACAAATAACCGCGAGTCCGACTCCAACATTTTTCGGCATAACAACTTTTCTAATATTTTTCAAAATAAAAAAATTTTGTTATACAAATTATTCAATTAAAAACTGAAGGCGCATCTGCATGTTTAAATTAAAATTGCCTATCAATTCAGTGGTAAACCACATTAAATAAATTTGATGCAATTTACGCCTAAGCGAGTTGGACTCGGTGTTGTTTTCAACTTTTCTATCTCGAAAACTACATTATATTAGACTTATGGGAATTTGCACATCCATAGTGAAAAAATTCTGATTCCAACAGTATAAAAAACGTATTTTGAAAAAGATGTGAATTGGTGTAGTTTATCCCTCGATTGCAGAACTATTGTTAAATTTTTTAGCACTGTTTTGCATAGTTTTAATAAAATAATATAAGTTTCAAAATATACTTAAGCCTATTGAATAATTTTCCCGGTGGTTTATAGTGTATTGCAAAACTAGTTCGATCCCATATGGATTGTAGCAAAATTCGTTTCTTTCTTTCGAAACTTCGTAGAAAAACTCTTTGCTTTTAAATTAAATCTATTTTATTTCTATATTTCAGTTGGTTTAAATTTTTCAACTGTTAAGTTATTAGTCAAGAATGGCATAACACTTCAGAATCAAAATAGTTCAACTAATTTGGTCCATTTAATCGGGCGCTATATCGACCCCTTTGCGCGAAATTATCGTATATGCCAATTTTTGCAATCTTGTTCTACATTCAAAGAGACGTCACCTCACAAACTATTGTAGGCGAATTCCACCTCGTTGCTCTAAAAATTTAATGTATATTTTCATTTTGATATTGCAATCGAAAGCAGAGAAAAGTAGGAAAATGGCTGTCCTGTAAAATTTGGTTTTTGTAACATACGATAATTTCGCGCAAAGGGGTCAATATGTTTTTGCATTTTCCCAAAATTCGAATTAAGTGTAACGAACGAGTTTTGCATCGCACCTACTCATATGTAAATAACTCTATTAAGCTCAATGCGGCACGTGTTAAAATTGATATGCCGATTTGAAATTTTTATGGAATCTTTTTTTTTTGTTTTCTATATTTAACCATTTAAAATGTACTTCATTAAAAAAATAGTTTAAAGTCAAATAAGGACCAGTCTCGTATACACTGCGAATCAAAGGAGTCGGAGTCGTACTTACAAAATTTCATCAAATGGAGTCAGAGTCGGAGTTATCACTTTTTCTTGACAACTCCACAGTCCTGCTAATTTCTATACGATAGCCGGGACTATAATCAAGAGAATATTCGATATTTTGTTCGATATTGCACATGAAATTGTAGCCCAGACTATAGCCAAGACCACAGTTGAAACATAACCCGAGCCTATGTTCAAGACTATATCTGAGACTTTGTTCGATCCTACATCTGAAATCACAGCTGAGACAGTAGTTCAATTTTAAACCGAGGCAATTTCAAGGCAACATCCGAAATTATAGCTCAGAGTTCAGATGAAACTTTATCTGAGACTATATACAAGATTTTATCCGATACTATGTTCGAGACTACATCCGAATTATTAGCTGAGCTTATGGCGGAGAGCTCAGTTGAAATTTATCCTAGACTATCTTCAATACTTTATCCGCTACTATTTTTGAGATTGCAGCCGAAATTATAGCTCAAATCATAGCCAAGAGTACAATTGAAACTTTATCCGAGACTACATTCAATACTTTATCCGCTACTGTTTTTGAAACTACAGCCAACTGTTGGCCGAGAGCTCAGTTGAAACTTTATCCGAGACTACATTCAATACTTTATCCGATACTTTGTTCGCGCCAGCAACCGAAATTAAAGCTTAAATTATAGCCGAGGGTTTAGTTGAAATTTTATCCGAGACTATATACAAGATTTTACCCGATAGACTATATTCAATACTTTATCCGCTACTATTTTTGAGACAACACCCGAAATTAAAGCTTAAATGATAGCCAAGAGTATACTTGAAACTTTATCCGAGACTACATTCAATACTTTATCCGCTACTGTTTTCGAGACTACAGCCAACTGTTGGCCGAGAGCTCAGTTGAAACTTTATCCGAGACTACATTCAATATTTTATCCGATACTTTGTTCGAGCCAGCAACCGAAATTAAAGCTTAAATTATAGCCGAGGGTTTAGTTGAAATTTTATCCGAGACTTTATACAAGATTTTACCCGATAGACTATATTCAATACTTTATCCGCTACTATTTTTGAGACAACACCCGAAATTATAGCTCAAATCATAGCCAAGAGTACACTTGAAACTTTATCCGAGACTACATTCAATACTTTATCCGCTACTGTTTTCGAGACTACAGCCAACTGTTGGCCGAGAGCTCAGTTGAAACTTTATCTGAGACTACATTCAATACTTTATCCAATACTTTGTTCGAGCCAGCAACCGAAATAATAGCTCAAATCATAGCCAAGAGTACACTTGAAACTTTATCCGAGACTACATTCAATACTTTATCCGCTACTGTTTTCGAGACTACAGCCAACTGTTGGCCGAGAGCTCAGTTGAAACTTTATCTGAGACTACATTCAATACTTTATCCAATATTTTGTTCGAGCCAGCAACCGAAATAATAGCTCAAATCATAGCCAAGAGTACACTTGAAACTTTATCCGAGACTACATTCAATACTTTATCCGCTACTGTTTTTGAAACTACAGCCAACTGTTGGCCGAGAGCTCAGTTGAAACTTTATCCGAGACTACATTCAATATTTTATCCGATACTTTGTTCGAGCCAGCAACCGAAATTAAAGCTTAAATTATTGCCGAGGGTTTAGTTGAAATTTTATCCGAGACTTTATACAAGATTTTACCCGATAGACTATATTCAATACTTTATCCGCTACTATTTTTGAGACAACACCCGAAATTATAGCTCAAATCATAGCCAAGAGTACACTTGAAACTTTATCCGAGACAACATTCAATACTTTATCCGCTGCTATTTTCGAGACTACTGTCGAGTGTTGGCCGAGAGCTCAGTTGAATCTTTATTCGAGGCTATATTCAATACTTTATCCGCTACTATTGTTGAGACTGCAGCCAAAATTATAGCTGAGAACTTAGACAAGACCAAACTAAATGCTATTTTTAATTTCATTAATTTTTTGTTGTATTTTCATACACACAGACACACTTAAGTATGTACATTCAGTAATTCTCTTGAATAATTTATTAACAATAGACACTTAATCCATCATTTCCATTGCCACACAAGTTTTGATAGGCCTTTATTTCGACACGATAAAAAAAAATATTGAGATTAAGTCAACACTAGATAACATGTTGCAAATATTTATAAGAGAATTTGCGGTTCGTTTCTATTATTTTTCTATTAAAAACCAAAACACATTTATTTAACCAGACAAATATTTATTTATGATTTTTGGCAAATATTTAGTAGTGACACATACATACATACATATTCAAACTTATTTGAACGCAAACAAAAACAAATGTGAAACATGCACTTGACAAATAAATATTTAAACTATTTGGATTCAATGTACAGAAATGTTGGCAGGCCTATAGCCAAAGAGAATAACGTATTTTCATTACTTGTTTCATTACGTTTGTGGTAAAGTTTTGTAAAATAAGAATAAAATAAATTCGTACTCACTGAGAGGTAAAAAGAAGTTTAAGAGAATGGGAACGACAAAAACCAAAATTTTCAGAGTTCATTTGATATTTTCGTATTATTATTTATTTTTTTAGACAACTGATTGTTCAAGAATTTATTCAATCAACCCGAAGCAAAACTTTGGACTTTTGAAGATTTACTAGAACGAAAAGAGGGAGAAAGAAACAAGTGGGATTGCGATATTCGGCTATGCCTAATCTTATTAACACTTCACCATGGTGCGATAAAATTATAAAGTTATATATAAATACCGTACTATTTTATATGAACAAATCTATTTTGCGCCATGCCCACTTCTCCAATACCGCCCACATTGTGTTGGATGTTGTGTGTTGAAAACCAAGGTAGTTGTTCTTAATTTGGAAATTTTTTCTCTTGCCATTCGCCAAATATGCAGAAAAAAACGACAATAACAACAACAAAAAATTTTAGGGTAAATTAAGTGGCAGTCGCGGTTTTTTTTGCTCATTTCTCAGCCATTTTTGGACCGATCTGGCTGAATTTCAATCTTAAACGGAGTGTCGTAAATGTGTTACAACCCAGTCCAGAGCATTTCTGTTTTCTCCGGAAACCCCATTTCAACATACACACGGACAGACACACAGATGGACAGACGGACATCGTTAAATCAATTGGTAAGGACCAAGAATCAATATTATAGAAATCACAAACGGAATGACAAACTTATATATACCTCTTATACCTGTGGGGGTTGTAGGCATCGTCTAAAGAATATTTCACATTTTGGTGTAACATCCATCGGGGTAAATCCGGTCGAGTTCATTCCTGGATCCGCAGAGTGACAATTGACCTATTCTGCCTTCGTTATTTACTTAATCCTTGCGCTTGAATGTACTGGCATTCTTCGGAAGCTTAATTTTAAATTCAGGTGAATTATTCCTCGATTGCATCAAATTTTCAGCTTCTTGGGGTTCTTTGGACTTCATTGGGTACGAAGTTGTGGTGCCACTGGAATCCGTCTCCACCGGTGATTTATGCTCATTGGTCTGACTGTAAGGATGTCTCCGTTAGTATGCTTCTTGCAAGAAAAGCTTACTTCCTGTCTTTCAGAATGATTGTCTTTGCAGAAGCCTTGCTTTTCACTGAAAATATACTTTCGGGGTGCGCGTGGTGGGGGTGGGTGTGGTTTAAGCCCAAAGTCTGGCTTTGAGCTTTCACTTTTGCAAGTCGAATTGTGAAGAGTGAACTTTTTAGTTGCTCTTGCTATCAACTAGATTAAATGAATAGCAGTGGAGTTTATATAGCTCCGGCAACTAAACAAGGGGTGGATGTATAATTTTTGGTGAATTATGCATTCTAATTGTTACCTGTGTGTGCAAATGATTCTTTACTCACACAGGGGTGTTTGGTAAGTGCTTAATATTAACACAGCATGTGGTTGATATTCACGGTAAAGTGTAGTAAGACAAAAGACATTCACTTAAATTGATATCACATTTTCCAACTGTTGGGAAGGGTATAAAAGTCAACAAACCTAGTTAGCAAGACATGTTTCACTTTGTTGTTGTTGTTGAAGGGTATCTTAAGGTTGGCCTTTTTTACATCTTTCATTTATAGTCGTCTATGTAAATACTTTCGGCACGAGTAGGTTTATTTCATTTTTTGTTTACGTTAAAACCCTGACATATTTTTTTTCAATTTATACCTCTTTCCTTCGTTTCCCCCTCTGTGCCGTATTTCATAAATAATTTTAAGTCTTTGACAAGAATTCTTGAAAAGTATTAAAAGAAGTAGTTTTAATTTTTTTTTTGCGTTATTAGCCCAAACTCATAAATTGTAAAATACTTCGTATTTTAGATTAATCACAAGTAATTTCATTCATTAAGTTTTAAGTTTTTTTTTAAGAAATATTAATTTAATAGGAATAAAATTCAATATTCTAAAGTAAAACAAAACACTGTAATTAATGTCTAGACTCATGAAACAAATTTTATAATATTCTCATTTTATTTCATCTTATTTTTTCTCTTATCATTAACTAAAACGGCTTTTTGTTGATAGAATATAAAAAAACCACACACAATTTTGAAAACACAAGTAATGCGACTCCTAGAAATCCATCCCTAAAAGCCGTCTTAAAGAAAATATTGTGAAAAACAAAATAGCAACAATATAATTTTAGAACAAAACAAAAAAAATCTCGCCTCAAAATTATTATCTCAACAAAATTTTACCACAACTGCAAAAAAAAAAAAGGAAAAATTCTTCAGCAAATTTTGTTTTTAAAAACAAATTTAGCAAAAATATCTAAATTATTATGCATCATTGAGCAAACAGCATTAGAAAAAAAAGGAGAACAAGGTTTTGTTTCATTGCTATTGTTATTAACATCATTTGGGTCCCCTTATGATGATAATAATGATCATTATTAATTTGCTGCTGATGGCACTGCAGCTGCTCTCAAGGGATAAAAATTTGTCAATCAGTTGTCACAAAATATAAAACAAAAATTAAAAGCATCACAAAAAATCCTGTTTTATTTTTAAGTCATTATAAAATGTTTTTACCCATATTTACATACATACATACATACATACATATATGTGACCTTCTCCGAGAAAAGGGACCAAGTGTGTCAAAAAACGGGTTTGGACTTAAGAGTGGATTCTGGTACCTAAAAGGTTGTAGAATAACTCTGAATGCGTTTTTCTCAAAACTTCATTTTCACACACTAGGGCCCTTCCTCGGAGAAGGTCACATATACATACATATATAAAAATTAATGTTATTTGTTTGTTTGTATCTTTTAGCCAGTGTTCGAAATTCAACAGAACATTATTAAGTCTACGGCTCATACACCCAGAAACGATATCTATGTTTTTAGTGTTCGTGTATTAATACACAACCCTTAATATCGTTCATAACTATTATGAAGAAAGTAACGAACATTATATATAATGTTCTGTTCTTTGTCGTAAAAGAGAAAAATTGTAGTGGTTCTATAGATTTACATTTTATTTTATTGTTCTATTGTGTTTTTTTTACATTGATAAAGAAATAAGCAACCAAAAAATCTTAGCAACTGCCTCTGCACAAATAACTTGTGTATGTGTATTGTGTACATTTTTTGTTTGTGAACATTTTTTTGCTGGCTTTTTGTTTTTTTCGTATTTGTATTTTGCCTTTGTAAAAAATTGTTGGATTTCTTTACCTGCCAAAAGGGCGCTAGACACAACAGAATCTAACGAACATTAATGAGCTGAAGTTTGTGGTTTAAAAATGAAACCGAACGGAATGAAATGTTATCATTTTTTTGTTGAATTGAATAAATATGGTATTATTTTAGTGTTCAAAGATCACAAACAGAGAAACGTTTTTTCTAATGATTTACAACACAAACACTTTAAGCGTTTAAGTTTTCCACATATCTACCGAACCGAACACTAAAACACTAAAACACAGTATATCATGTTTATTTTCGAACACTGATTATAGCCTCCTTTACCGCTGAACCGATCTTTATGGAACTTTTACTATATATCACTGATGTCCTGGAAGGAGTTGTTGGCTATATATTTTGAAATTTTAAGTGGGCGTGACACGTTCCATTTATTTAAAATAGAAAAAAAAAATTATGTATATCTGGAGAATGGTACCAGTAAAAGTTTTAAACTTTGTTTTAAATAGCTTTGATGTCAACGCATGACATTTAGCAATAAGTGGCCGGGGTGGGAGAAGTGGGCGTGGCAAAATATAAATCAATATATATCTGGAGAATGGAACAAAAAATTTTCCAAATTTGGTGTACATAGCTGGGTTGTCAATACTCAAAACCCGTCAAAAATTCGGTGTTATTGGATAAGTGGGCGCTGCACCTCCCATACAAAGACAATATAGCTTTTCGTAAACTTGAGGAATGGCAACAGCTACACTGATAGCATTTTTACAGATATATTTTGACATCAGTACTGTGACAAGTGTCTATGTTTTTGACCCCATGTCACTTTTCATTAATGTGATGTCTGCCTTAACATCACTTTGCCAAAGTGTCATCAGGTTCATTATGTCATCAATAGGATGACACATCGGCATCACAGAAATGACGAGTTGGAGTCAGTTTAATAAAATTGTCATCAGTGCGATGACTCAGTAACAGCGGAGAAAGGACTGTCATTAAATTGAGTCATTGGGATTGACTTAAGTCAAAGTGAGAGAATATTGTCTTTTATTTGCCCGTGACAAATGTTTGTTTCACTTTTGCTGTATTCCGCCCTTTGCTTACAGAAGAATTCTTAATCATAAGACACCATCAGCATGCCCGATATGGTTTTCGTAATCATAACACTTTGACAATTTTAGGTTTTTAGCTAAATAATTTTAACAAATAGAATAGGGGAATTTTTGCTATATATTTTACTTTGGAAACATAAAAATAATGTTAATAATATACAACATGTGGTGTCAAGTTGAGGTCACTGTAGTCATAGCATATATGACGCATAATATATGACAAAATTTCATCGTGACGTTCGTCATTAAATTGATGTCACTTTTTGCACCATTCATGCCTTTTTTTATTATTTTAATTTTTCAATTTTCATGTGAGGGCATCAGCAATATAAAGATCAATTTTTCTATGTGTCTACGGCTTACAAATTTGGTAAAACTTTACTGGCTATAAATTCACAATGTCAATGTAGAAGAAGGCGTGACACAAAATAGAATTCTTTATACCTGAGGAAAAGTAAGTGTAAAATTGTCCAAATTTGGTTAGCTGAATTTTATAAGTGGGAGTGGTACCCCGCATACAAAGCCAATATCAACTTATCTTTATCTCTATCTTTTAAAAACGTTAACATTACAAATATACCAAATTTGGTACAAATAACTTCGTTAACAAACGAGATCTGTATTAAACATATTTTGCTTATATTATATCATGAATAACAGCGAAGCGCACTGGATAAAGCTTGGTTAATATAAGCAATCTTTTTAATTTAATATTTAACAAATACAAAGTAGAAACAAATATATAAAAAAATAATAAACAAAAGAATTGAAATAAAAAACGTTAGTTGGTTTATTAAGTGTTTTTGGTTTTGGGTTGTTTGTTTGAAAATTATTTTATTTGTCTTTTGATTGGTTTGGTTTGATAGATTTATTAGACCACTCTCAGTGTGCAAACACTTAAAGAATTATCCCAACTGGAAATATTTTTTTTTCATAACAGACAGACGGACTTACTTAGACCTCACTAATAATTTAAAAAAATATATCTTAATTTTATTGTAAAGAAAAATTAAATTTTTTTTTTAAAAAAATAACTTTTATAAAAACACCACAATAGTGGAGCGCCTAATATACATATGGGCATTTCCATGAGAATGTCAACCACGACTCAAAAAATTAAAACGCTTGAAACTTTTTTTCAAATATGGTAAAGAGAAATAAAACACCCAAATTTTACTATGCAGACGTACTTATAGCTAATTACAATTTTTAAAAAGCAAAAAATAAAAGTTTAAACTGACTTTCTCTTTGATTCATTTTTAGTAACTGCAATTAACAATTTTCAATTTTCTTCCGATTAAATACAGAAACTGGCAACCCTGGAATTATGCTTTAAAATTACAACAACAATGAACAAGATCCATGAAGAAAGACCAAATATATAGTTCGATTAGCGGTATATTTTTGGTTTGTTTTGGATGCTATTCTAACGTCACGTACGTGGTGCAAAAACAACATTTGTCTTTGTCATTTCTATTTGGCCAGTCTTAGGTGTTTCAAAATAAAAGTTCAAAGCAAGATATTTGCTGCAAAAAAATATTGATCGGAATTTTTTTTTAATTGGTATAATCAAAATTTTATAAGCTTTTAAGGCCCGTCACGTACTAAATGCATCATCTTATTATGTTAGTATTAAGTTTAAATGTGGTCAAACCTTATTTTATTACAATCAAAAGCGTCTTACAAAATTTTTTGGAATCGGTCCATATTTGACCATAGCTCCCATACAAGTGCTACTCCCGAAAATAGCTTTAATGTCATAACTTCCTTAGAAATGTTGGCATTTACATAAAAATTGGCGACAATGACTTTTGCGATAGGTACTATATCATGATAAAATGTTGTGCGGGTTCTTAAATCGGCTAGGGGCACACAAATCTCATGTAGATGGAGATAACTAAATAATATTCGGCACAAATTACTTTTATATAATTCTTAACCTCATAGCATAATTCTATGCTGGCGATCTTGATTTGCCATGGGTCCCAAATAGGGTACACTCTCAAAAAAAAAATTGTTTTAAATATTATAGTGTAGGGTGTCATATGGTCGGGCTTGGCCGACTTTTCTAACTTCTTTGTTTTAAGTTATTATATGCATACATATATTTACAAAGAAATATTTTTCATGCCTTGTAAATACTATAAAAGAAAAACCTGGCACGTACGGTATGTCACGAACGATATAACAGTTTGTTCATTATTAAACCATCCAAAAAAAAAAAAATTTCCAATTACGGATTATAAAGGTAAAATATCTGGTTTAATGTTAAAAATTAAAAAAAGGAGAAAAACCTCTCACAATTCGCAGATTTTCGTATTTTTTTACATTCACCCCAAAATCACTTGCGTTTTATGTCACTTACGATATGCACTTATTTTGCTCGATATTTTGGACAACAAAGTTCCGAATTTAATAATTTTTTTTTCATATATGGTACCCTCTAAATGAAACATAATGATAAAAAAATGTCCAGTTAATACTATTTTGGCAATTTTTCTATCTCTCTGAAGGTGTACAAATGTCACGTACGATGACATCGAAATGCCCATATGTATCACTCTTACTTGTTTAACTATAAGAAAAATGTACTCTAAAAAGTATTTTTTATTTGTTAATGAAATTCTGGTATTTGTAATTTTATTTCACTTAATCTGTGCAATAAACGCTTTCACTAAACTATTTAAGTACAACATTTGTCGACAATCACTACAATTTGATGTTTGCCTAACAAAGTCTTTTTGTTTAAGTCGACATTAGTATTTCCAAAAAAAGAACTTCCAAAAATAAACTTTTTCCCCTCACAAAAAAAAAACTTTTGTAATTCTATTTGCAATTCTTGTTGGCAAAACTTTGTCAATAATCAAGCAATAGTTTAATGGATCGATGCTTATAATACGAAATAGGAGTAAGACAACTTTCATACATATCAAGAAACATTTCAAACAAACTTGCATTTTTGTTTTGAAAATAATTTGCACACAAATATTTTAATATTGTACGAGCAAAAAAAAAAAAAAAATTTATTTTGCTGTTCCAAGTGATAAGTCCAAATTGTTTCAGGAATGCAAATGGCGTATTAATGGAAAAGAACCAGAAATAGAAAAATTTTTGTTAATAGAATTGGCTTGATTGCAATAATTACGGAAAGGTTTAGTTTTTTCAGGGACTTTAACAGTTATAAGGGAAACTACAAAAAAAAACATACATATATGTACATATAATTAAAATTTATTTTGCTGAGTACAGACTGCACTATTTATTAGGTTGTATAAAAATGAAACGCTAAGCATAATTCTTCTGCTCCTCATAAAGACATAAAGACTATATTTCTGTTAAGGTCATGTCAGATAAAACTTCTTCTATAGGCTTTACAAGTTTAAGTGATGCCAAGAAGTAAACATCAACACTGTATTCAGTGTTTGGGACTCCTTGAACCGTTCCCTCAGGATTTATTTGTTTTTGGAACTGCAGCAAATTTGCCACAGCTTCCTCCAAGGGGCTCAGCATTACCTGTTTAAATACACCACCTCCAGTTGCTTTACATTCTGCAGCGATGCCAACTTAGTGCTTTTGGCACTATTTATGGTGCTTTTTGATGACTTAAAACGCCAAAATTTTATCTGTAGTGCCAAACCTAGAAAAAGCACTAACTTGGTGCTTTTTCAATTTTTCGTTAGTGCATTTAGTGCTTTTTTAATTTTAATTTTTTTCTAACGTTTTTTAAAAATACGATAACAATTTTGAGAAAGCCTGTAAAGATTTTAAGATTTCAAATGATAAAAATAGAGAACAAGGAAAGTTGCATTCGTTTTGCCGAAAACTTTATTTACGATGTTAGAGCTAGTCTTCCTAGCAATTTGGAAATTTTACAAAAGGTTTCACTTTTTAGCGATGGCAACATATTTAGTAATCGTTATAAAAACTATGTATTTGTTTGCGATAAACATTTTTTTAAAGATATAGACACTGTGTCAAAAATAGAAAATGGCTTGTAAAATATTAGGAATTGTGAATGGAAAAATTAACAACGATTTTGAGTCATGTAGAAAAGTTAAAAAACATGCAGTTGAAAACCGTACAAAAGAACGCAAAGACTTTAAAAACATATAAACAGTTGAAACTTAGTATAGCCAAAGTGTTAAATAAATTAAAAAAAAATGGACAGAAAATGATTTTATAACAAGAGTTATGTAAGCTGCCATTTTTCATGCCTTTCAGTTTTCAAACGCACAACACTCGTCACCAAATAACTGCGTGTTGTGCACTTCTGCCTCTAGTCCTGCTGCAAAAAGGTTTGACTAAGTATCAGAATGCAAACATACATGATTTTCTATATAACACCTTATGTGTGTTTTTTATTTTGAAGCGTACATAGGTTAAAATAATTGGTTAATATCATACGCCAATTCTTTTATTAAACTTTGCAAGATTTTAATTCAGATTTATTTAAACGATATAAATATAAAGTCATTGGTCGTTCATTGCAAATTTTCGGTAATTGCAACAGGCAAGATTTTTATCGAGTTACAAAAATCGAGCTCGCACTGTATTACTTTAAAACGGTTGTATGGCCAATTCAAACAAAGCTGATGGATATTATTTTTATTGAAGATAATAATACAATTAAAAATGTTTGTATACAAATGTAAATTTATGTATTTAATCTTAAAAAAAGGTCCCCATAAACGCCATCGCCTTTTTTTTTAAATTTTGAAGGTATATAATATTCGTCATAGCCGAAAGCAACTTGTTTTGTGTTTAATTAAATTGAAAAAATGGCTAAGTGCTTTTTTACGCATTTTTTTTTGCTCGAAATAGTGCTTTTTAGTGCTTTTTTAAATTTAAAAGTGCTTTTTGCACTCAAAAAGTTGGCATCACTGGTTCTAATTGGTGGACCAATAGAATTTATCACAGTGGCAATAGCCCTTTAAATTATTAGGAACGGAGCCCCTATACGAAATCCTCTGGCTAGTGATGGAGCACAAGACAACACTAAAAACGCCGACGACAAAATCAAAGGCAATTAAAGGCAATAGCAACGCCGATTTTTCTTACAAAATACTAAACATGTGTTAACAGTCATCGAGATATGGCAATATTGAAAACGGGAATACAAAATTGAATCAAAACATAAAAAACGGTGTTGTGTTCTGTTGACGACGCAAAATAGACTAAAGTTACGGTCAAACTTATAAAATATTTGACCAAATAAGCGTAATCCCTACT
The DNA here is from genome assembly GCA_949318255.1 of Pollenia labialis. Taxonomy (NCBI): domain Eukaryota; kingdom Metazoa; phylum Arthropoda; class Insecta; order Diptera; family Polleniidae; genus Pollenia; species Pollenia labialis. The sequence goes on from OX439139.1 coordinate 43,673,881, forward strand.
TTTGTTAATAGTTATTGAGATTTAACATGTTCTTAGTGTCACAAAATAGACTAATAATACTACTAGACATATCAAAAAATAGTTTTTTGTAAGATGGGGTATTATAATCTTAATAAATATTGGAATTAAAGAAAATTATTATATAGTTTGCTTGTTGGTCCCGTTTTTTTTCATCAAATATTTGATAAGTGTGACCGTAGCTTAAGAGTGATTTTTTCTGCCTTCATTGGCCGCACAAGGAAAAACATGCAATTGCATATTTTTGGTTTCCCTGATTATTATTAATGGAAAATTATTATGATGTAATATTACGAATATATTTAGCCATAATATGATTCAATAATAACCGTAATATGGTGACATCAATCATGAATCTAATCATAATATGTTGCTCTTAGAATATGTTTACCACAATCATGTTTTTTCTTTGCGTGCATAACAATTATTTTATTATTTTTAAGTGTGCCCGGTGGACTAGCTGTGAACTAGCTTGTCTATTCCGACAGTGACTCTGGTCTGGTTCACTACAACGAGCTGTAAGAATGTAAAAAGCTACATGCGCATGTGGTTCTGACGTAATTTTGTCGTCATCACACAACACGACCTTGCTATTGTGGCTTTGAAGTGTCGTCAAAATTGCGTCAGAACCACATGCGCACTACACGGAATGTGGCTTTTTACATTCCGTGTACTATTTGCTTAATTTATATGATACACACATGTGCAACTGCAACAAAAAGTTAAATTGTTTTTCAAATCTACATTTCTACTTTAATTGTAATTCCTTTTTTCTTAAATTTAATAGAAAAACATTACGATTCTTTTCTTTTTGTTAAGGTGTAAAAATCATTAAAAATGTTTCTTTTGTTAGAAAAACCCCAAAGACATCTCTTAATTTGTGTCCTATTTATTTGCACAGTACACTATTTTACCGTCATTCTTTTTAATTTTGCTTTTCTTAGCAAATGTTTTTTATATATGTATTTCAATGACTGTGTTTCTTTTTTTTTTTTTTAATTTATCAACAATAGAAAAACCAAGGATTAATCCTTTTGCCAAGGAAAATTATCCAGCATAAATTTCTTAACCATTTGGGAAAAGCCATCCAGCTGGCCAAGCAAGCAGAAAGGCTGCCTTTCTCTAGCTGTAAAATGCTAGCAAAAAAAACTACGAAAATATTTCTAAAAGAAAGAAATATTATTTTTAACATTAAACACCATCAGATTTAGAGGTTTTTTAATAAAAATTTTTAACGCCAAATAATCATGTTTAAACCATAAAAATACTGAACATGTGTTCAGTACAAATGACGATCAGGTCGTAAATATTTTTCGGCTACTTTTTTTTTGTCTTAACATTAATGGGCAAATGAAAATGATGGCTGGCGAAAGGTTGAATGTGAAAAAAATAAATGTTAAAAAATTTATATAGTTCGCCTAATAAAAAAATCAAAAAGTGGGTAGATTATATGGGGTTTTTTTTTGAGATTTCAAACCAACAAAGCCATTAATTTGGCTGTTTTTCAAGGGATGCGAGATGAGATGAAAGAATGATTATTTATGTTCACACCTAAATGAAGACAGCTCTGGTGAATAATAAAATTAATTATGTGTTTTTGGGCTTTCCTAATAATCTGGCTAGAGAATTAAGTGAAGAAAGAAAATGTTCACCTTAAACAGTAATTAGAAGAGTTTATGGTTAACATATCGTCGGATGACTATGCAAACCTGCTAAATTCACTTTTTAAGTAAATTGAGGTTTTGATGCCGTGTGGCAGAGAAAAATATACGCCTCGTCGACCAGCATGTAGTTTTTCTTCAATTTGAGACTTAAAGTGTGTAAAACCAACTATATTTTTGGGTTTTCTCTCAAGCTGTAAATATGAGATATAAGAAATTTTTTGTCTCTCATGTAAAATGTGCTGAAAGTGAGTTAGCAGGTTTGCATATTAAGCCGACGATATAAATAAATCTTCAAATGAAAAGCAATTAAAATGAAAATACTAATTAACAACACAAACAACAACAACAACAGGTGTTGTTATTCAGGCTTTTTATTTCATCTTAAGCCTGATTGTATGCAGCACTTTTTAGTTATTTCAATTAAAATTAAGCAAACAAAACAACACATTTGCCTACTTTTCAATAGGGTTTAAAAAACTGCAGTCTAAACCAAAAACTTTCGAACTAAAAACGGTTTGACAGTGACTGTTTGCATTGAAAGAAATGGCAGTTTTTCTACATTGACTGCAGTTTTTTACCGCTGCTTTTCAATGTAGGCAACACTTTTATGACCAACTATTGACTTCGTAACTCAATACGTATTTAATTTACTTTTCTTTAAAATTAAATTGTATTTAAATAGAGTTTACTTTTTTCAATGTTTTTTAAAAAGTCTTATTTAGTTAAGACAAAAGTATGGCAGCACTTATAAATATCATAAAAAGTATATTTATTTACCAGGTGGTCTTAAAGAAACAGTTGATTTTTTTGTTTTGCCTGTTGGTTTTGTACTTCTGTGAAATTAATAAATCTCTTACACAACACATATTTAAGAGAAGTTAATTGCAGACGATGTGTTTGCTGTTGAATGAAGTTTTTATTGCTGGGAACTACAACTCAACGACTTTCGAACGACAAGTCTATCATCTATTCTCTTAAAGACATTAGAAAAGATAGGGCACTGGTATCTTCGGAGGAAAATCCATCCAAATATTTTATCAAAATACCATCATGCGTAAAATAGTGGGAAATCGACGGAAACTGCTCTTCATAAGCTGGGTATCTTATTGGTAAAGTCTCTCCTGATCGGTGAAAATACTATGGTGGTTTTCCTGAATATCGAGAAAGCTTTTAACAATATAACTGCAGATGCGATAATTGCGCCGTTGTTAAGTCTGGGATGGAGAGTGAAATCATAGATTGAAAATCTACACACACTAAGGCGGATCATATCTTCTCTATGATCATATACGGTCACACGGTTTTTTACCAGAGAAACGCCATAAGGGGAAATGATCTCCCCATTTCGAATAAACCAGGGTTTAAGTCTGCTGCTGATGTCTCTTGAAGTCTACGGCAGCGGGTCATTGCTTAAGCTGACGATGTTGCGATTTGTGTTAGGAAAAACAATTTTTTCAACGATACGCCACATTATACAAGACGATCTTATGCACCTTTCCAAATGGGCTGAAGCTATGCCAATCCGAGGAAGACCAAAGTGGTTCTTTTCGCACGAAATAAAATTGACGAAAAGCGCAAAGTATCCAGGAATTATTCTGAACGGCAAATGAAGACGGATTGTTATAGAGCGAGTAACGGTCGCTTTGTAGTTTTGCAAAATGGCCTTTGGATAATGTGGGGATGGTTTACTGAATCTACACGACCCAGCTCTCCTTCTATATGGAATACTTTGTTTAAAGTTCGGGTAAGTTCTAAGTTGGCGGTTCTGTTTAGTGGAACTCCATGGTATCACGATGGATGATTGGGTCGTAGTTCGGCAGTTAAGTACTGGGTGCCATTTCAACCTAGCCTAACCTCGTATATACAACACTTTTAAGGTTAGAAAATTTACTTTGTATTAAATTTTTGATTATTTTTTTATATTAATTTTTTTGTTGTTGAAAAATTTTTTTTAACCTGTGTGTAGGCAACACTTTTTAATTGAATCAATTAACTGCTTGTTTGTGGTCCTTCATGAGGCCTTTAAAGTTCGAATTTATTTTTCAACGATATTTAAAGGTGTTTACTTTAAACAAAATATAACACAATACAGTACAAATAATTTCGTGAAATTCAAAAAAAATTTGGCGGTAATTATAGCGGACTATGGCCAAATTAAGCACCTTCGGGCTGTTTTCAGTAGAGCCATCTTTAATGTAGATTTCTTTTCTTTGAAAATAAACCAGTAGTATTGAAAAATAACAGTTGTCCTGAATTAAGTGATAGCAGGCCACAATTGTTAAATATCGATCAGTCGCTATCGCCCGCATTATAAACGACCTGATCGACTTCGACTTTAAGTGACAGCTGCCGTCGTGTAAGAACGCTCAGTTCAAAGCGCTAAGACAAAAGAAGAGAAAACAAGGCACTTGTCATCGGCAAACAAACAAAACAACATCTGAAACGGATAATAGCAAACAAAATTTTTACCAAAAAACACAACAACAAACAATTTTTAAACCAAACGATACATAAACAGTCATAAATAAATTCGTTTGATTTTTATAAAATTAAATCTTGCCTTCTGCTTTCTTCAAAAAATTCAATCCCTTTGAATGCAATTATAGCTGGTATAAAACACCACTATTGTACCCTACACAGATTTATTGCATATCGTGTAATAAATTATTTGAATTATCTACTTCGGTCACGTCAAGTAGAAACAACAATTTTCTAATTAACTGTTTAAATGTCATTAAAAAAAAATTCACTTAAAAAAATCGACATTTGTAATCGTGCCTACTTAGAAAAATAAAAATTGATTTCAATTAAAAACTTTGTGATTTTCATTAAAAAACTAATAAAATTTGCACCAGTTAACAAATTAATAGTAGCAATTAAATATTTTTTAAAATTACCAACATGTTGTGCAGTAATGTTTTGTTTATATAGTAAACGTTTAATTCACTTGATTACATTTTTAATTAAAACTGATTTAAATTTTTATTACTGCTTTAATTGAAAAAAAAAATTGGCGAAAATGTTTTTTGCGTACAGGTATTTGCAAGATATGATTTCACAATTGACCATTAAAAGGGCATTAACTCAAAATGTAAAAATTTTCAATAGTAGCACAACAATTTCTATTCAAACATTAAAGTCATATAAGAAAAAAATTTGTAAGCCAATCGTTTTATTTTCAAAGAGTAGAAAAAATAGCACGATACTGCGGGTTTATATGAACCATAACATGGCAATTTTTTTCAAAAAGTGAAAAAATAAAAATTTTGAGTTAATACCCTCTTTATGATCAAGTGCGATATTTGAAAAAAAATAAAAAAGTTTACTCGTTTTTGTAAAATTTTAAATATAAATATTAAGATATTTTCTTATTTATATCTAAAATTTTTACAAAAACGAGTAAAATTTTTTATTCTTTTTCAAATATCGCACTTGATCATGCGTTTCTCATATCGTCTAACGCAAATTTACATTGACAAATTAAATTCAAAAAATGCAGACTTTCTATTAGATTTATTAAGAATATCATGATAAATTGCCATTCAAACTTTCTTTAATTTGTTTGAATATTTCTGCTGCACACTGATGACACCCACTTAATCCTCTTAGTACAATAATAATTTAAAAAAATAGTCTTGTCCACAGGTTGCAAGCTGTTTTGGAAAATCATTGTTCGATTCATTTCATATTTTATAAATTTATTGTTTGTATTAATAATATTTTCTTTTTTGCAACAAAAATATCAATAAATTACTAATAAAAGCCATTATATTTCACAAATAAATGATTGGTTGCTCTGTACAATAAAGCATATGTATGACATTTATTTTTTATTTTTTTTACTCAAGATAAATACACTTAATCTTCTTAAAAAATATAAAAATATTTGCAAATTTATTCAAGAGTTATTTGTGCTAATATGAACATTTGAGGCAATGAATTTAAATATATGAATTTATTAAATTTCCTAGACGATTTATGTAAAATAAATTGTAATTCTTAGTTAGGGATCTGGACTTAAATTACGGAATTCGATATACAATTTAAATGGAAATTTCGATCAATATCGAATGCCGTATTTTGTCGCCGGGCCTTGCTAATTGTTGTATTCTTGGCTCAAAATTTCAATGAACGCGAGATTAAAGAAATATTTTAGACAAATATTTCAACTCGTTTTTGTTTTGGCCATCGCTAGCTGTGTTTTTTTTCATTCGAACGTGGCCCCTAAAGTTTCCTTTATAGTATTTATGCTTTCTTCCTATTTTTAATAAATTTAAAACTGCCTTGACATTATGTTTTCCTTTTAACTGAATATTTTTTCTGTCATTTTTAATTGCGGTTTAGTTGCCCATATTTCATATTTACTGCAGAAGTATGCAGTTCAAATATTAATTGCGATTAAGTGTGTTTTGGCTTTTATTTAAGTTTTGCTGTAATTTAATTTATTGGCATAAACTTAGTTAGTTTGTTTTTTTTTTCATCTACAGCATTTTTATGGAGCTTTAAATTTATGATCTTTTGTTAAGGACCACTAGAAAGAATTTACAATGAAATTATGGTTTATAAATCCTGTTTAATTTCAGTTTTAACAAAGAAAAAAAAATAATAAAAAACCACTTTGGTTATTTATGCTTTAAAGTTTAAAACAGAGAAAAAAAGAAATTTTAATCTTTAAAAATAAAGAAGATTTAATGTTACTCTACTTGCAAAAGTGTTAAAGAAAAATACATAAAAAAAAACAAATGAACTTAAGACAAAATCTTGATCAAAAGTACGAACAACAGAAGTAGAGAAGAAACATTTAAATGAGATTAAAAATTGATGATCAATTACAGCAAATTTAAATCTGTTTAGACCATTTGTTTAAGATTGATGTTTAACTAAAGACTGACAGGCGCTGCAGTGGCGCAAGCGGTAGAACAACAAAGAATTCTGATGTGGTCATTCTCGAAACATGTTTATTAGACCTGAGTGCAAATTACGGCATTCAATATTAATATCGAAATTATAATACAATTTAAGTGGAATTTTCTATCGATAACGAATTTTTATATTAATACATATCTGTAAGCTACATACATATTTACCAACTCGCCTCTAAAATGCCTATTAGGCGCAGAGGCTTAAGTGAAAAACTGAAATTATTTAAAAAAATAGTAAATAAAAAAAATGCCGTAATTTGCTCCCTGGTTCACTCCGGCGTTGAATGAAGAATAAAATTATCAATAAAAAAAATTTAATTCATTTCATGTTGCAAATTCCTTCCTTAACTAAAAATTATTTAATGAAAATTAAATCTGATGAACTTAAGCTTAATTTAAAAAAAAAACATTTCAATTAAAAACCAACAGTTCAATGATTTTATGTGATTTTAATAGCTCATATTAAAAATTTATCGTTTTCAAAGCACGAATTTTCATGAGAAATTTAAGAAAATGCATACCAAATCGTAAGGTTTATTTCTCCATACACATGGCGCACGTTTCTTATCCAAATTATTTATTTCCACAATAATTTTACATGATTGGCCTTTTAATCAGCCATAAAATACTACATTTTCCTTGGTGGTTTGTTGTCTGAAAAGAAAATCTCAAACATTATTTAAATGAAATACAAAAAAAAATAAACAATAAAACAGACAACAGACAACATCCCTCTTGTCACATGGTGCGTATGAGTGATACGCATTTATTTAAAAATACAATTTATTCATCATACGTCTAGTTGAACGTCTGGTGTTTTTAATATTTATTACATATTTTGAAAATTAACCTTAGAACAACAATCGTCGTCAAATCTAAGAAGAAAATTCATATAAAAGATTTATGGTTACAGATTTTTTTAAGGCTATAGGACTCTCCGGGCGATGAGCTAATGCTCCACGAAAATTAAATTCTTATGTATGTTAAAAAAAAGAAATTTTATTTCACACAAGTATATTTGTGTATATTTCCGCCCGCTTTAGTTTTGCAAAATGTCTCAAATGAACATTTTCAAAATAATATGCTTTATAGCCACACCTTTAAGAATGAAATCCTATACACTCATACACATACTTACACATAAATTGAAGTGTACGACCGAAGCCACTTCTGCAATCCGAGCCATAAATCGTACCTGAATTTTGGTCGATATTTAAGACCGAACCCGAACCATAAACGAAACTTTTTTTACTGTCAGTAACTTGTTTTATATCCAATTTATGCAAAAATGTTACATGCGGCAAACCAGCAACAATCCACCACATGACCACTTTTTTACAAAGTTCGGTAATCGGCGAAAATTTAACGAAACGCTTAACATCAAACAAACATTGCTTTTTTGCAAACTCCTTTACCGAACTCAACATTCGGTCGGACTTTTTTCTACCTTTTATTTTTTCTGTGTTAAAATTGTCTGCGCCTACGCTTATGCTACATTATATTTTATAAGCAACAATAAACTCTAAAAATAACAAAACGAAACAATTTTTCTGCAAAATGTTACTTGTTTGACTTATTTCTGAAACACATGCAAAAGACAAGGTGTCTTTTTTCCAAAATTTTCATTAAAATTTAAAATTTAAAAATACCAATCCAAAATGGAGCTTCACACATGGCAGGTTTATATTAATCTTTATAGCAGGTTTCCACTTCAAAACAAACAAAACATTTTTAACACAAAAAGTGGTTTATTCAGTGCATAAAAAAACTTGTGAATGTGAAGATCAGATTTAAACACTACTGCTTTGCTGTAGGGGAATATCGTGGTGGTATAACCTCTCCCAGCTAAGTAAGATCTTACCCGTTTGCCGGCTGCCGACTGGTTCACTCCTTGCTGATGCGTACTCCGCTTTATACTGTTTGCCGGTGTTCATTTACACGCACGCACTAAAGTAATTCTCTATCATTGTGGCTCATTAGTGTATTGTCTCGTATCGCATTCTTTCCTACTCTCCACCAAATGGCGGGGATCATTGATCCGTTAAATTCGAAAAGTTACTAACGAAAAATCCTAAAATAATTTAATAAGCATTTAGGAAGCATAATTTATTTCAATAAAAATATAAGAATAGAAATTAGAAACCGGCCGGGATGGCATGGGGTGTGAAGCAAAAACGAGGGCTCCGACTTTTGCTCGTCGCAAGTTGTATATGAATCTGTACATCATAAAATAATTTTGTACTGGTGTGTCTATGATTGCCCATGGGTCCCAATTAGGGTATACTGTGGTGTATGGTATCATATCCAGCCCTTACCGCAAAAAAGCTTAAGTGACATCATTTTCAATTTTCGTTTTTTTTTAATAAATTATTTTACTGGCAACACTTTGCATCATCTCCTAAATTATCATTAATTTTTTCTCAAGCGACAACCTTCATACAAAATGTTTTTGAAATAAAAAAAAAAATAAAATAAAGATAAATAAAAATGTAAAGCGAATGAGAATTATGAGCTATGAAAATGGACATGAGTTGTAAAAATACTGTCTTTACTTTGATTCAAATATTTTTTATTGAATCTGAAGAAAAATTTAATTATTTCATTTTTAAAAATGTTTTACTGAGTGCTATTTTGCAAAGTGTAATTTTGAAAAAAAAATTTCGTTGAATCAAATAAAAAGTGTGTTGAACTAAAATTTTATTATCAAAAAGTAATTTCAATTATTGGGAATACAAAATTTAAATTTCAAAAGATTTTGTTATTCGTGCTAAATTCCCAGTTTTTATTATTGATAAAAACACTGATAAAAACAGCGCATAGGAATAGCTTATCCCATCAACAATAAATTTCAAGTGTTTTTATCAAAAACTAAAATTTTATTTTTAACAAACTGTGTTGTTAAAAATTTTCTTGAGAAATTTTTTTCTGTGTATATGACTGCAATTTTTATGGAAATATGGAAATTTTGTTCGATACCCAGGCGAAGTTTCTCCCATTATTTTCACACACTACGTCATCTCTATTGGGCGGTCAGACAGAGCCCTGCGTATAGACACTACTATTTTAATGAACAGGCAGTCGAGTTAGTCAAACTGGGATCAACTTGAAATACATCCAATGCGGCGACAGTCGGAATTTCACTGGGTTTTATTAAAAGTAGCATCTTTAAGCTCTTTCTCAAAGTAGAAACTATACAAACTTTTAAGATGGCGCAATTTAGACACATGTAGAGTGATTAAGTTAATGTAGTCCTCTTTTAATAAGAAACGCTTTATGCAATTTATTAACTAATGTGGAAAGGTTATATCAAGATTGCTAGAAAAAGGCTTAAAGAACAAATTTACTATGAAAATTATCCTTAATAAATGCTTGATAAATTAAATAATCTTCTGATTTTGTTCTAGGATCTTTTGATTTTTTTGTCATAGACTTTCAATCAACGAACTCAGTCGTAGTCGCAACGTTACAATAAAGAGGGGGGGGGGGTGCTTTAAAACCATGGGAGATAAGGCCATGATGGCTTTATTGCTCAATTGAATGAGAGATAAAGCCATAATGGCATTATTGCCCAATCATTGAGAGGTAAGGTCATATTTAAAATTTTGCGAAATGAGAGATTTAGCAATATTTTTTTTTTTTTGCAAATGAGAGATAAAGCCATATTTTTGCGAAGTCAGATTCCAATTCTTTAGTGTTTATTGTTTCCGGAAAAAGACATTTTTTATTCTTGTGACGCACGCATTAACACTTTATTCAGCGAAGCCACCTGCCGCGTCCTACTGGAGGAGAAAACCTGTAAGCACTGCCGCAGGCCGCCACGCAGAAAAACTTTAGTATGCAAAGCCAAATTTCAATACTTAAATTTACTGTTTCCGGGAAAAGACATTTTTTATTCTTGTGAAGCACGCATTAAAACTTTATTCAGCGAAGCCACCTGCCGCGTCCTACTGGAGGAGAAAACCTGTATGCACGGCCGCAGGCCGCCACGCAGGACTACTTTAGTATGCGAAGCCAGATTTCAATACTTAACTTTAGTTAAAGGGCAAATCATTACCTCTTAATTTAAAAATAAGAAAACTATCAATCAATGTAAAATGCAAAAGTTCTTCAAAACTGAAATGAGAGATAAAACCATTTTCTAATATTACTAATGTGAGCTAAGGCCACGATGGCTTTATCTCTCATTCAAATGAAAAAAAAATAAAAGACCTTATCTCCCTTTTGAATGAGAGATAAAGCCATCATGGCCTTATCTCCCATGGTATTAAAGCACCCCCCTAAAGAGGAAATGCTCCTTCAACTTTTCTGTATTTGACCGGCCGCAGGTGCTTGTAGAAACTGATTCCCCTACAACTACAACACACAATCCAACCTTAGTGAGATAACTAAGTGCAGATCTAATCATCGTAAATGAGATAAGAGCTGTAATTGAACACTTTTTTGAATCAGTAAAAATTTTAATAAAAATATTATCCCTATTTTTGTCACGATTTAATTGTCATTACTTTTCAAAGCAAAGGCCAAATTGGTATCAAAAGACTTTTTAGGGTTAAAATGTTTGCTGTCAAGATATGTGTAGGTATATGTTTGTTTAAGTCTAAATGTGTCTGGGTTGGCAGCTCATAATTTTTTGGATTTTTTTTTATAATCCTAATAAAAAGTCTTGTAAGTCAACATTAAGAAATCGTATAGACGTGTTAACAGCGCATAAACAAAACTCTAAACGAAAAGGCTAAAACCCTTAAAAATATAAATTTAAGTTCATTAAAATAAACACAAATAATATTTTTCTTATTTAAGTAGAAAAACCTAAAAATATAAAAAGAAACAGCCAAAAAGGTGAAAATGTTCAAACTATCTTCTTGCTGACAGCAATAGAGCAACATGCACATACATAAATACTTTTGGCTTTACATAAAAACATGAACATACAAAAAAAGTTTTAAATTTAAGGTTAATAAACCATTAAAAATTTCTTTTGTTGGCTTATTTTTCCTTTTTTTTATTTGAAACTTTGTTTCCCTTAAACATATGGCCGGCCAGTTAAAGGATTTTAACAAGAATTAAAATTCTGTCAGTTTCTAAAACAAACAAACATAAATATTTTCTGAAGACTTTCTTCTGGTAAATCAAAACCAAACATGTTTTTTAGATTTTTTCCCTTTGTTTTTGTAACTCAAAAACGTGTCTTCCATAACAAAATTTAGCTCAAACGCATTTGAAGTTTATTTGAATGCAAAATGCCCCAAAAAAAATAGAATTTCCATAATTTGAAGACATAAAAATGAAACGTTTTTCTGTTTTTGGAAAGTTTTTCTCTTTTCTTTATATATTTTTATTTTTTTGCTTTAATTTTGACCAACAAAAATCAAACATGTATTTATTAAATTACTTTTGGTATGAGAGGATATTTGAAAATTGGTTTTAAATTGGACACAAACTAAGGAAAAAGGATTTTTTTTTATTTTCGAAACATGTTGGACTTGTAAAGTGATTGATTGAAAACCAGTTACATAGAAAATATCTAAGTGTTATCACAAACTTAAATTTAATTTAATTAGAATTGTGGTTATTTTTTTGAACTATTTATGGTTTTTAATCCAAATTTTTAATATTTTTAATCAGGCTTAAGTTCATCAAATTTAATTTTCATTAAATTATTTTTTATGAAGAAAGGAATTTTACAACATGAAAATCAATTAAATTAATTTATTAAATTTTTAAGGCATTTTTACGAAATTAAATTTAATTTATCAAAGTTTGTTTTTGGGATTCAAAAATTAATTAACAAGGTTTCTTTTAAATGTGCTAAATTTCCATTTCATACTATTGAGAAACTGAAATTTATTGTTGATGGGATAAGCTATTCCTATGCGCATTTCACTGGTTGCTTAGGCCAGATCGTCAGGAAACTTCATCCAAAGATTTAAGAAAAGCTAAAGATATTAAACAAATAAATCTGTTAAGCGAATAAGAACTATAAACCCCAGTTCTAAGTGTAACAATATCAAAGCTTTAACAAAACCAACAACAATAAACAGTTGGTTGATTTTTTGTCAACTCTAAATGTAGTTGTAAGTGGGTAAAGAAAAAATTACCTTATTTAATTTTGCCAGTTCAGTTTATTTACTCTGCCACATATGCATGTGCTTGCTTTTATTAAATGTTTGGATGATGTTTCCGGACGATCTGGCCCAAGCAACCAGTGAAATGCGCATAGGAATAGCTTATCACTTCAACAATAAATTTCAGTTTCTCAATAGTATGAAATGGGAATTTAGCACATTTAAAAGAAACCTTGTTAAATTTAATTTAGTTAAGAGTTTTTGTAGCTGTATATTATTTTTAAAGTTTAAATTTTAATTTACAAGATTTTGTTTGTCGTCCTTAATTCCCAATTTTCATTCTTGATAAAGACACTGAAATTTATAAATCGTCCTTGATTAACTTTTTTTACACTTCTTAAAATTATAAACACGTGTTGGAAAAATTCTAAACAAAAAGTCATATTTTTAACGGTCGATTGCCTTTATTATAAGCAATTACGTTTTCCCTCATGTTTTTAATTAAAATTGATTTTCTTCTTAAATGCATCCTTAAGAAATTGCTTTTCTTTTTCTATAGAAGGCTGATATGAAATCTCTAAAGATTTTAACTTGCAGACACGTGCATTTTCAAAATAAAAAGCTGTTGAAGAGAAAATTAAGAAATATAGAAATTAAGAGTAGATTAAGAAATCATTACAATTAAAAGAAGTCAATAAAAAAATCTTTAATTAAACATATCGAGCCTTTGGTGCAATACCGTAGTAAGTCAAAAAATCGTGAACTGAGAAAAATGCATTTGAAGTTTTCAGCCATATTTTTGATAGCATTTTTGTTTACTAAAGTTATGTTTTTACAAGTTTTTAAATAAAGAGGAATGTTTTGTAATAAAAAAAGGTGAACAATTATTAATAATATTAAATATTTTTTTGTATATTACTATCAATATGGTTGGAAATAGCTAGAGGCAATAAAGACATTTTTTGCTGTAAAATCTGAACAGTTAGAGATGGAATCATAATCTTTTTTTCTTTAGATAGATATTTCCCCAAAGATCATTTCTGCATACCCAGCTCAAAAAATTCAAATTTTGAGTTACTACGATATTGCACCAAAGGCTCGATATATGTATTTTCTTTAAATACGACAACACTTACCGAATAAAAGTCTAAGGACTCCTGAAAACCACTAAAAAAAGCGGTTTAGGCTCTTGAAAGTTTCACTTTAATTTCACTTGATTTCGATTTCCAGAGCATGGCCTATTTTTTTTTTTGTTTTTTAAGTTGTGTTTGATAATGTCTGTTAGTGGGTGAGGGGTCTAAGAAGGTATTTTAGATCCAGATATCTTAAACGTCGTCAATGGCGCTGAATGTTAAACCAAATCGCTCTGAAAATATTGTGTGGTTACAATCGCAACGTCAGGGCCAACTATCCGTGAAAGCCTGGGTTCGATTCCCAGTTCAGTCAAGAATAAAAAATTATTAATAAATGTTAATTTATTTAATTCCTCAGGGAAGCCACCTTGGGCCACTTCTTTTTACATTGCTTATTAATGACCTACCTGAGGTGTTTAATTCATCCAATATTCTGATGTATGCGGACGACGTGAAAGTTTTTCTTAGCTATCGTCAAATATCTGAACAACAACTTCTTCAAAATGACTTGAATTCTTTTTACACGTGGTGCAATGTAAATCTTATGCAACTTAATCTAAAAAAATGTAAATACATGCGTTTTGTTAGAAAGAGTCCAATACCTGCATGCTACTTTTTTGATAGGTATCAGTTGGAGTCGGTGGATAATTTCTTAGATCTTGGAATTCTGCTTGACTCAAAACTAAATTTCATCGCACATATAACAATGACAGCTAATAAAGGCAGAGACATGATCGGTTTTGCAAAACGTTGGGCTAAAGAGTTCAAGGATCCATATGTTACGAAAAGTCTGTATACTTCCCTTGTACGACCTGTATTGGAGTATGGATCTGTAATATGGGACCCTATATATAATAAATATTCCGACCAAATTGAATCAGTTCAAAAACAGTTTCTGAATTTTTGTCTGCGTGGGTTGAACTTTAACCAATGGAATATGCCGTCTTATTCTGCAAGACTAGCCCTCATCAAGCTGCCAACTCTAAAGAGCCGTAGAACTGTGATGAACATCTCGTTTATTTTTAACATAATTGTTGGCGACGTATGCTCTGGATACCTAATCAACAATATAACATTTAATGTTCCTCAACGCCCATCACGTCATTTAGTTCCTTTATCAGTTCAATTTTTAAGAGCTAATTATGCTAATAGTGATCCGTTAAGAAGGATGTGTATTGAGTTCAACAAGTTTTATAAATTTATTGACTATTCTTCTAGTCCCAATGATATTAAAACTAAATTATTAATCCATTTAAACACATAATTTTTGTAATTTTTATTTCACATTTGTATATATTTTGTAAAATTAATTTGTATTCAATTATGAAGTCTGTAAGGATTATACTCCATAGACAAATAAATAAATAAATAAATAAATAAATAAATAAATAAATAAATAAATAAATAAATAAATAAATAAATAAATAAATAAATAAATAAATAAATAAATAAATAAATAAATAAATAAATAAATAAATAAATAAATAAATAAATAAATAAATAAATAAATAAATAAATAAATAAATAAATAAATAAATAAATAAATTCTTGGCTGCTGATTAAAATAGCAAAATTTGGATTAAAACCATAAACAGTTCAACACAATAACCACAATACTAATCATTGTTAAAAGCTAGGGCGCAAGCTCTATCTTTACATTTGTCCTTCAAGTTGTGCTGAAAAAGGTCAACAGGAAAAAGAAAGAAAAAAAAATGAAAAACCTGAAAAATGTTCTTTGGAATTTAAGAAGAGTTCTTGACAAAAAGTACGAAAAAACAGAAGTTAGGAAGAACATGTAAATCAATTAAATTAGATAATCAAATTTCGATCTACCAAAGGTTAAATACAATTTGGTTTAAAGATTGATGCTTGACTATGGACTTTCAGCAGTCGTCAATGGCTGTGGGTGTTAAACGCCAAAACCCTCTGAGGAGATTGAGTGGTTGCAATTGGAACATGTAGAGGTAACGTGTTTGTGATAGCCTGCACCCAGAGAAAAACATGTTAAAATATGGTCACCTCCACACTTATAAAATTATAACAGTAACTGATTGTTGGTTATTAAATTCGTTTTCCGTACTGTTAAAATTGAAAAAAATATAGTTATTTTACGAATACATAATTTTATTTTTCAACATTTGTGTTTCTTATTCAAAAAACAAACTACCAATAAATAATGTTTTTCCGTATTTATTTTGTTATGTAGTTTGATTTTTTTCGGTTAAAATATATTTTTTTAAAGTAAAAACTATTCAATTTTACGGAATATGCTGTTTAATAAATAAAAAAATTAAAAATTAATGTAAACATCATTTGTTTTAAATGAAATGTAAATGATCCGTTTTTTACATAATTTTTTGAGTGCAACAAAACTATTTTTAAAGAAAAATTTAAACAAATTTTGTTTAATTTAACCATATTATTGTCACCGACAACCATATTATGGTAAAAATAGACCTCCATTAAGAAATCACAACCATATTATGGTTAATAATAATCAAAATATGTTTAACACTTATAACAGCATGGTTGGTTTTTAACCATAGCATGTTAGTCGTGAAAAAGAGGAAAATACTTTTGTTAATTTAAAAACATATTATTGTCATATTTAACCATAACCTGTTTAAAGGCAACCATGATATGGTTGTGACTTCTTGATGAAGGACTAATGTAACCATAATATGGTTGTCGGAGACAAAAATATGGTTAAATTAAACAAAATATGTTTAAACATATTTTTTCTCTACGTGTGGGTTCGATGAAAATATCAAGCAGTTGATGAAAAAGTTTCATGTGCGTGAATATTTCTTTAATTTATTCGATAGCAAATAAATGTCTGTTCGATACTTGACATAAAATCTTAAAGAAGAATGAACTTTTACAGCACTTGAATAATTTCTTTAAATAATCTACTCTAAATGCACTTCATTTAAATGCACTGCATATTTAATAAATTTATTTTTCTTCTCCCATTTTATTTATCAAGCTTTTGGCTAAATAAATTATATGGTTTTTTATTTATTTCGATTTTTTTTTCGTTTTCCTCTTAATATTCTGTTTTCAAATCCCTTAAATTTATACGCTGTCAATGTTGTGAAGTGATATTCTTTGGCTTAGTGCCAAAAGACAGACTTTCCAGCACTTCATCATTTTCGTTTCGTCATCATTATCATCATCAATAACAGGGGGGTGTGTGTGTGTGTGTAGTTTGTTTGTGATATAAAAATTTCGTAGATAATGAGAAATCTGAACTCAACTTTTTTTTACTTTGAAAGGGTCCTTTTTGTTTCAGTGTCTTGTTTTAAGTTTATAAATGAATGACGTTAAAGAAATTCTTCTTTATTGCAATTATAATGAAATATGTTCATTGATTTAAAGAATAGAAAATAAAGTTCACAAATATTGATGCATGAACAAAGACATATTTTATTGGAAGGAAGAGAAGGGAATTTAAAATAGTTTTAAAAGTTTAATAATGTTTAGCTTTATCAACAAAATACAGGGAATGCTTTAATCTTAAAGTTTTGGGTAAAATCATAAAAATTCGGGATTCACAACAAATGGAATGCATATCTCTTTTACAAATGGTGTGTGTTTTTAATAACTTATTTGGCATTGAAGGAGAATTAACATCTGACGTTAAGATTTACTTAGTTATTAAACAAAATATTATAAATAACGATTTTTTTCCTAAAAATTATGAATTTTGCTGCAAATGGTCTTGCAAAAGAGCTTTTTTGTGAAATCTAATAGAAACTCTTGGGGGATTCACAAGGTGTCATAAAGTCATAAGTCTTAAAATAATAACATACAAATATACGACTGTTGTGAACAACTCCTCATAATTTAGTGTGCTATTTTGAATTTAAATCAGCTAATTTAGAACAAACATAAAAAAAAAATATTTACCTAAAATCAAAATAATGTTTAAATCTAATATGTACATGAATTAATAAATTAAATTAGATCTTAACAAACTATTTTCCATTTTTTAGTAGCAAATCGCAAAAAAATTTTATTTTGTTTGTTTACAAAACAGCAGAGTCCTAAGCCGATATAATTTGACGCCGCAAGTGGCTACAAAAACGCTCATCGCAGGTCTCTTGTGATTAATTACGACAGCATAATAAACATACCAAGCAAAGTTCTATAAATTTAAGACACTTACATAGCTAATGATATTTTGCATTTGTTCTTTTGCAAGACCATTTGCACCAAACAATGAACTCAGCTTAAGACTATTTTGCATATCCAAAATGCTTCTGGAATGCCATAAACAAGCTATTTTTGCATCAAAACACTACTGAGAACCCCTAATGGAAGATTAAAACCAAAATCACAGGTATATAAGGGATTTTTAGTACTATTCGATGTGACAACTTAAATCCACAAGCCAGCTCAAAGCATTGATTGTATCTGTATGTCCTCAATTATACGATACCCTACTAGACCATAGTATTTATTGAGAGCCATGGACCCGCCAAAATTTTATTATCGGTAAAGATTCATAGTGCGTCCACAGCAGAACCGTTTCTCCGATGGAAGATGTAACACCCTCCGTGTATTTGGGCTCCACAGTAACCTTAACTGATGCCTCATATAAATACATAAAGTGCAGAGTAGTCATGGCAAGACAGCATTTGGCATGCTTAGCTCAATGTGGCTTTCCTCCCAACTTTCGGTGAGCACAGAGCTTAGAATCTTCAACGCGAAGTCTGTACTGCTCTGTGGTAGCGAATATTGAAATGATACACTAAAAGACAGACGGGTAAGCTAGCTGGTAGTGAGCTAGTCTATCAGTGCCGGGGTTGCGATTTCGATTCCCGCTAGAGACTCTGGTATCCTGCAGGTAAGCATAGAGCTTCGCGAGATTAGTTTAGGTGAAAAAAGTCTCTGTCAATAGTTGCCTTCGTCAAATCCAACATGAATTTTGGACCGAAATAATAAGAAGCGTTGATCTGTGGCACATCCCTATAAAATAATCTTGCATACAGAGTTTCGTGTGAAGAAATGGCGTTGGACTGGGCACGCACTTAGGAAATCGTCCGAAGACATTTCCAAAATGACCATCAAGTCTATAGCTGACCATACGTGGAGAAGGCAGCTCGATTTCAAAATTAGATTTTCAAGACAGTTAAAATAAGGCATATGGCAAATAAGAGAGATGATTGGAACAACTTTGTTGCGGCTCTATGTTCCTTATAGGAAATTCAGGAAACAGTATATATAAGATTCATTTAAGAGTTTGTTTTAAATATAATTAGGCAATTCACAAAGTGTTCTATTGAATGTTACATTCATAAAATTAAAGCAAATATGTCAATTTTAAATGAGAAAATCAAAAGCTTTAAAATCAAAGAAAAAACGTCTTTGTAAAATTGTAACGAAAATATCTTTGTTAGAAGGAAAAAATACTTGCATCAATGATTTATTCTTTAAACAAGCAAATGGTGCGTCTTCAACACAAACGACTAAAATTCTTTGAAACTTAACCAAAGAAATTAGAACTTAAATAAAAAATGTATTATAACTCTTTTAACATTAAAAATGTCTAGAGTCAGTATTAGAGTCAACGTCTAAAAATGTTGTTAGATTTTAATAAATTAAGTAAAGTTATGCTGTATATGAACTATTTTTTATTTTTATTACATTAAACTGAAATAAAAAATTGTATAAAAATGCTGTGTTTGGTTTCATTAAATATTTTATTTTGCAGTAAAATTTTAATTTTTTAAAACATTTCTATAGCAGATTTTAAAGAAAATTGCCTTTGTTTCTACATATCAGTCTTTAGTATATCAAAGAATTATTTCGTTGAATTTAGTTGCGTTTCTTTTTAATAATGTTCAAATTACGTCTTTGTTACAATGAAAATTGAACTTAAAATCAAAAATTCAAGTCTTAAGACTGACGAATGAAAGTCTTTGTTCCAAAATACTTTTTCCTTAGTTTAAGGACTTTTTTCATGTGTTTCCAAAGACGTACATCCTTGCCACAAGATTTTAAGTCTTTGATTTTAAGTATATATTTCATGGGAATCTAAAGATCTTTGCGACTTTCCGGTAAAGATGTTTTGTCTTTGGGCACAATCTGACCAATAAAAGTCTTTGCAACAAAGTGTATTTTCTTTGATTTTACGATTTAATTTTCTCAGTGTACCAATAGCACACGAGTGTGAGAGGCACTCAAATATACACTCGGCTCTTGTTTAGAGATCGAAGCTATCTAACCTCCACTGATTTTTATGCCAGCAGCTTCAGTTAAATAGAAGCTTGGGATTAAACTCCCTAAGGCCTTTTAATAGGATTTTTAGGAGTAGCCTTCCCCGCAACGTTCGGCTTAAACCACAACTACCACGGGATTTCCGAAGGTGCATCTTAGTCAA
Source organism: Pollenia labialis (assembly GCA_949318255.1). Lineage (NCBI taxonomy): Eukaryota > Metazoa > Arthropoda > Insecta > Diptera > Polleniidae > Pollenia > Pollenia labialis. Next base: position 43,694,068 of record OX439139.1, read on the forward strand.
AAAAGTAACTTTCATTTGCTTTGAAAAAACACTTCATGCCTTGAAGACAGTCTTCGTGAAATACAGGAAGCATTTCCGTAAGAAGCATACCAATGGTGGCCTCAACCAATAGTGAGTCAGCTGCCCGCTCACCGGGGGCTACTGACTACCGTGCTACCATGTACGTAGAAACTCTGGTAAGTCTTTGATCTGGAGAAACACGAAGGCTTCAAGAGCCCTTTAACTTTGAATCTTTGGCGTTCTCCAGGTATTACAACATCTGATTTTCTCCGCAGGATGTAAACCAAATCGTGAAATATCCTTGAAATAATCTCTATATGCCCAGGGAGAAGTCTTGATGACATTAAACAAAAAACCAAATCTGCTCGAATAAACTTTTTCCTTAAATGATTTTCAATAGAATTCATCAGACAGTACATTAATATTTAACTCATAATTTTAAAGCACACGTGTGTGTGAATGTGATACATACACACAACCTCTTAATAATGCGAATTCCCAGCAAACACAGAGGATTAATTTCAAATTAATAATGACTTGAAATCAAACGTTTTCTCAAACGACAAACGTTTGATAATTATTTGAAAATCATTTGAAAATCATAGCATTCTCAACAAAAATGGGAAATTATTTTCTAATCGAAAAATTCCTTTATTCCAACTTGCTTTCAAACGTAATTCTCAAATGTGGATTTTAAAACCATGTGCAACATAAATAAATTTTATTTTATTTTTTTAAATAAACTGTGAGATAAACAGTCGGCAGCATAGCTTAAAGATGAAATAATTTCCTTTTCGTCCTCTAATTCTTGAAAAAAAGAAATAATTGGCTCCTTTTTATTTTGAGAATTGTAGCCCCGCGATCACTCAGCAAACTTTTAATTTCCACTTTCCCGTTTTACTTTTCTCAAATCGTATTCCTTATCAGTGAAAGTACTCAAAGATAATTTTGTATTTTCCACAAGAAATAAAGCGTTAATTTGTAAAACACATTTTACCATGAAGTAAAAATTAAACTTTTATCGCCATTTTTAATGTTAACATTTATGTTTCGCTTCAGTATTGCCAAGTTTTGTTATGGTATAAATTTAACATATGAAACCAATTTGACATCAAATTGATAAAAGATTTGATGTCAAATGTTTATTTTCAAATCATTATCAATTTGAATTTGAATGCTAAAATCCAACAATTGAAAAACTTTTGAGAATTGTGTTTGATGCCAAATGATAAATTCATTTCATATCAAAGGTTTGACTTCGTGTTTGTTGGGTTAAGATTAAATTAGATATGTTCATTTAACGCTTATTAGACGGAAAATTAGTTTTGTGGCTGTCTTAATCAAGTGAATTAACAGAGACTCAAAGCAATCTTTTGAGTTTTGAGTACTCAATTAAAAATTAACATCAAAAGGCAGTTGTTTAATGGTTTTACCCCGGTCATAGTGAAATTGTTAAATCAAGATAAACTTAAGCAAATCATTATTTTAAAATATTAAAAAAACTTATTTAATTTTTAATGATGTATGAGTGTGTCACTGTAAAAAGGATAAGATAAGTAATACAATGGTTGCAAATGAGTAAATCAAACCAAACTAAGTGCATACCTTTAGGAGTATTAGGAGGGCTAAGCTTACCCATGTATCGGTTATTTAAAGCCAAACTATTTAATCTTTAAAATAACAAAAGATAAGATGAAAATATGATAAAAGAAAAGGTAACAAAACTTCTCCTTTATTTGGGTGCTTACAACAAATCAATTCATCCTCTTTAAAAAGAAAAGCTTTCCAAGAACCTGTAAGCTTAAAACTTCAAAACTTTAAGTTCTAGATCAAATGAAATTATTTTGTAAAGTAAATTTCCTCATCGAAAAAGCACTAGACTTACCAAAACCCCTTGCCAACGCAATATTGGGTTACAATGTCTCTCTGTGTTTGGCAAACAAACAAGACCAGGCATAAAAAAATTTACTTAATATCCATTCATACAGCTTAATGGTCTTAAATAAATTAGATTTTTGCGAACAAAATAAAAAAGTAAATATATTTCTTTGAATATCTTACCAGCATGTGTTAAAATACTTATGAACAAAAATTTATTGTGAAAATATACATATTTAGTTTATTATTAGCTTAATTTATTAGCGACGGAATTTTGTTTATATCTTTTTATGTGTGTGTCTCTTTGTGCATAAAACCATTAAAATATTTGCTAAAAATTACCTAAAATGAGCCTAAAGACATAAATAAATAAAAGCAAGTCAGACACGCACACAAACACATGTTGGTGTAATATAGTCCTTAACATACAATTCATTCTGTTTTACACGCATTTTAGAGTACAATGATTCAGATTTTTTGCATAAAAGAAAATAAAGGGTCTTTTATTAAGATCATCTAATTTTCAAATTTAAATCAAAACAAGTTGAGACATATTTTCGAAAGTGTACCCTGTTCGAAACCCATGACCGATCGTGGATCCACTAAAGCAAAATCATGCTATGCGCAGGGCTGCGGAGTCGAATTCGGAGCTGTAGAGTCAAAGTTGCAATGCTTTTACCGGAGTTGGATTTTTCAAATATTTTCCAAAGCAAAAAAATCTTCAAAATTGGCGATTTTACAGTTCCCTATGAATAAGAAGATTTTATTTTATTTTTATAAAAGTTAGTTCACTCAAGTACATAAATTAAATAATTGTCCAATTCAAAAGCTCTTATGCCCGTAATTTCAACAAATAGATATCTAGCTGTGTATAGGTATCTATGATTTTCATAATTTTAAAACGTATTTCTTACCTACCCGTTAAAGTGTAATGCATTTTATACCACCGATTTTCGTTAGTTAATGCACGTAGGTAACTTTAACGGTGAAATAACCAAAATAGTGGTACCGGGTAGGTAAAGATAACTGTTAGGTACGAACACGAATAGATATCTGTTTGTAGAAATTACGGGCATTAGTACCGTCGTATTCGTTGTATAATTAGCTAATTATACAATATGGTATATATTTTGTGGCTAATTTTCATACAAAAGTGTTGTCTCATTAAGCGATTGATTTTAAGGTGGTTTGAAAAATTTTATATTTCAAAATGTTCAATTTGTTTGGTGAATTTGTAAAAATATTTTTAGAATTTCATAACTTCCACCACACATTTAATTCCTCTGAATGGTTAATATATGTATGTTTGATTTTAAATTTTAATAAATTTTTTAAACAATAATTATAATTGTGGTTATTTTTTTGAACTATTTATGGTTTTTAATTCAAATTTTTAATATTTTAATCAGGCTTAAGTTCATCAAATTTAATTTTCATTAAATTATTATTATGAAGAAAGGAATTTTACAACATGAAAATTAACTAAAATTGTTATTGATAATCATTCATTCTTGACTGACCTGAGATTCGAACCCAGGCGGCTGGTTACCATGACATGTTTCGATCGCAACCACTCGATCTCCTCAGATGGATTTGCCGTCTTACACTCGCAGCCATCGACGACTGCTGACGTCAATAGTCAAATATCAATCCTTAAACCAAATTGTATTTTTAACCTTTGGTAGATCGAAATTTGCTTTTTGAATGATTATCCAATTTTTAATCGATTTTACATATTTTTCCTAACTTCTGTTTTTTCGTACTTATGTCAAGAATTCTTCTTGAAGTCCAAAGTACATTTTTTTGTTTTTTTCATTTTGTCTTTCTTTTTCTTGTTGACCTTTTTCAGCACAACTTGAAGGACAAATGTACACATAGAGCTCGTGCCTTAGCTTTAACAATAATTAGAATTGTGGTTATTTTTTTGAACTATTTATGGTTTTTAATCCAAATTTTTAATATTTTAACCAGGCTTAAGTTTATCAAATTTAATTTTCATTAAATTATTTTTATGAAGAAAGGAATTTTACAACATGAAAATTAATTAAAATTGTTATTGATAATCATTCATTCTTGACTGACCTGAGATTCGAACCCAGGCGCCTGGTTACCATGACATGTTTCGATCGCAACCACTCGATCTCCTTAGATGGATTTGCCGTCTTACACTCGCATTACACTCGTCTTACACTTGTCATGGTAGCCAGCCGCCTGGGTTCGAATCTCAGGTCAGTCAAGAATGAATGATTATCAATAACAATTTTAATTAATTTTCATGTTGTAAAATTCCTTTCTTCATAAAAATAATTTAATGAAAATTAAATTTGATGAACTTAAGCCTGATTAAAAATATTAAAAATTTTTTAAACTTTTTTAAATAAAATTTCTTATAAATTAATATTTATTACCATTTCTTCTCAAACTAAAACTACCATACCTGGTTTAAATTCATAGTATCAACCAATGTGAGTGATAAATTTTATTAAAGAAGAAGAAATACAATTAAAACCGGCGAGTGAAGTAAAAAATTATAACTAAAATTAAATAATTTGCTTTTCAGTTTTATTTTTCGTATTTTTTTTTTTATTATTTTGTAAAAAAAAGTTAAAAAGTTTACTCAAAGTGAATTAACAATGTACATTAGAAGGGTTTGGTCGCCATGTCACCACCTAGAATTATAGATTAGTTAAAAAAAATTCCAGGAAAATAATTTTTAATTTTTTGCCACGCCTCTGGATGCTGCCCTTTTAGTTTTTTTTATATACTGTACTATTAGAAGGGCTTTCTTGCCACGTGCATAAAATTGGGCATTAGGGGGGAAGGACACGATATGCTATAAGTGCCACCCAGAATTCGATGTCGGATTAAAAAGTCACCGAAGACCAAAGTGAGGTCATTATTAATGATATTCGATACAATAAAATTGGACTATAAACGCCGGCGCTATTTATAAAAACAAAAAGTTCAATGTCATATACATATCTAACTGCCTGTTTTTAGAAAACGTAAACAATTGAGTGAGTGAGAAATTAAATTGAAAAAAAAAACAAATTTTTGTTTTTTATTGTTGTTTTCAATATAATTTCTCACTCAGTCATTTGTTTACGTTTTCTAAAAACAGGCAGTAAGTAAAGAAAAGTGTGCCTTAGTGTGGGGCATGGCATAAATGTGAGCAAATTAAAACCTAAACTTGCAAACTATTAGAAGGGCTTTCTTGCCACGTGCGATAAATTGGGAATTAGGGTAGAAGGATCCGAGATGGCATAAGTGGCGCCCAGAATTTGATGTCAGATTAAAAAGTCACCAAAGGCAGAAATGAGGCCATTGACAAGCCATGCATAACGATATGCAATATGTTATGATCAGACTTGAAATGGCGAAGCAGTATGTAAAAAACTTAAAGGGCGGTATCCCGGGGCGTGTCAAAAAATTAAAAAAAAAATTCTGGAATTCTTTTCAACTAATCTTTAATCCCAGGGGGTGACTGGCTCGGCTCAACTTTGTTCGAACCCCATAATTTTAAACGATAAGCCATCCTCCGGCAGAGCTTGTGAATTATTTATAAGTGCGGGTGAGAGTCTTAACTGCATTAGCAGAACTTATACTCGGTTATTGGTTGAGCTGAAAATGAGGTTTGTGGTTTATTATTCTGTCATTAATTTAATTGATTGCGGGAAATGCAGTCATTCACTTGTGCTCAAATTAATTAACGTGAGGAATTCCTGCTAATTTTAATATAAAATGTTTAATCGTCAATTCTGAAATATGTTAAACCGTAGGAACACAATTTTACCGTATAAATGTAGTATCGTATGACGGTTACGACCGTAGTGTCATAGAAAAAGAAAATTAAAAAAATTCAATGAAATTGCAATTTTTGTGTTTTCAAATTTAATATTTGCTAAAAAAAAAAATAAATAAATAAAAGTATAAAAAATAAACAATAATTTCAATAAATGTTGAATTTTCTAATAAAATTTTCAAGAGAAAACAAAATTCGGTTACGATGGCATTGTGTGTGAGTAAAACGTGTTTAAAAAAGCTACGGCGTTACGTCCTGCGTTCATACGACTTAATTGTGCTCCTAGCATAGAATTAACTGCCTGTTTAACGATTTCGAACGTCAACGTTCGCATAGAAAATTACAAAATTCTATAATTTTTGTATGTTTTAAATGTAATTTTCTATGCGAACGTTGACGTTCGAAATCGAAGAGCAGGATGTAATAATGCTCAGTTTGCCGGGACAAACAGGGCTGCCAGACTTGGGGATTTCATGCGAGCAAAAAGGACAAAGAAAGTCATTTGTGGGTTGGGGATTTTTTCGGGAATTTGAAAAAAACAATTCAGGGATTTTTGGGGGATTTTGTAGATTTTAAATTATTATTTTCCCTTCTTTTATTATTTACGCTTATTTTTCTTTGTTTCGTACATAAAATATGAAAAAATTAGCAAAACTTTTACCGTACTCTTATCAACAACAAATACAGTGTAGAGGGTCTTAATTACGATTACCATTTTTCTTAAGTGTGTAAAAGGTGCTTAAAAGCTTACAAAATTTTGATTGAGTGTTTTAAAAAGGAAGAATTAAAAAAAAAGAATGTTAAACCGTTGACAACACATACAATTTTTGATTTTTTAAAGACAATTTTCAAGAAAACATGTCTTTCCCAAAAATAAGTAAATCATTACCTGAAACGCAAAAAGCAACTTATTAACGAAAAATTAAAAATCAAAGTTTTCATTGATTCTGATCTATTGCATCAACACAAATGTCCACAAAAAAAATCTTTCGACTAAAATTTGCGATTTTATTATCAAAAAAACAAAAGGCCATATCTACAAAAAATACTATGATAAACGCTAAAAGGCCTAACTGATAGTTTGCATTGTAGCATTGTCAATTGTCAAAACAACTGGAATATTTTACAAGAAAAATAAAAGAAATAAACAGTTAAGGTGATTTATTAATTTATCATTTTGAATAGTTTTTACTTCTGCTGTGAAAGTTTCAAAATATTAGATAGGGCCTTTTGCGTTTTAGGTGACGAAATATAAAAGACAATATAATAAAGTTTGGGCAAAAGAATGCGGTGTATTGGTTAGTACTTATTATGCTTCGAAGTATTAAATAATCGAAAGATTTATGTATTTTTTTATGGATGGCTAAAACCGACTGAAAAAGCTCCAAATTCTTATAAATTGGCTCATAAGTCTTCAAAAACAGCATATTGATCTGCTTGTAATTCCTTACTGGAATTACATAAAAAGGATTTAAAAAAATATGCCAAAACTTGTCGCTACAAACAAAATATACAATTTTTTTATTAAAAAAAAATTTTTATTTGGGGATTTTTGGGGATTTCCTATTAAAATGTTTCTTTCTATTTTTAAAAATATTTAAAATTTTTAATTAACAAGATTCAAAATTTGTTCAGAAAAAAAAAACAAAAGAAAATATTAACTTTTTAAAGTTTTGATTTTTAGCTTGGGGATTTTTGGAGAATTTTTTTTAATTTTTTCGAGATAAGGTAAAAAAGTACCTGGCAGCCCTGGGGACAAATTTCGGAAGTCTATTGCAAGACCCTTTATATGACGGCAAAATATGTCTCTTTTGCGTAAGTGTGAAATATGTATCATATGTGTGAACGTACGACTCATCTAATCGAATAAAATAAATCAAATTTTTATGCAACATTATAGCAATTTATGTTTTGTTAAGCATGTAAAATACGAAAATGTAAAAAATACTTTCTAAAAATTCGAAAAAATTAAAGGACTTTTTAAATAAGGTGACTTAAAGAAGCACAAAAAAAAACTGTACATTAAATAATATAAAAAAAGGTATTATTTAAACAACAAATAACAAGTGTCGAAAAAGTTCCTTTTACAAAAAGTAAAAATTTAAAAAAAAAATAAATTTTTTTTTTTTACAAAAAAAGTCCTTTTAATCACAGAGTTTCTATTAGAACTAAAAAAAACTTTTATAAGAGCAAGTACATTAGGGTGAGTCATTGACGTATGAGAAAATATGTAAAAGCTTTTGAATAATATTCTAACAGCAATATTTTTTTGACTAACTATAAGACAAATAAAAATTGCTAAGAAAAAAGTAAAGAAAGTCACATCTTTGGCCCGCGCCGGAGCTCCAAAGAATAAGGTTTTATTTTGAAAAAAAAGCCATTTTTTTAAATTTTAATATATTATTTACTATCAATTATTATTAATTAGAACTGAAAACATTTTTAATTAAACTTAGTTAAAAAAAAATAAAACTTTGGTTCTTATACAGCATAAAACAATAAAATAATTTTTCTATGTTGTTATAATCCAAATTTAACAAAATTGAAGGTCAAAGCGCGGCCCATTTCACTAAAAATAAATTAATAATATTTTACAGAGGCCTAATTCAGACAAAACCACAACATATTTACGCTATTAGAAGTCGATACGAGAAAAAAATTTATTTGACCCACCCTAAAGTACATCCCTAATTTAAGTTTTTTTTTCCATTCTTCAAAAAAAAAAAAGGTTTTAAAGCAGCTTTTTGGCAAAAAAAAAAGTAGTACTTTTTCAACATCCAGAGAATTTGTTTAAAAAAACTATCTGCATGTTAAACTATTGCGGATGTTAACGTTCGTTTAGTTAGAATTCAATAAGAAAAATATTTTTAAGACCGAGTGTTTTTCATAGAAATTTTATATGCCAACGTTAACCTTCGAAATTGTTGAACAGCAAGTAGATTTTTTAGGTGAGAAATCTTCTTTTTTAAACGAAAACATTTTTATTTAGCAAATAGTACTTTTTTCCTTACAAAGAATACTCTGTTTGTGGACGAAGGTATCATTTTTAAGCCAAATGTTTTATTTTATAATATTAAATATCCTACGATACAGCGCCTTAGACCACTCACCCACAAATACACATTATAAAACATTATTAAAAAAAATAAAATAAAACATGTTGGGTACATATTTTTGTTTAAAACACATTTCTCTATTAAAGGATTGTACTCTGTTCTTGTGAGTTTGCACAATTTGACGTTCTTATTCCTTCAAAGTTTGCGACATTGTTTTGCGAGAAAGATTTCGGAACTTTTTCACAAAATGAACAGAGTACAACTCTATCAAAATTATTTCATAGATATTCATATTTTTCATATGCGTTTCACGAGAAATATTGAACAGGGTACCATACTTAAGGCGGCAAATCATGTACTTGTGTATTTTTTATTTGTAAAAAAAACAACAGAGGATTTTACGGCAATAATTAAAGGCAATCGTAATTTTTTGCTCATATCTCTGTCAATTATGTATCGATTTGGCTGAATTTCAACAGCAAAATGTCATTGAGAATATTTGACATAAATGTTTTACAACCATTTCCTTAGTTTTCGGAAAACAACCTTTTTCACCGTGGTGAAGGGCATTCAAAATCAAAGAGTTTATACAGAAAGAAAAACTCTCGGGATAAATTACGTTTTTAAAATTTACTTTAAGTATGAGTCGTATTTAAAAATTTAATTTACGAATTTACACTTAAACGTACGTACTTAAAACAATTCTAAATGGAACTACTTTCGAAAACCAATCCCGGAATTCCTTACGATAAGTATAAAACTCCTACACCAAGTAAAAATGATTGAATTTTTAGTTGGTAGTGCAACTCTGAGATTAAAATTATATAGTGACCGATGGCTGCGAGTGTAAGACGGTAAATCCCTCTGAGGAGATCGAGTAGTAGCGATCGAAACATGTCAGGGTAACCAGCTGCCTGGGTTCGAATCTCAGGTCGGTCAAGAATGAATGATTATCAGTTACAATTTTAATTAGTTTTCATGTTGTAAAATTTCTTTCTTCATAAAAATAATTTAATGAAAATTAAATTTGATGAACTTAAGCCTGATTAATAATAATGAAAATTTGGATTGAAAACCATAAATGGTTCAAAAAAATTACCACAATACTAATTATTGTGACCGCTTTAATCTCATATAACGTATAAGTCTCATATCTCAGCATTGCGTTCTATATGCGTGCATACGCGTGTGTTTGTCAAAGTTTGTTGTAGATTCTACAACAACACCACATAAGTAGGCCAAAAACAATTTGCTTGGTTTGTGTAGAAACAAAAACAGAACAAGAAGAAAAATATGCATTATTGTCATATTTAAAAAGTAAAACAAAAAGCAAAAGTTCCCATTTAGTTTATATATATTTGCGTACATCAAATTTTTAAAGTAGAAACCATGTCTGACATGATGCTGGTTTTTTATAATTGAAATTCTGTAAGGTGTAAAACGAATAATAAATTATTCATGTTTCTGGTTCTGTGGGGTAAGTGTTTTATATTACAATCAATCTAATTTCACTTTCGGATAATTTTTAGTACGAAATCGAAATTAAATGTTGATAAGTCAAGTATTTCGCTCTTGAATAATCCGTACTTCAATCAATCTCTCTGTGCTTGGTTCAAGAAAGTCCATACTTCCCAATAAAAAATTGAGCTTCAAACGAAGCTGGTTTGTAAGGGAGGAATGTGAGAGGTTCGCTTACCATACCGCTTACGGAAGACATGAATTGTATATGGCAAGTTCCCACCTTAAAGCAATAAATTTTTGACACAAAAGCCGCTTTATTCAAGGCATATTAAAACTGGTTATCTGCTTTATTTTTTCTTTAATGAAACTTGTTAAGAGCTCATTAACTAATTTTACTTCATCTCTGTATGCCTTATTGCGTAGCGCATAATTGTGCGCTTATTTAAATGTGCCATTAGTACTTCGCAAAATGATAAAATTTTTTATTGGTTTATCGTACTATTGATACCGCTTTGGATTGATTAAAATACAGATCGATTGTTTTATTTTTAAGTTTACATTTTCTATTCCCACAAATTTTTATTTATAAACATACTTTGTGGCGCAGTTTTTCAATAATTTATCTCTCATTCGATGGGTGCGAGTTTGTCTGAAATTTCTTTATGTTTTTCATATTATTCGCCTTTCCCACGTTTGAAACGTTTTTCTCCATGTTAAATGGTTGTTTGCATATTTAACCGTAAAAAAAACATCAAGTGGTGGTTTCCCTTTTTTTTATTTTGCTGTTCAAAAGTCTGTTGAAATTTTTTACTTAAAAATGATTTACGTACAACGATTATTTTTATAAATTTTGTTTACTTTTTTATGTGCGAAAATTTATTGGGGTTTCTTTTTTTCTTTTCTTTGAATAACTCGAAGAAGTTAAAAAAAAGAAGAATGAATGATGGACTTTATAATGTTTTTTGGCGTTAAATGACTTTTACTTTTTATTATGCTTACATTTTTTTTACATGTGTTTAAATGAAATATTTGGCAGACAGTTTAAGTATATTTCAAAAGTTTTTTTTTTGGGAGTAAAATTTAATTCTAATCGGAGATGAATAAGCTGGAAGAAGAGCAAAACTAAAGGCTTAATATTGATTTTTGCTCAAAACGAAATATAAAGTTAAATTTTCTTTTCCTCTAAATGAATAGGCTGAAAGGAATTTTTAATTTCATGAAGTTTTACTTTTTAATATTTGGGATCAATTGGATTTTATACTTAACTAAAAGCTAGGTTATGCTAAGAAGGGTAACGCGCCCGAGGGCACACTTCCACTCGAACACCAATGCGGTCCGTTGGTCCACTCATTATTTGTTTGCCGTACGGATAATTTCAAACATCAGAATCCCAACTTTTACATGCATTTTAGGAGGTGTTAAGAAAACGGCCAAAATACTGCTCAAATTTCCACATAACATGACTTAAAAAACATGATAAAAATTTTTGATCCATATTTGATTAATAATCATTTGCATAGGGTCGATTTCAATGTTGGAAACCACATGCCAATATCACCCAAATATTAGAGTATTTTTATGAATATCTTGCTTTGGTTTAAATCGTCCTTGAAAGTTCATAAATAAACATGTATTTATAGAAAGTGATTAATGTTTTCTACAAAATTTCACAAATTTTGGACAGCCTGCACTATAAATCAATTTATTGTTTAATTTTATTAAATTCAAATAAGCAGAAAGATAACATAAGTATATAATAAATGGATTTATAAAAGATAAAAGCGTTTACAAAACAAATAAGAGTGCTATATTCGGCTATGGCGAATCTTTAATACCCTTCACCTAACGTAATGGATCATCTTAGATCACTCATCCGCTAACACACATTATAGAAAAAAGTATGTTGAGTAAATTTTTTTCTTTCAAATACATTTCTCTATTAAGGCGGCAAATCATGTTCACATATCGAATCCTTAACGCAAAAACAGATTAAGCGACAAAAACTTGGTTTAACCGAAATATTGTATTTTTTTTTTATTATATTTCATAAAAATGGTGTATGCATGTTGGGGACAGGGCTGCCATGTACTTTTTTTCACTGTCCCAAAAAAATTAAATAAAATCCCCAAATAAAAAACAAAACCACCTTAAAAAGTTAATATTTTTTTTCTGACCAAATTTAAAATTTTTAAAAAAAATAGTAAGAAAAATTTTAATAAGAAATCCCCAAAAAAAAATTTTAAGTAAAAAAATCAAAATAATTTTCGTGGGAATACAAAATTTAATTTAAATGATTTTGTTATTCGTGCTTAATTCCCAATTTTTATTTTTGATAAAAACACTGAAATTTATTGTTGATGGGATAAGCTATTCCTATGCAAATTTCACTGGTTGTTCGGGCCAGATCATAAGGAAACTTCATCCATTAAGATCTTAGAAATCTAAAGATATTAAACCAAATAAAACTGTTAAGCGTATAAGAATTACAGAAACAGTTCTACTTGTAACAATACAAAGTTTAAACAAAATCATCAAGGTTATCCCATCAACAATAAATTTCAGTGTTTTTTATCAAAATTAAAAATTGGGAATTAAGCACGAATAACAAAATCATTTAAAGTAAAAAAAAATTATTTTATTTTATTTCGGCATGTTTTTTAAATCCTTTTACAAGCAGACCAATATCCTGTTTTTAAAGACGAATGAGCCAAGTTATAAGATATTGGAACTTGTTCAATCGGTTTTAGCCATCCTTAAAATCAACAATAAAAAAATACATATATCCGTCATTTATTAAGCACTTCCACGCATCATAAGTACTTACCAGCCCAGCATTACTTTTCCCAAATTTTTAACATTGTCTTTTTTATTTACTTATTTTTAGGGAAGACATATTTGCTTGAAAATTGTCTTTAAAAAATCAAAAATTGTATGTGTTTTCAACGGTTTTAATTTCCTTTTTTAAATTCTTCTTTTTTATAACACTCACTGAAGAATAATAACATAACTTCATTAAGTACCATTTACACATTTAACAAAAATGGTAATCTTAAGTTGTTGATAAGGGTAAGATAAAAGTTTTGCTACTATTTTCTTATGTTATATACGAAACAAAGAAACAAAGAAGGGAAAATATATTAAAAATGTGTAAAATCGGGAAAAAAATACCCGATTTTTTTTTAAATCCCCCAATCTCCAAATGACTTTCTTTGTCCTTTTTGCTCTCATGAAATCCCCAACTTTGGGGATAAATCTACAAGTCAGGCAACTCTGGTTGGGGCTTAAGCTAAAATTGTTCTTACTATAAAATCGTAACGGTACCTTATGTGAATATGACATTTTAGGAGATAATGCAACAGTTTATTAAACAAAAAACGAAAATTGAACATGTTGTTGCTTAGTCTGGGATCACACTATGAAAGTTTCCTTTCAGAAAGTCTGAGTTTATTGGTAAGAGGGGCAGAGAACATGCTTTTCTTTTCTCCTCTCTCACCCATAAACTCAGACTTTCTGAAAGAAAACTTTCATAGTGTGAACCCAGACTTAAGCTAATTTTGCGTTAATTTTTTTTTTTTGTTTTTTTTTTTTTTTATTTATTTATTAAGTCTATGGATTACATCCTTACAGACTATACAATGTGACATAAAAAAAATTTACATATGTAGAATAATAAAAAAATATACAGTTTTTTGTTTTAAGTGTTTAAATAAATTATTATGTTACGTTTTACAATTGTAGTGGTTAGTGAGAAATCAATTAATTTATACAAGTCATTAAAATCTTTTCCAACTCTCCGCCATGGATCAGCATTTGCGTAATTTCTGCGAACAAATGGTAATGCTATGGGGCAAAAGTAACGAGTAGGTCTTTGAGGGACATTGAAAGTAATATTTTCCAAAAGAAACTCAGATGAAATATCGCCATTAATTATATTTAACATAAAGGATACATTTAGCATAATTCTTCGGCTTTTTAAAGTTGGTAGTTTAATTAGACTAAGTCTACTTTGATATGATGGTAGATTTATAGACGGATTCCATTGTAAACCTCGCAGACAAAACAGAAGAAATTGTTTTTGAACAGATTCGATATGGTTACTATGTACGTTGTATTGCGGGTCCCAAATTACGGATCCATATTCAAGGATCGGTCTTACAAGTGAGGTATACAGCTGTTTTGTAATATCGGGATCGGTAAACTCCTTTGCCCATCGTTTGATAAAGGCAAGAACACCTCTGGCTTTATTGACGGTCATATGAATATGTGGAACAAAACTCAGTTTTGGATCGAGTAAAACTCCAAGATCGAGAAAAACATCAACTAGATCCAGTTTATGCTCTCCTAAAACGTAATGAACATTAACGCAGTTCCTCCTAAGGAATCGCATATATTTGCACTTTTTTAGATTAAGATCCATAAGATTAGCTTTACACCACTGATAAAAATTATCAAGATCGTTTTGAAGAAAAATATGTTCGTATGGGTTTTTATAGCTAAAGAAAATTTTGACATCATCAGCGTACAATAAAATGTTACAGTATTTTATTATTGTTGGAAGATCATTAATAAACAAGCTAAAAAGAATAGGTCCAAGATGGCTTCCTTGAGGTACTCCAGAAAAAACATGTATGATCTTAGAAGATTTATTTTTAAATCGGACAGTCTGTGTTCGATCACACAGGTATGTTTTGATCCAATTAAGGCTGTTCGAATTAAGACCAAGTGAGTCCAGTTTACAGAGAAGAAGGTTATGATTGACTTTATCAAAAGCTTTACTGAAGTCAGTGTAAACCGCATCCGTTTGTTGTCCCTTAACAAATCCTCGATTAACATGTGTTGTAAGATTCAAAAGGTTAGTAGTTGTTGAGCAACCTTTGCGAAAACCATGCTGAAAAGGTGATAATGTAGATTTTACTTGATGACAGAAAAAATCTGTAACAATTTTTTCGAAAACTTTTGGAATAGCACTAAGTTTGGCAATGCCCCTATAATTTATCACATTCGACTTAGATCCAGATTTAAATAATGGTATTATATACGATTTTCTCCAAAGCTTAGGAAAATAACCGTGCTTGATTGAAACGTTAAATATGGAGTGGTAAGACTTTCGGCACATTTATTTAATATGCAACTTGGAACTCCATCAGGTCCATGATTAAAAGATATTTTTAAATTTTTTAAGTTTTGAGAAATCAGTGAATGTTCAATGGAAGGAAAACATATTTGATTTGTTGAACGCAGAGGATATGGATAATTATCAGATAGGTTATATTTGACATCAGTATAGATTTTAGCAAAAAAATCAGCAAACATGTTGCTTATGATAGCAGCGTCATCCGATTCTTGACCTTCAAATTTCATAGCAGGTGGAAATTCTTGGCATCTTCTTTTGGAATTCACAAAATTATAAAAAGATTTAGGATTAAGTTTGAAATCGTTTTTTAGGTTATTTATATAGTTGTTGTACAGCGATGTGTTCAGCAAATTATATTCCGCACGGCAAATTGAGTAATTTCCAAAATCAATAAGTGAATTAGATTGTTTGTGTTTTTTTATAGAGTTTGTTCTTCTTATTTTTAAGTTTTGATAGTTGCTTGGACCTCCAAGGGGGACCAGATTGCTTGTGAGTTACATTTTTTGGCACACATTTATCCATAATATCAAAAAGAGTTTTATAAAAAGTATCGATCATTAAATCAATAGCCAAATGGCTGGTATTAGACAAATATAGCAGGTCTTGCCAATTTGTATTAATAATAAGATTGTTAAGCATATTATAGTTTGACTTTTTGAAACAAAATATTCTCTCGTTATCGTTGTCACTTTGTGGCTCCGGGCCCAGCTGTATAGAACATCTTAAATCCAAAGTCGGGTGGTAAGGATCTTCAGGTGTTGTTACAGGGCTAGATCTTTTTATTGAACAGTCAGTTGGATCATTGACAAATACTAAGTCTAATATTTTGCCTTTATTGTTATGTATATAATTCATTTGAAATAGACAGAGATCCGATAACTCATTTAGGAAATTATCACTATGTAAATTTGTATAAATTGGAACCAAGTTTGGTGTGTCAGGTAAATAATTCCAAGAGACTGATGGTAAGTTAAAATCACCAAAAACAAAAATAGAATCAGTATAATTGGCTGCAAGTACAACATTTTTTATAGCATGTAAGTGATCATCATAGACAGATTGTATAGATTTAGGTGGAATGTATGAGCATGTTATATAGACGTTTTTATTTTTTAGTTTTATTAAAACACTGATAAACTCCAAATCTAGTGTAGAATCAGACAATAATAGTTCTGAATGAAAACGATTGGATACCGCAATGAGTACCCCACCGCCCTTACGAATAGTACGTTCAGTAGAAACCCCAGCATCATCTTCAGTACTTAAAGCAGATCTGTTGCGCCTATAGATTTGATATTTGTTACATAGTATTTCCATGTTAAAAACGTCGTCTGTTAACCATGTTTCGGTAAATACTATAATATGATAGTTAAAATCGAAGCTTTTTTTATATAATTTGGATAGTTTGGTGTTTAAACCTCGAACATTTTGATATATGATATACAGTTGGTTATGAGGTAAATTACTTAGTTTTTTGAATTTGTTGGATTATTTAGCGGTAATTGAACAATATTATTTCTAGTTCTACGAGGGTTTTCTTTAAGTTCATACTTACGAACTAATGCGTTATCGGGCCAGAAGTTATTAAGGTCTCGATATGTATTTATTATGTGTTAAAAAAAACAAAAAAAAACGGGGTTTTATGACAGAAGTTAGAGGTTATCGCAATTGTTTGCTCATATCTCTAAATAAATTTCAATAGCAAATTTAACGAAGTATATGCGACATTAATATATGTTTAACAGTCTAGAAGACCCCATCTTTTCTGGGGTCTTTGGAAAACTTATTTCAACAGACAGCCGGTCAAACGGACAGAAGGTCATCGTTAAGTCAACTTCGCTACTCATAAGAACCCAGATTATATTTAATTTATAGGGTTTAAGATAAATTTTGCAGAATTTACAAACGGAATGACAAAATTTATAAACACTTGCCACCTGTGGTGAAGGGTATAATAAAAACAAAATTATTAATAATTTTTCTTAATAGTTGTGCATAATCCAAATAATAAGGGATTTATTGCTCGAAAAGGCACTTTTTTGATAAAAAAAAAAAAGGTATTTATTGTTCAAAAAGGTACTTAGTGAAAAGAAGTTTCTTCAAAAACATAGTTTTGCTTAAAATTTCATTTAATACGTAATTTTTTTAAAAAAAAGTTACTTATTATGCAAAAAGTACTTTTGTGCAAATAACGAAGGTTTGCTTGAAAAATTATTTTTTGTTGATAAAAAAATGCTTTTTGTTTAATAAAATTCCTTTAGATTAAAAACAATCTTTTATTTGAAAAAAATATTTGTTTCATAAAAAGGCCCATTTTGTTCAAAAAAAAACTTTAAATAGACAATCTTTCTTTATTCAAATCGATTTCGAATTTTGTACTTGTTTTCAAAAATTGGTTGTATATAATATAAATCTATGAATGTAACATTCATTAAAATAAAGCAAAAATAAACAATACGACACAATAGGACTCTTTGTGAAAAAGGAGATAGCTATCTTGGCTTCTATGCCCTCATTTACTCTATCGACTCAAACCACAAACAGTTTTTGCTTCAAGGGCTACTGACGGCTTAGGAAGCTACATATTTCTTAATGAATAAGTAATTTTGAATACTTAATAAGTTTTCTTTTTACAAAATGTTCACATTAATGCTGGAAAAACTATTTACTTTAAATTTGATGTTTAGTATCCACATAATCTCATCTCCTGTATAATTTCTTTAAACAAATAAATACAAAACATTTTTTTTTCTCCCAGTTACTTTGGTGACCTGATTGATTTTTCTTCGGTTTGAAATGAAACCAGGGATATTAGGATGTTTATCCCTGGTTTCATTAACAACAGGAGATGTTTTATTTATTTTGCAAGATTTGATGGACAGGGCTTTTTGGCCGAAAACGTTTTAATACGTCTTGGATTTGTCCATTAAATATTGTTAAGGGATACTTATTACATGTTATTTATTTAGGATCTTTTTTGTTTTATTAATTTTTAATCAATATGAACGACAAGAAATTTCATTATTCAATTTCAATGTTTCATATTTTTGTTTATTTTTCATCAAACAATACAAGAAAGACAGACAGGCAGGCAGGCAGTCGGCCATATCAATCTTATCGACAAAATAAAATTCAGATTAATAATTAAACTATTAAGAAAAAGGTCATGGTTCTTTTTGTTTAATTTTTATTATTTATTTATTATTTTGTTTTTGAAATTTTCTCTATTTATTGATTTGCTATACATAAATGTCAAAAAACACAATATTTTGTTATTATGTGCTTTTTCTTTTCAATATTTTAATGCGTAGTTTTAATCATATTTTCGCAATTAATGGCCCTTTCATCGATTTCGAAAAGAGACTTTGTTCGCTGAACGTACGTGTAAAACAAAAACAATATTTTATGTTTTACGGCTCTAAGAGCCATTCTCCCGTTATTATGCGAGGATGAATAAGTCACTTGACTTTTGTAGAAATGTATTGCTCCCCCTGCACCAAACACCTTTTTGATTTTGAAAGGTTTAGTTTACCATAAGAGTGGGTCCTACACATAGCGGTTAAAAAATTATTTGCAATCGTAAAACTTACTTATTAGATTACTTTTTTTTTTTTTTGAAGTGTGAAGTAATGACAACGATTACGATTATTTTTGGTTTTGCATGATTACTAATTGATAACGATTACAAGTAATCAAAAACAAAATCAGAGTTATTAGCGACTACTACAAAATAATCAAAAGTAATCCGATTTTTTTCAACGATAATTTTTGATAACTTTCAACAATTGCGTATGCACTGGTACAATTTTTTTTTTTTTTTTTTTTGAAACAGCTAAATGTTATCATTATTCAAAAACGTACTTACATTAAATTGATATGCTATAGGAAGCATTTGAATACTTTAATATTCCCCATACGTCTTCAGCTGCAATGAAACGACTGCTTTCTTTTGCCGGGATCGTCAACAGTCCAAGGCGACAATCATTGCCAGAGTTGTTCTTTAAAAAGTTAGTTTTGATGAAGCCAAATTGTAAAAATATGTAATCACTTGAATTTACCCGTGTCCTTTTCTTTTGTGAACATATTTTTATATCAAAGTTTATGTTACTATCATTTTCTTTAATTCCAATATTTATTTTGATTTTATTTGATTTTAATGTCTTGCAGTATAATTAGTTTTATTTTGAGATGTTAATGGCCAATTCCACCAAATACTATGTAAATATCAATGCATATTTATATATAGTTTTTCATTTAATTTTATTTTTATTTGATATGAAAAATGAATTTTAAACAAAAATTGGTATTTAAATAAATTTGTGAAATTGGCCATAAGAATATGTTTAATCTCTCTAACTATATGCAGTTATTATAATTACAAAAGTACCCAGCAAAAACTTGGTAATGACTTGTCATTACTGAACAACTTACTTTTCAATGACTACTTCATACCATCTGCATTACATAGAAGTAGTTTAGTAATGACTGACATATAACCTGATACCTAAGTACTTGTGTATGAGTTGATTAATTAATTTAATCTCATGTTTACGCTCTTAATTGAGTAAAAAACATAGTTTTTTTATCCAAAAACTACACTGCTCCAGTAGACAAGCTGGTAGTGAGCTAGTCTATCAGCACCGATGTTGCGCGATCGAATCCCACCAGAGACAGAAAAAAAAATAAAATAAGTAAAATAAAATAAGTAAAATAAAATAAGAAAAAATAGAAAAAAAGTAAAATAAGAAAAAATAGAAAAAAAATTTTTTTTTCTTTATTGAAAGTATTCATCCAATGAACTTACTTAACTCCCTATTTGTAAGCGGGGGTGGTAAGTACTTGCCTCCAATGACATCGCTGTGTTAAAATAATGAGTTAAAATGCCAATGTGTAATTAGTGAAGAGTCGTTATATTAACTTTTTAACTCATTACTTTACAATGTAAGTTTTTGCTGGGTAGTGGTTATGCTTATTTGGTCAACTATTTAATAAGTGTGCCCGTAGCTTTAGTTCAATATTTTAGAAAACTCAAAAAGTATCACACGTAGAACACTAAAGTAAAAGATACAAATTTAATTTTCCGTATTTATCCTTTTTGATACTTTTTCCTCCCCGTTGAAGTGTCAAAAATTTCCATATTATAGTGGGAGGCCATAACTTAACACATATGTATGTATATATACGATTTTAACCCCCCTAAACGTCCCAATTCGGAAAAAATATGTTTAAAACAGGCTAGCAATATATAAATATAAATAGTCCCATAACTTCCTAGAATTCACCTCTAGGTGGATATTATATATGACCGACCTCAATTAGTTTGTTTTCCTAAACATTTTATCAGCACCCCTTAGGGGGCTCTCATACAAATATGGCGTTTCATGAAAATTTTTTCATATTTTTTATTCACAAAAGGTTGTAGACATATTGTAATAATTTATGGCTGGTTTTGTTTGGAACGTTTTTAATAAATGTTTAAACAAACAAATAGTTCGAAATTTTGCTTAACAACTTGGACGAACTTATTATTTCTTAATGTTTTTTTTTTTAAAATATCCATGTTATAATTGATCGATTATGAGAACTTTAAACAGGTTGTCATCTGTTTCGAAAGAAATTGTAGTGCGAATGAATACACAATTGGCAATCAAAACGAATCAAAAATAATCGAAATACTTTTTGATATCTTTTGATTATTTTGTAATGATTGCCGTCATAATCGTAATCAATTAGTCCCAATTCACATTATACGATTTTTGTCGTTGTGATTATTGTCGTTTCCTCTTTGAAGTCGGTCTGATGTTTACATTGTACGATTTTTGTCGTTACGACTTTTTCTGTGCAACCGAACTTCAATACATTTTTCGTCAAATGAGAGCAAGAATGAGCGAACAAAACGAATCGAAGAGTACACTCGCTTGTGTACCCCTTTTAATTCCTCTCACCCCTCTTGCTTATAAAGTAAGAATCGCAACGACAAAAAATTTATAATGTGAATTGGCTCTTAGTAATCAGAAATTATTGCTTATAGAATTAAAAAATCATTACGATTCTTTTTAAAAAGTAATCCAATTGATAAATAATCGTAATCGATATTTAACAGGCATGGATGGTCCTACAAAGCTTGAAGACTTTTGTATTCAGTACTGCACTTCCTTTATCTACACCGCCCATTTTTATTATGCAATTTATAGTTTTCCATAATAGTGGCTTTATCACCGTTTGAATACTCTCGCTGCACTAGTTCTTCAGTTACGCGATTTTTAATATATGCATAATATGAGGGGTATTGCTCCCCCAGCGCCTAGCCCCTTGATTTTTATTTTTAAAGGTTTATTTTACCATGAGAGTGATTCCTACAAAGATATGCGATATTTAACATTGGCGTCCTATGGGGTGGACCAATTCCCCTATATATATATATATATATATTGGTTCCTTTAGTTTCTATAAGGAGCATAGGGCCTCAAAATCGTGTCCGTTGTTTAAAGCTGAAGGTCGTCATCAGAGGGATCGATTGTTTTTCATTAACATTGTTTGAGGTTTCGGTAATCATTTGTTTTAAGATGAGTAGCTGATTGGGCTTCTGCATCCGATCCTGGAACTGGGGCTGCCAGCATGGCCTCCAGCCGGGCTGTTGGTGGCAGTTGGTTATTTGAAGGCGCCAATCTATCGCCTTGACGTTCCGAGTATCATTGGCACTCAGAACTTGTTAGGAGTCCGGCGCCACCCGGAAACCCTCTGAGAGTATCCTCCCGCTGATTGTACGCAACTGCATTGGCAGCTGTTCCGTATATCTACGGAACTTTCCACTATCCGCAACCTGTGGACGCGCCTGATAGCACTCTGCTGTGCTTCTATCAGAGATGGCGGGGGACCAATTACCCTGCTTCTATCTTATTTCAATTTCGGGGCTTAGAAGATCCTACTGCAAACAGTTCAAGTAAATCGGTGCGGCGGCTCTTAAAATATTCGATACTTAATATTGGCATCCTATGGAGGATACCACTTCCCCTGTCCCCATCGAATATAGAGCCTATTTTATTTTCGAGGCTTACGTGATGTATCTTTAAAAATTTCAGGAAATTCGCTTCACTAGCTCAGGAGTCTATAAGCCAACAAAAATACAGACAAACATTTTTAAATCAACAATTTGTAGATGCATTTAATTTTCTATTAAAAGAAATTGTCGATATCTTATATCTTCTCTAAAGACTTTATTATGTTAAATAAATTAGAAAAAGCACCATAGAAAACCCATCGGTGGCAAAAAAAAGTCTATATCAAAGGTAAAAGCTAACATTCTCTTTCTTTATTTAAAATACATATTTGTTGACTTGGCACCTTCCACTCACTCATAAAAAATTATTTTTCATAAGTTAATGCAACTTGTAGATTAAAAATAATTTACATTTCTAAGAACATGATTTATTCCTCATTCATAACAAATGAAAATTAAATTAACAATTAACATCTAATTAAAACAAATTATTTCCTTTAACTTTATTTTTAGATTATTTTTCAACTTTTTACCGGGGAAGAAAGAAAACTTAATTTAAAGAAAAGATATACAAAATTCAATTAAATTATGAAACAATATGCTTAAATATCCACAAAAATGCCCTTTAATAATTTTATTGCAGTTTAATAAAGATGACGAAGGAAAACTAGAAGTAAATGAAAAAATCAAATTTAATTATCACAATAAAAATAATAAATTTCCACAAAATCAATCAAAAGCAACAATTACTTATTCATTAAATCGATGCAGTTTCATTTGTCTTCATTGCTGCTGCTGTTTTCGTTGTTTTGAACAACAACAGACAAAGACTACGACGACAAAAGCAACTACAGCGCAAACAACAACGATAACAAACAACAAAATGTTAACTGCCTTCTTACCAGCTGCTGCTGCTCTATTGACATCGGCAACAAGCACATTTACAACAAATGTTCCCCAAAACCAGTACCAAAATCAAAATAACTCTTCTTTTCCCCGATTACAAAGTTTTTACGCTGATAAACAGGAATCTGCTCCATTTTATCAGCAATTGTTTGCCATGAAACAAACAACGTTGCCACAACTGATATTAAATGATGTACAAATGAATGAAAATGTTGTTATGAATACAACTGCACTAGCGGCGACAACATGGCCAACAACATCTTACACACCACCTGCATTTTCTCATGTTGTCTTACCGCCTCCTCGGACCACCACTACAGCAGCAGCATTAACAATAACAACAACAACTAGGTCACCCTTTACGTATCTGCCGACAACATTAATATCGTCAGCTATTTCAGCTGTTACCTCAACACTGGTTAAAACAACAGACAACCATACAATGGCAACACGACCAACATCGACCCTACACTCCTCCCTGCTGTTGGCTTCGACCTCATCAGCGATATCGGCAATGGGGGCCTCCACAACCATTTCCCCGAGGTTTTTTGAAGGTGATTTACTGCCTGCGGTTTTTCTAAATTCAAACGATATCAACAACAACAGTAGAAACATATCAACACCAGGTCTGGGTGGTGTCGTTGGCTCTGGAGTGAATACCGATGATGACGATGATGACAATTTAAATTCATTTTATTTCTATGAGGTAAGTCAACCGTACAGTTCTAACAATTAACAACAGCAACAATAACCAGAACAACTACATAAATTTATACACTGTCGACAACAATAACAATATCAAAGTCTAATAAATTAAATAGAAAAGATGCAAAGAGTCCCTGAAATTTAAATTAAATGTGATGGAGTGTAAAAAGGTGCTGCCTTGTTTAGTTCTCAATATTTTAGAAAACGGTTTTGGCTATTTAATATTTAAGCTTTAAACGATTTCTAAGAAAAAAACTATTTAATATAATCATACAACTTTAACCGAATATTGTCAAATTAATTAGAAAGGAAATGTATTAAATCTCTGCAAGAAATCATTAGAACTGAAATTTTTATAAGAATATTTTTTTTTGTATTTAACAAGACTAACAAATGACGAATGTGAAGATTTGTGAAACAGTAACAGGATTAAAATTAAATACACACATACAAATATGTGTGGTTGTGGTTAGCAATTATCTTAAAACAACATCCCTTTATTGGATTATACGGTTGTAGTCTATTGTATCTTCTTAAGGCAAAGGAATGGTTCTTAGTACATATCATCAGTGATCAAAAAAAAAATTACTCAAAGTAGCAATTGCAACGAATAGTACTAAAAGGGTTTTTTTGAACAATGTTAGAAACATAAAGTTATACATGTTCTACCGCTTCTACTACTGATAGTATTACATTTGTATAGCAACAACTACAATTAGAACAATTTAAAGCAGTGTTCGGAAATAAACACTAAATATCGCTCCTTAGTGTTCGATTCGGTAGACTTGTAGAAAACACTAACGCTAATAGTGTTTGTGTAGAAAATCATTAAAAAATAACGTATCCCTGTTATTTATCGTTCGAACACAAAAATAATACTGTTTTTATCAAACTCAACAAAAGATGAGATTCCGCTCGGTTGTTTTTTTTTAAATCCACAAACTTTATTGTGTTCGGTTTGGCTCATTAATATTCGTCGCTTTTGGCTGGTTAAAAAAAAGCAAACATTTTTTATTAAAACAAAATACACATACGAAAAAAAAACAAAAAGCCAGCAAAATAATTTTACACAAACAAAATATATACACAATACATACACAAGATGTGAATGACGTTAACCGATCCTGGGGGGACAGAGTGGATTGCAGGGTGTCTAGGGCATTATGGCCTGGATTGGACGCGGGGGCAACCAGGGTTCTACTGGGATTGGACAGGAGTAGTCTTAGAACGCTTATAGGGTTTTTGACGGGTCATTGTCCGGTCAGGGCTTTTGTGGGCAGATGGGACAACGCCATACCGGACTTCTGCAGATTGTGCGAGGATTCAGAGGAGCTGGAGACGATCGAGCATGTACTTTGACATTGTCCCAGGATGCAGGGTCTCAGACAGAAGTGGCTAGGAAATAAGTTTCACGACGAACTGGGGTGCTTCGCTGGATGTAGTCCGGCTGATCTACTGTTGAGGGGACAGTAGAGAGAGAATTTGTTCTTCACAGTACCTACTAACTTTCCTATATTCTATACTCTATCCACCTCATGCTTCTTTCTCTTTTTCTATTTTCTTTATCTATTTTTCTTCATGTTGAAGGGATTCACAATGGACCGTACTGGTCGCCGAGTGGAAGAGTGCCCTTGGGCACATAACCCTTCTGAACCTAATCTAACCTAACCTAACCTAACCTACACAAGCTGTTCGTGGTTTCTTTATCAATGCAAAAATAAACATTATAGAACATTAAAATATAATGTTTGTCTACAGTATCACTACAATTGTTTTGTTTTTTTAGCGAAGAACAGAACAATATAAAATGTTTGGCTCTTTCTTGAAAATTGTTACGAACGCTATTAAAGCTGGAGGTCCATATCACGCGTTTTCGCCTCCACGCAGTGCATGCTTTTCTAACCTTATTTGCGTTCTACGTTTCAATTAACATGCAACGCTTTTAATGCAGCAGGAGCACAAGAAAAAATAAAATTTAATTTTTCAAAATCATCTGTTTTGTTCGAACCCTGCTTGTGACGCTTACAAAAGTAGAAAGTTAACCTACTTTTCGCCTCAAACCATCTACGCTTTTGTGCATGAAACTTACTACGTACAATTACACAGATTCTCCTGTTTTGACAGCTGCGTAGGTATGCAGCCAAAAAGCGAGCAACGCGTGGTGTGGACCTCCAGCTTAAGGGTTGTGTTCGTTCACACAATAAATAAAAAAATAGATATCGTTTTATTGTGTGTGATCCGAACGCTAGATAATGTACCCTACACCCTTCACCGACAGTTGGAATATTTCAGGAGTGGGATCTATTTAATGTTATTGACTGACAATCAGAAAATACTATGCTTTGTTTTTAGAAATTGTAACTAGCTTGAGTAAAATATCATGATTCGTAAAAGATTAAGCCGAACTTAAATGGTTTTCAGGAGGGGAATTTATATTAAAGCCATGGTAAGTTATAAATTTCAATACAGCGGTGAAAGTAGTTTAAGCGTTTATAGTGAATTTCAGAAGGCTGCTAAATATGGGATCTAAGGTAAATGATGGACCGTATATCACAAAATTGCATGACATTTTTCCTGGCCATATGAAGCTAACTTGGAAGAAATTTTATCGCAATATCTATATTTGCTTTGGTCTTAGGCGTACTTAAATAATTTATCAGGGTGGGCTTTATATGGGGCCTATAGCAAATTATGAACCGATCTTCATGAAATTTGACAGTGTGACTTCTAGCCCTATAAAATTGTCACGTTTCAAATGTTATTATAATATCATTATTAGTTATGGTTTTAGGCTTACTAAACTGTTTTCCGGGAGTAGGTTTTATATGGGGCCTAGGGTAAATAATGGATCGATCGTCACGAAATTTTACTGTGTGATTTGCTATCGAATAAATTGAATTTTTGCAAAATCTTATCTCATTCCGTACCTTGTTCCACCATTTATGTTAGCTTTTGTAACAAAATGATTAATTTTTTAGGGTGGTGGTTCCACAATTTGATTCATAGCTCTGATCGTGATGAACCAATTTTGTTGGATTTCAGTACCAAACTACTAAGGTTAACTAAAAGCAATTTGACACAAATTGTGTTCCTTTCTTTTGAGCTTTTCGAAAGTGAGTGTGTTTTTAACAGACGGACATGGCTTAATCGACTCAGAATTAATCAAGGAGCCAGAATATATATACTTTATGGGGCCCTTTGACGGATTGAAACCCAGCCCGCATAATGCGCTCCAGGTGCTGAGTACCTTTAAAAGCAGCCTCCATACACTGGGGCTAGGGTGATCGATCGAATAGTATTCGACCGGTTTTAACCGGTTATTTTAGTTTTGCCCAAGTCGAATATTTTAAAATGTCAATTTTTCGAATATCGAATAAACCGGTTATTTTAGTAAAATAAACCGGTAATTTTAGTAATGTGTAATTTATATATGTTTTCCTTACTTTTGTTAATTGAATATTTGGCAAACTTAAACTTTTTATAAAAAATGTCAAAACAAAATGAAACAAAAGTCAAAAAACGTTATGAGCAATGTAAATACAAATCGCTTATGTGAGCGTGTGTTATTGTAACAAAAACCAAAAACAATTTACAGTACGTAAAAAAAGTTCAGTTTTAAAATTAGTTAGCAATTTGACAGTATTCTAAATACTTTATATATATCTTTATAAAGATGCCATCTCTGGTGATATTTCGAACTGACTTAAAATAAAATTGTGCTTAAACGGCCCTAAAATGATGATTCTTTAACGTCACGACTTATTAATCATATTTAATTAGTCTTCAAGCTTGACATAAATATACGCATGTTCATATTACTATTGTTTCTATAATACTGAAACATAAAAAAAATTTAAATATATAATCCTGGATAAGAGGTTTTGTTTGCCACTTTTCAAAAATATGGCTGAAGTTAACTGCTTCGTATACACATGCTTAACCAGCAATAAATTAAAACTCATTTACAATAAATTTGGGGAAATATGTCAAATAATAAATCATATTAAATCCCAATATTTTTAAAACCAAAGTTTTTCAAAAATTATAAGGCTATGTTCACACCTATTTAATATTTGACTCCTAACGTAACCACCAGTTTTCTTAAAGAATTGTTTGCTTTTGCAAAACGTTTGGCTAGAGCAAACATTATTTAACGGTTTCTTAGCTACATTATACATAAATGCAATTATCATCTTAGACATAAAGTTTAGCAAATAACAAGAAATTGTTAAAAATGATGCTAAAGTTTAATCAATTTACTGGTCACGCTTTTTTTTGATTTTATCGTCAAATATTTGTGGTCTGAACATACCTTAAGTCATGTCTATGTATTGAGGTCCTATGCTCCTTATGGGATCGACGGGAACATATATATATATATATACATATGTACATATATGTATATATTTATTTTGTTGGTTCCTTACCTTCGTGGATTGTTTTGTTTTTATTCTAATTAACTTTTTATTACAAAAACTAATTTGATTTTTGTATTTTTATGTATTCGAATTAAAACCGGTTAGCCGGTTATTTTTAAAATGCTTAACCGAAAACCGGTTTTTTTAAAATAGCAACTATTCGGACTATTCGAAAACCGGTTATTGAAAAAAGTCGAATAATCGATCACCCTAACTGGGGCATTATGTTCAAATGTCTCCCTGTGATGGCCACCGCAACATCATCAGCATACGCCACTGTTTTAATCCTCATGTTGTCCATCTTCGTCAACATTGTGGTCATAGTCAAGTTCCACAATAATGGGGATAGAACTCCCCCTTGGCGAGCACCCCTGTGCTCCAGTCTCTGAACACTGGTCTCACCTATCGTAGAGCAGATGACCCTATTAACTGTCATTAAACTTAATTTAATTTCAAATTACTTTTCGTTTTTTTTTTAAGGCTTCATTAAATATTTAAAAGCGTGGTAAATTGCACTACATAAAACCGGAGTATATTTATTTAAAATTGTAAAGAAGGAATGTGTTTATTAGTGATGCTCATATGGATTCAATTAAACAAGTTGTATAACCGCAATAAAACAAAGTTGTTTAAATGTATACCTAAGAAATCAACCTCAAACGAAGTAATGAATTGTCACATTTATAAAAAATATTTTTGATTTATTCTATTAAATAGATTTCCATAGGAAATTCGATTAATAAGCCTGTTATTAACCTGAAATATTTTTTATGAATAGGGCCTTTTAACTTTAAAAAGAACCTTATTATACGATGAAAGCAATTCCTTATTTTCTTCGAATTTCCAAAACTTCCAAACAGATTTCCAGCGTCAATAATGATTTAGCTATAAATTTCTAGTTTAAAATGGAAAATGAAAAACTACACTTTATATTTTTCTATGTCTTCAAGAAAAACTGGTTCTATAGTTTTTTTTTAAGAAGGAAATTATGTGAACATCATCTGCATCTTAGACTGGTAGATTAATTCAACATTCACTAAATCGTTATTGTAAATTTGAAAAATAATGGCTTCAAAATGGAAACTTGAGGCACACCCAGATCTTCTACCCTCTATTCGTACAAATTGTTGCTGCCTATTATATAAAAATCAATACTCTGGTTACTCTTGCCAAAAATTCTGGCGTTAGGTTTCCGTTTTACAGGTAGATATTCTCATTGAGTGTCTGGGGCGCGTTGACGTAGACTCGTGACATCAAGATAACCTAGAAAAGTAGCCTTAAACAGTTAAGTCGGGTAAGCTTGCCGGCCAGTGCAAATTTGCCCGGAAACCACATGTTCTCCACTCCCAAATCGGTCAGTTGATGTAGGAGAAAGTCCCTGAACATCCCAATAAAAAATGGTGCCTCAAATGAAGCAGGTTTGTAAGGGAGAAATGTAAGAGTATCGCTTACCATCCGGCTTACGGAAGACATGAATTTTATATGGCGAGTTCCCACTTTGAAGCAATACATTTTTGACATAAAAAGCGCTTTATCCAACGCATATAAAAACTAGTGAACGTAGCTACCAGCTTTACATACTAAATGATTTTGTTACAGTTATTTTTGATGTTCTCCCTTACAAACCTGCTTCGTAGTAAGGGAATGCCGTGGCACTTGAAATGTTATTTTTTTTATGAAACTTGTTAAGAGCTCCTTCAATTACTTTACTGCATCTCTATATGCCTTATTGCGTAGCGCATAATTGTGCTTTTTATTTTTAAAAGTGCCATTAGTGCTTCGCGAAATGACAAATTTTTTTATTGGGATGGCTCTGTAGCTTTCGCCGTTCACAGTAGTCGTTTTGGCCCTTTAAGTTCGGTATGAGTATATTTTTTATTTTTCAGGCGATATCAAATTGTGAAGACTGTCCTAAAAATGTAAGAACGGGCGAATGAAAAAGCATTGAAAGTACGGTTAGGCTTTGGACCAAGGTGTATAGTTGTAAAATTGCTATTGTTCACAAATTTAACTTTATAGTTTTGATATAAATATGTATGTATGTTGATGTATTCGTACTAAGACGCTGAAGTTGAGAGGACTTTTAGTGTAATTTTTTTCAATATTTATTTATTGAATATTCATATGTATTTACATATTAACTAAATTTTTGTCGGCGTTCATTTTAGATGAGTCCCTCACTATCTCTCCTCATAAGCGAGTATGGCCGCCAACATTTAAGCTTCGTTTACAACAGGCAGCAACATTTTCACTGGTGTTAAAAATACAGCAAACATTTTTTTTCACAAACTGACACATTAAGAAACCGTTTGCAAATTTCGTCCACTTATTTACTTATTTATTATTTTATTATTATTTTTTAAGATATTTTGTTAAAATTTTCGTTCAAAACTAAATAAAATTCTTGAGCTACCGGCACACTTATTAAATATTTGACCAAATAAGTGTAACCCCTACTTTTGTTAATTGTTATTGAGAATTAACATGGTCTTAATATCACAAAATAAATTAATTATAAATACTACTTAACATAGCAAAAAATAGTTTTTTTGAAAGATGTGGTATTAAAATAAATATTGGAATTAAAGGATAAGATTATTTAGTTTGCTTGTTGGTCTCGTTTTTTTCGTCAAATATTTGACATTCATACAAATTGTTGCTGAAGTAGAAGTAGACTTAAATATTACATTTTTGTTTTAAAAATTAAAGAAAAATTTATGAAATACTTTAGAAAGATATAAGAAATTGTTGCTGCCGTTGGTCCTCGTCCATATTAAGAAATATTTGCTGCAAAACATTTGAGTTTGTTAATGAAAGGGTAAAGACGAATGGAAAAGTGTACTTTGTTTCGTGTACAAGCACCTTTTGTTTGTTTGTTATTGAAAGAAAGAGAGAATTTTAACAATTGATAGAAAGAGAGAAATCATATAAAATGCTTGAATTCTGCAAACCAAAACTTTAATTTTATGGACACGAATGCAGTTTCTAAAGAGAAATGATGAAAGCTTCTGAAGCAAATGTTTCATAATATGGACGAGGACTTGTGAAAGTATTTCGAGCTAGTGTACTTAGGTTCCATTCAAATCTTTTGAAATATTTGACGAATCGGTATTGCCGATATTTCTTTTTCGCATATCGTTACATCCCTAATATTAAAAATGTATGATAAAAGTAGTTTAAATTGTTATACTAAATTATACTAATTCCACAGAATTTAAATAATTTACTAATGTTATTTAAAGAATTTAAGAATTTATTCAAGGCCAGATAACTAAATTTTATTTTAATTAAATATAATTGCTTGCAAGAACAATGACCTTAATTTAGTAAATGTGAATTTTGTAATCTTAGCAAAGATTTAAAAAAATTTGCATAAACTACATTCACATATTAAGGCTTAAGTCAACAAATGCCTTCGTAGGAAGAAGCTGTAAGATTTTGGTAAAAAAAAAGTACGAAAGTATAGTTGGTTAAATCCGACCGTAATATCACTGTACTTACGGAAAAATTTTCGCGCGTGCATTGAAGTTTGTGATGCTTAAGTTAATAAAATTTAATTTTCATTAAACAATTCTTATTTAAGGAAGGAATTTCAAACATGAATTGAATTACAATATTTTTGATAATTTTTTATTCTTGACTGAACACGGGCTTGAACTCGGGACGAATTTATATGTTTCGAGAATAACCACATTCCCATCTTCTAAATTCTTTGCCGTGTTCAGTCAAGAATAAAATTATCAAGAAAATTTTGATTCATTGCATGTTATTAATTCCTTTCTTAACTAAAAGTTATTTAATGAACCTTAAATTTGATGACATTATTTTTTATTTTTTTTTTTTTAAAGAATATCAAACTTATCAATTTTTATTCTTTAAATTTTATTCTAATTTATGCATTATATCGATTCTCTGTAATCCCAAACTCAAGTTTATGTTTGTTTTCTTTTTCTTTTTATTGTCAATAAAATCTTAAGGATGTTAACAACAGAAAAAACAAACAATTTATAAAATATCTTTAAAAACTATGCCATACTATTAGTGATATACAATAATTTTTAGATAAATGAAAAACTGTGGGCTCCCATACAAAATGTTCGATGCCGACTAGAAATATATTGAAGCAAAAGCCCCATAACTGCCAAGGAATCGCCCCTAGGCGGATAAAATGTATTACCGATCTCCATTAGTTTTTTTTTTTTTCTTAAAACATACTTGCCATATATCTCCACCGCTTAGGGGGAGCCCCCTACAAATATTGCGTTTCATGAAATTCTTAAATTCATTAAAATTTTTCGACTTTTGTGAATAAAATCAAAAGTTGCTAACAGATTTTAATAATTTATTGCTTGTTTTGTTTGCAACTTCGTTTATATGTCCGCATAAAATTAGAAACATAACTGCATTTGCCAATTTTTTGTGAATTTTTCAAAAACAAAAATTTCGAATTTTTATAAAAAAATTATTTTGTTTTTCGAAAAAAAAATTATGTTTCTAAAACGATTGCGCATATTAGAAAAAAATTTTAACTTTTCTTAAAGGAAATTTTATAAGCTAAAGGGGTTTTGAACATATGAGGCTATCAGCGCAGAAGTGGTGTAATCCACAATTTAATTTGGTTTCGGTTCTGGTGTAAGATATGTTCTTTGCGCTGTTCTTTACAGTGCAATAGTCGAGTAAACTAACTTTTTGGATCCAAAACAGATGGCTCTAGAAACATAGTTTTTGCACGGGCCGCTACAACCAAGAACTATAGTGCAAGAGTAGTGATAACTCCTCATTATCTCATAAAAATTAGTCTGGGGTTACATCACTTCTGCGCTGATAGCCTCATATGTTTGTTGTGCAACCTCCTCTATTTTTAAAACAACAGTTTATCTCGAAAACTAGAGCTAACCTAAAAAACAGGCTAGCACCACTGGAACGCCAGGTGCCCAGCTTGCCTGTTTTTTCAACTAGCACAATGTTATCTGTCCATGTAAACTTTGTGCACAAGTACAAGTAGAAATTTTGTAGATAATTTGGTAAATACGTTGCAATTGTACAAAGGACGAACAAAGCCTATGCAAATAGTGAATAGCAAACTTTACTCTCACTAAGCCCCCATATAAACTTCTGTCCAAAATAGACTCATTTTATAAAAATTTTAGGGCCTATTGTTAAGTTTTTACTGAATATTTAATGAGCATAAAACACTCGTTTTAGAGGAATTTTGCAGTTTTCCTGGTGACAACTTTTGAGTTACCTTATTTACATCAAATACTTCTAAAATAATAAAAGAAACTTTAAACAGTGGGGTATAATAAAAACTTCCTTGGAAAAATAAGGGTAATAACCTCAAACGTATGCTCTGCCTTAGATATTTTTTAAATATTGTTAACATCCAAATTATTTCATCATTCATCCCACTGTATTACCTCCGGAAATATGTTTGCTTTTATGAGCATTTGAACAAAAATGACAATCATAAAATGTTTGATATGGAATATTGAATAAGCACTTTACGAATCGTACACTTTTTACTATCACACCCACCAGCGCCACTATCATACAAAATTTGTGCCTCATACACACAAACGCAAACACACACGCACACAAACCAACACATATAAACCACCAAACAAAACTATTCCATCCAAGGTCCTAAAAAAAGGCATATAACAATGTTATGAGGACTTCGAATAAGGAAATAAGATACAGGCATAAAACAGAGTTAAACATTTGCCTTAAACATTTAAAAAAACTAAACACACACTCAGTTTTGCCATCCACCTAAACAACTAAAACTGCATGTGTGTTTTACTGTGATTGTGTGTTAAAGTAGTTGGAATATAATAAAATTCATATATATGTAAGTGTTTGTCCTTTTGAAAGACAGTTTAGTGAAATAAAAAAGCATCAACAACAACAAAAAGACCTTACGATATTTTATTACAATAAATAAATATCTTAAAGCAACAGTAAGAATATTTATAGTTTAAGATACTTATAAAATACAAGTGTTTCCTAAAAGATATGAATTCTTACATTTCATCATCCTTAATCCTTTAAAGATTCAGAGTAAATAAATAGTAATAAAAAAATTGGGCTTGGACTTGATTGCTGCCTGCAACATGTGGTAGAAAAATAAGGGCAGAAATAAAATGAAGAACAGAGGGATTGCAAAAAATATAGTTTCATGACTTTTTCGAATATACGAAAACAGCAGCGTCCTTTTTTAGTAAAAAGTGTGACTTTTTGCATAAAAAGTGTGACGTTTTGTATAAAAAGTGTGACCTTTGCATAAAAAGTGTGACTTTTTGTATAAAAAGTATGATTTTTTGTATATTAAGTAAGTGTGCCTTTGCATGAAAAGTGTGACTTTTTTATAAAAAGTGCGACTTTTTGCATAAAAAGTATGACCTTTTCCATATAAAGCGTATTTTTTTGCATATAAAGCATGACGTTTTGCATAGAAAGTGTGACTATGTGTAAAATAAGTAACTTTTTACGTTAGAAATAAGAATTTTTATTTATAAAGTGAGATTTCTTGTAAAAACTTTACACGAAATGAATAACTTTTTATAGGTGTGCCTTTTTCTGTAAAACTTGTGACTTTTGCTGTATAA
Source organism: Pollenia labialis (assembly GCA_949318255.1). NCBI lineage: Eukaryota > Metazoa > Arthropoda > Insecta > Diptera > Polleniidae > Pollenia > Pollenia labialis. The sequence goes on from OX439139.1 coordinate 43,729,036, forward strand.
AGAATAAAAGTTTCCGTAAAAGTTGTATTTTATATGTGTGTTAAAATTTACTGTATATGTAACCAGGGCTATGTAGTCGGAGTCGGAGTTGATGTTTTTGTGCCGGAGTCCGAGTCGTAGTACCCACAAAAACTCGCGACTCCGACTCCAAAGTTTTTCGGCATAAAAAATTTAAAAAAAATTTCCAAAATAAAAATGATCTTCTTAAAACACATTTAAAATTTAAATAAATGGTTTATGAATACTGCTCTTATGTGCTGTTTCCAAATGACAGGCGATGGACTGAGTGCTTTTCATATACAGGGGTGTGCTGAATATCGCAACGTAAAACGCAAGAATTTTAAAAGTCGTTTTTAAATAAGATTTTTGGTATAAAAGAATTTTATGACACCCCTGATAAATTTTGCAACACAATCAATCGCCTGTCATTTGGAAACAGCACATTAATGTTTGCGTACGGTAATTGCTTCTCAAAAACTCTAATTTTTAGAAGGCCGTACGGTAATGAAAAAATAAAAGTTAACATCACTGAGTCTCATATACATTTAGCATCAAGATTATAGTAGGAGTCGGAGTAGGAGTCGGAGTCGCATTTAAAAAATGTCAGCATTTGGAGTCGAAGTCGGAGTTAGTACTTTTTTCGGACGACTCCACAGCCCTGTATGTAACAAATAAGTCAGTATAGTCGGTCAAGCTCAACGCCTACCCCACAGTATTTAATATAAATTTTCGAGAACGTAACCTTTTCGGCACTCATGGTCCCGCCAGAACAAAATTATATTTAAAAGTTAAGAATAATGTAAAAGTTCTTTGAGCCAATTATTATTTAGATATCTTCACGTAAATGGGATTTGTTTGCCTTTAAGTGATATGAAGATTATGGTTTATATGAGACCTATGGCTAATTTTTGTCCTACCAGCCTCGGCTATCGTGAAAGCTTTTGTCGCCAATATGTATGTCGGTACCAACTTTTATGAGGAGTTATGGCTACGGTCCAATATGAACCGATTGCAATAAAATTTGTTTCATGATTAAGATTGCAAAAAAAACTTTGGTCCAATTTTATTTTAAATATCAACATAATAAAATAGTTAATAGCCACAAAGACTCTATTCCGAAATGATGTTTGTGTGGGGGATATGTGAAATATCAAACCATTTCCGATATGATTTGTCCTTATGGCATAAGCTAACATGGACAGACAACTAGCCAGCCAGACGGACGGATGGACATCGCTATAATCACTTTCTGAGTCAATCGGTACCGTAAAAATATGAAAAACACAAACGCTAATATTATTTGTATAGTAAGTACCTTAAAAAAAATTTTTTTCTCTACTTGTGATCATCGTACACAATAAAAATACTGAACTAATTTAACTCAGCATAAAGTTGAGAGCATTTCATTGCATTCGGTTTTGCGTAAAAACCAAAAACTTCGTTGTGTTCGGTATATTATCAAAGTTATTTTGGGGAATACAAAATTTATTATTAATACGATTTCCGTATGACGTGCGTGCTAAATTCCCAGTTTTTCATATTTGATAAATACACTGAAATTTATTGTTGATGGAAAGCTAGCTTCTATACGCATTTCACTGGTTGCTTAGGCCAGCTCATCAGGAAACCTTTTCCAAAAATTTTAGAAAAGCCAAAAATATTATACAAATAAAACTCTAAAGCGAATAAGAATTATAAACACTCAAAGTCTTACTTGTAACAATATCAAAGCTAAAACAAAACACCAACAATAAACAGTGAGTTTATTTTTTCTTACATTCCCCTACAATTGGTTGGGTTCTTTCCGACTCGAATTGTAGTTGTAAGTGGGTAAAAAGAAAAAACAAAATTAAAAAACAAACTGCTTCACTCCACTGCCTTCGTAAGAAAACAACAAAAAAAAACCAATTTGCCAATTCAGTTTTTTGCACGGGCACATGCAAGTATGTATATTATCAAAGTTATTTTCGGGAATACAAAATTTATTATTAATACGATTTCCGTATGACGTGCTAAATTCCCAGTTTTTCATATTTGATAAATACACTGAAATTTATTGTTGAGGGAAAGCTAGCTTCTATGCGCATTTCACTGGTTGCTTAGGCCAGCTCATCAGGAAACCTTTTCCAAAGATTTTAGAACAGCCAAAAATATTATACAAATAAAACCCTAAAGCGAATAAGAATTATAAACACTCAAAGTCTTACTTGTAACAATATCAAAGCCAAAACAAAACACCAACAATAAACAGTGAGTTAATCTTTTCATACATTCCCCTACAATTGGTTGGGTTCTTTCCGACTCGAATTGTAGTTGTAAGTGTGTAAAAAGAAAAAACAAAATTAAAAAACAAAATGCTTCATTCTACTGTCTTCGTAAGAAAACAACAAAAAAAAACCAATTTGCCAATTCAGTTTTTTGTTCGGTTTAGCACATTAATGTTCATTCGTTTTAATTGTGCACAGCGCCCTTTTGGTTGGTATAACCAAAAAAAATTGTTTAAACAAACAAAAAAGATATGTGTTTTAAACGAAAACAATAAAAAACCGCCAAAAAACATTTTTACACACACAGGCTGTTCGTGCAACAACAACAATACTAGTGAGCAACGTTGCTACTCATTCCTTCATCAGTGTGAAAAACTCTACAGAACACTTAAATATAATGTGTGTCCACATAATCACTACACTTGTTCTGTTTTATAACAAAAAACAGTTCACCACATAATATTTGTTACTTTCGTAAAAATAGTTGTGAACGGTATTAAGGGCTGTGTACTAATACACTAACACTAAACAAAAAGATTTCGTTTCTGGGTGTGTGTATCGTACGCTAAGTAATGCTTAGTTTATTTTGGAGCACTGGGGAAGAAACAATTTTTTTAAATGTAACACACATCAGTTCAAACTAATAATACCCTCTCCACTGTTGTGGTGCGATTTCTTGCTTAAGAAGTGTAACATTTTGCATAAAAATAAATGCAAATAGGAAAAGTGCGACTTTTTATGTTTAATATCACCCAAAGGGTTAAATCCATTTTCCTATGCATTCACTTAAGAAACATTACACTTACGAACAAAAAAATTATTTATTTGCATAAGAAATTTATATTCTTCTAAAACAACTCAAATGCAGTTAAAAGCAACAGATAAATAAAATGGAAACGATTTTAAAGTACGAAAGATATAAATTAAATTCCGAAATAAATTTCATACAAAATAAAAATTCATTTACATATATTATTTTAGTTAAATTAAGAAACTAATTACAGTACTTAAATAATTTAAAATAAGTTTTAGTAAAATTGGGCTATGAATTAAGTAACTTAATAGCAATAAATTTAAATTTATTAATATTTGTTATACTAAAACTAAAAACTTTTTAGTTAAACTATCTTTAAAAGGAACCAACGATTTTCATTATTTTCTAATTTTCTTTAGCAAATCTTTAAGGTGTAATTAAGTTTGATAGTGAAGAGTACACACACACACACATTTTTTCTAGCCAAATATGCATTCTTGAAGTGGTTTTTAGTCTGCTTTTTCCTGCTCCTCAGTGCCAACCCATTTCCTTATATTATTTACCTTGCAAAAAACACTTAATAACGTGTGTACTAAGTAATTAAGTAAATTGTCCTGAGATTTCTATTTTCACGTGTTTTTGCACTCAAGCGTAAATAAATGCATAAGAAGTGTGACTAAAAATAATTGCCACAAAAGTTAATATTTAAGGAGCTGTTTAAAATTTGGGTCAAGGCAAGCAATTATGAGGCTTTTATTGTTTAAAATCATTTTTGTTCACAATGAAAGAACAAAAAATCGTCTCAGATTCAAAAATAAAAAATTAGCAAAATATATTCACCAAAATCTAATGAAAATAATTATTATTAATTCTGTAAGTAATTCACAAGAGCGTTCCAAAATTAAACTCAATCAAAGAAAAATAAAAATCCACATATTCCTTTCCATCCAGTATTCCGTACAAAAATACGTCTCATATTCCTTTGCAACACTTGCAGCCAATTATTCTTATCAGCTTACGACGTTCAATGGCCTCTACATGTACAGCAAAAACTTATAACCTAAATTCTATAAAAAGAAAAAAGGATTAAAGCATTAGAATTCTAGCATTCGGTAACATCATAGAAAATTACTAGAGGGGAAAGATAAGGACTCTTTGTTTAAGCATAAGTAAGAAATATGTTTATGTTCCTTGCAGCTAAAATCATTACTAGTTAGGCTTTGGACTAGGTTATTTATAGCTATTAGGCGCCTTAAGATGAAAAAATTTCGACTTGAGACCGTTTGTGGTAAAATCAACAACAAAAATACAAATTGAAAAACGTACATTTTTGGTTGGTTTTAGATTTGATAACTTATTTTCACGTTTAAATAGTAAGATAAAAAGGAAAATTCCCAAATTCTTTTTGTTAAAATTATTTGCTTAACTAAATACATGAAGAAACCCAAATAAGAACATTCTGTTGGTTTCTTATAATTCTGTAAACAAAGAGGAATTTAAAAATATTGAAACATGAGAATTATTCGAAAATAAATAAAAAAAAAAAAAAAAATTTTATTAATTTCATGTTGTAAAATGCCTTTCTTCATAAAAATAATTAAATGGAAATTAAATTTGATGAACTTAAGCCTAATAAAAATATCAAAATTTGGATTAAAACCCATAGAACAGTTCAAGATGGGCTCCTATGCCAACCCAACGTTAAATAAGACAGTTTGATATACGAAAAAGGAAAATCAGAAGCATATGCAATGTATTTCTACTTTGTTGTTGCGCCACAGTTCGTTTTTAATCAAAGTCCTGATTTACGTAACATTAAAGATGTATTTATCCCGTTAGTGATCAATAACAAACCATACAAAATGTTGTGTATTTTATATAAGCACTCACTTTATAAAACAGTTCGCATCAATATCAAAAATATTATTAGTGCAAATTCCATAGAAACTGAAAACCACACACGAGGGTATCATACGTAAGTTCTGAAATATTTCGTTGCTAAGAAATATTGTTTAATTCAAAAAATGTGTTTTCAGTACTTAGTTATTATTGTTAACAAAAAATAATAAAATAACTGAAATGCGCATAGGAATAGCTTATCCATCCCATCAACAATAAATTTCAGTGTTTTTATCAAATAATAAAAATTGGGAATTAAGCACGAATAACAAAATCATTTAAATTGTTAACAAAGTATAAGAAATGTCTTTAGTGTTCCTTCAATATTTTTTTGTTTTCAAAGTTATTTTTGGGAATACAAAGTTTATTATTAATACTGGTTGCCTAGGGCAGATCAGCGGGAAACCTTTTCCAAACATTTTAGAAAAGCTAAAAATATTATACAAATAAAACCTTAAAGCGAATAAGAATTATAAACACTCAAAGTCTTACTTGTAACAATATCAAAGCTTAAACAAAACACCAACAATAAACAGTGTATTTATCTTTTCTTACATTCCTCTACAATTGATTATCGTGTAAAAATAATTCCTTTTGTATGGTTTTTCACAGAAGGGTAATTTAACGGTTAAATTTAAAGCCAGCCATAATTTTTCTATCTTAATACTAGTAACTATTTCTGCAGGGTTCTCATTATAACTTCACACGAACGGCATTTTAAAACACATTTTCTTATTTTGTTTTAAGCGACTTTCAACTCTTGTCGTTTGCCTATGGGTTTGATGGTTTTGAAAATAATATTTTTCCCATTCACAAGCTCCTAACGCAGTTGTTTCAAAAACGGAACATGTTCGTTAATTCAATGTACATACATATGTACATTAGCGTGGCCGTTAGTTGTATGGAAAACTTTTTTTTTTATTTCTTAGATTCTCGCCCCCCAAATCGGTTCAGTTTTATGTAAAAAGAAATACAAAAAAATTTCGTAGCGAGAAGTTGTGTTTTAGGGGGGGCGTCCGCCCCTCAAAGTTTGCCATCAAGCCATTTATTCAAATGTAATTTGTTTGCATATTACTATCTCTTAAAAACAATATTTTACAAGAATATGATATATGGCAATATTTTAGCTCTTCTAGTCAACAACATTAGCTCGAAGAAAGTTTTTTGCAAAAATTAATATGTTAAAAAATAATTAAGAAAATAACAACAAAATACCAAACTTTTTATATACGTTTTAAATATATAAAAGCCGATACTGGGGTCTAATCACCGCATACGATATCGAGCAAAATTCATCGAAATTATTTATTTGGTATCTTGAAACTCGATATCGAATGAAATGTATTGAATTTGAAATAATACCATTCGACATCGAGTAACTCGACATTACATTTATCGAGTTTTCATTCGATACGCCAGTGTCTATCGTATGCAGGGGTGATTAGACCCCTAACTTCCCGAAAATTACTCTTTTTATACCCTTCACTGAAGTTAAAAATGGTATATATGTATAACTGTAATTTCTACAATATTGATCCTACACCCTATAAAGTATATATATTCTGGGCCCTTACGAAAAGCGAAGTTCAAAACCGGTTGTCTCTTATTTAAAAAAAAAATATTTACCAGTTTTATTTAGTTCCTGTCTAATTGCTATGTATTCTGCTCGCACAATGGTGAAGGGTATATAAGATTCGGCACAGCCGAATATAGCACTCTTACTTGTTTTTACATAAAACTGAACCGATTTGGGGGGCGAGAATCTAAGAAATAAAAAAAAAGTAAATAACGGCCACCCTAATGTACATAGTAAAATCAATTAAAGTAAACTATTTAAGAAGATCAACAAATCTCTTTTTATCTAATAATCTAAATAATATTAAACTTTAAACTAAAACAGGAAATTAATAAATTTAAGCCAACATTTTTTGCTTCAATCTCTGTTTTTTATTAATTTCTTCTTCTTTAATATTTGCCATTCGCATTATTTGATACCATAAAATTAAACCAGCCTTGGGAGTTTTAATTTAAGTTGAAATGTTTCATTACCATTTTAATAAAAATAGTTTAAAAAAAATTAAATGTATTATTATCATAAGGAAGAATACAATTTGTGGTGTTTTTTATCACATTCTAAAATGATTTTTACAAATTCACCAAACAAATCGAATATTTACAGGCCTAGTATTAAAAAAAATTCTCATTTTTGTTGAAGTTGTTCATCGTCCAGACTTGCAATTTTTGTTGCTGGAATTTTTTAAAGTTCTGCTTTGAAATTGCATTAGTGTTCTGGTTATAGAATTTTAGTTTTGCAATTTTTGTATTTTCACCTTGTCGTTCCAATTATCCTTTTTATATTTTACATATAAATGCTAATAGATCTTCATCCAACTTTAAAAGTGTGAGAATTTCAAAACAAAGCAGACTTTCAGAGTTCATTGAACTGAGTAGCCCTTCCCAATCTTCTTACCCCCCTTATTAATTAACTCAAGAATTGCTGCAACAAAAATTGCAAGTCTGAACGATGATTATATTTTGCACATCATTTTCAAACGTTTGTCATTTTAATAATGTTTTAATATCAAATAATTTTTAAATTAAAGTCAAATCTATATATTTTTTCGGATACTTCTTCTATAAAGTTTAAAACTTTTAAAATACAATTCACTCTTTTTGTAACATTAATTTTTTTTATAAAAAAGAAAGCAACTTTCACCCAATTTTTCACTATTCATTAAAAAGTCCCTCTTTTTAGACAATGCAAAACAATGTACTTAAAGTAAAAGTGACAGAAATCAAAGGTAATTTTCAAGGCGAATTCATGTAAACGGTGGTGGCGATACTACAACAAGTAACAACACCAAAAACACAACATTGTGTTTTATTTGTTGCTTTCGTTCGTCGATATGTCAAAAACACAAGTAACTTTTGACATTCCTCTCTCAAATTTAGAAAAAAAGTAGCACAGCTGTGCTTTCAACGCCACCTGAAAAATGAATTCGCCATGGTAATTTTTTAAAATTTTCTTTTTTGACAGAAGTTTCTATTCTTTTTTCCAAATCTGCTCTTATAAATTTTAAATAGAACACATTCAATAAAACATTTAAATGTATAAATTGTTTTTTGAGAGTTAATATATATTTTTTTTGTTAAAAAAAAAGAAGAAAATATCTGTTTAGCATTTTTTTTAAATATCAAAATCCTATTTGATTGAAATCAACCCAAATTGTGCTTGTGTTCAAATAAACTCTTCTATTTTAATGTTGTGATTTCGATTCTTTACTTTTTCACAGATTGAAAAATCATAATGTGACACATTTCTTAAACGACCATAAAATTTGTGGCTCATAAATTGTGAAAATAAAATAAGATATCTTTTTAATAGCCGTACAGTACAAACATGTTATAAATGTAAGAAAAGGAAAACAATTTATTTTAGAAAGAAAACGTGTGTGTGTTTTTTTTTAAATAAATTTCGTAAATTGTGGTTAAATCTTTAAGAGAAATAAATAAAGTACAACTTTTAAATAACTAGAAGGTGTTCAATTACATAATAAGTTAAATAAAGTTTTCTTAAAAGTGTGGTTTTAGAATCTAAAAATAAAATGAGTTTTCATATACACGTTATTCTTAAATTTCTGTGGTTTGAAGAAAGATAACTTAACAAAATTGTTTAGTATACTTTTAGGTTTTGATAAACCACACGTACTTTTATTTATTTGTATAACCTGAAAATATGTAAAGTTTTAAAAAAGCAACTTTTAGCAATAAATTTATTAAAATCTAAAACTACATTTACTAGCATATACATGCAAACATAGCTCTATGAAGCATATAAAGAACTATTTTTTATTTTTTTAATAATTCTCTCCCACAAAGTATGCAACATTTTTAGGTTGTTGAAATACAGAGTGAGTGGCTGCAATTGTTAGTGTGGCTACAGTTAAAAACTCATCTCCTTTTTCATAGTTTTTCTAGTGGCAAAAACTTTTATTTACACCAATTATAACTGGCCCAAATTCACATTGTAGTTTAGTGGGCACAAAGAACAGGCTTCAAAGTTGATCACCATTTATTTATTGTTGTTGCAGAAAGTGGGAAAAAGTTTTGCATTTTATTTCTATTTCATGGTTGTTAAAAAAAACATGTTTTTAGTAAAACATAAATTTGGAAAACCTAAATTTTTTTTTATGGGCAAATTTTTATGACTCAATATCCATATTGACTTATGTACATTAGGGGTATAACCAATTTTTTGGCATAGTACCATGAGGTCAACCATGTCCTAGTTACCACGAAAATCATAATCTTTTGTAATTTTTCTCAAAAAAATTCACGCACCAAACAGGTGTATAAAAAATTATTTAAAAATTTATAATTTTTTAAATTAAAGCACGACTTGAACTAACAAACATATTATTAAGCATAATTTAAAATTAATTTGAGGCGGCCTTCTTAAGCAATATTGAATATTCATAATTGTATACGGTGTTTTTTTTATCACTTTTAAACCTGTTACCACCTCTAAATATTAATGAAATTTCATACTTGAGCTATTTTTTGTTTTAAATAAACATATTATTAATTTTTCTTAACCAAAAAGAAAATTAAAAAATTTCAAAACTTCATCGCGGTTGGTGCGTGAACTTTTTTGACCTTGGCGAAACAATAAATAAACGTTTCCTTATAGTTGGACTGTGCTATGCCAATTTTTATATTTTAAAAAATTGTTAAAAAGTAATATCCCTAATGTATACATATACTTTTGCTATAAATTTAGAAAGAACAAGTTAGAGAGCTAAATTCGGCTATGCCTAATCTTTTTTTTCCCTTCACCATGTTGTAACTGATCTGTCATGTATTTGTGTATTGCCAATTTTTATATTTAAAAAAATTGTTAAAAAGTAGTATCCCTAATGAAAGAACAAGTAAGAGAGCTAAATTCGGCTATGCCGATTTGGAGGAACGATGATTTGTTGGCAGGTGATTTTTGGCAAACACTGCCAGTGATACCACGATCAACGCCCGCCGATGAATTTAGTGCATGTTTAAAGTCGTCTGCTTTGTGGAAACACGTGAGGAAGCTCAAATTGACTCTGAGCATGCGGGTCGAGCTGCAGAACAATCAGTCTCGAGACGTATTTTCCAAATAATTGCTGGACATAGGAAACGGCAAAATCCCGGTGGATATTTCAATTTCTGCCAGTTCACCGAATCAATGTCCGATCTCATCCGAAAGATGTTTCCAAACATTACACAAATTACAGAAATCATGATTGGTTGAGCGAACGTGCTGTATTAACTGCGAAAAACGTTGATGTCGACGAACTGAATTTTAAAATTCAAAGTGAAATCGCTGTCGAATTGAAGACGTACAAATCGGTAGATTCCGTTACTTCTCAGAATGATGTCGTCAACTATCGGATCGAATTTTTAAACTCCCTGGAATTACCTCATAATCTGAAACTAAAAGTTGGATCGGTAATCATTATGTTACGAAATACAAACCAACCACGTCTTTGTAATGGCACCCGACTTACGGTAAAAAAAACTGGTGAATAGCCTCATCGAAGCAACAATGCTTAAAGAAAAGTACAAGGGAGAAAATGTTTTGATACCTCGGATCCCAATGATTCCCAATGATTCCATGTCAATCGATTTTAATGTTTGCAGTTTTCAGTAAGGCTCGCATATGCAATGACAATCAACAAATCCCAAGGGCAGTCAGTGCGTGTTTGCGGCATTAAACTCGAGAATCCATGCTTCTCGCATGGTCAATTATATGTCGCCTGTTCCCGCGTCGGAAGTCCATTAGCATTATTTGTTTATGCGCCAGACAACCAAACAAAAAATGTCGTATATTATAAAGCATTGCAATGAACAAAATTATGATATCCAACCAAGGCAATCGAATAAGTTTTACTTTAGTTTTTCTGTTTACCTGAATATTGATTTTATCAACTTATATGTATTTTCAAATCAAATGTTAATCAAACAGATGTATATGAATAACATTTTAATTTAAAAATACTTTTTTTCCTCTTTTTAACGGATTTTAAAAATCGAACGCAAACATTTTTTCTAATTTGGACAGGACAACGTCTGTCCGGTCAGCTACTTTTTTTATTTTATTAAAGCCTCTTTAAAGTCCTTAAAACAATAGCATAATTTTGACTACATAAAAATGTTGCATATTGAAGGGCTTTCGTATGCATTTTTACTAGATTTATTTGCTAAACTTTTTGGAAAGTAGTAATTTCTTTGCATCACAAAAAAACTATTGCCTACTTTACGGCTTTTGAAAATTTGCAAATAATGTTGCATATTTTATGGAGTTTATTTCTATAATAGAAATTTAGCTTTTATCCTTGTACATTTTATTACACATTCTGTGTTTCGTTTTTAATTTTAGAAACACAAGGATGTGTGCGTTTCAATGTCTCTTTTATTTCAAATTGTATTCATGTTAAGGAATTAAAATATCCAACCAGCACTAAGTTATGCAAATAAACAGCTTGTAGACAATGTGGCCTAAGGGTACTCTTTAAGCTGAAATTAAGTATGTACATTAGGTTGTCATCTTATCTGGTTACTTAACAATATTAACATTATTTTACCATAAAACGGAAAGATATTTAAATATTAATTCCAGATTGATTCATATCAAAAGGAGACAAGATGATGGGGGATGTAAAGAAAAACACAAACATGACATTAAAATGTTAAGACTCTACTTTGTAGTCTTTGAAATGCGAAGAAAATATTGTTTGCGCCCTAATACGAAACAACAAGATGACATTGTTCATTCGTTCTTAACTTCTTGGACAAGACCAAGAAAATATTTAAACCGCAGAAATACACAGACAAGACGGAAAAATAAAAAGCAAGAAAAAAATAACAAGTTAAAATGCAGGAACTTTTATAATTAAAAATTTATTTATATCAGATAAACGAGGTTTTTCAGTGCAACCAAGAGAAAAATCCTACAAAGAACTTTGTAGCAACAAGAAAACATTTACAATGAGAAAAATAGATAAATAAGAACAAATTTTCTAGCCAAAAGAAAGCTCCACAATTTTTGGAAGGACATAAATACTTTGTCGTTTAATTGCTTGTTCCTTTCCTTAAGAATTTAATAACCTGTTTAATTTTGTATGTTAACAGTCTATTGTTAGATTGAGTAGCTTTATAATATATTTACAAAATACTCCCTAAGCGTTTTTATTCAGGGTTTTTTTTTCATAAAAAAAATTTCAATATTTTTATATAAAAATTCTATGAGCATCAAGAGCTTAAAATCCTCATTTTTCGATTCGTTTTTACTGAATTATGTGGAACAATTTCTTTTTATACTTTGCACAGACGGAATAAAGCAAATAATTTTTTTTTTTATTTTTTTTTTGGGGGGGGTTTTGAACACAACTTTTTGTTTAAAAGTGTTTTTTTGAAAGGATACTTTTTATTCAAAAAGCTATTTTTATGCCAATAGCAAATTTGTTGGCTTTAAAATATAATTTTTATCAAAAAAAGTTATATGGTTCTAAAATATGTTGTTAAAAAAGCTTATTTTTCTTCACTTCCTGCTCGAAGGACCATAAAGAAATCAGATGCTTGTGTACCTAAATGAGAGCAGAGGGGACTGTAAATAAATGAAAACGCCAAGTTCTTTTGTGATAGATTAAAGTTAAACATGACCACGGAAAAATTATGGTTGGTTTACAACAATTAAGCTTCTGTGCAGTTTGATCTCACTTTTTACGGACTGTACTTTAATGCAAATCCGTTTTGCCTATAAAAACAAATTTGTTCCATAAAAAACGAGCTCTTTCAATTAGTATTGTTTTGAAAAAATTTGCGATTTTTAATTAAATAGGTATTTTTTGTTCAAAAAGGTACTTTTTAAAAAAAGGTAATTTTTGTTTATTTAAAGTGGTACTTTTTGTTTAAAAGATACTTTATGTTTAAAATATACTTTTTGTTTGAAACAATTTCGTTTAGCTTAAAAACTACTTTTTGTCTAAAAAGGTACCATTTGTTTTTAAATGCATTTTATGTTTTAAAAGCTACTTTTTGTTAAAAAAAAAAAACGCAAAAATGGATTTCAAATTAAAACGTTTTTTTCAATTGTATTTTTCTTAAAAGTTTTAGGATTTGTTTTAAATTTCCTATTCATAGTTTTTTATTTCTAAAAAATATGTTTTTAGCTTTGAGCGAAAATGTACTAAAAAAGAGCGAAATTTGAATTCACATAACAAAGTTTATGACAAGGAGAATGATTCGTCGATTCGACGAACAGTAACAATCCAGGGTTAAGAAGCTTTTTTAAAGGACATACTTTTGTTGAAAAAAGTTTGTTTTTAGGTCAAAGTTTTAACAATTTTTTTTTTAAATGGGCTATTAATAAAAAATATAGCTTTGTTTATTGTTTCAAAAGGTACTTTTTGTTTCAAAATGTACTTTTTGTTTCAAAAGGTACTTTTTGTTTCAAAAAGTACTTCTTGTTTAATAATTAAAAATTTTTTAGAAATTTCATTTCAGTTTGTGCTCAAACTTCGTGTTAGCAAATATACTGTTTATTAGAAAAAGAATTTTTGTTAAGAAAAGTACTGTCTACTTGTTCGAAAAGTATTTCATTTGGTATTGATTAATTTAAAACTTTAGGTGCAATAAGATGCTTTTCGCTATTGTACTTACGATAAATGTTTAGTAACATACTTTTTTAAAGGTACTTAAAGTAAAAAAGTGTATTTAGGTTAAAACGGTGGTACTCTTTGTTTAAAAGGCGGCTTTTTCCAATAGCTGTTTTTATGTTTTTTTTAAAAAAGGAGCTATTTTGTAAAAAAAGAAAAAAGATACATATTCTTTAAATATTGTTTTTTGTGTAAACAAAGCAGCCACTATCAGTAAAAAAATGCAACTAATTTCTAAAATTAAACCCTTTAAATAAAAGAAAGTACTTTTTGATCATTTCCTGTTTAAAAAATAATATTAAGGTACTTTTATTCATAAACCTATTTTTAGGGAGATATATTTCCTTGCAAAAAGTTCTTACAGTAAAGAGAGCAAAATGTATTTTTTTAAGTGGGTTTCTGTTTAAAAGAGTACTTATTTTTAAAACTATGATCCTTTGAAAAGAAACCTTTGTGTTATCTGCATCCAAAAGAAAGATGTATAAATCGTCCTTTCTCATTTCGCTTCTAGTGTCCTGTATTCGACTTATTGAATATGGTTTAACAAGTGCTCGTGAATGTGCGCCAGTATGTGTAAGTTATGGTGCATTTGTGCATGGGGTCGTTTGTATCGTTAATGCTTTTCATCATAAATCCATACACATTTTTGCTTTTAAGAAGGGAGTTGTTACACTATTGGTTATTGAGTTCAAGTTGTTTCTTTTCGTTCTTTTTTTCTTTCCTTATAATCGCATGAAGTATTTATTTTTGTTTTTTATATGAAAGAAAATATTTCCTTAACGAATTTATTTTCATTTTAAGTATTTCAATCTTCTGACTTTCAATAACCCACTTAAAGTAAGAGTACATTTCATTGGCTGTCACTTTAATGTCATATTCTTATTGAATATCGAGAAATTGAATTCAGAGTATAGAATTTAAATTAATGACTTTAAAATACAAAAAAAGGGAATGTTTTAAGAGACTTTTCTCTGTTTATCAGTTGCTAACTGACGAAATTTTTTTCTTTGATTTAACTAAAATTTTTTAATCCAAATTTTTAATATTTTAATCAGGCTTAAGTTCATCAAATTTAATTTTCATTAAATTATTTTTATGAAGAAAGGAATTTTACAACATGAAAATGAACTAAAATTGTTATTGCTAATCATTCATTCTTGACTGACCTGAGATTCGAACCCAGGCGGCTGGTTACCATGACATGTTTCGATCACAACCACTTGATCTCCTCAGATGGATTCGCCGTCTTACACTCGCAGCCATTGACGACTGCTGACGTCAATAGTCAAACATAAATCCTTAAACCAAATTGTATTTTAATTTTTGGTAGATCGAAATTTGCTTTTTTTGAATGATTATCCATTTTTTTAATTGATTTTACATGTTTTTCCTAACTTCTGTTTTTTCCGTACTTATGTCAAGAATTCTTCTTGAAGTCCAAAGTACATTTTTTGTTTTTTTTCATTTTGTCTTTCTTTTTCTTGTTGACCTTTTTCAGCACAACTTGAAGGACAAATGTACACATAGAGCTCGTGCCTTAGCTTTAACAATAATTAGAATTGTGGTTATTTTGTTGAACTATTAATGGTTTTTGATCCAAATTTTTAATATTTTAATCAGGCTTAAGTTCATCAAATTTAATTTCATTAAATTATTTTCAGTGAAGAATGAATGATTATCAATAACAATTTTAATTAATTTTCATGTTGTAAAATTTCTTTCTTCATAAAAAAATATTTTAGTGAAAATTAAATTTGATGAACTTAAGCCTGATTAAAATATTAAAAATTTGGATTAAAAACCATAAATAGTTCAACAAAATAACCATAATTCTAAAAATTGTTAGTTAAAAATTTCAATTTAGGTAAATTTGTTGTATTGAAGAAAAATCGGTAATTTGACAAAAAACACCTTTTTGGTAAAGAAATATCCATTTGTCAAGTTATCAATTAAATTTATTGAATTTGAAGCATTTTTAAGCGGTTCAACAATTTTTTTTTTAAAAAAAATCATTTTAAAAAAGAAATTTTATATTCAGAATAGTCTGAAATGGATAACTCCCATTTAAACTTGAAAAAAATAACTACATAACTTAAAAAGTAAGAAAGTAAAGTATGGTACCCTACACCAAAGTATTAAGAACCAAATTTTGGGAATCATGGGCAATCAAGGACACGCCAAAACAATGTTATGCTATGAACTTAACATTCATATAAGATTTCCTCTCTGCGGAAAGTTATGGTCAATTGTTTTAAAAGCACTTATCGCGTGAACAAGACACATCACTTAACTGGTAATAATGTGTTTAAAGTGTATTTACTCCAGAGGAAAGGTAATTGAAACAAAACTAGTCATGTGACTGGATTTATTGCGGAAAGTGGCTGTTTCTATCAGGTTCTCTTACTTTATTAGAAGGGTACCTATCATAATAACATGGTTCAGTCGCAACAATATCTGCGGCAGGCGTTATATTAAAAGAAGTTGAATGTGTCCATATAGGTTTTTTCAGTGACCTGTAACAAAGTGTCAATAGGGTGCTAATTAACTTCCTCCTAAGATATCGCAATGCTAAAGTGACAAGTCCCTTTCTTATAAAGTTTTAGAACCTGAACCGACTCTACCCCTTTAGAATTGTCAAGTGAATACTTTGCTGTTAGTTTTCCTTTCCCCTTGGGATATTATCTAAATAAATAAATCAAAACGAGTCTTTTTGTCTTGAAGCGATTTAGGGAGGTCATTGCATAGTAACTATTATAAAAGTAATCGCTATAAAATTTTATATCAAAACCAATATATTTTCGAAGTGGGATTTCTGTGTGAGCTTTGGTCAAATATGGAACGATTTAAAAAAATTGTAAGACGATTGAAGATGCAATAAAATATGCTGGAACCAAATTTATTTAAACTTCCCAATAATAAGAAAAGACTATTCCGGAAAGAAGTTTGTTTAGGGGCCATGTGAAATTATGAATCGAATCTCACCATTTTCGAAAGCTTTCGTTCTTATGATAATTAAAGCTTATGTACCAAATTTCATTAAATTATGCTAAAAATTGCGACCTGAACGCACTAGGTTACATGGACAGACAACCTGCGAGCCAGCCAGACGGACAGACATCTTTAAATCGGCTTAGAAACACAAGCATAACAGCATATTATCCTCTTCATTATTGCATTGCGGTGGGGGTATAAAAACTACAGCTAAGGCACATGCAATGCTAACCAAAGCGTATCCTGAATATGTTCAATTCATTTTAATGTGCGGGAGACTTTTTTGCGGTTAGAAAATGGGATTTTGAGACAAACACGCTGATCGCCAAGGTCAGCCAAAAAATCGAAGATAATGAATTAAATGTTCTACTTTTATTTCAAACAGAACTTGTTCAATAACTTGAAGTCTTTTCAAAAGCCATTTAGACGCTGCCCGATGATTTTGCAGGATTGCCTTCAACTTTTATGTCGACAACCAAAAATTGTTTATTAAACATACAACCATCATACCCTCGTAGGCAGTGCTTGTTTTGAGTGGATTTGTCCTGAAAGATCTCTTGTTTTCAGCACCTGGCGGTAAATTGGCCTTGGAGTCCAGAATTTGCCCTGTCGGTCTACCATTTGTATCGATTGATTCTAACACTGATTCCATAATGCAATACGCTTAACTTGGGAGCAGAGTATCTAAAACTGGCTTTATTGGCCTCAACAATTGTCCAGTTCTCTTGGCGTTTAATCCGTATGTTGCGAGTAAAAGGAAGTTGCGAAAAAATCACATGTGACCTTCTCCGAGAAAAGGGACCTAGTGTGTCAATAAAAGTGCTTGGACTTAAGAGTGGATTCTGGTACCTAAAAAGGTGTAGAAGAAGATGAAATAAGTTTTTCTTAAAACTTAATTTTCACACACTAGGAGAAGGTTACATATAGTACGATGGCAAATATGTGGGTATAAATTCTACTAATATTGTACCAATGTTTTACAAAAGTCGCGTTTAAAATAAGATAAGTTTAATCAAATCCACTATATTTACTTTAATACATTTTTAACTAGAAAACTTCAATAGATTTTAAGAAAAAAATATTTAATCTTGAGTTTAATCGAATTAATTTGATTATGTAAATTCCTTCCACATTCTCTTTGAAGAAAAATTAAAAAAAAAAATTATACCAAACGATATAAAACGCTACTAAAAAACAAGCAAGAGTGCTTTTATATACCCTTCACCCTGGTGCGATAAGAGCTGAAAGTTATATAAATGTTATTCTTTTGATAACAAATTGTTCCCAATTCCCCCCATATTTTGTCGGATATTGTGAACTGCTAACCAAGATGCTTGAACCAATTAGGAAACTTTGGCCCTTGCCGTTCTCTAGATATACAGAAATCTATAATGTCTCTTATACCAAATTTGGACCATTTTTCTCTTACCGTTCTTAAGATATAAAAAAGCTCTTGTGTCACGACCACTTATCCAATCCTGTCCACATTTTGTAGAAATGTAGAATCTTTGGCTCTTTTCGTTATGCAGATATAAAAAATGAATAATGCATTTGTAGTGAAGTGCTACGCCCACTTCTCTAGTCCCGCCCATTTGGAGAGGTTGCGTATTGATAACCAAAATGCTTGTACCTAACTTGTTTCTCTATATATATACGAAAAATGTTTGTATGTTTGTTTGTTTGTTTGTTTGTTGGCTTATAGACTCCTAAACTACTGAACCGATTTTCCTGAAATTTTTACAGTAGCATCACGGGAGCCCTAAACATAAAATAGGCTACTTATTTTTTCGATAGGGGCAGGGGAATTGGTACCCCCCATTGGATGCCAATAGTAAATATCGCATATCTTAAGAGCCGCTGCACGCATTTTGTTGAACTTTTGGTAGTAGGGTCTTTTGAGCCCCCAAATTGAAATAAAATAGCAGCGGGGGAAGTGGTTCCCCCCATAGGACGCCAGTGTTTAATATCGCATATCTTAAGAACTGTTATAGTGAGAATGTTAAAACTTTGTGGAAGTCACTCTTATGGTATACTACACTTTTGAAAATAAAAATAAAGCGGTTAGGCGCAGGAGGAAAAGCTCCCATAGGATGCATATATTAAGAATCGCTCAACTCAAGAACAATTAAAGGGATAGTCTTCAAACGTAGTTAAAGCTATTATTATGGTAAACTATAAATTTCAATATAGAAATGGGCGGGGTAGCCAGAGGTGGAGCAGCACCCCTCATAGATAGAAATATTAATAAGAGCCACTGCAAGCAATTTGTTGAACTTTTGTTAGTAGGATCTTCTGAGCCCCAAAATTGAAATAAAATAGCAGCGGGGGAAGTGTTACCCCCCATAGGACGCCAATGCTTAATATCGGATATCTTAAAAACTCTTATAATGAGAATGTTCAAACTTTCTAGAAGTCACTCTTATGTTATACTTCACTTTGAAAATAAAAATAAAGCGGGTAGGCGCAGGGGGGAACTACCTTCCATAGGATGCATATATTAAATATCTCTCAACCGATAAAGTGGTTAAAGCAGTGTAGCGAAGCGCACCGAGTTAAGCTAGTTGTAAATAAAAATCAACAAAAACAAGTGTTTTATGGGCAAAATTATAAAAAGTCGTGGTTTTTTGCTCATATCCTAGTCATTTATGGAACGATCTCGCTGAATTTCAATAGCAAAATTTAAATGAGCATATCTGGCATTAGTATAGAGGTACCAACCAAATCACCCCAATCCGAAAAACGGGGGGAGATGATGGTCAACCGGATTTGAACTTGACTTCTCATTAGGATCCAGAATCATATTCGTTCTTTATAGGGTCAAGGATCAATATTGTAGAAGTTACAAACAGTATGACAACCTTATATACACCCTTCTACCTTTGGTGAGGCGTATAAAAGGAAACTGAATCTAAAAAGGCTCCTCATATTTTCACACGCTCTGTTTCTCTCACACAAATATAAGTATTATATTAACTTTGTTTCTTTCCTGCTAATTAGTTAATTTATTTCTAATTGATTTATCATTTTTATTGCCATTTTGTTCTTAGAAGTTTAACAAATAACAAAATCCCTTTTTCCCACTTAATTTTGTAACTCTCATTTTTCCTTTAGTAAAATTTTCAGCTCATAACCATTAAAACGTTGCTTATAAATCTTCGACCTTTGCACAATTTTTGGTTTTTTTTCTAAAGTTTGTTTTATATTACAAATTTTTTTAAGGTCTCAAAATTAAAAGCCAATCAATCAACAACAAAAAATCCATTTTATTTATAAGCCAAATATCGAAAGAATGTTCAAGAATCGACTCTAGAAAAAAGTATTTTTGCCAAAAATCCTTTTTTCTTGCAAATAAAGTGACCAGACAATGAAAAAAAAAACACTTTAAAAATACATACAACAAATTGTAATCGTTGAGGCATAAAACCAAGAAAAAAAAGACAAGTGTATTATCTTTAAAGAGAATTTCGAAATAAATCTTTTGATTATAAAATTAGAACACAGAAACATTGGTTTCTTATCAAAACAAATAAGTTGAAAAATTGTAATGTAATTTTAGAAAAGCTTAAGCAAAACGACTTCAAATTTTAACAAGTTAGAGTGCTATATTCGGCTGTGACGAATCTAATATACCCTTCACCATTGTGCGAGAGGAATACAGAGCAACTAGACAAAAACTAAATAATTTTTACATACACATTTACAGTACTAAAAACATCATTATAAATTAAATTAAAAAAGTGAAAACTGATAAATATTTTTTTAAATCGTTTTTAGAACATACAAATTAAAAAGAAAAATCTTTTTGAAAAACCAAGATTCGAATCAGTGGACTTAAAGTTTCTAACCCCCCTCGAGAACTGAACCATGATAGAAAGTTGTTTGAATATCATCAAAATGAAATATGGCCCGATTTTTGGTGCACAACTAAGTCAGTTGTGATGAGTTGTAATTTTGTTTGTGTTTTCGTTCACCGCAATATAGCAAAGTTGTAAACCATAATACAAAAATTAACAAATTACAAATTATTGGTGTTTTCTTTTCTACAAAAATAATACCACATTTTAACAGGTGCATGTATAAAATGTCTTGCCTAACATGTAATACTGCAAATTTTTATCAGCTGACAAAAAGTTTGCCCTTCAATATATAAGAAAAATATGTACATAAATCAAAAAGTGTGTTCGTCAAAATAAAAAAAAAATAAACATAAACCTTAATTTGTTAATAGATTAATATTAAATAAATAAATAAATGAACAAAATGAATGACGAAATTCCAATTTCTTGAGTTTGTTTCTCACAAAATATGTAAACAGAAAATACCTTTGCCAGGTTGCCAATTGATTAACACCAAGTTTTTACGATTTCTTGATTTTACGTTTTTTTTTCAAAAATAATTTTATAATAGTACATTTACATTAGGCCGAAATCATATAGATTTGATTTAAAATCTTCTTCGAAATCTAGTGCGTTTACATTATACATTTTTGACATTAGCGAGATTTTGCTTTTATAACCAAACAACTGACTAAAAGTTTTTTTGTTACACATACAAACACAAAAAGAAATATGCATTAAAAAATTTGCATTACCTTTTATTAATAATCAACGATATTTATTTTATCAATATTATTCGTCTTTTTTATTTTTTTTACAATTTTTATAAAACTTTTTAATAATTTTTTTTAACAATTTTTGTTTTGATTTTTTTAATGTCATTTTTTCTTGTGCAGGGAAGTATTTTTTACTACTATATTGAAAAAACCATAGTTGCATCATTAAGTACTACTAGATTTTGAGTAGATTTCGTCGAAATCTAGTCAGGAAGTAGATTTTGTTTTGTATGGGAAATCTAGTCAAAAACAACTAGATTTGGCTCGAAATCTCGTAAGTACTAGATTTTGCGTAGGTGTAAATGTAGTATAACACCGAATTCATTTAAATTTTATACCACTGACAACCTACCATTAACAATGTAAAGCTTTCTTTTGTTTTTACTATAAAATAATATAACAAATAACTATTAAAACTTAAAAATTTTACTGTCCTGATAAGAGGCGATTTTTTCCCAACTTTGTCTGGTAACCCCATATACAAATAAACAGAAGCCATCTCTTTACAGGGCATTATCAACACTCTCTTTTTATACGGGGCGTAAATTGTAATGCCTTATGACATTTAAGGGTGATTTTTTTTATAATAAAACACACTGCCCTTTTAGAGAGTACAGCATTTTTAAGAAACCAACACCCAATTGCATTTTTTTAAATTAAATGTGACATTTTTTGTAGAAAAGAAAACACCATAAGAGATTTGAGTTGTGAATTGAAATAGGGGCAGTGTTGTCATACCGTAGATTTATCTTTTATGGCAAGATTTTAAGTTGCAAAAAGAAGCAAAAATTCCCAGTTTCTATTTGTTAAAATTATTTCGTTAAATAGATTAAATAATAAAGAAGAGTGTTTACGAAAATCATATTTGGCATTATGCCAGTTTATGTAAACAATTACAAAGGGAGGGCGGGCGAAGAGCGACACCACATCGTTAAATCAATTTCGCTTTTCATTAGTTCCCAGAATATATACACTTTATAGGGTCTACGATCAATATTGTAGAAATTAACGGGTCCGTCATCTAACGTTTTTTTCAACTAGTGCTTATTTTTGAAGATCGCATTATCAGCCGCAGAGCTGATGTCTTTTGGCCACCTCGGAGCCAAATACAGCTGCACACAATCGATAATGTGCTTTAAAATTGGACCGATCGGGTAAGCTACTGCATGGCCAGAATGAAATTATTTTCCATTACTAACCGGAAGGATTGTATTTTCAAATAAAAAAAGAAATTTGAGAAAATATTCAGTAGTTTTTTTTATAGCATTTTCAAAAAAAAAAAGTTATTTGGCGGACCCATTACAAACGGAATGACAAACTTATATATACCCTTTTCCACCTGTGGCGAACAGCGTGGCCATTTTTTAATTTTTGCACCTAAATTCCGCATTTTTTTGTCTGATTTAGCTGCAAATTTTCCATTTAGCATTTTTAGACCACATATTTAGCATTTAAGAATATTCAAGTAATCTTTTTTTGAAAATCTACCACAATTTTCTGTTGAATGCACAATGTTTTAAAAGACGTTTCATATCAAACTGTTTTAAAATTTGATCAGTTTGATCCATTAAATTCATGTTATGCTAGGAACACAACTGGGACGAACGACGAATTTTTGGCCGCGAATATTCGTCGCCAAAAATAAAACTCATTTGTGTATATGAAAATACACACAATCACGGCGTCGGCCGAAATTCTTCATACGAGGCGACTTTGCAATAGATTTATTTTTATTTTATACGCTGGCGAACGACGAACAAATCAGTACCAGGTGACCATGTTTGATTTTAGTTTTCAAGTATTTTAGTATATAAAGTTACTTTTTTACTTAAATAATTATTTTTTATTATTTTATCACATATAAAAAAAATATACAAAGTAGATAACTATAAGAATAGTTTTAAATTGTGTTTTCGTTAATGTTTGTGTTTTTTAAGTACATTTTTTTATATGGTCACACTATTTCTCTCTCTTTGCACAAACAGCAAACAATTTTCTCAATTATTAAAGCTGTAACATGCAGGCAGTCTACAACTGACATGAAATGTTTAACATTAACACTAATATGATGTTAGTGTTAAGTATAGACTCATCATGTTAGAGGTTTTCTCATGTTATAACACGGTTGTTAATGCAAATGTTTTAACAACGCTTTTATAACATAATGTTATAAAAGCAAATGATGTCAGTTGTAGACGTGGAGTAAGTTATTCGTCGTTATTGTGTTTCATACGACGAATTAACTCAGCGAATTTTTACTAAAAAATTCGTCTTGTAGGGCGAAATTCGTTGTTCGTCCCAGTTGTGTTCCTAGCATTAAGCTGATTTTTTCTTCAATTACGATCTTGAAAATTTTTTGGAGTCGAAAAGAGATACCATAACTTTTGAAATAGAAAAATAAATACGAATTACATGCCGAGATTTTATAGCTTAACTAATATGTCAACTTAGACAACGATTGCCAAACAATTTTCATAATTTTACAAATACTAACTTATTTTGAGTAGAAAACAGTTTGAAAACTAATAAATGTAACTTAAGCGAACATTTAAAAGAAGAAATGATTGATTTCACTGTAGAAGAAATTACAACTTTTGAACATCGGTGGCAGAAACTAAATTCATATGAATTGTTAAATAAGAACACAACAGATGGTTTCTGGATAAATGTATATGGATATGAAAATCCATTTTTTGAAATCCTTAATTTATTTGCGTTTTCGATTTTTTTTTTAATTTGTTGGTCTATTCTTCTTTCCACATTAATTGAGTATAAAGTGAACTAAATCCCTGCTTATTAGTTATTGTTTTAGAAATATATCTGTAATTGGAAAACACAAATGCTACTTTACTTCTGACGTTCTTTAAATTTATTTCTTCTTTTACTTTTTTAATTGCAAAATCATCGGTATCAATATTGATTTAAAGATTTTTTTTAAAGGTTTCTTTTGTGTACTTAAAAATTTTTTTAAGAACTTTTTTCATAATAAGGAAATTAAAAAAAAATCACTCAAAATATGCATTTAAAACCTAAATATGCAAAAATATGCATTTTTACCAAAATATGCAACAATATGCAAAAACAAATCGAAGCCATTTGAATGCAAATTAAATGATTCGGAAAGAAAATTCGTCGAAATCGTTCTGAGACTATCGTCAAAATGGAAATCGCATCCCTATTTATTAGTTAATTTTACGGATTCTCGTAATAGATTCATTTTAAAACCATGTTTTTAAGCTTAGAAACAGAATTTCCTATAAGTACTTTTTTATGAATGATTAACGGTCTTATTCGAGTCACAGCCTTAATTATAAATTCTTACACTTTTATAGGAAATTCGGATAAATGGCATCCTGAACTACCAAAATAACTACAACAAACCGAAAATTGCTAATAATTTTCGAAAACTAACAAAAGTTAGTGTTATTGAAGATTTTGTTTGTCGTGCTTAATTCCCAAGTTTTATTCTTGATAAATGCACTGAAATTTATCGTTGGTGGATAATCTAGTTTTTCTATTTTACAATGATGAATTTTCTGACGATTTGGGAAAGTCAATTTGACGATTTTTTTTATCAACACAAAGTTTAATCTCTTAACATCCTATTTTTGGGGGTATTTTTTGCGTAAAGCTTTAAAGGGGTTTTAGGGTTTTCATATGTAATTATGTTTCCTATTCTAATAAAATTAAGCCAAATTCTTTTCAAACCAAAAAAAAAACTTCTGGATCAAAATGTTAAAAATGCTAAAGCATTAATTTAAAAAAAAATGATAAAGTCGAAAGTGAGTGACGAGATTTAAAAGGTTAGGAAATAATAAATTGTCATAGGATTTGGCTTCTTTGAACATGACATCTTTTTAGCCAGTTTTCGTTAAGTCATTTCCCAAAATTAAGGTTCATTTTCTTCCACAAAAAAAAAAAAAAAAAAAAAACAAGTGTAAATAAATTTCTGGCATTTTGACAAAACATCTTAAGTCGAGATAAGATGGAAAAAAGTTTTTAAAAAATCTCAGAAAAAAATAATTTTTATCAATTAATAAAATAAACCAAAATTAAAGAAAAATTTCGTTTATAATACAAAATTTTAAAAACTTTAACAAAAACGCCTTTCGAATGAGAATTCGTATGATTTACAACATTTTGTTCAACCTTTTAAATTGGACTTTTATCAAAACACCACAGAAATGAATCAAACCTTAAACATTATTTACATTCTTTCTAAAAAGTAAAAAAAAAGCATATTAAAATAAATAAAACCGATATAAAAACTGCTGTATTTGCTTTAATGAAATAAAATTTCCTAAAGGATACTTGTGTCTTAATGGAAAACCACAATCAAATACACACAAACTCACCAGAAAAAGGTCGGTATTTATTAAGTCTTTATAACGAAATACAAGTCAAATATATTTCAAGCTCAACAAGAAACTGAAGATGCCGCTAAAGTAGTGGAAGGCAAGAAGAGAGTACAAAGTGTAAGTATGTAAATGAATTATGTTTTTACAAACCAGAAAAGGATTGGCTGAATTGCTTAAATATGTAAATACAACAATTAAAATACTTTGTTCATAAAACACAAAAGAGTTAAGACGCCTCTTAAACAGTGAACAACAAAAACAGAAGGCAGTAAAATTCTGTGGCATTTTGACAAAACATCTTAAGTCAAATTGAAAAAGTTGAACAAAAGTTGTTAATCATACGAATTTTAATTCAAAAAACTATTTTGTTTATGTTTTTAAAATTTTGTATTATAAACGAAATTTTTCTTTAACTTTGTTCTATTTTATTATTTAATAACAAATAACCGAGTTTTTTTAAATACTTTTTTTGCTTTTTTATCTCGACTTAAGATGTTTATTTGTTTTACACTGCAGTTACACGCTCAAGTTTTTCTTGATAGTCTTTTACATATACTGTCTGCCAAAATTTCAAAAAATTTAAAGCTGTGACGTAGGCTGCACGCAACTTTTGAGCTATTTACTTTCCAGATGTCATCAAGAAAACAATTTAAAACTCTTTTACTCTTAAGCAGTGAACGGCTAAATGAAAACACAGTAAATTTGTAAAGATATCCTAATTATGCTTTTACGTAGGCCAAAATAACATTTTATTATCTCCTGCGATTCTGGATGTGAGTACTGCTGCCGCTTATATTTCTTTTAAAATTTGTTCATTCTCTTAAATAAACAAGTGCCATTCGCAGCTTTGATGAAGGTTATAAAAATAACCATTAAACCCACCAAAAAAAAAACCAAATACGCTGCTTTTGTGATAATTCTGTTTTGGAATAAACATTTCAACGTAGCTAAAGACTTAAGTTAATTAGATAACAAGATAACAAAACCGACAGATGGATGGGCATACGGATGACTAACGGCAAACAGATGTGTTAAGATTTCCGACAGAAACTTAAAAGATCTGACTTTAAGTGGGCAAAATTTAAGGTGTAGGTATCGTTTATTTTATTAAGAAAAAAAATTTGACTTTTTTCACATTTCATTTTCGAGAATTAAGTTGTTAAATTGCGCATAAAATGTAATTTTATTATTGTCCTAAAGTCTGTTTATCAAGGATTTTATCTGTAGCGGAGAGTTTATCTCTCATAGGCTGTAATTAATAAACGATTTCCTGTGTGACAGAATGAAATTTTTCTTGTTTTCTGTCCAAGTGTCAGTTACACGTTAAGCAAACAATGAGATAAAAGGAAATGTAACAAATTTCCAAAAAAAAAAAACGAAATTAAATTTGTTCATGGATTTTTAAAAACATTGCGTTTAATTTTTCTTTTTCTTGAAAATATGTAAAATATTCTTTTAAAGAAGAAGAAGAGAATTCAAATATATTTTTTCATATCTCAATAGCTTTACAATAATAAAATGTTGCCTTCTTTTAGGTAACAAAAAATATCAAACAATATTTTAAAGTATTTTAAAAGATGAGAGAGAAATTGGAGACCTCTTGCACATAAAACAAAATGATTGCCTACTTTAAGGCAACAACTTTTAAGTAAATAAATATCTTTTTGATTTATAAAAGACGAAACAAAATTATTTAAACCAATTATTTGTCTTAAAAATATCAGACAAAAACTTTAAGTATCTTAAAAAAAATTTAATGTAAGAAATTATTGCCTACTTTAAGGTAACAACTTTTAAGTAAAAGTCATTACTTTTTTTTTCCTTATCATTTTATTCAATAAATTAAAAATTTATACAAAATATGTATAAACTTGAATTAAAATATATAAAAAAACTTCTTCTATAAATATCTTAACTGCAGACACATTATTTTTAACATAAAAAAGTTGTAAGACTCTCATCTATTTAAACGCAATTTGTTAACATTTTGTTATTTTCCTTATCTTTATTTATTTGTTTGAATTTATTATTATTTATTAAAAGCAGCTGTTAGTTTTACGGTGTTTTCTTTCTGATAGATTTTGAATAAAAAGTACATTTTTAAATAAAAAGTAACTTTTTGAATAAAAAGTACCTTTTTGAATAAAAAGTACCTGTTTGAATAACTAAATAACTTTTTGAATAAAAAGTTGTTAGACTTAGTACTTTTTTGAAAAAAGTACCCTTTTGTATAAAAAGTACGTTTTTGAATAAAGACTACCGTTTTTAATAAAAAGCACCTTTTTGAATAAAAAGTAACTTTTTTTATAAAAAGTACCTTATTGAATAAAAAGTACCTTTATGAATAAAAAGTACATTTTGAACAAAATGTAAATTTTGTAACCAAAAAAAACCCTTTTTGTATATAAAACTACTTGTAAAATTAACTATTTGTAAAAAAGCTGGTTTATTTTCTTAAAAAAAATTAAACTTAAATAAACTTTTATGCGAAAAGTACTAAAAGTTCCACTTTAATAGAACAAAAGTCACCTTTCCAAAAATTGCCGTTTCTCCTACCTAATTTGCTATAAGTATTAATTCTAAAATTTAACCTAAATATAGACTGTATTTATGGATCATTTAAATTAGATAACTTTTTCTCCTTCTTTGAGGCATTTTATGTCTTATTATGTAAACTTCATGACAGGCAAAAGCGTGTCATATTTTTCTTACAAAACATATGCCTTAAATTGAAAGGCGAAATGTTAATTGTAAAAAAGAGAATGCATACATACATATAAATATATAACACACATGATATGAATTCATCTCCAGGTAACAAATAATTTAAGGGAAAAAATATATTGCTCTAGTATGTCAGTCAAATGTTAAGAAAGAAACAAATAAAAAGTTTTGTTTTAGTAAAAGAATACTTCTTTATTTTTATTATTTTGTTCATAATGATGATTAAATTTTAATATATGAACGTTTATTTTCATGACACGCGTAACTGACACCTCGCATTATTAAAAAGGGATCACGAGTAATAAAAATATTTAAAAGTACTTTTTTTTAATACATATAAATATTTTATTTCTTATAGTATTTTTTTGTGTGTAAACGTAAAAAAGTTTTTAAATTTATTTTCAAAAAAGTAACACTTTAAAAAGTTTTTAAATTAAGAATCTTTTAGTTGTTGTAAAGAAGCAGTAGTAAAGTTATAAAGCAATAAAGGATTTTAGAAGCCATGGTAAATATCCCAATACAAAAGAAACTAGTTTTAAAAAGGACTAATAAGAATTTCTAAATACTTATACATATAAAAAAATATAATATATATTGGCTCCTGTTGACCCTAAAATGATTATCGGGTCTCCACGAAATGTTCCCATTTCTTTTTGGAACTATTAACGATATTGAAACGAAAATTACACATTTTATTTAAAATGAAACCAGTAATATATATCGGTTGAGAAAATTTGGGTTTTCTAATCACAGCTTATGTTATGACACTTAGGTTTTTTAGAATTGTAAAAATCTGAAACCAAATAACCTATCTGCAGTACTAATGAGCATGAATAAATAAAAATTTCTTTATACACATGAATATTATATACATTAAATAATTACAGTAGTAGTTTCTTTTACTGATTCAAGCAAAAACAAGTACTTAATGTTTGTTTAAATTACACAACGCAACAAAATTAAAATTTTATCGTGATTTTTGATGATTTATTTTTCTCTTTTTTTGTGCGTAACGGCCCTCTTGGTACAAAAACTTTGTCATTTGTAATATTACATGTTCAAAATTTTGCACACATATGCGTTATGATATAGGAAATATAAATCTATAAAAAAAAACTCAATTTTGACATTTTTGCTGATAGGTTATTAGGTCTTTAAGATGACGATATAAATAATAATATTTTTTATTTAACTATCCCAATTAGAGTTTCTACGCGGGAAAGAATTCCCGGGAATCCCGGGACACTATTTTTAAATTATTCCCGGGAAATTGTTTCCGGGAATTTCAAATTAAATTTTTTGAAATCAAAAAGTAATTTCAATTTTTGGGAATACAAAATTTAAATTTCAAAAGATTTTGTTATTCGTGCTAAATTCCCAGTTTTTATTATTGATAAAAACACTTGAAATTTATTGTTGATGGGATAAGCTATTCCTTTTATCAATAATAAAAACTGGGAATTTAGCACGAATAACAAAATCTTTTGAAATTTAAATTTTGTATTCCCAAAAATTTAAATTACTTTTTGATAATAAACAGGCGGGTGCACGGCCTAAAAAACACTTAATTGACAACATCTTTTGTAAGTTGTTGTTGTTTTTTTATTTTGTTTTTCTTAACCTACTTACAACTACAATTAATGTTGAGAGAATTTCAACTAATTGTAGCGGGGAATGTAAGACGAGGTGAACGCACTGTTTATTGTTGATGTTGTTTTGTTTAAGCTTTGATATTATTACAAGTAGAACTGTTGCTATAAGTCTTATACGTTTAACATTTTTACTTGATTTAATATCTTTAGTTTCTCTAAAATCTTTATGGATGAAGTTTCCTGATGATCTGGCCTAAGCAACCAGTGAAATGCGCATAGGAATAGCTTATCCCATCAACAATAAATTTCAAGTGTTTTTATCAATAATAAAAACTGGGAATTTAGCACGAATAACAAAATCTTTTGAAATTTAAATTTTTTGAAATCTTTATTTGTTTGGATCGTTAAAATCAAAAAACGAGCAATAAAAATTTAATCTGTACTAAAAACTACCTACAAATCGAACTATTTTTCCTACTCCAATAACAATTTTTAATTGCTGATGAAATGTCTAAAAAGCTTCTTGAAGTAGAAAATGAAAATGTACACGATGCACCATCACCAATACCCAGAACCATCTAAAAATTCTAAAAAAATAATTAAATAAAAAAAGAATTGGACGTCTATTAAGTCACGGGTAACAGGCCAACAAAGTTATAATCTTTGTATCATGCGCTTCTTACTATAAAACCAACGTCTTTAGAGAACGAGAGCACGTTTTCGGTAGCAGGTTATATACATATGTACATATCAACAAGGATTAGAAATAGAATCTGTGATGTGCTTTTAAATGCTTTAATAATACTAAAAGAATTTTCTTAAAAGGAAATTAATTTTACCAAGTTGCTATTAATAACAACTACTAAATAATATTAATAAGTTTTAAACATTCGTGATCTCAAAAAAAAATATATATACATATACATATATAAACATATGTACATATATAATATGCATGTGCATATGGATGTAACAATTTATTTGGTTTTGTTTTGGTTTTCTGTGGAATTATTTAAACTAATTTTTTTAGACTGTTGTATATGTGTATATTCTTTTAAAAAAGTAAAAACTTTTGTCTTTATCTCATTTAATGAAATCATTGTTTTATTCAAAAAATCCCGGGATTCCCGGGAATAAGATTTTTTTTGTTTCGTTTCCCGGGTATAGAAAAAGACCGGGAAATTAGAAACCCTAATCCCAATTCATCAACTACATCAATTCAAAAGGATAAAATTATGCACAAAACAAAATCACCAAATTAGAATATTTTTTTTTTATGATTAAATAAATTAAGCTTCTTAACAAATTGAAATTGTTCCAATAATAAAATTGAAAAGAAAAAATTTTGAAAATTGATTCAAATAAAATAAATACTAAAGTGAAAATATTTAAGGTAAAAAGCTATTTTGCAAACCACAAACATTAAAGTCGCACTTTATATCATTTGGTGTAGCCGACGGTTGATATTACGCCGCTGTCGTTGAAAATTTTTCAATTTTAGTAAATTTTGTTCGCCGCCAACGACATGTTTGATGGGCGTCTGCAATTACATATCGGATTCGATAGGAATATTATGACGTAAACTCTTTTGATAGTTTTCGACATAAGTTACAGCCACATTTTTTGCTCCCTTTCGAGAAACGATAAAATATTTTGTTTCACATCTGTCCGATGGGAAAAGCTCTCACCAAAGTTACAAAACATGGCTACAAGGCTAGTAAAGTACACAATTTATTAAATTGATCTGGCAACTAGACCCAAATTTGCTTCAAGTATCGCATTATTCGATTGTGTTTAAAATGCTAAAGTCTTAAAATCGTTTATACTTAATTAAAAGCAGTCCTCACTTCAATCTTGTAGCTCTCATTAACTTTTTTCTTGTTTTTTTACAGTCTTTTTAAAACTGCTTAAAACATGTTAAATGTTGTTTACTTTTTTCCATTAATTGTAAATATTTTACATCCAAAGTCATGCTGTTTTAATTAGAGTTGTGCGCGTGAGTGGTGTTTGACTCACGATGACGCACACTAGCAAGGGAAGAGATAAATTTAATTGCAAACTCCTTTTTTCTCCACTACCCTTTTTGGAAGCATATGGTTTCCACAAAGCATCTTCATTTTACATGATTTGTTGCAGTCGTTTTTGCGCCTTCCCTTGTAAAATTTGACTGTCCTTGTTCTTGGAGTATCGATCCATTCGGTATTGTTATTTTGACTTCTCTCAGTTTCGTTAATCGGTTTTTATTCCAGCGAAGTAGATGATTGGTCTGTTGTAGCAGGTCCTTGTATAATGGGGCTGCCATCCGTCGTTGTCTAGCAACAACGTCCTCCGTGTATATTGTAAAGTGGTGGGGAACCTTGCTAGTCTTTCATTCTTGCCTTTTTTCCCAGGGGTGGCGGCAGCCTGACCTTTGCCTTGATGTTATCCTCTTTTCAAGGAGGTGTTCAGGTGGCTTCTTGGATGGATCGCTTGAAGATAGATTGGAGCCCCTTAATTTTTAAAACAAGAAAATTATTATGAACATTTTTCGGCCTCCGCCAGCGATCGAACCTGGGGTGCTTTGTTTTGTAAGCAAGCACTTCAACCGCTACACCATGTCGCCACAATTGTGCAAGCTTACGCTCAAGAAAAATTTTTAAATTTTCACAATAACGCCCAGAACTAATTTTTTTTTATCACACAAGCTCTGAAAGCGTATGAGAGAAATACTTCTTTAATGAAACGCCATGAATAAAGGTACGTTCAGACTGATGAAATATTTGATAGCAAACATCAAATATTTCATTAACGTAGTCTGAACACAAAATATTTTTGAGTGTCAAATAAAATAACAGCTGATTTTGAGCAAATAAAAGTATTTGCCGGCAAACAAATATTTGTCCAATGTGAACATAGTGTGAACACAAAAAATCAAATATTTTAGTAATTTTTGAGCAAACTTTTATTTGATATTACAAAAAAATTGTAAGAGCAAACAACGACAAATAATTTTAGCCATGTACCCGATAGAAGCATTTTTTCCTGTAAGTTTTCGGATTTTTTACAGTTTTAAAGATTTTTAATAATTATTAGACTTTGCTATCATGCCGCTATTAGCCAATTTTTGCGAATTTTTGCTAAGTTAGCAATTTTCACCGAATTTTTGCCATTCCTTATACTTTTAGGGACTTTTAATCAATTTTATGGCTTGTTTGAAATATCAACATTTTTCGCGAATTTTCGCTATTTTTGCAACATTTTTTTATTTGGTTTTTCCCCGACATTTTGTTTTTTTAACCGATTTAGCGATTTCAAAAAAATTTTAGGGTTTGCTATTGCCAATTATTGCGAATTTTTGCTAAGTTAGCAATTTTCACCGAATTTTTGCCATTCCTTATACTTTTGGGGACTTTTAGTCAATTTTATGGCTGTTTTTGCAACATTTTTTTGTTGTTCTTTTCCCGACATTTTGTTTTTAACCGAACCATATATTTTAGGGGTTGTTACCAATTTTTCGCAAATTTTAGCCATGTTTCCGTTAACCATTTGTCTTCCAGTTTTGTTTTTCTTTTACATACTCCTGTTCTAACAATATAAATAAAACAAATAATTAGGCTTCTGCACGAATTTTTACTATTTGTGAAATATATTTTTATTTTTGAACACTTTCATTAAATAATTATTTGATGCAAATATTTGTTTTAGTCTGAACGCATGGCAAACATGAATTAATTTATTTTATTTGACACTATTTGCCAACTGTTTCAACAAACAAAAATTGTCAAATATTTGAGCTTAGTCTGAACATCAAACAAAATATTTTTTTGTTTCACACAGTTTGAAGCAAATATCAGAACAAATATTTTTGTCAAATATTTCATTAGTCTGAACGTACCTTAACTCTGCTCCTTTCAATTTCTTTTCGTATTTTTAACTTAAAATTCTTTAAATTTAGACGATTATATAAAAACTTGATTTTCAAACTTACACAAGCATTATATTGCAATTACGCTCACTCTCTACAGCGTGAATAATATTTTAAGCAACCACGATAACGAATAATTGCCGTGTCATACGAAACAATTGAGTCACGCGCGCACCTCCAGTTTTAATTCTGTTTTTTACAGAATGATGTGAATTTTTTTTTTCTTTTTTTTTGTATTAAAGTGTCGAATCCTTAATGGGAACATGAAACCTTTTTTTAATCGCTTTTTCTATTCCATTTTATGTTTGTTGCTCTAGCGGAAATTATATTAATGCCACTCAACTCAACTTTTTTTTGTTAAGAGAGACGAGAAAAAAAGAATTAATTATAAAAATGGAATTGTTTTTCTTCTTCTTTAAAATATAAAATTAAAAATTCATAAGTTCAGCTTTATTAATCAAATTTAAAAAGTATTTGCGTGGTAATAAATTTAACTCAATTCAAATCTTAAATCGAAATCAATTTTCATTGTTCTATTATATTTTTCTATTAATCCCCTTAACAAATTTATTAATTCACGATCCATTTTTCTCACTTGGTTATCCAAAAACTCAGCACAATAATTTTAATAAAAAAAAATAAAGGAAATATTTTTCCCCCAAATTAAATTCTGTTGCCAACAGTTGTTGACAGAAATAATGGATAAAAACATAATAGATTTGTAACAATAAACAACATCAATAAGACGAAAAATGTGGTCATTAAGAGCTAAAAAGAAATAAATTGGTTTTATTTCGGGTTGTTTTCTGTTTATATTTTAATGTTGGCTAAAACTAATTGAGTTGTGCTTGCATAAATGATTTAAACACAAAAACCCACAAGTCAAGCCAAATATTAATTTTTATTATAATTAATAAAATTGGTTTCTTTTTGGTTTAAAAAGTTTCCTTAATCGAGGATCAAACAATGCGATTTTTGTAGCACAACTTTTTTTTAATTTTCGTTTTGAAGCCGCTGACATGTTCAAATACAAAGATTTTTTCCAAGCAACTTTCGTGTTTTTATTTAGCTCTCTGGTTTTCTGTGGTAAGTGTTTAGGTTAAAATCAAAATTGAATTTTCGGAATTTATCAAGTACGAATTAAAAGTTGAACCAATTTGAAATTTCCTGGTTGTCTCCCCAGGAAATACTCACAGTTCCTAATTAACGTTGGGAGACATAAGAAAGTACATGTGTGGACAAAGCGCGTGCCGCCTTGAGTTTCTTTGGTAAAACCTTAGATGGTGGAACTAACCAACCTGTAAAAATATTGACCAAGTCGTGAAAAAAGAATTTATAACAACTTTGGACTTTCCTGAGACTGCTCCAGCAACCAGCGGCAACGTGTAGTTAGAGTATATGAAACGTTTATTATTATTTAAAAGGATTTGAAAACTACATTTTCTTTAAAAAGATACGTTTTGGTTAAAAGACATTTCATGTGTAACAGGGAATTTTATGTTTTCAAATGAACTTTATGTGTAAAAGGTACTTTCAGTTAAAAAATCATTTTGCTTGGTAAAAAAAAGTACTTTTTGTTTAAAAAATGTTTTTTGTTTAAAAATACTTTTAGTAAGTGCTTTTATTAGAAAACACTTTTCTTTTAAAAATTACATTAGTTGCTAAAAAAACAGGCTTTTTGTGCTAATCTATGCTGTTAAAACAATAAAGTTCTTTTTTTCTTTTTAAATGGTTTCTTTAACTAAAATTTCAACAGTTCTTTCTTAAAAAGTCGAAGTTCGACCGAAAGCGACATTCGTTTGTCGAATTAAACTCATAATAGGGAGCTCAATTTTGTGTGAGACGTAAATTTTTGAAAGTAATTTTTTCGTTAAAAAGGTGCAACGGAACTCATGTAGCTACATTTTGTAAGAAGATCATTTTGGTTTAAATGGTACGTTATTGTTAAAAAATTATTTGAAAAGGATTTTTTTATTTTAAAGGTACTTTTTGGTTAAAGGGTCCTTTTTGGTTAAAAGGTACTTTATGGTTAAAAGGTACTTTTTGGTTAATAGGTACATCTCTGTTAAACTTTTTGGCTTAACTCATGTAGCTACATTTTGTAAGAAGATCATTTTGGTTTAAATGGTACGTTATTGTTAAAAAATTATTTGAAAAGGAATTTTTTGTTTTAAAGGTACTTTTTGGTTAAAAGGTACTTTTTGGTTAAAAGGTACTTTTAGTTTAAAAGGTACTTTTTGGTTAAAATGAAGGCACTTTTTGGTAAATATGTACTCTTTGATTAAAAGGTACGTCCTTTTTGGTAAAAAGGTTCATTTTGGCTAAACTAAATTTTTGTTTTAAGTGGTACCTTTTGTTCAAATGTATCATTTGCTAAAAAATATACTTTTTGTTTGATATGGTGCAGTATGCGTCAAAACTTTGTTCTTAAATAAGAAATAGATTTAGGCCCAGGCCCACGATGTCGACAAGAACATTTCTTTCGTATATTTGTATTGAAAACAAAAACAAATTTTAGTTTTTTATTATTGTTTTCAATATAAATATGCGAAAGAATTGTTCTTGTCGACATCGTGGGCCTGGCAGTTAATTTAGAAATGTATTTAAATTTTAAATCTGATATATTTTTCTAAAAAGTTTTTGTTCCAAAAATGCTAAAATGTAAAATGTAAAAATGATGCATCCCAAATATATATGTATATACAAACTAGTAAGTGAAGAAAACGTAGATAGCAGAAGAATGGATAAGTCAAAAGTCATTTCTTGCATTTCAAATTTAAGTATTCAGATCTGATTTAATTTGTTTAAAAAATGGAAAAATGCATTTTTTTATTACAATAAACGAAAGGAAAAGTATTTACACTAAACACTGCAATTTAAACAACCTTAAACCATGTGTAAACAGTCAGGTTTAAAAGAAACTTGCAGTTTTGAAAGATTTTTTCCATTTACCATTATTTTCATATATGTATATTTATATCATCTATATCCATTAACGACGTACACTCAAAATATTGTGTAGTTAAATTTAAACGAAAATTCATTTCAAACAACTTAAAATGCTTTTAAAAAGCGGATCATTTACATTTCATTTAAAACAAATGATTTTTACATTAATTTTTAAATTTTTTATTTATTAAACAGCATATTCCGTAAAATTGAATGGTTTTTATTTTTAAAAAATATATTTTAACCGAAAAAAATCAAACTACATAACAAAATAAATACGGAAAAACATTATTTTTGGTAGTTTGTTTTTTGAATAACAAACACAAATGTTGAAAAATAAAATTGGTGTCATGAAAAAATTGTGAATAAAATCAAAAGTTGTGCACCAATTGCAATGAAATAAACCTCATTTCATTCGAAATTATGTTAAGATAATTTTTTTTGATAAAAACTGATATTTTAGTCTCATTTTTATTTTTTTTTGAATTTAAAAATTTAAATTTAAAAATTCAACGATATCTCTGAAACTACTGGGCAAATTCCAAAACAATGTAAACACGGCTTAAAGATAATATTGTTGTCGAAGTTTTGGATTTTTTTTAACTGAATATGGTCAACCGTTTTCAAGTAATTCCAATATATGTAGTGAACGAGCCTTAATTTTGGACATAACGGTATATCTCGAAAAGTAGAGCTGATAGAGAAAATGGAGATTTGAAATCAGCGACCCCAAATTATTAAAAATTTTCGATCGGATTTCAGTCCGCAAAATGACTGTTCCGCAGTGTAATTTTTATTGATCTACTTAATTTTATAACTAAAAATTGTGATAGAATAATGTAATTAATAAAATGTTTAATGCTATTTAAACTAGATGGAGGGTATTAAAGACTAGGCACAGCTGAATATTGATAGTACACTTATCCTAAAAACAAAAAGCGACATTATAAAAGAAATTGAAAAAGGTGCTAGTGTTACTTCTTTGGCACAGCGTTTTGGCGTTGCAAAATCGACAATTTCTGGTAGAAATAAAAAGAAAATCAGAGAAATAATAAATGCATTTAAAATAAATAAATTAGTTTTTTAAATAAAAGAAAATCAACCTTGATTTTGTGAACAACCTGGGTATAGTGAAATCGCTCTGCAAAAATTAGTTAACTCTACCCAGACAGCACTGTAACATTTCGATTTAAATAAAATAATTTAAACTTTTTAAATTGTTGTTGGAAATGGTCAAAATCAATCAACATAGGTTGCTTGATTCCATGAATTTGATATAAAATTTTCAATATTTTCTGTAAACATAAATTCACCAAAGATCCAAAATAAAACACCATCCCGAAAAGCCTAAAACCGAAATGAATCATTATATATTATTTCAGAAATGTGTCCCACATATACATATGGGGATTTCATGTCAAGTGACCCAATTTTGAAATCGATGTCCTTCAGTATCATGTTTTGAGTCGTCGGATATAATTTCCATACTATTGTGTTCCAGTTTTTTATCTTTCATGTAACAAAAAACTACTGTGAATATAGTTGCTTGGTCGTTATTGAAGTGCAAGTGAAAGGTTAAATTGTCTAGTTTCTCAGCATCTCACCATAAGTTTTATTTTTAAGGTTTTAGAAACACTTAAACAAAAATAGGAAAAAATACAAAATAATTCTGCATATGCTAAAAATTTAAAAACCCCTCGTCTTGGGTTAGAAATTATTTTTTTTTATACAAAAGCCACTCGCGGCCCTAAAAGCGACTAAAACTACCTCAAAGGAAAAACATAGGCTTTCTTTTGAGCAAAAAAAAAACATTCCCTCTAAAAAAAAATAGTCTTGACTGTAAGAAAAGACAAGCTTTTGTTTAAGCTTTGATATTGTTACAAGAAACACTGGGGCTTATAATTCTTATTTGCTTAACAGTTTTTTTTGTTTAATATCTTTTTAATGAAGTTTCCTGACGATCTGGCCTAAGCAACCAGTGAAATGTGCATAGGAAAAGCTAATCCCATCAACAATAAATTTCAATTTATCAATAGTATGAAATGGTAATTTAGCATTTTTTGAATCCCGAAAAAAACATTGATTTAAAAAAAAAAAAATTTTTTAAGAAAACAAAGAAGATTGACCAAATAGGACTTCTACTTCCATTATCTTTTCATTACCATTCCTAAAGCTAATTTTAACTTTATTCCATTTTTAGAGTGCAGAGGTGGTGGGCTGTTAATAATTTATTTGTTCCTTTTCTCTTTTAATTATAAACTTCTAAAATGGTTTTTAAGGCGATATTTAAGCAACTAAAAAATTTTTCAAAAAAAAAAACACCAACGTTACCTAATTAAAATTAACAATTGCAATTTATTTAAATAGTAAAAGACAAACAAAAGTGAACGATAAAAGAAAAATCTTTGTAATCCCATGAAAGTCAAAAAGACCGTCAAACTTTGTCATATGATTCCCTACACTATTAAAGGCACATAAAGCGTTGTTCCCAAAAGAATTAATTACGAACATTCTTCATATCACTTTAAATACTTATCACAAATTCTATTCACCTTCTCATTTATTGCAAGACCTGTCACACAAATTCTAAACTTATATATTACAATGTTTAAATATGTATACCCTACCAAAAGATTTTGTAAGTTTTGGATAAAAAAAAAACTACCGCAAATAAACATATCCTTTCGCAAATTTGTTAGACTTTTGATTTGAGTTCTTAGACAGTTTAACAGACATGCATGAATTATTCATTAAGCAAAAAAGAAAGGTAATCGAAGAATTTATTAATCTCATGCAAGAACACACGTAATCAAATTCATAGGTACAGTTGATACATATGTACATACGTTTGTATGTAATAGTCCTTTCTAAGGATGAAACTTATTTTAAAAGTTGAATCTTAAATTAACATAAAATAAAGCAAACCTTTAAGAAAAGTTGGTCAAGCTTATGAAATTTAAGACCTGAACCCAAAGATTACACGATGGCAGCATTAACTGAATAATTTGATGGATTATTTTCTTATTCATTTCGTAAGCAAAGGATGGCGTTAAAAACATTGTTGGCTTTGAAATTTAATACTGAAATTTTTTTCCTATCGAATCCAAAAATTTTCTATACAGAAAATAGTAAAACTTTAATTTCGATAACATAGAACATGTTTCGGTTTTCCGCCGAATATAAATATTGAATTTCGATAACATCGAAAAGTTTTTGATGTAAATAACATAAAAGCAATTTTTAATCTCCATAACATCGAAATATTAACTATTTAAATTTCGATAGCATCGAAAAATTTCTGTACAAAAACTATAATATTTTTTTGTTGAGAAAATAAAAATTAAATCGATAACATTGAAAACTTTTTTATAAACAAATGTTTGACCTTCTTAACATCAAAATATTTACATTAAAACAAAATTAGCACTTTAATAACATCCAAAAAAAATTGTACACCCATACCCCGGTTTGCGTCGTTAATTGGGACCGGAGAAACGCGACGCAAACCGAAACGACGCAAACCGAAGCACGATTTTCCATACATTTGTATTGATTTTCATTTAATTGGTTCCTAGATTAATAATCTTAGCAGAAAAATTAGATTTTTCAATAAAAAATGTGGTATTTTTTGAAAACCCTGTACATACATATTTGCATTAGCCTTATGCGGGCAATCCCCCTTTTCTGTTTTAGCTTTGTATAAAGATTTTCATAT
The DNA here is from genome assembly GCA_949318255.1 of Pollenia labialis. Lineage (NCBI taxonomy): Eukaryota > Metazoa > Arthropoda > Insecta > Diptera > Polleniidae > Pollenia > Pollenia labialis. Next base: position 43,769,491 of record OX439139.1, read on the forward strand.
TAACGACGCAAATTGAAGCATTAACGACGCAACTTCGAAGTCATGCTACGCAAACTGAAACCAAAACGACGCAACTTCGAAATCACAGAAATTTGAAAACGACGCAACTTCGAAACGACGCAAACCGGGGTATTGGTGTATATGAAAAATTTAAATTTCGTCAAGAACAAAAAATTTTCGTGATAGAACATTTAAATTTTGTTAAATCCGTACAACAAATACGAAAATATTTTCTTAGTAGAAAATTAAAATTTCGTTAACATCGAAAAATGTTCTATATAAAAAGTTCCAATTCCGATAACATCCGATATATTTCATTTACAATCAGGGTTGTGCTGGAAATCGAAAACGTGGAAGTTGTTTTTAATACACTTTTAACTAAATTTTTATCATAAAATAATTTTATTTTAGAAATCTTTTTAAAAAATGTTTTTTTAAATTCTTACGTAGAAGATGTGAAAAAACCAGTGCATGCTCGTACAGCTCGTACTGTAGAAAATATTGCTGTTGTTCGCGCTAGTGTGGCTGAAGAGACGTCCACCTCAACTCGTCGCAACAGTGGACGATAAATTTTTGAAGAAAATCATCTTCAGTGATTCGTTAATAAGCAGAATTGCCGCATTTGGGCGAATGATAATATATGAAAAAGAGTAACTGTTTGGCGCGGTTTATGAGCTGACGGCATCATCGGGACGTTTTTTTCCAAAATGAGTCCGGCCAGGCAGTTACTGTGAATGGTGTTCTCTATCGTGAGATGATAACGAACTGTTTATGGCCCGAATTGGAAGGTATGGATGTGGGCGATATGTGGTTTTAACAGGACGTTGCCATTTGTCACACAGCTAACGAAACAATAGCTCTTTTGCGCGACAAATTCAATGACCTTGTTATCTCACGTGGTGATAAGATCACGTGATTTGACACCTTTGGACTTCTTTATTTATTTTTATTTGAAAGAAAAGGTGTACGTCGATAAGCCAGCAACAATTCAAGAGCTAAAGAATGAGATAATTCGGCACATTAACGGCATAGAACCTCAATAAGGCCTCAGCGTCATCGAAAATTTGGGCCATCGGATGGAGGTGTGGCGCCGATGTCGCTGCGGCCATTTGCCCGATATTTTGTTCCATACATAATTGAACCATACCAATATTATCATAATAAAAAGAATTGACAATAATTTCCTAAATATTTGTGTTATATTCAAAATCAACATTGGCCCTTAAAATTTTATATGTTTAAAAATGTTCGTTAAAAAAAGTTCTTTTGGAGGTGGGCGTATAATATCAATTTTTGGGTTTAAAACTCATTTAAATTTTTAAATAAAATTAGATTTACTGCTAATGCCAACAAAGAGATTTTTCTTAAAATATTTCGAATAAGCATGAAAGCCACATAGAAAACACTGCTATTATTTTTTTTAATCATTGCAAAATATGGCCTAATAACTGAAATCTTAGACATATGATTGCAAAGCGGTCATGCATTTCTTAAGAATAAAAGAAGTGCCTTGAATCTCAACAAAAATTTAACTTTGCCAAACATATACATACATGCTCTTGCATTAGTAGACATTGAACACGGATATTCGAAAAATATTTTACGTGTGTACTCCTTCCACCATGAAGACATTTATAGAATGTTCAAATTACTCGCAAAGCAAGAGAATCGAAGTAAAAGCCAATAGTAAAGAAAAATCAAACGATGTAATGAAAATTGTTGTTAATAGAAACAAATCAACTGTTAACCCACAAACAAAAAAAACAAAAAAAGAACTAGAAACGAATCAAAGAATAATCAAAAACTCAAATTATTTTTTCTCTTTACTATTTGCTCCCTCATTAATACGTTTACATTAAGGCAACAACTACAAAAATACAGGGAATTTAACATATCCTGATAAACATTTGTTGCCAAACCAACACAAGAGTGCAATTTACACTTTGAGAATTAAAACAGTAAACCTCAAAGATTGACTAGAATGGAAACTACCTCAAAATTCCGAAGGTATGCATTTACAGTCCAAGACAACACATTCTTACAAACACTATAATAGAGATACATAGCATTTGCACTTGACAGTACAGTGATGACAGTTAGAAAATGCACATACATACATATTAGCTTGCTTACTGTCTTCGTGAAGTAGACGTCCAGACAGTAACTAAAACAGTTAAATGACGAACGGGTACGGTGCAGTGCAAGTTGAAGATAAACTCAGATATAAATTCAAAAATAAACAGAAAATAAGAAAAGTAGCAAAAAGCGACTACATATATTGTGCACAACTTTAAATAACTGTCAGCAAATGTCAAATCAATTTCCAATTTTACTGTCTTCGAAATTTGCAACACAGCAGACAATACAGTTAAAAAAGAGTGCATGTATTAGTGAAAAAGTTTGCATATATTGCTGCCGTCATAACAGTACTGTTAAGTGTCAACGTTATATTAGGATTTTTTCCCTATGTTTAAGTTCTAGCCAAACTTCTATCACAGTTTAATTTCAACACTTCAAAATCGAATGAATTTAGTATTAACGGGTAGGAAGAGTGTTAGAAGTATAGAGAAGTTAAATGCAAAAGATTCAAACAAAATTTATATGAAAAAGTAATGAATGACAATTGTTAATAGAAACTCCTGCTAGTGTAGAAAATATTAGAGCATTGGAAGAAGAAGTAAATTATGTTCACATTTTGATAAATTTTTACGTCTAAATAAGAACAATTGTGTGCATAAGCAACTCGATCAATCAAATACAAAAGCTCTTCACTTTTCAATAACAAACATCAAATACATTTTTCATGGAAAAAAATTTAATAATATCGAAAAATATTTACGATAAAAATGATATGTTCGTTAGTATAAATCTCGACATCAACAAAAAAAGTTTAATAACGAAAATAACCATTTCGAAATCATTGAAAAATTGTCTATTAAGAAAATTTCAATGAAGAAAACTTTCTTAAATCTTTCTGTATGTATATGTTAAAAAATTCCAATTGCAAACAACAACAATAACAAGTAAAAAAGTAAAGTCGGTCAAGGCCGACCATTTAAGCCCCTACAATACAGTATATAATAAACATCTACATGAAACTTAATAATGATGTTCATGAAACCTTCATTATAATTTTGTGTTCGCTTCATTCGTATTCAGTAAGATGAAACACAATGAAATGAAAGCAATGAACATTCGATATTTAAGAGACGAATAAGATCAAATTAGTTTATTTGCTTATACAAGAGAATATGAGCATTAACAACCATGAAACAGAACAACCATTGAACAAATCTCGAATAAGTTCGTGGAAAAACAGTATGATTTAAATGTCAGTGTTGCCAGTTGTAGAAAAAATAAAAACATAAGAAAGTTAAAAAAAAAAAATAGAAATAACCATGAGGGGTAAATGCAACAAGTTTAAGAGGTACACTAATATTAAAATAAAACCTCAAATTTATTTTTGTTTTCAATGTAAATTTTTAATAAAATTAAATATATTTAATTTTATTTTCAAAAACATTCACTAACAGTAAAAAATGTTCGGCAGTATTTTTGTCTTATACAGAAAAAAGTAGATAGCTAATAAATTCAAAATGCTTAACAATCTACAGATATTATTATAATGAGAACTAAAAAATGAGAAAATGCATGGTTAAAATAAAAGTGATAAAATCTAGATAAAAAAATGTCGTATACATCATCCAGCACGATCAACATCCATCGTTTTCATATTATGATGTAAAAACATAATTTGTTCATTATTAATACGATTTCCGTATGACGTGCTAAATTCCCAGTTTTTCATATTTGATAAATACACTGAAATTTGTTGTTGAGGGAAAGCTAGTTTGTTCGACTGACGCTGTATTCCACCCAATGACGCAACGTTTTTCGCAAAGTAAATTTCTTGCTGACGAAAACACCCGTTCTGAAGAAGCACTGCTAGCTGGTGTGGCGAAAATTTTGCAGTTTACCTGGTATAAAAGAGGAAATTTTGATTTATTTATTCCCCACCATAGTAACACATCAAAGCTATCATGAAATACTTCATGGACGTTTTCGTATCCATTGAATTTTTGCCACATGCATTTGATTGATCAGACGATTTAAAGAAACCGGCAACCGGTGGTCTGACATCCACGTGGCCAGACTCCTAAGACACTTACAAAACTAACAATTAAATTTCTAATAAACTCATTCCTCCTTTTGTTTTTCATCTTTCACCTAAAAATGTGTGTATTTTTTATGAGTTCGTTTCATTTCAGGGCCGTGTACAGTACATTACAAGACAATAAATTCTTGCCATGTTTCAAAGATTTGTATTATTCAAAAATGCAAATGACAAACAAAAAAAAACATATTTTGCATTTTATTTATTGTTTATATTCCAAATATGCATACTATACATATATGTGCATATGTATGTATATCTATACATATATGTTTAAATTTAAATTACACATGGGCAACGCATGCAAATCGAGATTATACCCAATTTGGGACCCAAGGCTTAATATGGTCCCGGTAAAACAACATTATGTTATGAGGTTAAGATTTGTGTAGAAGTTCTGTGTTCCCAATAATATTTATTTATCTTCATCTTAATGAGATTTGTCTGACTTTACGTTATTTTCGAAAGGCGCTTTATATGGTACCTATTGTCAATTTTGTGCCCACTTAAACAGCATTTTGTCATGCCATAGAAGCTACCGTCAAAATTATTGTCGCCAAGTTTTTGTGTCAATACCAAAATTTACAAAGAAGTTATTATTATTAAAAGCTATTTTCGGGAGAAGTATTTGTATGGGATGATTTAGATTGCAATTAAATAAGTTTGGCCTAAATATAATCCCAATACCTTTCAAATGAATCATTATGAATCGCTTATAAATCTTGTAACAAAGAAAGTCTTAAAATGTGTAAAACCAACATAATGTGATAGTGTATAGGCCCACAGAGTCTGTTCCGAAAAGAAGTTTGTATGGGGATATGTTAAATTATAGGAACAATTTTCAATGGGCTTAGCTCTTGTGACTATTTGACCTATGTTCCATATTTTACTAAATTAGCTCCAAAATTGCGACAGACAGCCGGATGGACGGACGTTTAGATCAATAGTAAGTCGATCTGTATACTTAAAGGTAGGTCTAAGACAAATATTTTAAGGCATAACAAACATCAGCACAAATGCAAAATACCCTCTCCACTTAATGGTGTGTATATAAAAATTGTCCAAATAGAAAATAACGTTTCCTTTTTGTTTATTTGTTTTACAATAAACCTTTAAGATCAGTTAGGTTAAATTAGGTGAGGTTAGGTCGAAAAAAGGAAGAGGAATCAAGGATGCAACCTTATATCACGAGTGATATACACCTAGGCCTCCTCTGGGCCTGTTGTGCGCTCCCTAAGAACATGGAGGTTGAGGTGGGTAGTAATACCACCACCTATTTGGGGAGAGTTTGCGCCGGACGTTAACTTCTTTTAATTGTAATAAATTAAGTTACGTTTATTAAAAGCAATTAAAATAAATGCACACATTTACTCACATTTATTAAGATAGCAAATGTTATCCAATTCTGTAATGAACTTGATCAAACAATAATCCAAAAAACCGCCAATTTTTAGATGCCGTGAATATATGTTTTGTCCATCGGACATCACATTTAATTTTTTATATCGAGAACATCAAAAGATTCTGATTCGCTTATAATTATACCCATAATATACAGATGAGGTACTTACGCTGATATGGGGAACAGGGCCAGTAAGTCTCCAGTAGCGCGACCTCTACGAAACTCATACTGGCAGTCGCTTAGTTGTTTGTTTCACTCAAAAAATTTGACAAGATGAATATTTTCCATACTCCCCATAACTTTTAAAATAGCCGAACAATTTTCAGGTGGCGGTAATTTGCTGGGTACTTAGCTACTCCTTTTTCACGAATTGGCATTAAGTTAGCAATTTTCCAACCGACGGGAAGTTCTCTGGCATGGTAAAAAGATTTGCTAAGGGACGCCCTAGCGTCGAAGAGCACTACTTCAAGGCCAATACAGGTGCACCATGCGACCCAGGAGACCGGTTTGTGCAGAGATATGCAAGAACCCTTTCAAAAGCTCGAGATCGAATCGTAACTGATACTTTTTCGAGTTTGGGTAGTGGCTGTTTGCTAGCGGGTTAGTATGAAATATTTACGAAAAAGTCGGTTAAACAATTAGGTTTATCAACCGGGTCCCTGAATGTTTGGTCAACCTTCAAGAGAGTTAGTATTGAAGAACAAGCATTTAACTTTTACTCTTTGAACGACTGACCAGAAGTTTTTGCTGTCCCGGGGAGCAGTACGAACTCCAGTTCGAAGACGTTGCTCGTAAAGAGTTTTTCCCCGTTTTGGCACACAAATTCCTTGCCATTTTGCATTAGCAATTCAGTAGCTGCGTCTTTGCTGTTACACTAACTTCTGAATGCTTCCTCTCTGGATCTGAATGCTGTTTTGCTCGTTTGATTATCTCCAAACAAATTATAGTTTATAATAACAATTATGTGTTTACCACTAATAATAGTATAGTTGTTATTTAAACAAATTAATAAAGCACGTTTCGGTTTGTTCCTTCTATAAAAAACATTTGAGTTCTTTTAATTGCAAAGGAAAATAACTACGCGCAATTATTCAGTTTAATGACTCAAATAAAACTCAACTAATCATTTATGTATCAGGCTGTATTTAGAGTTCACAACCTTTTGCCACCCAGGCGGACGGACATCGTTAAATCGAATCATAAAGTGATTCTGAGTCGATCGGTATACTTTAAGGTGGGTCCAGGACCCATATTTAAAGGTGTTACACACATCAGCACAAATGCATAATACCCTTTCCACTATTTTGGTGTGTACCCAGAGAAAAAACATGTTTAAATTTGGTCACCTCAAAAAAAACTATTTTTAAAGACAAATTTAAACACATTTTGTTTAAGTTAACCATATTATTGTCACCGACAACCATATCATGGTTAAATTAGTCCTCCATCAAGAAGCCACAACCATATTATGGTTGCCCCCAAACATGGTATGGTTAGTAATAACTAAAATATGTTTAACACTTATAATAGCTTGGTTAGTTTTTAACCATAGCATGTTGCTCTTGAAAAAGAGCAAAATACTTTTGTTAATTTAAAAACATATAAGTGTCTTATTTAACCATAGCAAGTTTAAAGGCAACCATAATATGGTTGTGACTTCTTGATGAAGGATTAATTTAACCATAATATGGTTGTTGGTGGCAATAATATGGTTAAATTAAACAAAATATGTTTAAATTTTTCTTTAAAAATAGTTTTGTTGGAGGTGACCATATTTAAACCTATTTTTTCTCTACGTGTGGGTATAAAAACATGTTTAAAGGCAACCATAATATGGTTGTGACTTCTTGATGAAGGATTAATTTAACCATAATATGGTTGTCGCTGACAATAATATGGTTAAATTAAACAAAATATGTTTAAATTTTTCTTTAAAAATAGTTTTGTTGGAGGTGACCATATTTAAACCTATTTTTTCTCTACGGGTGGGTATAAAAATATACAATAACTTATGATAGACAAATTGTTGTTGTTATTAATGCCCATAACGTGTAGGCTTAAAGCAACCATAACATGTTTTCGCTAACAAACAGTTTTCTTGTATAAAAAAAAAATTGTTTCACTGTTACAGTTTTGGTAGTCGAACATCATTTTTGAAAAGCGAGTCGCGTATCGCTCTTTCTTGTTTTCGGAAATGTATTTTAGTCGATGTGCCAGTTAAATTTTTTTAATAACTTTTTCTCAAATCACATAAAGTTGACAATTTCAATAAATAATTTTCGCGGTTTTATTTGCAATTTCTCTTTTTATTACTTTTTTCCAATACAGATTATTTAAGTTATTTGTTTTAAGTACAATTATTTTAGATTTCCATATTTTTTTATTATTGACTTTTTCCTTATTTTCAGTTACATCTGCTACTTGTTTGTGTTTTTTTTTTTTTTTTGCTGATACAAAAACAGTATTTTTTTATAATATTAAAGGATTTGTGAAATCAAATAACTAGAAAAGTTTTAAAAAAAATATATAAAAACTCACACAATTGGCGGATGAATTTGTGAGTCACGAAAGAAAAGTTCAATTTTAATAGCGCAATAAAATTATTATTTAAATGCAAATATTTGAAATTGTTCTATGAAAAAGATAATTTGCATAAGAAATATGATTTCGTTTTGTTAACTTCGATGGTAATAATTCGTTAAGTTCTATATTTTTTTGGGGGAAGAGAATTTTGAAAGAAGAATAGAAGGTTTAGTTTAAGCAAATGACAAACTCTGTGTTTAAATTATAAAAATATAATATATCGTCGGCTTAGTATGCAAACCTTGTAAGTCCCTTTCAGTAAATTGTACAGGAGAGACAAAACACTTTTTTTATTTCATATGTGCTGCTTAAAGGAAAAACCAAAAATTTAGTTGGTTTAACACACTTAAAAAAAACTACATGTTGGTCAACGAGGCGTATCTTTCTCCCCAGGTGGTTTGCATATTAAGGAATAAACCTGCAGGTGTATTCGATGCCAAAACAAAACTGTTTAATTTGTGGAATGCTTTAATTCGTGTGGCGTTTGCAAGATCTTCTTTCGGGACCCTCTAATTGGCGAATTGGTAAAGCTCAACATCTTTTTACAATTTTGAGCGTACTGAGCAAATAAAATAACCAGGCGTGGCGAAAATCTTGTCCAAAGAGTGGCAGCTGATTCTTAAGTGTCATGAGCAGGCAGAGATTAAGTCAACTGGTATGGTAGCCACGTGGTTGGTAGCTATGGCAATGGATAGGTTCAGCGAAAAGTTTAAACGTTTAACCGTTTTTTTTTTTTAATTTTGCTCAAGTCTTTTATTTTTAAATCTCCATTTTTCGAATATCAAATTAATCGCTTATTTTAGTATAATAAACCTGTTATTTAAATTATTGGGGGATTCACAAGGTAGTCATAAAGCTGTAAGGTCATATGTCTTAAAACAATTACAAGAAAGAAATATTACATCTGTGGGCTACCGCTTTTAATTTAGAGATCTACTGTACAGTTATGACAGCATTAAAATTTTTATTTTGTTTAAAACACAACAATATTTTTATTAAACAGTTGTAAAATATTATTTAGGACATTATGACTATATCACTTGATAGCACACCATGTGAATCCCCCAAATGTGTTATTTATATATGTTTTCCTTACTTTTGTTGCACCCTTAATTTAAATATTTTTCTAATTGTAATATAAGGCAACCTTAACCTGTTCATACAGACTGTCAAAGCAAAACGTTATAAAAGTCGAAAACCACAATGAATGATGTAAAAATGAATCGCTTGTAAAAACATATGTTCTTGTTAAAAAAAATTTAAAAACAATTCAAAATACTACCAAAAAAGTGTTCAGTTAAAAAAGTCAATAGTAATTTGTGTGAGAGTATTTTAATTATTAACTATATTTTTATAAAAATATCATCACCGGAGATATTTTAAACGAGATTAAAAAGAAAAAGTTACGTGCCTGAAGTGCCATAAAATGATCACTTGCAATGGTTCCTCCACGTCGCTTCTTATTAACCATCTTTAGTTAATCCACAAGCTTGATATAAATCTGCTCCAAATAAACCTTGACTCCGTTCCAAGTAGTTCTAAAGAGACGGCAAAAAATATTTTACAAAAAAACACTGCCGAAATTTTATCATTGAGTAAAATATTTGACCTTAATGTTGCCGAGAACGGAATGCCTTTCTTGCTTAATACTACAAAATTTCAGGGGAATCAACGATTATTTATTAAGACACCAAAAACTAAAAAAAATCAAACAAAAAATATGTTCATATTCCTATTTGTTTCTTTAATGCTGAAATTTATTTAAAATAAAATTAAGACAATACTACAAATAATTTATTTTTGGAATTTCTTTAAATTTTTAAAACTAAAGTTCTTCAAAAAATTCAAAGTCGTTCGTTTGTTGATAACTTACCTTTGTGAATTGTTTTGTTTTTATTCAAATGAACTTCTTGTTTCAAAAATTAATTTGATTTTTGTGTTTTTGTTTATTCGAAGAAAACCAGTTAATCGGTTATTTTTGAAATGTTTAACCGAAAACCGGTCTTTTAATGTGGCAACAATTCAGGATATTCGAAAAATGGCTTTTAAAAAAGTCAAATAATCGATCTCCCTACTCTGGACCCAATACTCAATGAGTCCAGATTAAACGACTAAGAAAATACAATTAATGTTCCGTGCGGTTTATAACTGCCCGTCTATACCAGAGATAAATATTGCGACAAAATATGCAGTTAATTATGTTATCTTTAATGTAGGCTGCACTTTTTTGTTTATATTTATTGCTGGCAATTTATCTAGCAATAATTGTTAGTCAATTTGCGTTGAAAATTATTGCGAACATAAACCGTCAAATTTGGCTGTCAATTAAAAAAAAGAAACAAAAGGAAAAAAATAAAGCAATTTGTGTGGGAAAGAAATTGAGTTTGTGTTAGAAAATTAAAATTGAAGGAAAAGGATTAAATAATTAAAAATTTACACTAAAATCCTTTTTTTTTATAAAATAAACACTAAAATAAAATTGCAAAAATTATTTTTTTAATATATTTTTTTTTCCTCTTCGATCTTTATTATTTAAATTTATATTAATTTGTTTAATCTTGTGTTCTGTTTTATATAAAAATTATAATTTTATTTTAACAAAAAAAATAAATTTAATTAAATGTATATTTTAATAAAAAGACCTTAAATACATATAAACAAATTAATACATGTACGTTTAAATAAAAAAGTCGAATAAGAAAGAATATATGTTATCTTCCTTGAATTTTTTCAAATTATGAGTTGACATAAATACATTTTCACATGATTTTACCATTAGCAATAAGCCAAGTTACTGAGATATATATCTTTGGTGTAGACCTTGGGTAATCACCTTCAGAGTTGTCAGAAGTGGCGATTTCTCGCCAAAGGTGGCAATTTTCAAAACTGTTTGGCGACCTAATTTTCGATTTGGCGACATGGCGAGTTTTTGGCCATTTATTAAAAAGTTGGCGATTAAGTTGGCTATTTTTGATGAGCAATGAATATGTTTTGAAATTCTTTAAATTCAACCCGAAAAAAATATATTATTTCAATTTTAGTATGAAATTTAAGTATTGTAAATAATGTTATGTTCAGATGGCTGATAAAGATATTGAAAATTGTTTTTCATATTTAAAAATGCTCTTAAAAGAATAAATATATAGAATTCCCTTAAACGTGATTGTACTTATTTAAAGCTTACGAACATTTTTAAATTATAAAATGAGGCAATTTTTTATCACAAGCAAAATTCGTTGTGGTTAAACACAATGGATAAAATTACCGTGAAAGAGAATTTTAATTATGATATTCCATTTAATTTAAATCAGTTTTGGCCAAAATTTTATAAGTAACATGAGGATACGGTAGGTACGTTCCATATTGAAGAACTTGCTCTGGCAATTCTTTCTATGCTGGTAATTCCAACTAATAATGCCAGTGTTGAAAGTGTTTTTTTAAATAATAAACTCCACTTAAGCTCGACTTCGAAGAAGAATGAAATACGAAATTGTTGACGCGTTATTACACGGTATAAATTATATGAATGTAAATACTTAATTCATGCTGCAATTATTTTATAATTTTGTAAAATAAATTTAACTCTCTTACAATGGGTTCCAAAAAAGAGGACAGAAAGCGAGTATAGCGTGTTTGAAACATGTATAATAGAACTCAATTTTGTATATTCAATATTTGTTCATTATAAACTGTAAAATTTCTTTCTGTTGCTTAAGCAGAATACCATAAACTATTTTATAGGCCACATTGTATCTTTTTTGTGTTCACTAATAATTTTTACTTTGTTCCCAATTAAAATTAAGCAAAATATATATTTTGGCAATTTTTTCTAATTTTTGGCGGATTTTAGCGATTCGGAACCAATTTATTTTTTTAGTATTTATAAAATGTATTTTTTTATTTTTTTTTATTAGTTTTCTATTTTACTGTCTAAAATTAAAAAATATAGGCTTTGGCGATTTTTGTCATAGAATTTGGCGAAAAATGTTTAAAATCATTCTGACAACCTGTGGCCGTATTCTGTAATTCGCTAAAGCTAAATCTCTATCGCTAAAAATCTAAAAAGTTGATTTTGCGTTTTTTGGCTACGAATGCAATACTGTAACTGTAAAATTGCTAAATTTGGCATTGCCATAAAAATTTAATTCGCCGCAATTTTGGCTTTTAATTTCATCGCTAAAATTTTTCAATTTTGTATTCCTTAAGGCATTTTAGCGCTTTAGCTAAGCGAATTACAGAATACGGCTGCCGATCCCCATTTCCTTAACGTATTTCCAATGGAGCGTTTACTTAATAAATTTAATTTATATTAATATAAAGCATACGCCCGTAGAGCAAATGTTCGCTGCTTGAGTAATAAAATATTACGCATACGCCTGAGTTACACAAAATATTTACATAGATTCAATTTAACCATTTTATATCCTTCACCACATGAGTAAAGGTTTGTAATTTCTTCAATATTGATCTAAGACAATAAATTATACGGAGACGTTGATGTCAAAAACCCAATTTTACTGGGAAAGAAATTTGTTTTAAATCTTTAGTTCTGCTTTAGGCATTACAATGAAATCGAGTACGTAAACACTGTTACTTCTAAACTTTGCATTAAGTTGGTTTCATTAATAGTTTGGGGCCTTTTTTGTTGTAATGCTTGCTGGCTAATAATTTATGTTCACACGGTTTCGCCTAAATAGTTATATTGAATAAGAACTTTATGTGTTCATTTTTATGTGATTTTTTTAATTATTTTCGTTTACAACCTATAAAAATAACTTAAACTGGTGTGCTGTATTAAAAAAATAAAACGTACACACAGAAAAAAACGCCAATGTGAAATTAACATGGGGAAATGTTGATTGAGAATCATAGTAAATTTCTGCAAAAGTATGCCCTTTATTTAAATGTATCATTATTTCACATTAATTTTAAATGAAAAATATTAAAATAATCTTTAATCACGTTTATTAAATATTATTCACTGTTAAAAAAATGAAAAAAAAATATTAAAATATAAATAAATATGGATTCAATATTGAATCCATAAAAACCGGTTTTATATTAAAATCAAAAGTGTATCTTGTTAAATTAACATGCATACATACTTAAGTATGTAAATTTTTTTATTTTCATGTTAAAAATATGTTATAAAAAGAAGACAATTCCCGAATTATTTTAATTAAAATTATTTAGTTAAATAGTACATCAAGTTTTCAAAGTAGAATGATGACGAAAACCATATCGGGCGATTCTGCTGATGCTTCTATTGACAAAGGAGAATACAAAATAAGTGAAGCATGTGTTACAGGGGTAAGTGTATGCGTATGTTGCCTCTGAAGCTTCTTCACACTGTTGTATCACACTTAAACCAATTTGATTCTACATGAAATTCACGTTATTTCAACTTGACATAATTTTCATTCAACGTAATTCGGATTATTATTTCAATATAAATGACATTTTGCTCTAACTTTACTGCAATGTTAAATTAACATGAATTATAGTTATTTTAAAGGAAAAAAATTTTTGTTTGGAAGTTATTGTAAAATCAGGTTGAATTAACATGAAAAACGTATGAAGCAAAATCACGACCCAACAATTTTAAATCAACCTTGTTTTCTACGTTTTTAACTTGATTTTTTTCTGTGTGTATTTGTGGGACAGTTTCGCCCAATTTAGAAAGTTTATCATTCTTTTATTTATTCTGCTTATTTTTTTTTACATTCAATACATTTAATGCAAGTCTCGGAATTAATTGCATTTAAATTTGTTTGCAATTTGTAAGCTGACTAACAGTGTTGGGCAATTTCGACTTATGTTTTTAAAACATGTAAATATTTTTTTCACTGCAGACATCACGATACAACCTTATTATTTTCGATAAATAAAAAAAATATAGTTTTTTAATTAGTAATGATATGCATATCCTTTCTTTGGCACGTTTGAGCTGCAGTTTTTTCATAACACAGTACAACACATGATTTTGGGACTCAATTCTGGGAATTGCAGGTGAAAGTTTCTTCAAAAATAAGTATTTCTGCATTATTCGTTTTGTTAAGTTGACTGCATTAATAATTTCTACTAGAAACATGATTTTTTTGGCAAAAAAAATGATTCTGTAGCAAAATTTCGAAACTCTTGTTATATGAAATGATGAAGATGAAAAATAAAATAGTGCTGGCTTAGAAAGCAACCGACAATTATTATGAATATGGTATAATAATCTGAAAATCGAACATTTTCACATATATAAAAATCATCTATATTTGAAATCTAGTTTTATTTAAAAGTCTTCTTTAATAAAAAAAAACTAAATTTTAATTAAAAACGTTTATTGGCTGTTCAACAATTTCGATTGAAATCATTCGTTTAGAATTTCATATGAAAAATATTTTTAAAACTGCGTGTTTTTTGCATAGAAATTTTCTATGCGAACGTTAACGTTCGAAATTTTTCAACAGGCAGTTACACAACACATGCGTACACATATCAGGATTCTTTTTAATTTAAATTTCACTACTAAAACAACACCTCATATTGCTTGGGTTTGTACATATGTATGAATTTAACCCTTTCGGTACGGGAGACGATTAGTTAGTTTCAAGCTTTTATAATGGGCTATTTTTACAAAAATATGCATATTAAGCTAATATTTATCTTTTTTTTTTTGTGCCCCTACGCAGGGAAGAGACTTGGGGTGGGACATATATGTCCTATCAGGAGTGTGGCATGGGACATAAAAGTCCCATTAGTCGTAAACATATAAAAGAAGGTTAAACCAAGTAATTGGTTTCTTTTTACGATGTAAATTCATATATATGATCCACGAATATACAGCTGAGATCACCAATTTATAAAAACTTTATTCCACCATTTCTGTGATTTACGGTCTAGTTCACACATTTTGGATAACTTTTCAAAAAACTCCTCCAAGCAACACGTGTTATGATAATAAGCAAGACTTTGGTTAAAATTATTGTACTGACACGTCTAAATAACTAAATTTAAAGTGAAAAGCTTTAATACTAGGATTCTGGGAACATTCAGCTGGATCCATATTTCCCAATAGATGCGAAAGGGTTAAGCACCAAAAAATACTTAAGGAAATGTTTTCAGAAAAGTAACAAACTCTTTACCAAAAAAGACCAAAGAATAATTTTAACATATTTGGGTAATGTAGAGATTAGCAAACAAAAAATATTGCTTGAAGTTCTATTTCAGTTGTAATTCAGTGTTCAGTTTCCGTAGAATTCAGAAACATTTTTTAAAAACAATTAACATTGTTTTATATGTTGTTTCCAGGTGACAAGCAATTGATTGTGTTGTGAAATTTATATGAAAAGCACCCAAAAAACTTAGTGATTTTCATATAAATTTTTCTGTACAATCAATCATCAAACATTCGTCTACCTTCCGCACAAACAACTATTAATCCAAAAGTTCTCTGTTAAAGTACCATTTAAGGGTCCATTGCCGGCAGCTGGTATATGAAGGCATGAATTTTCTTTATTAATAAGTATTTTTATGTAGTACATTTCCTATGCTCCATTTCCTTTTATTTCTTGTAACTTCTTTTTTATCTTCTTTTTTTGCTTACGTATGCAACATCTTTTAAGACACACAAACACACCCAAACTTATTTTTTCGCATAATTTCTGTATCGCATTCAAACACTCACATTTACATAAAAATATTTAATATTCTGTCCAGCACAAACACATGCATACTATTACTATCATCACAGTTGATGACAGGGCACCCAGATAAATTCGCAAAAAAACGTTAATTTTTTTAAAAAATTCGTCTTTCCCGTTTTAGAAAATCGTCAAAAAAAAAAATATCGCACTACTCTTTAAATTATTTGTTTTATATATTTTTATTAATTATCAAAAAGTAATTTCAATTTTTGGGAATACAAAATTTAAATTTTCAAAAGATTTTGTTATTCGTGCTTAATTCCCAATTTTTATTATTTGATAAAAACACTGAAATTTATTATTGATGAGATAAGCTATTCCTATGCGCATTTCACTGGTTGCTTAGGCCAGATCATCAGGAAACTTCATCCATAAAGATTTTAGAAAAACTAAAGATATTAAACCAAATAAAACTGTTAAAGAATTATAGCAACAGTTCTACTTGTAATAATATCAAAGCTTAAACAAAACAACATCAACAATAAACAGTGGGCTTATCTCATCTTACATTACCCACTTTGTTGATGTTGTTTTGTTTAAGCTTTGATATTTGACGGTGACCATTCGTCCTTTTTTTAAGAGGACAGTCCTTTTTTTATACGATGTCCTTTAAGATTTAAAAAAAATGGTGAATTGTCCTTTGGTTAGATTTAGACTTCTTCTTTAAACTCAACACCTTTAAGTTGTATTTTCTCGAATTCCCAAAATTTCAACATTAATACAGCAAAGCACGCTGGAAAAGGAGCCCGACGATATTGCAAAAAATATGTTGCTGATCTTGTGCTGGATTGAGGTTAATTTTGCTTAATAGCCAAGCCTTTATATTTCATAAATATATTTGTCGTCTAGAATCACAACATATTTTAATGCTTGAGGCTGCTTTTACTTTGAAGGACTTTAAATTAAAATTAATATCATGCAAAAAAAGTGTGTTTTTACCATCGGCATGCTTAGTTGGAAGGTAGTATCCTGTATTGACGATTTAAATCAATGGGCTGCAGTGTTAACAAAAATTTTAAATTTTTATTGGGTGAGAAGTGGAGAAGAGATGAAACAGCAGTGGATCAAATATAGATAAAACATTTTGGCTACTTCAATGAAAAAAATTGGAGGTAAAAATATAATGAAGCTTGTAGCATTTTGTTTGTATCTGCCGTCCTTTAGTGCGCAAACAAAAAGATTACTTTTAATTGCTAATAATTTTTGGAGAATCAAAAAGTCCCAGTTAAAAATAGCTACTTAAGAATAACTTTTAAAATTAAGTGCAGATTTCAAAAGGACTGTGCAGAGTTCAAATAAGTTTTATGTAAAAACAGTCATATTTAAAAAAAAAATTACTTCCACAGAAATATATCAATTGTTTTTAATTATTAAATTGTATTAATTCAAAGACTTTTACATAATTTGGTTTTATATGAATTTCTAGATAAATTTTATTGATAGACAATGAAATAAGTACATGAATTAAAAGTAATTATACTTACTACTATCATATTCTTTGAATTATCTTATTATCTATCCAATAACCTCGATACTATTTATCATTTTTACTTCATTTCGAAATGACCTTTTTTTTGGTTTGAAGAAT
Organism: Pollenia labialis; assembly: GCA_949318255.1. Lineage (NCBI taxonomy): Eukaryota > Metazoa > Arthropoda > Insecta > Diptera > Polleniidae > Pollenia > Pollenia labialis. The sequence goes on from OX439139.1 coordinate 43,786,935, forward strand.
ATGGTCACCGTATGTATATTAGAACGTACCGTACCTCAAAAAAATCCCTCTAATCTAAAGTATTTTTCTTTTTATCAAACGTAAACGACGCCTTTTTAAATTATAAATTGACAGATTTCTTGAAATCACAGCTGAACAGAAATCCTACTTGCATTCTGTAATTCGCTGCGCTAAAGCTTAATCTCGCTCGCTAACATGTCTTAGATAATACAAAATTTAAAACTATTAGCGATGAAATTAAAAGCTAAAATTGCGGCGAATTAAATTGTTTTGGCATTGCGAAATTTTTCAATGCACGTCACGGTATTGCATTCGTATGCAAAACTCTCTAAATCAACTTTATAGATTCTTAGCGATAGAGATTAAGCTTAAGCGAATTACAGAATACGGCCACTGGTACCACGAAGATCAGTATACTCAATCAGTCAGTAAGCTTCTTGCGCGAAATGTCTTGCAGAAAGATTGTCTTTGCATAAGCTGTACTTTTCTGATAGAAAGATGCTTTCCACAGGTTGTTCTTAGTCCGATGGAAGAATGCTTTTGCTAACAGAAGGGTACAATAGAATAATACTTTTTTGACCAATGGTGTTTTCTTTTCTGACAACGGGTTCTTGTTCTATTCTAGAAATACATGCATAAATGTGAGAAGTTGTCGTTTTATTTCTAAATATGTTGCAACAATAAATGGCAAATTTAAATTTTGGTTATATTGTGATGGATATAAAAACTTTTTATCCAAGTTATTTTCGGGAATACAAAATTTATTATTAATACGATTTCCGTATGACGTGCTAAATTCCCAGTTTTTCATATTTGATAAATACACTGAAATTTATTGTAGAGGGAAAGCTAGCTTCTATGCGCATTTCACTGGTGGCTAAGGCCAGCTCATCAGGAAACCTTTTCCAAAGATTTTAGAAATGCAAAAAATATTATACAAATAAAACCCTAAAGCGAATAAGAATTATAAACACTCAAAGTCTTATTTGTAACAATATCAAAGCCAAAACAAAACACCAACAATAAACAGTGAGTTTATCTTTTCTTACATTCCCCTACAATTGGTTGGGTTCATTCCGACTCGAATTGTAGTTGTAAGTGGGTAAAAAGAAAAAACAAAATTAAAAAACAAACTGCTTCACTCCACTGCCTTCGTAAGAAAACAACAAAAAAAAACCAATTTGCCAATTCAGTTTTTTGCACGGGCACATGCAAGTATGTATATTATCAAAGTTATTTTCGGGAATACAAAATTTATTATTAATACGATTTCCGTATGACGTGCTAAATTCCTAGTTTTTTGTTTTTCGTTTGTTTTACTTTTATTTAATAATTATTATTTGTTTTTGTGCAACATTTTTGACAACAGCTGGCATTAAATATTGAAAATCAGTGCCGGTAACGCTTATGGAATTCAAAGAAAATTTAATGTTGGAAATTGCTGCAAGCGTGGTGAATATCGCTTTAAGAACAAACTTTGCATTCAATATTTAACACGCTAAGTACACATTAGTGTTGAGTGGAAAACGTTGCTATTATTTTATTCCATTGTAATTTAGAAAAAATGTATCACTTTGTAAGGGTACGTGTAACCTGTAAAATATATAACACAATTATAATGCATTATTATTTTTTAGAAAAGAAAACACCATAAGAGATACTTTCGGGAATCATGTAGTGGTTGTGGTTTAAACCGAAAGTCGCGTGAAGAGAGAAACTTCGAGGGTGGATGTTTCACCCTTGTACGAAAGTTCGGTCTGTGACGATACCCTCTGGGTGGTATTGCTATTCAATAAATGCTGCTGGCATTTTCCAAAGGCATCGGAGGTAACACAGCTCTAGCTCCTTAACTTGGGGCTTGTCACCCAAGTGGATATGATTCTCCATGAGATTAGGCCAACATAGTAGGTGCTCATGTAAATCTTCGTAGAGCTTCGTCAGTTTAAAAAATGATAAAGTTGCGTTTGCTTGCAAGTCAGCTGGGAAAGAGGTAATTTAGAAGTGCCACACTTTTTAAAAGTTTGCACGGTTGCGTTTGGAAATACATACGCGGCATTGTTGAACTGCAAAGCAACATGTGTTTAGAAGGGCAGACATTCTTTGCTAACTTTAGTACAAACAATCGTCAACATTTTGCTTAATCGTAAAATTTGGCATCCGTGGCTGATGGTAATGATTATTAAAATAATAACAATAACTATTGTGTTTGCACAGTGTGTGTTTGTGTCAGTAAGAGAGTAAGTTTTAAAGATGTGACAATTACTTGCTGTGTGTACGTGTGCAATTGTATGTTTCAAGTCATGTGTATACACTTTTCTACAATTCTAGACACACATGACTTTTTGTCGCATAAATATACTTTTATATGTTTTGTTGATTTTTCGTTTTTGTTGCAATGCAAATGAAAGCAGTTTCTTTTTTGCTTCTCTTGACTGTTAGAATTTGCTGGAAAAAGGACGTAATTTTTTCAAACGTGACCTACAGGCTAAAAATATATTTATAAGACAAATAATTTAAATTGTTGTTTAATGTTTTCTGTTAGTCATGCGTTGTATATTGAGACTTTATTTTGTAGTATACAGGGTGGCGGATAAGTAACTTTATGATGTAATAAGTCAATAAATTTTTTGTTAAGGTTTTTTGAAGTATTAAATTTGAAAAACTTGGGAAATTTATGATGGAAAGACACAGCACAGAACAAAAAACTACAGTACACAGAAAATATTAAAAATTTTCTCTAATCACCAATTTTATACCAAATTCATTGAATCAAGCAACCTATTTGTTGATTTTGCTCCTATTACCAAAATGATTATATTGATTACTAAAAATTGTAAAAATTTTGAATATTTGTTTTTCAATAAAAAATATTTTTAATTTTAATTAAAAATATGATCAAAAAATTTTGCCGTTTCAAACAAAAAATCAATCAACACGATTTTGACAATTTCCAACAATAATTTCACAAGTTTAAATTATTTTATTTTAAATGAAATAATTTTTTGGTATTTGATTATTATTTTAATTAAAAATTTATTTCAAAACAACTAAAATGTTAATTTAATCAAAATTATTTTTTTAATTTTCTTTCAACAAAAAATATAATTGATTCAATTATTACAATAATTAAGTTTAAATACTTTTTAAATAATTTCTTTAAATGATAAAAAACTACTAATAATTTTTTCTGTGTAGTTAAATTTAATTTTTAAAGTCTGAATTCGATTATTCCGACACAAAGTTCCCATCGCATTTTCACAATAAAAACATAAAAAGTGCAATCGATAAAAATGACAAGCCCATTTTCACCATGGTCCCCTCCATAAAAATATGAGACACCCAAAATCCAAGAATAATTTTTGAACATCAAATGCACCAACTAAGAGGCACAGGGTAGGAGGTAGAGAAAACCTTCAGAAAATATCATTGAACCATATTTTTTTCGACAACGACTAACAATTTGCGGTTAATGTGAATGGCATTCAATACCTCCCAATGTTTAAAAATATCTTTAAGCCCGAAGTAGAGTATAATCCAGAATTGTGGTTTCAACAAGATGGACCCACAGCTGGTCCAAATATGTCTCTTTTGCTGCCGATCATAACGTTACTTATGCGCCACCCTTTATGTATATATTAGGAGAATTGTGAAAGTGAATGTTCTGCTCTACAGTATTTATCGCTTTTTTGCAACCCGGTTATAAGCATTTTACGATTGTGCACTTGCTGTTTCATATTTTAAATGGCCGAGATTGTTTCGTAAATAAGCATTTGCTTATTGCATATCCCGCATTTATGCATTGTATAATAAAATTTTAATAAATTAAATTGCATTAAAAAATTCTCATATAAGCATTGATTCAAACCTGAGGCAATTGCAATGAAAAACGGACAAATATTATTTCATCTAAATTAAATTTGCTTACCTTTGATCAAATATTGAAATATTGAATGCACTTTTGGTGCAAGTCAAATAGCTTTTTTCATGATGCTGATGAAATTAGGCGAGTTTTCTTTATAAGCACTAATATGCATATAAGCGAGTTTTAAAAGCTCTCTCCTACCTCTGTTCTAGTTCTGTTCAAGTTCTGTCCCAGTTATGTTTTAGTTTAATTCTATTTTTTTTCTAGTTCTATTCTACTTCTTTTCTAGTTCTGCAATAAAGAAAACCAAAAATGTGAATATATAAATTGAAATTTATATCCTTCTTCAATTAAGCCAAATTGCTTTGCGGGGTTAGATTAATACATCAATTGAAATTTCAATAAATTGATTTATATTAAAAAAAAGTTCTCTTCTAGTTCTGTTCTAGTTTTGTTCTAGTTATGTTCAGGTTCTGTTCCAGTTCGGTTTAGGTTTCTTCCAGCACTGATCTGGTATAGTTCTAGCTCTGTATCTGTCCTGTTCTAGCTCTGTTCGAGTTCTTCTCTAGTTATGTTCAAGTTTCAGTTCTGTTCTTGTTCTATTAATTTCTGTTCTTGCTGTATTTTTTAGTTTAATTCTAGTTCTGTTCTAAAGGGTGGTTAAATTTTACGGGCCGATGTTGATTTTGCATAAAACACAAATTATTTAGAAAATTATTGTCGTTTCTTTTTATTATGAAAATATTGGTACGGTTCAATTATATGTGGAACAAAATATTGGCCAAATGGCCGTCGCGACCTCGGCGGCACTCCTCCATCCGTTGGTCCAAATTTTCGATGACGATGAGGCATATTCCGTTAATGTGCCGAATTATCTCATAATTAAGCTATTGAATTGTTGCTGGCTGGTTGGCAAAGAAAGAAGTCCAACTGTGTCAAATCGCATCGCCACAACGTGAGATAACACGCCCATTGAATTTGTCGCGCAAAAGAGCCATTGTTTCGTTAGCTGTGTGGCAAGTGGCACCGTCCTTGAAACCACATATCGTCCAGATCCATATCTTCCATTTCGGGCCATAAAAAGTGCGTTATCATCTCACGATAGCGATCCCCATTCACACTTACTGCCTGGCCGGCCTCATTTTGGAAAAATTTGGCCCGACGATGCCGCCAGCCCAAAAACCGCACCAAACAGTCACTCTTTGTGGGTGCATTGGTTTTTCGACAATCACTCTTAGATTATCATTCTCCCAAAATGCGGCAGTTCAGCTCTTCGGCGAATCTACTGAGGTGAAAATGTGCCTCATCACTTAATCACGAAGTGCACGATATGCGTGTTGATTTGAACGCCCATGTTCATATTAAGCCTGAATAACTTTAACGCGTTGCTCGATTGTGTATCTTTCCATGGTTCAAATTGAGTTAGTCTGATTCTGAGAAATGTCAAATGAAATGCAGAAAACAACTTGACGTTTAGGTGTGGTTCACATTCAATACCGGCCACCACCCTTTAGTTGTACTCTAGATCAGTTTTAGTTTCCTCCTAGTTCTGTTCCAGATTAAGTCTTCCTCTCTACTTGATAGCTCTAAAAATATCCTATTGCACTTATTTTTTTAAAAATTCTTCCAAATTTTGTTTGTCATTTCTTACAATTTCGTCCACACAACTAATTCCTTTTTTTTATGTACGAAGCTAAATTCAATTGTGTTTTAAATGATTTTATTCTTGTAATGTCACATAAGACTGTCAATTAGTCTAGTGAATGCCAGCCAACATGTAGAACACGAAAAGATCCCTAAAGAGGTTTCCAAGGTCTGAAGGTCAATTACAAATTTCTGCAACCAAAAAAAAAAAAGAACAACTTTTTAATAGGCATAAATGTATAAAGAAAAGAACAGCAAAAGAATAAACTTTTCGTAGAACATCAAAGAGAGTTGAACTACATAAGTAGCAATAAGAATCTCAGAACTAAAAATTAAATTTATTAAAGACCCTCATGTTTTCTTTTTTAGGCAAATAAGTGTTAAAATGACTGTAATTTTGCTTTGGAAACTGAAAACCACATCAAAAACGATAAAAATAAAAACTGAATCTTAAAAAAAATATTTTATTCCTTCGTTAGACATTCAAAAATAAATTAGTACTGCAAAAGTACATAAATAAGAATGTAAAATAAATAAAATTTATTGCGAACTCAAAACAAACAAATAAATTCACATGAAAAACAACAACAATTAAGATCTATTGACTTAAAAATTCTGTGAAAACATATTTAAAGCTATAAAAGCAATTCCTTTTTTATTTTTTAAGGACAAATTTAAGAAGTACTTAAAAGTTGATGTCGGCAAATATTTTTTTTTAAGTTCAAGCCTAAAAATTCAAAAGTGCGAATGCTTTATTTTCCAGGAAGCAAATACAAAATCAAAATACACATGATTTTAAATTAAATTGATTTTTTTTTAAACAAAGCGAATTAAAGCACAATCACGTCTTTTGTTTATTTAGCCTTTAAGCACTCACATTTTAAACTTTAACTCATTTTCTGATGTTGGCGGCCATTGCTAAAGATGTATAAACTATTGCGCCAGTAATAGAACTAAAAATTAAACGTAATAAAACCATTTATAATCATTACAATCACCACAAATACATACATAAGTACATATTACATTTTGCAACAATTTCGCAACAAAAAAAATCACACATTGAGAAATTGGCAAACGCTTGAAACAAGATCCCACAAAATAATCAAACAGTATTCTCGGTTTTTTATATGATTGGAATCGGTTCATATTTGAGCATAGTTACACATTCATGCAGGTAGGAAAGTTTCTTTATAAGCCCCCTTCCTCAAATCATTTTAAACAAAATAATCCTAAAAAATTAAGAATCTTAACCTCATAACATAAGTTTGTTCTGGCGGGCCCATGATTGCCCATGGGTCCTAAATATGAAACACCCAAAAATTGTTCGCTAATTACGGGGGAATAGGGTACCATACGGTCTGGCTTGACCGACATTTCTACTTGTTTAAAATTGTTAGTTTTTTTTTGGAATATGTTTTATTTTTAAAAATCCTTGAAAAAAAAATCTGATCTGAAATAATGATTTATTATGTCATTTGGTTTTATGTGGATATCGGTTCTTTCATTTGTACACTCAAAAGAAAAATCAATCCATCCGTACTCAAATCAATCCGAAGCGGTATTAATAGTACGGTGAGTACGGATTTTCTTGAATCAAGTACAGAAAGAATCAGTATGGATTTTCAATCCCAAAATACTTAAATTATCCATATTCAATCCCGATCTAGTACTTGAAATAATCCGAAGATGAGATTGATTTAAGTTAAACTAAGATTGAATCAATCTCAAAACGCGCTTGATTCAAGTATTATAAAGTTGAAATTTGTGCTTGAAAAAAAAGTAAAAAAGCTATTAGAAACAAAAAATTATTATGATTGATTTACTTACCCGTTTTACACCTTAAAGAATGATAAAACACCAACATCATGCCCGATATGGTTTTTACTTTAAAAATCTTATGTACATATTTAACTTAAAATATAAACCAAATGAGAAGCAATATTTTAAATTTACTTTTTAACCCTTCGTGGTACACATGAGTCTAGCCAGACCTTTGTTTAATGTGTATAGATAATCAAAACATGCGTAAGCCGGAGGGGTAAACATGAAAATAATACATACATACATGTTTATGTATATGTTTATAGTTTCCCTGCAAATAATAGGACCAGTCCAAACACGCGTGTAAAGAGTAGTCCACAGGGCTAGTCCAAAAGTAACCAAAAGTAACTAGTCCACCAGGACTAGTCCAAAAGTAACCCAAACGTATGGAAAAAACCTGGTCTATTTAACATTACGATGTCCTAGGAGAGGATCATATAACCCACCTTTGGACCACTAAGGAGTAGTTTTAAAACTACTCCATGGTATACTCAAGAGGATTAGTTTTGAAGTCGTTTAAAAACGAAAGCATGTCGTTAAAAAACGAAGACATGTCGTCTCACTACAAACCCTTTTTAACAATGACATGGTCCATGCTTGCATTACATCGGACCAGTCCATGGAGTAGTCCATTTTATCAAAATGGGTCAGGTGGTCCAATTTTATTTGCTGGGTTTCTTCTTGTTCTGTTGTTTTGTGTTGTTTCTACCAACAAAAAGCAAATCGTTTTGTTCGAACTTGTGTTGTGTTGTTTTAATTGTAAAACAAATTCCCTACAAATAATATTGGACCACCTGATCCATTTTGATAAAATGGACTACTCCATGGACTGGTCCGATGTAATGCAAGCATGGACCAGGTCATTGTTAAAAAGTGTTTGTAGTGGGACGACATGTCTTCGTTTTTTAACGACATGTTTTCGTTTTTAAACGAAGTTAAAACTAACCTCTTGTGTATACAATGGAGTAGTTTTAAAACTACTCCGTTGTAGTCCAAAGATGGGTTATATGGTCTTGCCCTAGGACATCGTAATGTTAAATAGACCATGTTTTTCCATACGTTTGGGTTACTTTTGGACTAGTCCTAGTCCCTTGTGGACTACTCTTTACACGCGTGTTTGGACTGGTCCTATTATTTGCAGGGTTTTGATAGACACACACGAACGCACGCATGAAAGAATACAATGCTGAGAGATCAGACTAATAAATTTTATGAGATAAAAACCCTCATTTCGTAATTTTACTCACAGAGTGGCAGCATCAACGAAAGTTTAATCTTTTTGTACTTGATTTAAGAAGTTTTTATTTATTCCAAGATTAATTTTCGAAAGTAATTAATTTAGGATTGTTTTGAGAACGTTAAAGTTTTATTCGTACTTGAATTTTTGAGTACGACTCGTACTTAAAGTAATCCTAAAAAACTTGATTTATCCCGATTGTTTTTCTTTCTGTGTAAAAGTTTCTGTTGCCGGGTGTTATAGAAAAAACTATTTTAAATCAGCAGTATACTGACTAAGTGCATAAAGTAGTTTAAATACGCAAATGTTTTCACTTTAGTGTTTCTTAAATGTATACTTTAATGTGCACAGTTTGAGTTCAAGAAAAAACAAAAAAAGAACCAGAATAGAAGCAAACTAGAACTAGAAAAGGACTAGAAAAGGACTAGAGCAAAACCAGAATAGAACTGAAACAGAACTAGAACAGAACTAGATTAGAACTAGAACAGAACCAGAACTAGAACATAACTAGAATAGAACTAGAACAGAACTAGAACAGAGCTAAAACAGAACTAGAATAAAACTAGAACAGAACAAGAACAGAAGAAGATCAGAACTAAAACAGAATTATAACAGAACTAGAACAGAACTGGAAGAGAAAGAAAACAGAACTAGAACAAAAACTGAACAGAACTAGATTAGAACTAGAACAGAACAAGAACAGAACTAGAACATAACTAGAACAAAACTAGAACAGAACAGAATTAGAACAAAACTAGAACAGACGTAGAACATAACTAGAATAGAACTAGAACTAGAACAGAACTAGAACAGAGCTAAAACAGAACTAGAATAGAACTAGAACAGAACAAGATCAGAACTAAAACAGAATTATAACAGAACTAGAACAGAGCTGGATGAAAAGAAAACAGAACTAGATTAGAACTAGAACAGAACTAGAACAGAACTAGAACAGAACTAGAACAGAACTAGAACAGAACTAGAACAGACCTAGAACATAACTAGAACAAAACTAGAACAGAACAGAACTAGAACAGAATTAGAACAGAACTAGAGTAGAACTAGAACAGAACAAGATCAGAACTAAAACATAATTAGAACAGAACTAGAACAGAACTAGAACAGAACCAAAACAAAACTAAATTAGAACTAGAACAGAACTAGAACAGAACTACAACAGAACTAGAACAGAACTAAAACAGAACAAGAACATAACTAGAAAAGAACTAGAACAGAACAGAACGCGAACAGAACTTGAACAGAACCCGAACAGAACTTGAACAGAACTAGTAGAACAGAACCTGAACAGAGCTGAACAAGAACCAAATTAGAACAGAACAGAACTAGAAAAGGGCAAAACTAGAAAAGAGCAGAACTAGAACAGGGCATAACTAGAAAAGAGCAGACTAGAACAGAATTTTAACAGAACTTAAAACTAACCAAAACTGCACTCGAAAACTTGAATTAATTTTTATTTAATAAAAAAAAATTTCAACATCCCTTGAATTTTGTTTTTTAACTTTTATTTTATTTAATTTTAGAAATAAAGTAACAATTTAAGATGGTTAAGCTTTAAAATTACTTTAATTGTATATCCTCTTTTTAAGTGTTTATGCAAAACTAAAACTATAATATCTGCTTAAGAATTATCTTAACTTTTACAAAATAGATTTATGGCACAATAACAGAAAGTTTCCCAATATATTACTCGTATCCAAAAGCAGGAGAATGTGAATAGAATAATTTAACAAAAAACTTTAACAACATGTTAGTAAGTTTTTCTCAAATTATTTGGTGTTCTTCAGTTGCAAAAGAAAAACACACAATAGCGTAGTTAAGTTAACAAACCAAATAGAATTCAAACAATAGTTGGTGTAATTTTTTTTGTGGGTGTATGAAAATTTTGTTACAATGCACCCTCTCACTCACAGACACACGTTACGCAATGAGTATAAATTATTTCTGTAATATAACAATTTTAAAACATCAAACAACAGCTGTCATGTTTTTGTACAAAAAAAAGTTTAAATGTTGTTAAGAAAAAAAAAATGTTATAAATCTGTAACGAAAAAATTAATTCATGAAAAATACGATGAAACAAAAAAACAAAATATTGTTTTAAAATTAAAAGTTTTTTTGTTTGCAAAATTTTTAACAGATTTTTTTTTTAGAAATATAAAATGGAAAATGTTTTGTAAATAAATTGAATTAAATTAAAACGAAAAATGATGCACAGTGAATCAAAAGGTGAAATATTTCTATAACTATAATTCTGTGACATTTTGACAAAACATCTTGAGTCAAATTTAAAAAGTTGAAAAAAATGTTGTTAATCATATGAATTGCCATTAAAAAAACATTTTTGTTGACGTTTTTAAAATGATGTATTATAAACGCAATTTTTCTTTAAAAAATTAGTTCATAACCGAGTTTTTTTTTGAAAAACTTTTTTGTTATCTTATCTCGACTTAAGATGTTTTGTAAAAATGCCACAAAAATAGTATTGAGGTTATTTTATTAAACTGTTTATGGTTTTTAATCCAAATTTTGATCATTTAATCAGGCTTAAGTTCATTGAATTTAATTTTAATTAAATCATTTTTATGAAGAAAGACATTTTACAACATGAAAAGAATAAAATATGATTGATAATTTTTCTTCTTGACTGCTGCGGGAATCGAACCTTTTTTACAAGTTTTTTTAAGGAGCCAGCAGCTTAGAAAATTTATGTATTTATCTTCCACTTCATTTCAAAAAAGCTTAAAATGTTTTTCCTAAGGCCATTTAATATTCGTGTTGTGACTAAATTATGAGATAATCTGTTATTTATATGTATCTGGCCTTTATGTTTTGTTTAAGGCAGCCAAATTATTGTTCATATTGATGTATTTTCGTTGTTGTTACTATTATTACTAGTATCATTACTTTTATCACAAGATAAAAATCAGCAAATATGTACATACACAATAGAAAAACAAACAAAAAAATCATAATTATTGTTTTCAAAACTGACTATTAGACGCACACCCATGTGAATACAGTAAAACACATAAACCAACTGACAGCCAGACAGCCGCACGCACAAAATGCATGCACAGACAAAAATGTTTAGTAATAATTTTATTTTTAGAGTATTTGTGCTAGAGTTCAACATTGTTGTTGCTGTTGTTGTTTTGCCATGTAAGAAACAAACGTATAACGGTAATTAACTCATTCCCAAACACTGGGGCTCTATTTTTTGACTCTGTCTCCCAAGTTTGAACGTGCAAACTTTTATTGCATACTTTCGGGCATACATAAAGCACTTAACGAGTAAAACTCACTAGAGGCGGATTATAATTTTTTGCGCATTTATCATTTTTGTTTCAATTTCTTTCTTTTTTGCATCTTTTTATTTTTTTTTTTTTTTGTTTAATGGTAAAAGAAAAGAATTCATAGAAAATCAGCGTTAAAAGAGACAATACAAAATTTCATTCAATAACTAATGTTTTGTTGTTTATATTTAAATAAATATAAAACAAAATTATTATTTGATGCGCCTTTGTTTGTGATTGTGTCTGTCTGTTTGTTTGTTTGTTTAGTTGAAAAGTGCTTTACCGTCAAAACAAATATTTATTATATCAAGTTTTTTTTTGCTTTCAAAAGCAGGAGTTAACAAAAATTATTTTGTTTTGTTTCGGTTTTTTATGTGTTTTGTAATAAAATGTTAAATTTATTTTGTTATTTATATGTATATTTAAAATATAGAATTATTTGTGACTGTCTGCAGGTGATTGTATAAACTTTTGACATAAAAAGAATTTAGGTGTTTTTCATATTATTTAAAATATTAAGCAAAAAGTTTTTTTTGATTAACCTCAAGCAGGTCAAATTATATTTTAAAATATGTCTTTTTATTGTATGATGAATATATTATCAATTTAAAGGTTAAAAGTTTTTTAATATAAGAATTTGTTAGTTTTCAATCCCATATTTACTTAAAATCGGATGAGATTTTTGCAAAACAATTGATTAATACCAATAAAAAAAATGTATGTCAATTGAACAATTAGGTTCACTAGAACTAAACTAGAACTATTGAATTAATTTATTTTTATTTAATTCGTTTATTCTTTAACATTTTGTTAATATAAACTGAAATCTTATATCTATTCACGCAATAGGCTTGGCTTGTCTACAGCATTAAAAAAAATATATACAAAACCGACTTAAACAAAAATTTAATAGACAAAAATAAATAATTCAAAGTAATGAAATTTTTCATTGCTCATTATTTAGTAGCATTCTTATGTAGATTCTACTATAACTATTTTTTTTTTCTGGATGTCTGTAGGTAAAAAATAATGACTTCAATTTAAATGCGTTCATTTTGGGACATCCCTTGTAAAGTTTATTGGTTCTTTCAGTAGAATTTATAGTAGTGCTTTCACATTTTTCTGATTCAACTCAACACATTATTTTGTAGGCGAAGTTTTTACTGGGAAGTTTATTGAAACTATTTGGAAGTGTTTTTTTATGACGCTCTACTTTATATCTTCCTTCTGTGCGTTGTTAGTAAATTAAAAATAGTAGTGTCCTCTTTTTCAAGAGCAAAACCCATACTATTATAAGTGTTAAACATGTTTTAGTTATTTTTAACCATAACATTTCCGGAGGCAGCCATAATATGGTTGTGGCTTCTCAATGGAGGACTTATTTAACCATAATAAGGTCGTCAATAATATGGTTACACAATTTGTAAGGTTTTCAGTTGTCAGGAAATAATTACAAGAAATATATACATACATATGTATGCCTGCTGTGGGCAACCGCTTAAATAGCACGCATTAAAATTTTTATTTTGTTTAAAACGCAACAATAATATTTTTTTTAAACAATTGTAAAATATTATTAAGGACATTATGACGATATGATTTGATAGCACACCTTGTGAATTATGCTTAAAATTTTCTTTTAAAAAAGTGTTGTTGGATGTGTGTATTTGAGTGCCCCGGTAGGCTAGCTGGTAGAGAGCTAGTCTATCAGCGCCGGGGTTGCGGGTTCGATTCTCGCCAGAGACTCTGTTTTATTTCCTGCAGACAAGCGAAGAGCTTCGCGGGAATAGATTAGGAAAATTAAAAAAAAAAAAAAATTTATTAATTATCATGTGCTAAATTCCCAATTTTTATTCTTTGATAAATACACTTAACTTTATTGTAGGGGGATAAGCTAGTTCATTTTCGCATTTCGCTGGTTGCTTTGGCCAGATCATCAGAAAACCTTTTTCAAAGACTTTGGAAAAACTAAAGATATTATACGAATAAAATTGTAAAGCGAATGAGAATTGCAAACACTCAAGTCTTAAAAAATGGACAAGAGTTGTAAAAATACTATATTTACTTTGATTTAAATATTTTTTTTATTGACGATGAAGATATATTTTTAATTATTTCTTTAATTCATATGTGTTATTAAGTGCTAATTTGCAAAGTGTAATTTTGATAGTTTTTTTAATTGAATCAAATAAAAAGTTTGTTGTCTAAAATCACGAGTGTGTTTTTTACATGGGTGTTGTTTTCGGATGTGTTGTTTACGATTGTGCTTTTTACGAGTGCGTTATCTACGAGTGTGTCGTTTACTAGAGCGTTGTTTACGAGTGTGTGATTTGGTTGTGTGTTTTGTTTTTTACGAGAGTGTCACTGCAAATAATATTAGTCTACTTGATCCATTTAAGATAAAATAGACTACTTGCAACATGTTGTGATGTTATACAAGCATTAAACATCTTATTGTTTAAAAATGAGTTTGTAGTTTAACGACATGTTTTCGTTTTTAAACGAAGTTAAAACTAATCCTCTGGAGTATACCATGGAGTAGTTTCAAAACTTATCTTTAAGGAGTATGTATGAACATGGAGTAGTTTTAAGACTACTCCGTTGGCATGCAAAGCTGGGTTACATGGTCCAGCCCTAGGACATCGTAATGTTAAATAGGGACTAGTCTTAAGCATCTATAGTACACGGAATGTTAAAAGCTACATGCGCATGACGTTCTAACGTAATTTTGTCGTCATCACACAACACGAACTTGCTATAGTGGCTTTGTAGTGCCGTCAAAATTACGTCAGAACCACATGCGCATGTGGCTTTATACATTCCGTGTAGCCTATAGGCTTTAGTCTCTTATGGGCTTGATTTTACATGTGCGTATGGACTAGTCGTATTAGTCAGTTGCTAACTTGTGTGTTTTGTTCATCGCGTAGATTTTCACACTCATATGCCATATGCTGCTGTTGTTTGTTATGCAGTTTGTCTTTTAATAATATCTATTGAATCTGATTTTGGGTTTGGGTTTGCTGTAAGGACATACAGTTTGACGAATTTCCCTATGATGTAATGCCGTGCCTTATATATGATTCAACCGAGATAGAACTAAACTAGAACTGAACCAGAATGGAACTAGAACTCAACTAGAACTGAGCTAAAACCAAACTAGAAACTAAAGTAAGTCACAGCTAAACAAAAACCAACTAAAACTAAAATGAAACTGTCACTTAAACAGTTTTATGTGTTTTAAATGCTTTTCTAACAAATTCTTTAGGTTTCCAATAAATCTATTTCTTTAAATCTTTTAAAAGCTCTAAAACATTATTTTATTTTCTCTTACTACATTTCCTCAATTAAATATATTTCCTCTAAAATAAATTTTAGCTCAACCTTTTTTCCTGTAATAAAAGCCTCAAAATAATCACTTTCTGTAACATAAAAGCAGTAATTGACTTGAAAATTATCAGTTTTCCTTCTTCTTATCAAATTGAAGTGGAATTTCTGTAATGTAATGTTTACTTTTTGTGGTGGAAATTATTTTCATTAACATTTAATTGAAAAAATTGCAAGTAAAAAGAACTAAGAAATGAAGATAAATGAAAAAATTAATTCGATTAAATGACGCTGTTATAAGAATGAAAAAAAAAAGATAAGGGAAGGGAAAAGATCTATAATTAATGTTTCTTTAAATTGGATGTTTCATAAGCAAAATGGTTAATCAAATTCGTTGCTCCGAAGTAAAAAATGCTTAATCGAATTAATTGTTCCGAAGGATGATTTTGCCAACCATAACAGACCACATACAACTTCTTTACTTTTGGGGATTCTTTGAAAAATTAAAAAAGTCCTTAATGATCTATGGAGGGTAATTTATTGAGAGTGTCTGCTTTTTAAGGCGAGTATGTATTTGAAAACAATTTGTAATTAACAACTTTCTGCGAAACGTTTAACTTTGCTTGAAACTTTGTTTGAAAAATCTTAATTAATTAATTTAAGTGTACAAAAGAATAAATCTTATTTAGGGAGTCCTACGAAAATTAACGAACATGTTTTTTTTTTTTGCAGAAAGTCAATATTGGAGAGAAAAAAGGCCTACTAAAATCTGGAACAATTAAAAAACGCTCAGGGCTTATCTAAATTAAAAAAAATTGTATCTTAACGTATTTAAAATCTTTTAGAAGCATTGTTTTGTTTTCTTATAGTACCCTGTAGGAAATGAGACATTATTCGTGAAGCGGAAACCGAAAAAAAAATATTTTTCCGAAATTGTTTTATAAATGGCATAACTATAATAAATATAAAAGTTTGTTTTAAAAAGTTTTTAAGATGTTTATTTGTCGAGCTAATTGTAACCTACGAAAAACCAACTGATTTTCCCTTTTGCTTTTTAAACAGATGCTTCAAATCGAAATACAACGATTTTGCAAAAAAAAATATCAGTTGACTACTTAACACATTCCCTGTAACCTTCATTAGAGTTCTTAAACTATCTTCTTCTCTCTCCCTCTGTCTCTCTTTTTAATCGTTACCAGGTAATACATTAGGCTGGCGTCTGACTGTTTTCTTAGGCCAACAGATTCTGAATTAGACTTTAAATGGTACAGCAAAACATGTTTACTACAGATTAAAGTTGTGTTTTCATTTTCCTGCAAAATTTGATAAAAATCTAAAATATGTTAATAAATTGTCAAAAATAATAAAGTTAATTTTGTTACTGCATTAAAAAAAAATGCTATAAAATTAACATTGCAAATAATACCAAAGAAAAGACAGCAATAATCTGAAAAAAAAAATGTTTTACAATGTTGAAGATGTTTTACGCACGAGTACTTGTAACAAGACAGCAGCACAATTATTTGTTCCTTCCGCACATCCTTCCTTTTCCTCTTCTTAGACATTATAAAATGATAATAAGAAGTTTTTTGTGTCATCAGACTATTTTTATCGCAAACTAAAAAGAAAATGTTAGACTTGGTGAACAGTGGGTCTGTTGAAAAAAAGGAGTAAAGTTATCAAATTTGTATTAGTACTAACAAAATCGTCGAGATTTTTAAATGTTCCCTGTATGTATGTCGTTGCTATAGTTAAGACTCTGATAATGGGCATATAATAATACACTGAACCAAATTTCATCGGTAATATTTACAAAAAAAAATAGTTAAATCATCTTAATTTTTCCTCAAATATAAACAAAATTTATTCAACTACACGAATTTTTCTTTAAATCAACAAAACTGTTTTTGTTAAAAAATAATTTCTGTCATAGCATTTACAACTTCCTACGAAGTTTGGGTTGTATTTATGTTAAAATTCTCTATGGATACTCTTCCTTATCTACCATCAGAAAAACACTAAGTTTTTAATTTTATTTCGAAAACTGTGGTTCATTTGATTTATACCATTTTCATATTTTATATCAAGCATCTGTTCTCGGATGCAGGCAGAGAAAAAAAATTTCAATATGGTCACCTCACAAAAAAAACTATTTTTAATGTAAATAATATAAAATATTATGGTTAATTTAAACATAATTTTGTCATCGGCAACCATATTAATGTTAAATTAGTCCTCCATCAAGAAGCCACAACCATATTATGGTTCCCTTTGAATATAACATGATTGCACTAACCCAAAAATATACCTAAATACTGCAAAATGGGGTATAAAAATGAAGTAGTGTAGGGTATTCTACAACTTACAAATTTCTTATTCAAGTCTACGGACGTTTTATCGTAAATACAGAAAAATTTCGTAAATAGTTATACAAAGAATTCTGAAGTATTAAGATAAATAGCAAACTGTTAAAAATTTTAAAAAAGTTATCGATAAAAAATGAAGTTACACATGTATGTCAAAGAAAATGTAAAATTGTTTAATTTAAAATTTTTAATATTAAAAGTGTTGCCGAATCAGCGGTTTATGGGCAAATTCAGCAATTTACCGCTTTATGTTTGTTTTGTTTTTATGTTTCTCATTAACAAAAAATTGAAAAATAAACCCAATTTATTATTAATACGATTTCCGTATGACGTGCTAAATTCCCAGTTTTTCATATTTGATAAATACACTGAAATTTATTTTTGAGGGAAAGCTAGCTTCTATGCGCCTTTCACCGGTTGCTTAGGCCAGCTCATCAGGAAACCTTTTCCAAAGACTTTAGAAAGGCCAAAAATATTATACAAATAAAACCCTAAAGCGAATAAGAATTATAAACACTCAAAGTCTTACCTGTAACAATATCAAAGCCAAAACAAAACACCAACAATAAACAGTGAGTTTATCTTTTCTTACATTCCCCTATAATTGGTTGGGTTTTTTCCGACTCGAATTGTAGTTTACATTTTTTATAGTTTTCTCTTTCCAACATTTACTGTTTCTTTTTATCAATTCTATATCAATTCAGTGAATAAAAAATGTAGTGTCATAAGGGCTTAACTGAATATATGATCTCCATTTTATTTTATTTTATGTTATTTAAAGAAAAAAATCTGAGACTTTTTTATATTTTTTCTCAGTTTTTGGCGATTTTTGACTGAAATATTATACCAGCTTTTTTTTGTATGCAAAATTTAATTAAAAAAAAAATTATCAAAATATCCGGGTTGGGGACGGAGTTCAAAAACATCAGATCAGTTGTGTGATCAGTTTCGCTCTTTGCTAAAGCGAATGACAGTTTCATAAAACTAAACAAAAAGTTAAAATAAGTTTAAAATGGCTTGAAACATATAATTTTCAAGTATTCGCACAATTGCTTAGGCCAGGTTATGGGCATTTTAGCTCGGCCTTTAATTTGAGTTGTAAATAATCTTTTTTTTTTTTTTTGTTTGTAATAGGTTAAATTTGATTTACAAAAAGTTAAATTTGGATTGAAAAACCTCTATATACGGGCATGTTCTGCAAATCGAAATGAAGTGGAATTGAAATCGAACGAGATTTTGATCTCAATTATTTACAAAATGGCTGTAGTTTACCCGGTTTTCAGCAGAGGTTCATGTTAAGATAATTAGTACTCAAAGTATGAAGTATATAAAAATAAGTATTTTTATGAACCTTCTTTACAGGATCGTTTTCAAAATTTATGCGATTTTAAATCCACTTCATTTCGATTTACAGAACATGCCCGATTGTTAGTTTGTGGGTCTTTGGGTTGATCCAAAGATTTCACTTTGATTTTTTCACAAATTTTATTATTTTTATTAAATCTTAGAAAAATTTCTCTAAATTATGATTAAGCGAACCACTGTGCCCTATTTCCTATTTTTGTAATTTACTAATGTTATTTATACAATTTCTTCATCACATATTTATTCTCTTTTCTCTTTTTCTTTATTATCAGAATAAGTTCTTGTCTATTTTTCCTGTGAAAAAGTAAATAAATAATTATTAAAAAAAAGAAGTAAATCTCTCTTTAAAGGACATACGACATATAAATTGTGATAATTACCAAAATCTGTCATTCATCTCATGCCAAAGACTGTGTCACACATGTTGCCAGACAAATAGTCTAGTGAATGTTGTGTTCGAATAAGTTTCTGCTTTTTGTTTTAAAGACTTTTTTGAAAAATATTTACAAGCAACTAAATAAATGACAATTGACACTAATTCTAAGTAAATTAATTGAAGTGCTTTTATCAAAAAGTCGAGAAAAACAGAAAAATACAATATCCCAGATGGCCATGTCTGTAAGACATCCTCAAATACAAATACACAATAATACTTATTCCTGCACAACATGTGAGTTACTGCCTAAAGAAATCGTCAGCGATATTTTCGAACAAGCTTTGCAAAAATCGTCCACGATACAAAGCAGGAAAATTTCGCTCTTTTTGTCGTTCATTCGATACAAAAAATTTCATATACAGCAATGTCGCCTACTTTCTCCTCAATGACTCCATGCATAATAATTGTCATTTTTCTGTCCGGGACTACCTTCATCAAATTTTTATCGCTTTTGCTGTCTTGGGCTAATTCGTAAATTTAATGTAGGTATTTAAGTCATAACTGAAAAAAAAGAATGTGAGAATTTTAAGCAAACCAATTAAGTTATTTAAGGGTTTTCAAATACGCCAGTAGCAGACTTTGACTTTCATATTGTCGTCAATATGTTTTTATGTATAACCACTTATAAGCAATGTCGCTTTTACTGCCCCACATTGAGTTTGATAGAACGCAACTCATAAGATAATATTGTTGATACTGTCTTGCATAGATATTAATGGAGACAACTTAGAGGACAATGTTGCTAATCATGTCCTTCGTATGGATTTATAGGCAACACCAAACAAAACGTTTTCGCTCATACTATTGAAACGACGATTTCCTCTTAATTGGCTGCTAGAAAACCTTAACAATATTGGACAAGTCGTGCATACAATTTGGCCAACTGGGATACTTATGTACGTTTGCATGTATGAGTATAAGGAATTAAATTACAACTCATGTGGTTTTAAAACTATGACATGCTGTTGATTATGGTTTAAAGTAAAAGAAGAAAACAGTGGGGGATTAAGTTTTATAAAATAAAAAGAAAAAATAGTACAATTGAAAAATGGTGAAAAATGATTTAAAAACTTTACGGTCTTTTAAGTTCCAGTGTTTTTTTTTTAATTTAATATTTCTTTTAGTTACAATTTCAATGTCTTTTGAACATGACTCTGGCTTTGTTTCGGCAGTTTTTCAAGAAATCTTTTTTAAGGACATTAACTATTTAAATAAACTCATTCTTTGAGATGGCCTTACAGAAAATATTCCAAATGAATATGTAGCAGTCTTGGCGGCAAAATTACTAAAGATTATGAAATTATTATGGATGTAAGTCATGTTGCACTTTGTGAATTAAAAGCGCCGAGTATCTTTTTATCCTTCCATTATAAAATTTGGTAACATTAATTCATCTTGTGGTCCTAATATATTTATTTGGCATGTTTGCTTAAGTTTTTACCTCCTCATTTTCCATTAAGGAAATGAATCTTTTATTAGATTTCTAAATCAACTACATGAATCTTCAGTTATAAATTATCGGGTGAAATAGCTTATGAAAAGGGCAATCGTAAACCAGAGCATTGATCACACCTCCCCAGTTTTAGTTAAAATTGTCGCTTCAGAAAATTGTAAACTACACGGATAAGAAGTTACGAGAAGGAGTGTGCTTCGGAGAACACTTAAGGGAGCTCAACCTCAATTGATCGCGAAGACTTCCGGACTACTGAAGCGGAGAAACGTGCCATTTAGGAAGCTCAGACAATCTGCTAAGTCGAAGGCGAATTCATGCAAGGTGGTCTTATTTTGAAAACGTTTTCAACACTGTAAAATATTTTAACGTTGTGTCAACACTTTAGCAAACAATTTTAACAAATATTTAAATATCTTTTTAATTTTAAATTGTTTGTTTTTAAATATAATAATTTAAAAAAATTTTAAATTTCAAATTTTAAACGCAAATTATAAACTTATGTAAATATTCCCCAGAACCACATGAACGGTATATCATTTTGACACAAGTTTAGTAATCAGCTGTTGCTTACTTAGCAAGATAAGGTCACCTGGTGTAAATTCGCCTTGGATATGTCGATGACTGCCGTGGATTCCCTGTCCCTGAGAACAAGAAAAGCCCTTAACTGCCACTAATATCTTAACGAAATGGCTGAGAAAGGATCAGGATCATATAGATCCCAGTGCACGAGCATATGCTTGGGTAAATTTGGACAGAGG
The DNA here is from genome assembly GCA_949318255.1 of Pollenia labialis. Taxonomy (NCBI): domain Eukaryota; kingdom Metazoa; phylum Arthropoda; class Insecta; order Diptera; family Polleniidae; genus Pollenia; species Pollenia labialis. The sequence continues at coordinate 43,808,518 of OX439139.1, forward strand.
CTCCTGCTAGACTTGCCACTACCTTACCGGCTCCACTGGGTCTGGAGGCTGTTGCGGTGCCTCTGCTGCCAACTCGATATTGCTAATGTGACCTCCTGGAGTAGAGAACCAATTTAAAAATTAACCACAAGCGAATCTTTCCTTCACGAGCAACAACTTATTCCTTATTCGTATGGTTGACTTTTCAGTTCCTACTCGCCCTTCCAGAAATTAAAGTCTCCTTTGTATTCAATACTTTTGGTCTAATTACGCAAATTTTTATCCTATCCGCAGAATAAGCTCTGATCTCAAAAATTTTTATGCGTATATTGATTTTCTCTGATCATATTGGCATCAATAATAAACTCTTAAGTGTGATAAGATAACTTTAATTTAAATTTTTCCTTCATTTTTGTTACACCCAAAAGAAAAATTTATCTAAGTACGGATTTTCTTGAATCAAGTACAGCAAGATTGATTCAAGTACGAAATACTTATCCATATTCAATCCCGAATTCGTACTTAAATTAATCTGAAAATGAATTCGATTTAAGTAAAATTAAGATTAAAACAATTTAAAAACGCGCTTGATTCAAGTTTTATGGAGTTATTTCAATCCCGAATTCGTACTTGAATTAAACTAAAAGGGAAATTAGAAGGAGAATTGTATTATGATTGATTTACTTACCAGTTTTACACCAACCATAAATTCCATTATAAAACACCAGCATCATTCCCGATATCGTGTTTACTAAAAAAACTAAATGTAAATAAATATTGTTACGAAATTAGATTTATCTAAGAATTATTTATAGTTTTAGTTGTAAGTTGTCTTGTAAATTATAATGCTGGTTTGTAAATAAGAGTTGAGTTGGTTTTGAGACATTAAACGGTACTGTTCGTAACTAACAGTATTGAATAAATTTTGTGAACAAAATAATTAATTATAATAAAGTTTGTTAAGTTAAATATGTGTGTGTATTAATTTTTCTCAATTTTACTTTTTAAAATTTGAAAATAATGTGATTTCTTCTTGTTCTGTTGTTTCTACACACAACAAGCAAATCGTTTTACTTGTGTGGTGTTGTTGTAGTGTTCGCAACAAACTTTAATAAGTGAAATGAGATTAAAACCCTCACATTGTAATTTTACTCTCAGAGGTGCACTACCAACGAAAAGTTTAATCTTTTATTTTCTTGGCTTAAGAATTTTGTACTTATTTTAAGAAATTCCGGATTTTCGAAAGTAATTCCTTTTAGGATTGTTTTGTACTTGAATTTTTTTAGTACGACTCGTCCTTAAAGTAAGTATAAAAAACTTCATTTATCCCGATTGGTTTTCTTTCTAGATTCTTTACATTTCATTAGAAATTAAGAAATATTAGTTTCATTGGCGAGTAAGCTAAATAAAAACATTGAATCGTCCAAATTTGTGAATATATTTTTCCATTTTCTTGCATTAGATTACATCTAATTAAATAATGTCTCTAATAGAATAATAATCAAAGCATATCAAGTTCAAATACCGCCATTTACATTTTATCTACCCATAAAACTTTTAACTTCTTTTATAGCTAAATATTTTTCATTGTATTAATGTTACATTAATTGACTTAATTACGAAATACAATTTGAAATAGAGACTTCGGTAAAACTTACAAAAAAAAAAACAAAATACACTGTGGTGAAACATTAAAAAAAATTCTGCGATGAGTAAAATATTCTCTAAAAAATTGTTTAAATAAAAAAAATTAGTTTCAGTTAAATTATGGATTTAGAAAAACGTTAAAAGCAACAATTTGATTGTTTTAAATAAGAAACCGAAAATTTGTTTAAAGGTAAATGTTGTGGGTTTTTTCAATAAAAGCGTATGTAAACTTTTTGCGACTTTGAGGTAACAATGTTAAATTGTAGTATTTAAGTTATTATTTATATTGCCCTAAACATTTTCGGGTAGCAAAAACAAAAATTGTTTTTTTTTTATAAAACAACTTAATATTTCCATATTTTCTAAAATAACTTTTAGCACTAAAACGTTGACTTTTGCATAATTAAACGATTTCATTTATTTTAAAGTCATATACATATAAATATAATTTGCTAAAAATGTAACTTCCAGAATATTCTTCAACTAAGTCCAACCGAGGAGCTATAATTCCCGTAAGCGCTTTTATACACGAATAATATAAAACAGACATTTTTAAATCTACTACACCATGTTTTTTCTCTTTTAATCTCACACCTACGTGTGCTCAAATATTAAATTAAAGCAAGTTAGTCTCGCTTGTTGCTGGCATGCAATGTTGCCATTTTGTGATTTTTTCTAATTTCTTAGTCTGCTTTCACACGTTTTATCTTTTGATGCTCAACTCTTATGTTTTTAGGTGAGAAAAGAAATATGAAAGGGGGTTAGTACGGAGATGCCTGTACTCGGTCAGTACGCTTTATGTTTTATTCGTTGGTATATGCACAACGATGGCTGCATGTCAATAAAATTGTTGTTGTTTTGAACCGAAAAAAGTTGAAACCGATTGCTGCGTGTGATTATATTGGCATCTTTAAAAGGGAATTGAAAAGAAGTTGAGCATCAAAAGATGAAACGTGTAAATTTAGACTTATAAAAAGACGAAATCTCTCACGGACCCCAATACATCTGTAGACCAGTGATACCAGCTTTTCACCCCAAAATTTCCAAAACAAGATTTTTTGGTTTAAAATTGCTGTTTTTTTTAAGAATAAAAAATGTATCTACCATAGTTAGATAGTTTAAATAACATGGCAAGCATTTTACACAGAAAATCTTTTTCAAAATCAAAAATAAATTCAGTTTTAATTAAGAATTTAATCAAGTGAATTAAATGTTTAATCAAGTGAATTAAACGTTTAATCAAGTGAATTAAATGTTTAATCAAGTGAATTAAACGTTAAATCAATTAAGTTAAACGTTTAATCAATTAAGTTAAACGTTGAATTGATACTATAAATTTGTTTACTGGTGCAAATTTAATTATTTTTTTAATTAATATCACAAATTTTTTAATTGAAATCTATTTTTATTTTTTTCTGTGTACTTTAAATTTGTGGTTTAAAATAACAAAGATGTGATTAATTTGGATAGATATTTTTAATGTAAAAATATTCAAAAATGATCATCCATGTACTAAAAATTGCATTCGAGTGAAATTAAAATCGAACAAATTCTCAAAACTTGTCTATGTTGACAATTAAAAAATATTTCCTCTTTTATAGTACCTCCTGCTTCTGGACCACTACAATCGATTTCAAATACCAGAACATTGCCGTATATTTTGAAATTAATTTTTATATCTTTTTCTAAATAAACTACATAAAAAATGTAAAAAATGTGTTTATTGCAGATTTTTCTTTTGAAAGTACCTGAACTGAACTTTGTAGGTCCAAGAAAAAAACGTAATTCCTTAAAAGATCAAGAAACCCCAAAAACATGGCAAAACAAAAACATCATAAAATCAGTTATTTTTGAACTTTCCATACCGCCTTGAACAAAGTAGGGTATCCAGTTTATTAGTTGCGTATTCTTTAAGGTGTTAATAATAAACATTATCATAAATTAAGTCTACTAATATCTATTGAAAGCTAACGCTCTTGCGTTTACTAAACTACACATGTGTGCAATTAGGTAAATTATAATTTATTGTTACTTTCTATTTGTATCATAAAAATGCTGATTTTATTATTCTAATTCTTTTGTTTTTGTTTTTCTCTTTTCCATTTATTGCAGACCGAACAATTTGCCGTTTTATGGATTCTGTTTACAATAATTGTTTTGGGCAACTCAGCGGTTTTGTTTGTAATGTTTTTGAATAAAAATCGAAAATCAAGAATGAATTATTTTATTAAACAATTGGCTTTGGCAGGTAAGTACGGAAATGAAATCGTATAAATTTCATACAAAGAAACCTCTTCACGAAACACAACCAAAAAAAAAATGTATAAACTTGAACTTTTTAATATCAATATGATTAAAGTCCTTTTACAAATTAGACAATGATACAAAAGAGAAGGAACAAGTAAGAGCGCTATGTTCGGATATGCCGAATCTGAAATATCCTCCACCGAGAGTTTGAATATTTCAGGAGTGGGCTCTAACTGGGAGCTGGATTCGGGATTTGTCCCACTGTGTAACGTAGCGATTACATTTGTTTTAATGATCTTCTTCAGCAACAAGGTTATAATCCTTTGTACTGTTATACTCCTTAATACAAACATTTAGATTTCCTTTAAATTTTCTGTTTATCTTCTTTATGTATTACGTCAGCACTTATTAAAGTGATTATTTTAAATTTATTACATTTTCGGCCGATGGTTCAAAAATACATTTAAAAATAAAAACTGTTGTTAAAAAAAATGTAGGCCTTAAATTTCCAAAGAAAAACAATCGTAAGGAAGTAGACTTTCTTTAAGAAATTATTTTAAACAAATCCTTATGCAAACAACTGAACTAAACTGAAACGTACATATCGTTACCTTAAAACTTATCTACCAGTTTGAAAATTTTGCAGAAGAAGCAAAAACTTTTTAAAATATTAAATTGATAAAAATGCCGTAAACTGTTTTTAATTTATTTTTCTATTTTCTTGGAAAACCTATCAGTTAGTTTTACAATTGACAATGTTGCATACAATGCAAACCAATAGTTTGGTATTTAAGCGTTTGTCAAATAATCTTTTGTAAATAGGGCCGTTTGTCTGATGCAATACATCAGAATCAATGACAAATTCGACTTTAATTCGTAGTCAGTTGGGGCCTTTTGCGTTTTTGGTCACGATATGTATGTGTATTTGAATATCTGTAGCTTCAGGCTGGCCTAGATTATTATTTTGTCTGGGTATCTAATTTAAAAGTCCTTTAAACGAGTAAACGTACTTGTTTTTATTAATGTTTTGTTAAGATTTTCCTTTCAAAAATTAAAAAAAAAAATTTTAAAAGGCATTCAAATAAAAAACTTGAAATAATATCACAAAATATATTTTAAGGATAAAGTCTTAAGTTTAATGTAAAGTCTTTACTGAATTTAAAACACGATTATAAACCAAATGATAAAGACTTAAAATTTAAGACGGCATATTATACTACGATACGAACTGCCATATAAATAGATTAAGCTGAATATGGTTAAGTTGCCTATAATCAAGAAAATAAACTAAACTAGAGACTTGATTGAAACATAGACTGCTGGCTAGACTATTTCCTTGACTACATTAAGTAGATTATAGTCTGGAATATTTTTTACAAGATTTCAGACTACACTACAACATGACTGGTCTACTGGATATATTATTGACCAGACTAGACTGGACTAAATATGTATGTACTTGACTCAATTTTATACTACACACAGAAAAAATATCAATGTTAAATTAACATTGCGCAATGTTGATTAAAAATCATAAGAATCATTAAAATTATCATTGTTTCATACGGAATGATAAAAACAAAATATCGGAAAAGAACCGCAACTTTCCCTATAACTATTTGCCTAGAGATCAGTTCAATAAATTGATAATAAGTAGAATTGTGAAAATAATCCTCATTAAAGAAAATTTTAACTTTTTCGACACTTTTCTGAAATCCAAATTGAAAAATCTTTTGTTTTTAAGACAGTAAAAGTTTTCGAAAGTAAAAAACCGTTTAATAGAAAACAACGTTCTGGTAAAATTTTTTAAAATCTTACCATGCGTTTGCAAATAAATGAAGAGTTAAGAATTAGAAGTACGTAGCACATATCAGAGAAGTCCAATATGCAAAAAAAAAACCTCAGAAAAGAGTCAGTTGTCATCAAACGTCTAATACGGGCTTTGTTTTCTTGCTGCAGCCTAGCCATGAATCGTATCACGGATGATGGGAGCTTCTTTACAATGGACGCTCATGTATGGACACCAATTCAAACTTTTTAGGTGAATTTGAAAAGAAATCTTATATTGAAATACGGGAACAATTTTTTTGTAGTTATCGTCCACTGATTTTAATAAAACATATCGCACCCGTTCAACAATACTGTATTAACTCAAAATTTAAAAATTTTCAGTAGAAGCAAAACAATTTTCAATTTAACATTACAGGCATATGAAAAAGAATTTTTAAAGCAGCCGTTTCATTACAAAAAAGTGGACAAAATTGCACAATATTTTTACAGTGGGTAGATATGAATATTACGTATCCATTTTTTCCAAAAAGTGAAAAAATAAAAATTTTGAGTTAATACAGTATTGTTGAACGATTGCGATATGTTTATCGTTTTATAGGTATTTTTGTATAGATATGCACAAGATAAATTTTGTTTCTAAATTTTCAGGATTAAAGGGTTTAAAAAGCGTTTTAAAATTGCTTGCAAACACACACGCAAAGAAAAAACATGGTTGTGGTAAACATATTCTAAGAGCATCATATTATGATAAAATGTATGATTGTAGTCACCATATTAAGATTATTATTGAATCATATTATGACTAAATATACTCGTTATATTACATCATAATATTTTTGCCATAATCATATTATTATTATGTTAGTTATACTAAGTTAAGAAGTTGTCAAATTATTGTCATGTTAATCATAATAAGTTAAGAACTAATCATATTATTGTCATGTTAAACATTATAAGCTAAGAAGTAATCATATTATCATCATGTTAATCATAATTAATATGGAAGCACCCATATTATGATAAAAATATAAAATAAATTAAAACTTTTTTGCATCGATTTTGTATTTTGTGGCTTTTTACAATTTTTCTTAATGTGAATCAAACAGCGGAGTTCAATATAAGGCTTGCAAAAGAGCAAATTCAAAATCTGCAATACCTAGCCCATAGTAGGATAAAGAATTGTTTTTCGGCTCCTGAAAAATTTGTTTTTAGAAATACGCGGTTGCCCATGAAAACCACAGAAATATCGTAACACTTTTATAAAATATAACGAAATCTCTGTGTGTTTTGTTTTTGGATTCTACAAAAAAACTACGATATTTTGCATTTGTACTATTAAATCACTAATACGGAATGAACTCCGCTAATGTTTTAATTATTTTAATTTCTTTAAACATATTTTTTTATGGGAATTTATCTTTAAATTGATTAACCGCTCACATAATATTATCAGGGTAAAAATAGTTTGATTGCATCTTAAACATAGTATGATAAATGTATAGAAAGTTATCATGTTATGGCTATTAAATATCATTATATGGTTGTGAGTAATATAATATGTTTAGAAAGTTATCGTAATTTAGTTGTTAGAAAAATAATTATTTTTCGGTCAACAATACTCAAATTAATAATTGCGATAAACATTGATTTGTTAACAGTAACTATAATATTGTTGATATTAAAGAAAAATAACAATTATTTGTGTACGACAACAATATATTGTTACATTAAACATAGTGTTGTTGCCGTAACCATGTCCAACCATATTTTTTCTCTGCGTGCACGCACATACATGTATAAATAGTAGTTGAATGTTTTGTTATTCTACCAAAATGTGTTTTTCTTGTATTAAACTTTGCAAACACTCATGTAACGTGTCCGCCATCTAACGTTTTTTTCAACAAGTGCTTATTTCGTGAATGGTAACACTTAGCTCATGTCAGATTTAACAGATAATTAGTTTTATCCTTCCGCTGAACGAATATGGTTGTGTATACGCCTGAACAACGCTGGGAAATATGCTTTTTCGCTTCGCTAAGTGGTCCTGCGATCGACTTACAGAAGATGCCGATTTTGCCAAAAAATCATCTTTTCGCATTTGGAGCACAGAAAATCCGCACGCATACATTGCAAAGCGCAAGAAATTCAATGGCCGTATTCTCACGTCGTGGCGATGTTAATTGGCCGCCACGATCATGGGATTTAACAACGTTGGACTTCTCTCGTTGGGGATATTTAAAAGAAAAAGTGTACCTAATTAAACCAAGAACAATTCAAAAGCTAAATGATGAGATAATTCGGCACATTAACGACGTTGAACCTCAATTATATTATATAACAGGGTCATTAAAAATAGGGACCATCGGATAGAGTTGTTTCACTGAAGCTGTGGCGAGCACTTGATCTAGATTTTTTGTTTCACGCATAATTGTCATAGACCCTTCTATCACAATTAAAAAATATTAAGATAATTTTGTGTAAACTTTTTGTTTTATTTACAATTAACATCGTGCGTGTTGGTTGCACCACCCTTTTTATTAGAAGTAGAACTTACACTAGACCCTAAACTATAACCTCTACTAGACAATATAGTAGACTATAATAGCAACCAGGCGGACAGACGAGCGGTGATTCTGAGTTGATTTGTATACTAAGAGGTGGTTCTAGGTCCAATATTTGAGGGCATTACGCACATCAGCATAAAACCCTCTTAACTAGTTAAAGACAATTTAAACCCCTTTGGTTTCTTTTGTGCCACTCTTAAAATTGTGAACTGCTACTTTATTTCATTCTAGATTTTAATATTTGCAATAGAAGGAGCTGCTTACTAGAATTCGTATTAGATTATTGTCTAGTCTATTGACAACATTGCATACATTATAGACAAGAATCGAAACCAAGAGTTGTTCGGTTTTTTCTAGATTTCATTAATATACAGACACATGCCTAATTCAAAAAATTGTTCTTAAAAATTGTAGCCTAACACATGTTTAGATGTTTGCTAATATTAAACAAATTATTAAAGTTACAAAAATTCTATAAAATTCTGTTTGTAAAAGGGTGTTTTTCAAGACGTATAGAACTTTAAATAGGGATAATTGTAAAACTTGCTGTCATACTGATGGCCACTCATCAAATAGCTTACGGTCTCTGTCCGTCCACTACTTGGAAAATTATAAGGAAAGATCTTGACCTACATCCTTATGAGATTAACCTGTTGCAAGGATTAAAGCCAGCGAACGATCAATTGTGTCGTGTTTTCCTTGAATGGGCTGAGAATCAACTGGAAGATGAACCAGATTTTTATCGTTCAATAATATTCAGCGTCTCTGGCTTAACGGGTATGTAAACCAGCAGAATTGTCGCTTATACACGCAGAGAAAAAACATGGTTGAAGTATGGTTAAAAAAAAAAGATATTATGGTCCCCGCAATGGAAACAAACAAACTATTGTTATTTTTAACATTATTTTTTCACGATTAATTATCTGTATTTTGTTTCTATTTAACAATAAAATGGTTACCTTCATTGAAACTTCAAATATTTTTGAATTTAACAAAATAATGTTTTAATAAAATAAACCTTCAACCCTACACTTAAAGATACAATGGTCACTTTAGCCATATTATTGTCAACGGACACCATATTACAATTAAATTCATTCATTCAAAATCCATAACCATATTATGGTTGTCTCCAAACATGTTATGGTTAATATGTTATAACAATAATATGTTTGAAATTATTAATTAAATTAAAACATTGTGTGTTTACTTTTAAATTTAAAATAATATGTTTAAAACAACAATATTATGTTCGTCTTGCTCTCTACAGTAGTTGAATGCTTTTTAAAAACATACTTGTTTGGTGTGCTTAAAATTCCCATTCATTTCATTTTAAGTATCGAATAAAATACACAAATTTAGTAGTATGAACCAGTTAAATAAAAGGAGTGCTAATGAAGGTCGTCAAAATGATTTTAATCGGAATACTTGTAAAAGTTAAACCTAAAACGTAACAGAATAAAAACGAAACTTAACACTTGCTAAGCAAATTAAAAAAATTGCTGAAATAAATAACCATAATATGGTTAAGATTGACCATATTATTGTTGTTAATTCTGACCATAATATGTTTACATTGGCCAAATTCTGGAAATTTGTTACCATATTATGGTTAATTTTGGACATAATATGATTAGTGTTGACCATTATATAACCATTATATGGTGCGTTTCTCTTAAAATATGGTTAATTCCAACCATATTTTTTTCGGCGTGTGGTGAGAGCACAATCCTAATAAGACTTCATTACATCTCAAAAAAAAATCACTGTTTGGTGCGGTTAACATGCCAGAGGCGTCATCGGCACACTTGTCTTTGAATCAGAAACCGTTACCAAAAAAGCCGTGAATGGCAAACTCTACAGGCAAATGTTTCGCGATTTTTTTTTATTCCTCTTGTCATTGCAAGTCATTTGGAGGCGAAATGGTTCCAATAAGATGGCTTCGCATGCCATACAGCGCGTAAAAGCATCACTTTGTTGAGGCTAACGTTTGGTGAACGTATTCTCTCATAAAATAAATCTGTGAAATGGCCAAGTCGTACGTGTGATTTGACACCTTTGGGCTACTTTTTGTGGGGGTACGTAGAATCTTTGTGCTATGCTGTTAAGCCATCAACGATTGATCATTTAAAAGCCAACACTGGACGCACTATCAACGAAATAACACCTGGAATGGTCGAAAATGTGGTGCAAAATTTTACTGACGCGTTCATAAGGCGCAGTCGTGGAGGCCATATGCCTCCTTTTGAAATTTGCAAGCTAATAACGCCAAAATTTTGGTCGTTCAATTGAAATTGTTGTGTTTAATTTAAAACAAAAAAAGTTCTAAAAAAAACACCCCTTTTGCCTTTCAAAGAAAACTGTTTACCAACACAATAAACACAAGCATGTGTGTCGCCCAATATTTGTGTGCGTATGTTTTCATAAATATTAGGATGTTAAAACATTTCCCTTGTACATGAAATTTCCGTTTATAGCATTTTTTTTATACGAACTTTTTATTTTTCTTTTTCTTTAATTTTCATGTATTTTTCCCCGTTTATTGTACGTAATTTTTGTTTATCCATTTCAGATCTTTGTGTGGGCTTACTAAATGTTTTAACTGACATCATTTGGCGCATAACAATATCCTGGCGGGCTGGTAATGTGGCGTGTAAATTAATACGGTTTTCCCAGGTCTGTGTTACATATTCATCGACTTATGTCTTGGTAGCCATGAGCATTGACAGATATGATGCCATTACGCATCCCATGAACTTTTCAAAATCATGTGAGTATGAAGAATTTTAAACGAGACAAATTTTAATAAAATTATGGTGACATTAACCAAACGATTAAATTAACTGCCTTCAAAAAAGGGTCTCATTGTTGATTACTTTATTTAGAAGTTTTCAATTAATGCAGTCAATGAGAAAATTTAAAACAGATTTTTTTTGTTAGAGATGAAAAATAATAAATTCCCTAAGCAAAAGTCCTGTTTTTAGTCCTGGCCAGAGTCTTCTCTAAAGTATTGTCTATAGCATTGGCTTTAGTCTTTTTTGTTATTTTAGATAGATTTAAGCTCCTAGAAAATTTTGATTTAGTCTTAAATCAAATAATTGTTTTTCTTTCCAGGGAAACGAGCACGCCATCTAGTGGCTGGAGCCTGGATTGTCTCTGCCTTATTTTCATTACCCATTCTCATGTTATACGAAGAGAAACTGATACAGGGACAAACTCAATGTTGGATCGAGTTGGGATCACCTTGGGCTTGGCAAGTCTATATGAGTCTAGTATCTGCTACTCTCTTTGCCTTTCCCGCTCTTATTATTTCCGCCTGCTATGCCATTATAGTGAAGACAATATGGGCTAAAGGTTCCATATTTGTGCCAGCCGAAAGAGCTGGCTTTGCCAACAATACGACAAGGAGAGCCAGTTCGCGAGGCATAATACCACGAGCCAAAGTGAAAACCGTTAAAATGACTTTTGTCATTGTTATAGTCTTTATAGTTTGTTGGTCACCCTACATTATATTCGATTTATTGCAAGTGTTTGGCCACATACCCCAGACACAAACGAATATAGCCATTGCCACATTTATACAGAGTCTAGCGCCCCTCAACTCAGCGGCCAATCCCTTAATATACTGTCTATTTTCGTCCACTGTCTTTAGGACTTTAAGGTAATTAAAAAGGTAAATAAAAGAGATGGAGCTATTATAAAAATTCTATTGTTTTTTATTCTCTTTACAGCCGTTTTCCTCCATTTAAATGGTTGACATGCTGTTGCAAATCCTATCGACACAATTCCACCCAAAATCGTTGTAACACAGTGGGTCGGCGGCTGCACAATAGTTGTGATTCAATGCGCACGCTTACCACTTCCCTGACAGTGTCCCGTCGCTCTAATAAGGGAACGACTCGTGTGATTATCTGTGAGAGGCCCAAATCAAATTCCATCAACCACAATGCCATGTCAGAGGTATGATAGCAGCAGCATTGTGCGCGCTGTTCCAGTGTAATTTTGTATCGTTCAACGCGCTTCGCTCCCCTAGAGTTTGTATAAAAGTTCATTAGGATAATTTGAGTTGCTTAATAATTGAAGTTTAATTAATTTTGGTTGTTGTCCCATAAAAATAAGCAAACAAAACAAAACCTCATTAAAATCTAGTCACCTGTTGTCAAAATATGTACTCTGTGTATGTGTCCATCGTCTGTAATTACACAGGAAGCATAGACAGAATTTCATTAAAAAATAATTTATAAATTTACTAAAATTGTCCATGGCTACTACTCAGTTAATTTAAGACAATAAACTAATTAATGAGTTTTAACAATTTCTTCGCTAATCCAATTAATTTTTATGTAAAATGTCTATTTCAATTAAAAACAAGTTAATAAAATTATTGTGTGTACTTTTGCTCTACTCAGACTGATCTTAAGAAATATATGTTCCATATATCTTCTCCAAAAAAGTATTGTACAGTTTATTTTTAAATTAAAAAAAAAATAAATATTGTTACGAATAAGTAAAAAAAAATGGCATAAATAAATATTAATAAAAATAAAGTTTTCTCTCAGAGTTGTGCTTTTTTATAAATATAAGAATTTAAATAAAACATTAATTACGAATTTTTAATAGTAGTAAATTGTAAAAACAACTCCTAACACAGGATTTTCATTGTGAATTTTTGTTAGGGGAAACAGGAACGTCTTTGAAGTCGTAATGAATTCCAGTCCAAAAACAGAAAACTTTATTAAAACGAATTTAAATTTTTTACTTTAATGATAAAAAAAATGTTCCAAATATAAAATTCATCTTTTTAATAAAATTGTTATTATTTTATTTAGTATTTTAAAATCATTTAGATTCAGAACAATATTATTTAAACATGAAAAAGACTCTTTGATTAAAAAATCTCAAAAGTACTTCTTTAAAAATGTAACCAACTGTACTCTCTCAACAGTATAAAGATTTCTTTTGAAGACAGTTTCCATTTCTCACGAAAAGCATTTTTCAAAACAAGGAAGTCCTTTTAAATCGTAACAAATTTGATTAAAAAGTATCTTTTATTAGAAAAAATATCTTTGTGAATTAACAATACAAAACAAAAAAAAAACGTATTGTACAGAAAATGTTTTCAAGAAAAGAAATTAAAAAAAAAGCTTGAGGTATTAGTTAATGTTGTATGGAAAATTTACGACATCAGTGAATTTTCTAAAAAGCTTCAAATATCTCTAAATTTTTATCAATAATATTTCATTTAAAAAAATTTATGTTATCGATAAATTTATCTATAGAACTCTAATTTTTTTGACAAATTTCTTATCGAAAACTAATGTAATCGATAAATTATTCAAAAAAATGTATGTTTTGATACATAATAATGGTATCGATTAGTTTGGTACAAAAAATTAATGTTTTCTATAAATTATCTATAGAAAATGATTCTTACCGCTAAAGTTTTTATCGAAAATTAATTTTATCAATAAATTTTCTATAGAAAATTAATGATATCAATAAGTTTTAGATTGAAAATTAATGTTATCGGTCAGTTTTATATTAAAAAGTAATGTTATCGATAAGCTTTATATTGGAAACTAATGTTATCAATAAGTTTACAGAAAATTTTTGGTATCGATAAGTTTTATATAGAAAATAAATGTTATCGATAAGTTTTCTATAAACTAATATTGTTCTAAATAAATTTTCAATAGAGAATTTATGTTATTGATAACTTTTCTCTAGAAAATTAATGTTATTCATAAATTTTCTATAAAAACTAATGTTATTCATAAGTTTTCTATAAAAAATGTATGTTATCGATAACATTATTGTTATCGATAACCTTCTTATACAAAAGTTATGCCATCGGTAATTGTTTTATAAACAAGTTATTAGTATAATGGATTTTTTACCATAGAAAATTGATGCTATCGCTTCCATTGAAAATTTATGCTATCGATACATCTTTGGATGGAGTTTCCTGATGATCTGGCCTAAGCAACCAGTGAAATGCGCGTGTTTTTCTCAAGAATAAAAATTGGGAATTAAGCACGACAGACAAAAACTTGTTAATTGAGAATTTATGTTATCGATTAATTTTCGTTAGAAAATTTATGCTTTCGATTAATTATGTTATGAATAATTTTTTTTGAAAATTTATGTTATGTACAAATTTTCTTTAGAAAATCAATGCTAACAATAAATTTCTTTAGAAAATTAATGTTATCTATGAAAATTGATGTTATCGATTATTTTGTCTATTAAAAATTAATGTTATCGAAAATTTTCTATAGACAATTAATGTTATCGAAAAATGTTTTATAGAAAATTAATGTTATCGAAAAATTTTTTATAGAAAAATAATTTTATCGAAAAATTTTCTATAGAATATCAATGTTATCGAAAATTTTTCTATAGAAATTAATGTTATTCATAAATTTTCGATTGAAAATATATGCTACCAATAAATTTTTTATAAAAAATGAATGTTATTTATAAATATTCTTTAGAAAATATATGTATGTTATCTAAAAATTGGTTTAGGGAGTATTATGGATACAATTTTCTAAGAAAAAATTTATGACTGAGCAATTTGGCCAATTTTAAAAAAATTCTTTTTTTCGTGCAATAACATTTGATGCAAAACAATGTTTTAGAACTTGTTATTGCTTTAATGGTGGTTGTGCGAAAGAAAGACTAAAACCCCTTTTAAAGAAATCTAATAATTTTATACCTTGATGAAATAAATTAATAAACATCCCAATTAATTTGGTATATTTTAATAACGAGTCATGTTAGTAGTTTATAATTTTTTCATTGTAAATATAAAAACATTGTTAAAAAATCCATAATAAGATAGACTTTTATAATATAGGAATAAAAAAAACAACAAACTTGTATTAAATTTTATTATTTAAAGAAAAAAAATGGAAACAAATAAAACTAATAAAAGAAAATTCGAAAAGTTTGTTGAATAAATTTAAATGTCCTTCCAGTTTAATATTTAAGCCAAGACACGAAAACCAATTTAACATAAAAAACACACATACAAAAGTAAACATGCACATATACTTACATACATACTAATTTATTTACTAATATTATTTATTGTTACAAGAATCAGAGCAAAAAAAAAACAAATTACACAAAAATTTGTTTAAAATCAAGAAGAAGAAAAAGTAACAGATGATAAAGAAATCTAAATGTTAATGTCAGAAGATTGAGTAGAAGAGAAAGAATAATAAAAATCACGCATACAAAAATAAATAAATAAAAAACAACAGTTAAATTGAAATGTTTTGTTTTCTTTTTCTATTACACGAACAATTTCAATAAAACAAATAAGGAAACGCAAAAACAAAAATGTGTTACAAGGACACTGCTAGAACTACAATATTAAATGTGGTAAATCATCATCAAGACCACAATGATGCTGAGTAAATAAATGTAATCCTAATGACGATAAAATGTCACAAAAAGAAGTACGAAATTGTTAAGAGGCAGGCAGAAACAGGCCAGACCCATCATTCGGTTGAGCAGTTTTTATTTTTTTTATTACATACTTTAATCTTATGACTGCTTAATAACGATGTGAAAAATATGAAAGAATAAGAAAAGGAAATTATATTCGAAAAACATTAATGAACGAAATTATTTAAGCCAAAGGGCAGCATGTTTAAGTAGGTAAGGGAAACAACTGCTCGGAAATAAATCAAAAAAAGGTTATACATAAATTAAAACTGTTTGTAATAAATTACAGGATAATTTAGAAATTACCTTAGTTTGTCTTGAACTTAAACACAACTCAGAACCACAATAAAAGAAACTTTGGAATTTGATCAGCTAAATTTGTTAACTAATTAATTACATTAAGGCAACATATTGTGACGAAGTACAAAAAAGTTCCCCAAGACTTTGTGCAGGACATTGATAACTTAATATTTAAATAGGACTGCGCACATCAAATTTTATAGATCTTTAATAATTTTTAGACTTCATCGTTAATTTTGCAAAAAAATATTCTTATAAATAATTTCGTTGCCAGGAAAAATATTTAGTTATACGGGTGGGCCAAAAGTCACGCATGCGTGTAAAAATTTCATAACTTTCTTTTCAACGAACCATGTAACACCACCAAGCAAAATTTAACGACCGAGCAACGAACCAAAGTGGTTGAATTTTACTTTTCCAATGGTCATTTAATTTTACTGAAGCAACGAAATTATTTCAACACGACACGCAGAGAAAAAATATGGTTGGGGATGGTTACGGCAACTACACTATGTTTATCGTAACAATATATTGTTGTCATGCACAAAACAATTTTATTTGTTTTTATTTATTTAATTTCAACAATATTATAGTTTTTGTAAACATTTTAATATTTATCGCAATTATACATTTGAGTATTGTTGACCGAAAAATATTTTTTTCCAACAACTAAATAATGATAACTTTGAAAACAAATTAAAATTCTTACAACCATAACATAATAAGATTCTATACATCTAGTCATGGTATGCTTATGAAGCAAACAAAATATCTTTATTCTAATAATACTATGTTAGCGCCATTGGTAAAATAATTTTGGATCAGTTGTGTCGCTTATTTTAAATATGCCATCGAATAATTTGTAAGTGAGCGACTAAACAATTTTAAGAAAAATTCCCATAAAAAAGAATAAGTTTGAGGAAAGAACAAAATAAGGATATTACCGGAGTTCACTATTAGTCTTGAAATATTGAATTCAACAACAAAACACACAGAGAGTGTTTGGGTTACAAATTTGTCAGTACATTTCTTATTTTATGAAATAATTAAAATTAAGAAAAAACAAAAACATATAAATTGGTTACCTGCGTAAAACTGGTTTATTATATGAGAATTAAAGGTGATATGGCGACAGGTATTAGAATCACTTATCTGAGAAATACAGCTGTCCACATTCAAGTGCAAGTTCGAAAAACTCAATACACTCACACTTTTTCACTAACATTCACTCAATGTTTGTACTTTAATTCTTAAAAACCGAAACCGAAAACCGATAAAAAAAACCTCGGGCTTAGCTTTTACTTTAACAATATATTTATGCTGAAAGAAATTGCAAATTATACATAATACTCGAACTTTATATAAAAAAACTTTATACATAACAGCCTGCAACATTGGCAAGGTATTTCAAAATTCTTAAAATTGAAAATAAGTACTAAGTCCCAATTTCCACAATGCAAGTCTTATTGATAAACTTATCACATTTTCTTCTTTGAATCAGCTTCGGCGTTTTCACTAGTCAAGTCTTATTATTTATCTGTTATTCCATTTGTATGAATGTATAGATGAGTTTTGACATTTCGTTTAAGACATATTTTTTATTAAAATGTATTTAAATTCAAATTCGTGTGAATATTTTTACAATTGTTTAATTTAAAATTAAAGTTGTGTAAAATGTACTTTTAATTATAAATTTCTTTTTTTTTTTTGTTAAATAACAAATATTTAAAAAAATGCACACACAAAAAATTTCACACGCTACCAAATTACCTTTATACAACGAAATTAAATATGAAAGATAATTGTCAAAATAGACCTGCTGAAAATTACGAACGAGAAAACAAAACGCATATGACGAGTACAGCAAGCTGAGTACTTGTTTCTTTTCCCCTCGTCACTCTCGCCTACAAAGTAGCAAGCTGATCAATAAGACTTGCATTGTGGAAATTGGGAAGAACAAATGTTACTCTTTTCCCTCTTAAGTAGACACCTACATAATTTGTGTGGCACAAACTACCACCTGGGGCTGGCAGCGCCCACTAGACTTTTGTATGGAGTTTTTGTGGGTATAGAAAAATCTCACACCAACAAGCCTATGGGCAAAGCTTAGACTACATTTATAAGTATGGAATTTTATGCAGGAACATTTTGTTGGGAAAAAGAATAATTCTTCGAAAAAACAGTAAAAAAAACTCGTATGTCTTGTGTATGCTTTTTGATACGTTTTATTTTGCTTAAATTTACTGCAGGACATATATAATAGGGCAGTGTCTGGCCAGGCCCAGGTGGATACAATATGCACAAAATTTTCATTTAGCGAATTGCGACGTCCATGGTGTTAACACTTTTTTTCTCATTTTCTTGTAAAAAAACAATTTAATTGAGGAATACATAAAGTTTCGTTCTAATATACTTAATAATTATAAAAAAAAAAAAACTGGAAAAAAGTAAAAAAATGTCTGGCAAGGCCCAGGTATACACTTAAGGCCATGTCAGATAAAATTTCTTCGCTTTGCTTGACGTTTCTAACTTTGACAGAAAAGCGTAACGCAAAGGATGTATGTCACAATAAACACTTTGACAATACACACGAATTGTTTGTTAAAAATAAATTAATAAAAAAAAAATTTACTAGCAGACTGTCAAAGCGCGCCAAAAAATGAGAGATGCCTAACTTTTCGCTTCGCTCTGCGTTAAAAGTTCTTTACGTGACATGTTTCGTATAAGTATGAATATTTCATTTTGAATGTCAAAGCGAATCTCTAACGCAACGCGAAGCAAAAGTTTTATCTGACATGGCCTTTAAGGGCTAATAAAAGTACCTAAATTGGAACAAACAAAAAAATTGTATTGCATACAAAAAATAGATGTGTTTATGTATGACGTTTAACTTTAATATTTTCAAAACCGAAAACCGAAACCGATGTTTTTCCCTTTTTTTAACATTTCATTTCTTAATAGAATCTTCACTTAATAATTGTGAACTAACAATAAGTATTCCAATCTTAAGACTAAATAAAAATATTCAATCCAGCCAATGCCAGACAAAATTTCATGCTTTCATTAAATTTAACTTCTCACAAGTGGGCCAAGTCAGTAGTGTGCCTCCTTCTTAACCTTAGGTGGCCACTGCTATTTAGTAAATTCCGGGCTAGTATATTTGGATGGGTTTCGAGTTTTTTTAAATAGTTTTGGCAATGGTTTTTTATTTCATCTTTAACAAGGTGAACGTTTAGATCCATGTGTATGTTGGAGCTTCTGATATACCAAGGTGCACACGTAATCATTCTTAGACGCCTGTTTTGACGTCTTTGTATTTTTTCTATATTAGATGCAGAGGCTGTACCCCAGAGCTGAATTCCATTTTTTCGGTTTTTAGCGATTTTTGGTTGATAATACGTATACACTGCTTGCAATTGGAAACGTAGGGTAAATTACGCTTACAATCATTGGAACGCAAACAGCGGCGTAATTTGTACAACATTATAAGGGGCGTAACACATGGGCGTGGCAAAAACTTTTAAACGTCAGTACAACGGCCTCCAGCTACCTCACCCAAGTACTAAGTCTTGCTTTACGAAAAGAACTAACAGAGTTAAATGGTTTTGACAGAAATCTCCAACTGTGCACTGCTGCGTATACTTAATTTTAAATATGATAAAAATAAATAAGTGTACGCCTTTGATTTCTTTAGAATTTTTATAAGGAATAACTTCGGTTTTTATTTAATATCGCAAACGTAAATTTGACACTTTTACCAACATTGTAACAAAATTTCTTTATTTTTCCAACAAAAAGCCACAAAAATTATGAAGAGGAAAACAAAGTGAATATGTTTGTATACAATAACAATAACACAATAAACAAGTTATATACTCTCCACCGACAGTTCAATCAGCATTAAAATTAAGTTTGGTATATTAAATTATTGGCCGACGTTTAGAAAGTTGTATGCTTTTTTTGCAATTTTAACCAGCTTGAGTAAAATATCATGATTCGTAGCAGTTTAAGCCGAACTAAAATGATTTTCAGGAGGGGTATTTATATTGGAGCCATGGAAAGTTATGAGCCAATCATCCTTAAATACTGCGAGGTGCTTTTTGGTATTAAAACTCAAAAATTTCCATAAATTGCAATAGGTGAAATTAGTTTAAGCGTTTGCAATGGATTTCTAAAGGCTACTAAATATGGGATCAAAGGTAAATTATGGAGCGTATATCACAAAATTGCATGACATTTTTTCTGGCCATATGAAACTAAGTTGGAAGAAATTTTGCCGTAATATCTACATATGTATGAATATCTGCTACGGTTTTAGGTGTATTTTATTAATTTACCAGAGTGGGCTTTATAAAATTATGGACTGATCATCACGAAATTTATTAGTGGGCTTTCTAGTCCTATAAAACTATGAATTATTCCATGTTATTCTGTTAGCATTGTTTATTACGGTTTAGGGTGTTTTAAATGGTTTTTCTAGAGTAGGGCTTATATGGCGCCTAGGGTAAATTATGGACCGATCTTCACGAAATTTCACAGCATGATTTTCAGTCGAATTAAATGAACTTTTGCAAAATCTTAAATCATTCCGTGCATTGTTACAACATTTATGTTAGTTTTTGTAACAAAATTATCATATTTTTAGGGATGTGGTTCCACATTTTGTTTCACAGCTCTGATCCTACTGAACCGATTTTGCTACATTCTAATCCCAAACTGCTTAGGAAAACTACAAGCCTTTTTCACCAAGTTTGTTAATTTTTTTTGAGTTTTTCAAAAGTGAGCGTGTTTTTAACAGACGGCCAGACAGACGGACATGGCTAAATCGACTTAGAATTTCTCAAGGTGACAGAATATAACTATAAACTGTATGGGGTCTGAGATGAATAATAAAAAAGTTTCATATGGAATGATCAGCTTAGTATACCCTCTTCACAACTAATTGGCGTGGAGGGTATAAAAACAGAAAAAGGGGCCGGGCCGTTCATGACACATCAAGAAGAAATTAAACGAATATTTTAGCAAAAAAAAAATATTCATACAATAAAATAATAATAAAATTTTTGATAAATAATAAGATTTCGTAACCGCAGCAGAGGAATAGCAAAAATAAGACTTTGAAAAAAAATTATGAAATATGATGAAAAGAAAAAAGCAAATTTCGACTACAAATTACACACCAACCACGAAATGTACAGGAAAATTTGTAGCCGAACACAAATAGATTTTTTATGGCAATTTGAGCCATAAAGTTATTTATTTAATGGCTCTTTAGACAAATGTACTGCATAAATATTGTCTTTAGAATTTCTCTATGTACGTATGTTTAAACATATTTATAAAAAAGGTAAACGCTGGAACAGGAAATTGAAATTTTTTAGTTACTAAATCATTTATATTAATGAAAAGTTGACCATTTTGAAATGAAGTCCTGGCAAAATATAAAAGAAATCAATTTATATTATCAATAATACCATCATTTAGTTTCCCATTTCTAAACTACAATTACGACTTTTATTTGCTTTTATGCTTTTAAAAGACCTTAATGGCTTTTAGTTTTTCTGCTTTTGGCAAAAGTGTCTGCAGTCAGGTTTTCATTTGAAGTGCTTTATGTTTGAAATTACTCTGCGGAGTTTCAACAGCAAAAGTTTTCTGATATCTAAAGTTCTCTTAATCGCACCTCGAAAAGTAGACATTTAAAACTTTTTATTAAAACTAAAGAAGAGAAATGTTTTGCTACTAGAGAAGAGATTCTTTTTCAAACTTTTCCCTGGAAATAATAAAAATATCAATTTTTTTTTTTTATAAAATAATACTAAAGTTTATTTGTTTGTTTTGCAGAGCTGTAAATAACTGCAGTCAAAATAATTTCTTTCAAACGGATTTCATTCTTTGATTTCAAATTGACTTAAGATCAAGAATGATTGCAATCACAAGATCGCAGCACTTTGAAATTGCGATCATTTTAAAATCATTCTTTTTTTGAAATCATTGAATTCAATAAATTTAGTTGCAATTAAATTTTAATTGAAATTAAGCGATTTCAATCAATTCCATTTGCAATCAAAACTATAGTTAAATTCAAACTAAATAATATTCACTTGGAATCTGGTGGCTGTAAATCAAAATTGAATGTTGTTTGCGACTCAAAATTATCAGAGTCAGCTTTTTTTTTAAAGGGATGGTCCAACTTAGTTTGACTTTTTTTCCTTTAGTGTTTTATGAATTCAACCACTGACAGGTACACAATTGAGCAGAGCGTGAAGATTGTTGAAGCCTTTTATTTACGAAAATGGGCGTTCAAATCAAAATGTATTTCGTGCACTTATTGATTTTTTCGGTCATCATAATCGACAAAATGTATCCACAATTTGCAAGTTTCAGGAAATCGGGTCAGTAGGAAATATGAAAGCTTCAGTTCGTCATCGAGCCGTTTTTCTTCGACAATGAGGCCGATCAAGCAGTTCGCTATCGCGACGTGATAACGAATGATGTCACTTGCTACACAGCCAACGAAACAATGGCTCTTTTGCACGAGCAATTCTTACGTCGTGGCGATGTTAATTAAGCGTCACGATGGCGCAATTTGACACCGTTGGGCTTCTTTCTTTGGTAATATTTAAAGAAAAAAGTGTTCGTCTATATGCCAAGAACAATTCAAGAGCTAAATGATGAGACAATTCGGCACATTAACGAAATCGAACTTTAATTATGTCTTAGAGCCATTAAAAATATGGGCCATCAGAAAGAGGTATGCCATCGAAGCCGGGGCGAGCATTATTATTATTTTGTTTCACACATAATTGTCATAGATCTTTTTATTATAAAAAAATATATATATTAAGATAATTCTCTGTAAAGTTGTTGTTTTATTAAGAATTAAAACCCTTCAGAAAAAGGAATTTCATTTAAAGAGAAGTTTTTGATTCTGAATTCAGTTTGAATCACTGGACTTGATTGCAATTAAAGTATTGTATTCAAATCGTTTGCAATCAGCAATCAGTTAATAAGATTGACTGCTTTAAAGAGCAGAAAATTTATTGTTTGACATAAAACTTAAATCATACGGTTATTTCCGATTTTAAATGGCGAGAAATCATGTGATTGCAATCGTTTACAGCACTGATTTGTTCCTATTAAATCTCTTCAACTAAAAAAAAATAAATAAAAAGAAAACTGTTGTAAATATTTGTTTGTTCTATATTTTTCCCTCCCCACATTTAAGAGAAATATTAAACTTCATGTCATGACCACTGAAAAAAAAATAATGAAAACTGTGCAAAAAATAACTTTTATCTCCAAAATACTTTTACCTAAATAAGTTTTACTTCATTTATGTTCATTTTTTCTACAGCACGTTCATTTACAACATCTTGGTACTTAAATGTCTTTAAAGCAAATGTTTTCCAATATAAAAGTGCCAACAAGAAAACAGTGAAATAGTAATAAACGAAAATAGGAAAATTTAAAAAAAAAATATATAAAATTGTGACTTTGAAAAAAGATATTTTTTGAAAAAACAAAGTACGTCTTTTTGTGAAAATGTACGACTTCTTGTGAAAAAAGTACGACTTTTTGGTTAAAATTTTGTAAGCAAGCATCATATGGCCAGATTCAAATAAAGGCTACGTTTTAAGAATGAAATCGGGGAAAAAATTGGTACTTTGGTACATTTTCTCTTTTTGACAAATTTGGTTTACAAATTGTATATCGAGCCTTAACCGCGAAAATAACGTTAGAAACTTCATTTTCAGCTTTGGTTTTTTGTAAAAATTACTTTGTTGACAACACTTGCATCATCTAAGGTGACGTTACAATTTTTAAGCAAGTACCATTTTATCGTAAGCGACAAATTTCATACAAAATTTATATAAAAAATAAAATAAAAAAAATCTCTCCTGTAAAATTTGATTTTTGGCGCTTACGTTATTTTCGCGGTTATGTGTCGATATGGTCAGGAGTAAAATATATATGTATGTAGTAGTTTTTAAAGATAAAATTTGTACGTTTGAAGTGATAAAAACATTATAAAATTATTACTCTTTTTAATAAATTTGTTACTCTTGTTACTTTTGAACTTTGGTACTTTTCCTTTTTTTTTTTAAAATTGGTATATAGAAATAATATGGCCCAGACTAAAATATAGAATACTAATTATGGTATCAACACAATTAGGACAAACTTCGAACTTCGCATAGTACGAAGAATTCGTCGGCAACTATTCGTTGCGTTAATTCGTCAAATGAAACACAACAAAGGTAGAAGTACATAACACGCGTTAGTGCGCGCGCGCTCTGTGGCCTTCTGTCAAAAAAAGTTAAACTAGTGTATTTTAATAGAACAATATTTTGACGCGTTAGCGCCAGAAAATTTAACAAATTTGCGAAAATTGAAAGAAAAATTTATTGAAGAGCTTCAAAATTTATTATATAAAAAGAATAAATTCAATAAAATAAATAAATCTTGATATACTTTCGAATCTGTTTTCAATGCACAAATAAGTAAATAAATAAAAAACAGCTGACAGGAACGGCTTTTGTAACGCGTGTTGTGTAACTTGCAATTTTTCATGCGCTAAAGTTTTTAAACGCCCGACAGACGTCGACGAATGAACGCGTGTTATGTACTTCTACCTTAAGGGCTAAAATTGTTTTTAATTAAAAGAAAAGATAAACTCACTGTTTGTTGTTGTTGTTTTTGTTTAAACTTTGTTATTGTTACAGGTAATACTGGGTCTTAAAATTCTTATTCGCTTAACAGTGTTATTTGTATTTAAAATATCTTTAATTTTTCTAAAATCTTTGGATGAAGTTTCCTTACGATCTGGTCTAAGCAACCAGTGGAATGCGCTTAGGAATAGCTTATCCCATCAACAATAAATTTCAGTTTATCAATAGTATGAAATGGGAATTTAGCACATTTAAAAGAAACCTTGTTATTTACAAATTTTTTAATTTATAAAAATAAATACCTTGGACGCTAGATTATATAAACATTTATTATTCCTAACTTCTTTTATTATTTTACTGCATCCATTTTCATCTTTTTTAACTACATTTTATTAAAAATTTCTTTGTAATTAATTTGTTTGTTAACATTTATCAAATCATAGCTTGACATATTTTAACAAAAAAAAAACAAATTTCGATTAAGCGATATCAAATTAGGTTTTGGGTTAATTTAATATTTTGCAATTTTTCGCGATTTTCAAATTTTTTTTTTTTTTTTTTTAGTTTTCCGACATTTTGTTTTTTAACCCATTTAGCGATTTCAAATAAATTTTATTGTTTGTTTAAAAGTTTCAATTTTTTGCCAAGTTCGCAATAGATGCGATTTTTCCCTGTGAATCTTTAAAGCTTTCACGATGTTAAATAAATATTAAACTTGACTATCATACTGCGGTAAGCTATCACTATCCAAATTTATTCGTCGTTCGTCTGCGTAAGAAATATAAATTAACCTATCGCAGAGTTCATTACTCACGACGAAATAAAAAAAAATAAAATAAAAATTAATTTCGGTCTACGCAATGATTGTATGTAAGTGCTGGTTTACACACTTTAAGTTTGACTCGTCAAGTCTTGAGCATTTAGGAGATAAGGGAAAAGAGAAGGCCATTTCTCATGACTTGACGAGACAAACTTGACGTGTGTGAACCGGCACTAATTTCATGCATGCCAATATGTTTTATTTCTGACGATGAATATTCGTTGCGAACAATTCGTTGTTCCTCACAGTTGTGTTTCTAGCATTATAATGTAAAAACTCGGGATGCCAATCGGGTTTTCGCAAGTCCCGGGATTTGGGATTTCAAATAATCTAATGCCGGGATCCAGGTATTTTTCGGGATATCGGGATTTTTCGCTATTCGGGGTTTTTAAATGCTTTTTATAGATATAAAAAATTTTTTCAAACAATGTGTTAATTGATTCAATAAAAAATAATTACCATATAATAAAATTAATGACTTAAATCAATTTATTTAGTTAATCATAAAAATCTTATTTTAACAAAAACACATTTTTTTTTCGCTGCTTTTCGAAAAACCCGAGAAAAGTTACATACGAAATCACGAAATTTAGAATCGGAAAATTATATCTTAGTCATCATTCTTTTATTACAAATTTTAGAATTTTTTTTTTGTTTTAAATGTAATTTTCTATCCGAACGTTAACGTTCGCAATCGATGTTTGAGTTTGAAAAACGGAATTTTTTATGGGTTTCATACAATTGTTTTATTTCTAAGAATGTAAGATTTGTGTATTAAAGTAGAAACTTTTTGTAGAAAATTCTATTTAGGAATTGTATTTGTAAGTTTTTGTAAAAAAAATCTGCACTTGTACAAAAGTATGACTTTTGGTGTAAAAAAGAAATTTTTGTATAAAAACAGTTGTCATGTTTTGCAAAAAGTATGATTTATTTTTGTTTCAACAATAAGCTCAGTCTGTATAATTAAATAACTATTCCAATTAACCTAAAAAAAACTTTTGTAATTTGTACTGCGGTGACACACTGTCCTTTGAAAAGACATAAGAGATAGATAAATCACTTCGTAACTTAAATATTACAACAACAACCATGAGGACAAACAAAAAAAATACATAAGAACACATTCTTTTTAGAAACCTCAATAACTTCACTAACATTAGTGGGTCATTTAAAAATAGCATCAAAAGTTCTTAAAATTATTACGACTGAATTAAATTTTCCAACGTACAACAGACGCCAAAATAAAAAAAAAAAAATTATTTGAGCAGCAAAACAAAACGTAATATCTACTTAAAGGACAAATATTTTGTCATTTGTGTTGAGTCAATACAAATACCAGTCGCAGATTCTCATTTCCCATTTTTTTTTTTTTTTTAATTTCGTTATCCTTGTTGTAGTTTGTTCTCCATAAAATCCTTTAAAGTTATTTTGGTGTAGAAACGTCACAATGTTCACGGAATTTTACACATCAATAAAGTTCAAAACGTCTTTTCTCGTTTTAATTAAAAAATACACTTGTTTTTTACAATTTCGTTTTTTTTTGTATATTTTAATTTAATATATTTTCTTGGGCTAAAGTTTTTGTTTATTTTGTCATCTCATATTTTAACGAGAAATTAAACAAGTTTAAATTGTTTCATGGGGATAAAAAATGTGGCCGAGATGAAGATGACGATGAGAATGATGAGGACGATATTCAAAGTCGATGAGGGTGAGTTTTTGTTTAACACTGGAGGATGTATCTGTTTCTTGTATGTCAATCTATCTAGAAGAACGTCGCTTAAAATAAGTAAATAAAATTGCTTCATTTATTTTAAGGTTTTATTTCTTCTCAGCGTAGAAAACTTTTTAGTAAAAAGCCGTTTTTATAACACATAAATAAGCACAAACAATAAACAAAGTTCCAAAAACGTTTAAATATTATTTTCACAATTTTATTTGTCTTTTAACTTTTTGCTAAACTCTAAGAAACCTTTGAAACACTGAAAACATAAACTTACAACATTATTTGTCTGGATTTCTTATATTTAAATTTATAAAGTTTTTTTTTGTTTAAAAGAAATTTATTAATAAATTAAACCAAAAATGAAAAAAAAATTGCAATAAATAAATTTAAATAGAAAAATTAAAGAAGAAGGTGCGGAAGTAAGTTCTTGCCATTTAAAAGAGTTGAGAAAGAGCATAAGCCGGCAGATAAAAAAATTTAGAATATATAGAATAATTTAAATTTCATTAAAACTAGTTTGATAGTAGACACAACGACCCTATTCCGGAAAGCATTTTATATGGGGGCTATATAAAATTATGGACCGATTCGTCACAAGCTTGGTCCTTGTGTCAATTAGAGCATGTGTACCATATTTCATCAGATTATTTGCAAAATTGGTTACATGGACAGCCAGCCACCCGGACGGTCATCGTTAGATCGACTCAGAAAGTTATTCTCGGTATACTTTAAGGAGGGACTAGGACCAATATTTACAGGTGTTACATACATCAGCACAAATGCAAAATACCCTCTCCACTAATGTGGTGTGGGTATAATTATGAAAGTCACTTTTGGTTATACAACATTTTTAATTAACAAGATTTTTTTGTCGTACTTAATTCCCAATTATTGTTTTGGGATAAGCTATTCGTATGCGCATTTAAAACTGTTAAGCGAATAAGAATTATAAGTTAACATTCCTCACTACAATTTTTTTGGAATTCTCCCAACATTAATTGTAGTTGTAAGTAGGCTAAGAAAAAACAAAAACAACTTGCTTTATTGTTTTCGCAAGAAAACCAGTTTATTATCAAAGTAATTTTTGGAAATACACAATTTTAAATTAACAAGATTTTGTTTGTCGTGCTTAATTTCCAATTTCAATTCTTAATTAGTGCTCATAATTCTTATTCGCTTAACAGTTTGATTTGTATAATATTTTTAGTTTTTCTAAAATCTTTGGATGAAGTTTCCTGATGATCTGGCCTAAGCAACTTATCCCATCAACAATAAATTTCAGTGTTTTTATCAAGTATAAAAATTGGGAATTAAGTACGAAAAACAAAATCTTGTTTTTTATTTATAAGAAAATTCACAAATAATATAAAATTTTTTTTTTAAAAAAATATAATTTCAAAGATATAAATAAAATTCTTTTATTTAAATCTCCTTGAATGAAATAATTTTAGATTTTGTATTGATTAAAAAAAAATGGCTAAAAAAACTCAAGTAAAATGTAAAAGTCTGATAGTGTGATGAAAATGACAAGTATTACGAAAAAAAGTTTGACATCCCATACGACTTCATCGTTTTCTGAAAAATTTCAAAACAATAATACTTGTCATTTGATCAGGGTTGCATTTTATTTCATGTGTTAGTGTTTATACTTTGTGTGATGGTGTGAACACAAACGGTTATGTTAAATTAGATTTTTTGACAGTCGCAACAAAACTCATAAGATTTCTATCTCACAAAGTATTATGGAATACGTAAGACTTGTGAGATAGTGTTAACCAGGCTTTAACAAAATTTTGAATTAGTTATAATCTGAGTTATTACAATTTCGACTAAGAACTTCAGATGTAAAAAAGAAAACCCGAAGTTAGCTATTTTGCTTTCGCTTTTCAGCTGCCTTATAATTTTTATAGTTGGTAATGCTAATTGTAGCAATACGACGTTTGGTGGATGTGGATCAGAGAACTAAAGAGATCGTTTAAAGTCAACTTTTCTGATGTACTCATACTCAAAACAACAAGTATCCCAGCGTCAAAGAGAGTGAGTAAAGAGGCCTAATAGAAGGCTTTATTTAGCAGGCACAAGCTCTCATCTCTGCATTCCATACTCATATATTTCTTAAACAGGTTGTCATTGGGAGCAAGCCTTTTCACACTCCCTTCTTCTTACAGGATTTCTAAAAGAAAAATTGAACAACTTCTTTCCCTTCCAAAAAAAGGGAGTACAGAATGCCACTAGAAACAACAACAAAAATCAAAATTTAACAACTTCCTTTCTCCCTTTGGAATGGGTTTTTAAAAGAAATGTATACCTTCTAGATGGCATATTTCTGAAGACAGGTTATCATACGAAGCGAATCTTTTAGAAAGGAGAGCAGTCCTTTCAATAACTACCGCTGGGATATGTTAAAATAAATTGGAACACTACGTCGATATCATACTCATACCATCTCTAATCTGTTTGATTCATACTTTATCTCAGCTTAGTTTTTAATTTTAGGAAACTACTTACACAATTTACAATTGATTCAACTCATTCAGCACTTCCTTTTGCCGTCTTAACGCAACCGAGCAAAGTGCTGGTTCACACACGTCAAGTTTGACTCGTCAAGTCTTGAGTTTTTAGGAAAGAGGGGAAAAGAAATGGCCTTCTCTTTTCCCTTCTCTCCTAAATGCTCAAGACTTGACGAGTCAAACTTGACGTGTGTGAACCAGCACAAACATACAACCTCATAATCAGCGCTGCAACATGCAGCAATATTGTCAACTTCATACAAATAACATTAGGAAATGTAATCGTCAAATCGTCACTTTGCTTTTTCGGGGACAGATCTGGCAGCACTTCTTATAATGAGCTCGTTAAGAATTAAGGCGAATTCACACCAGGTGGTCTTGGCTTGCTACACAAGCAACAGCTGTTAACTAACTATTTGGTAAAATGATATACCGTTACTTTTTTGACATTTATATTTAAATGTTAATCTCCTAGTAAAAACTTCGCTTACTTTTTCCAAATTAATAGTTTCGTTCACTCATTATTTAGTAGCTTTCTTCTAAAACAACTTCTATAGCTAACATTTTCTGAATGTATTTTTAGGTATAAAAATAAATAGAAGATTCACAAGGTTTCATAAAGTCATAAGTCTTAAAATAATAACATGAAAAAATACGACTGTTGTGAACAACCCCTCATAATTTTGTGTGCTATTTTGAATTTAAATCAGCTGACCAAAGTTTTTCTTGGGATTCAAAAATTAATTAACAAGGTTTCTTTCAAATGTGCTAAATTCCCATTTCATATTATTGAGAAACTAAAATTTATTGAATTTATTCCTATGCGCATTTCACTGGTTGCTTAGGCCAGATCGTCAGGAAACTTCATCTAAAGATTTTAGAATTTAAAACAAATAAAAAAAATAATTATCAAAATATTTTTTAATTCTAAACCATGAATTAATAAATTAAATTAGATCTTACCTGACTATTTTCCATTTTTTTAGACGCAAATCACAAATAAATTTTATTTTGTTTGTTTACCAAACATCAGAGTCCTAAGCCGATATAATTTAATGCCGCAAGTATTTTGTTGCAAAAATTGCTAGCCGCAGGTTAAATTCGGATATTAGCCGGATAAAACTATACCATCAACTTCGACGGCTACAAGAACTAATGCGGATTGGCTCAGCCGCTCAGCGCAGGTCTCTTCTGATTAATTACAACAGCACAATAAACATACCAAGCAAAGTTCTATTAATTTAAAACACTTTTTGTTTACAAAGCAACAACAATATTTTTAAACCATTGTAAAATGTTATAACATTATGACAATATAACATGATAGTACACCTTGTGAATACCCTAAATGACATGCTTTTGAATGCGTTCATTTTTGGACTTCCCTTGTAAAATTTAGTAGAATTTGGAATAGTATTTTTTCCCTGATTGCTTAACAAATTATTTTGTAGGCGAAGTTTTTACTGGGTATTGAATAATGATTCAACTCTACTCACATATTAATTAAAATAAGAATTATTTAAAAAGTATTAAACACAATGACCTTTTGTCAAACAAAAATAAATTATTGTTGAAAGGCTGCCGTTTTGTGAAAAATGTGACTTGTTGTGAAAAGATGATTTTTTTTAAGAAAATGTGACTCATTACTTACAGCAGCAGCAATTAAGGGTTCGCTTTGCTGACTGCTTAAGCAGAGAACATACACATAGTCAGTTAAAGCAAATTATTTACACTTACTTTTTTTGCTTTTGCTGTGTTCTTTTTCTTAAGTTTAGTAAAACCATTAGAAAAGCATTCAAAATAGTCAAGCATTTTTCAACGCGGCGACAATTCCAATGCAATTTTCACTTAAACGAAACAACAAAAAAAAACAAGAAAGGTATTAGTGCATCCAATTTTTCGGCTTTGAATTTTATTCGAGTAAGGAATTAATCGATTTTTGAATTTTAAAAATGCTCGATTAATCGAATAAAGGTTTTAAACTGTTCGAATTACTCGATTAATTCGAAAAATTCAAATAGTTTCCAATCCAATGGAAAAAAACCAAATTCTCTATTTGGATTCATAATTTTATTATATTAAGAAACAGAGTTGAGAGGTGCCAGCAAGTTATGAAAAATATTTTAAACCAATTTATTATTCCTGGAAATCTAGTCAAATTGAATTAAAGTCGATGGAGATTCTCAGTTGAATTTTTTTAAAAATCACTGAAGTTTGTCCTCATTTCAAGAAAATATATAAGTTATTTTTTTTAATAAACTTTTAAACAGGATCGTTTTTTAAATAAGATTGATTTTAATTTCACTCATGTGTATTCGGTTTCCAGAACTTGGCTGATAAATAACTTATATACACATATTTTTGTAATCATCTTTTAATTGCCATTATTTTAAAACTCTTCTTTATAGGCTTGGTTTATTGGCCTTTTAACGTACAAATATTTCGCGATGACGCTTGGGCTTTTAAGACGGATCTAAAGAAATCTCAAATGTCAAAAGTCGATTAGAAGAAACTGAATAAAGAAATTAACAGTCGGGTAAAAACATTTATCCCATAATCTGACAGCGCATGGTTTCCACATTTATAACTGCTGATGTATTTTTTTTTTTTTTATTTAACGCCAAAATGAATATGAAAAATTTTCTATTTTAGTGCGAAATTTCTAACGTTTGGAATTTGACGTTTTTAGTGAATTGCATAATTTGTTACACACACGCTCAAATCTAAAGAGGGATTAAAATTTGTTTAGAAGAATGTGTAATGAAAATAAATGCAAATTGATTAGAAATTTCAAAAATAATATTTTACATTAAAAAAAAATAGAATTTTCTAAGAAATTAATTTTATTCGATTTATTGACACACACGTTGTTCGAGTTATTCGTTATTCGAAATTGGCCATTTTAATTATTCGATCAAATAATGGCGGAAAAATTTGGATGCTCTTAAGGCTATTTTTTAGCACTTGGAACTAACAAAAAGTTTCGCGTTCTTAATAAATTAATAAATACAGTATAATTATATATAATAGAATAAAAATAATTAAAACTAATCATGCATTTATGTTCTACAATAACAATTTCTTAACGCGAAAAATCGGCAGTCAGGTAATTCTGCAACAAAAATACTGCATTATTTTTAACTAAACACCCCCTAAATATCTGCTAGATTTTCTGCTATTTTTTTCATATTCGCTGAAAGTACTTTAAGTTCCTTTCTCCTTTAATATTTTTTAGTGGTTTCAGTTTCAGTTTAAGATTTCGTTTTCAGCCCTTTTAAGAAATGTTTGCTGTGTTTTTGTAGTTATTCTTGAAACGATGTTGACTTTCAACATGACGTTGCTGTTTTATATTTTTGGTGCAACCTTATGGCAGAATTTACTTTGCTAGATAATGGATTTTTAATTAAGCTTTTTGACAGCATTAACTTTGCTTCCTTGTTCCTTCATTTTCTGCTCCTTTAAATCCTTGTCGTTTTTTAATATTGTTTACGTGGTTGAAGATCTGCCAAAATTTACTCGCTTTTTTTTTTTTTTTTAACAGCGAAGAAATGTGTTAAGCAATTGTTCGAATAAGTTTTTAAGAGTTTTATTAAATTCATAAAAAGAAAAATGCTTCAGCATCAAATAGATAATTTTAGAAGTTGTATTCTGTTATGAGCTGTAAAGTTGACTAAATATTTATTAAATTGCTTGGTTAGATAATTAGCTAAAATTGTGTTTTGAAACAAGTTGACCAGTGATTTAAAACATAAGTTTGTTATAAGCGACATGTAAAAAAAACAGAAACAGTTTTAAAATTTTTGTGAAGTTAATTTTTTTTATTTTTTTTTGTAAACAGTTTTATGATAATTTTTCAGATTTACTGCCTGTGCAACGATTTCGAACGTTTTAGCTAAAATTGTGTTTTGAAACAAGTTGACCAGTGATTTAAAACATAAGTTTGTTATAAGCGACATGTAAAAAAAACAGAAACAGTTTTAAAATTTTTGTGAAGTTAATTTTTTTTATTTTTTTTTGTAAACAGTTTTATGATAATTTTTCAGATTTACTGCCTGTGCAACGATTTCGAACGTATAGAATTTTATATGGAAAATATTTTAAAGACTGAGTCTTTTTAATAGAAAATTTCTGAATGAAATGCAGAAAAAAAAACTTGACGTTTAGGTGTGGTTCACATGCAACATTGGCCCTTAAAATTTTGCTTAAGTAGTATTCTTTAGTAAAGCGGATTTTAAACAATTTTTGCAAATCCAAGCATTTATTTTTAATTAAGCGAATTTTTACAGTTTAGGTAATTTATTTAATATTATTCAGAGTTTAGTAATTTTTGATAGTTTTGTGATTTAAGAAATATTTATAAATTTTGTTCAGCGATTTTTATAAATTAAATCGAGTTTCTCAAATTTG
The DNA here is from genome assembly GCA_949318255.1 of Pollenia labialis. Classification (NCBI taxonomy): domain Eukaryota; kingdom Metazoa; phylum Arthropoda; class Insecta; order Diptera; family Polleniidae; genus Pollenia; species Pollenia labialis. Next base: position 43,842,633 of record OX439139.1, read on the forward strand.
CATAATTTTTCTCCCAGCTGTTAAAACTATTTTTCAAAATTTAGATTTTATTTTTTTGTTTTTTTCTTTAAGTTTTTGTATTTCTATGCAGTTTTGGGAGAATTATTCATTTCACAAATTTGCGGTTTTTTCCAAAAAAAATGTATTTCTTAAGTAAAAGTGAATTTTATTTGATTTAAAAAGATTTTTCTAAATTTTAGCGTTTTTTTATTTCGGCGATTTCAAAAATTTAAGCGATTTTTTTTTTAAATTTCACAATTTATTAAATTTTATTAAGAGTTTAGTATAAATTGCTCATTTTGCAATTTATGAAATGTGTCTAAGTTTTATTTAGCGATTTTTACAAATTTAGGCGAGTTTCTTGAATGATTTTCCCCCAACTTTTTAAAGATTTTTCATTTTACTAATTTGCGTTTTTTTTTAAAGTTTTTATTTGTTTTTTGCCGAAGCGGTTTTCTTTAGTTGAGGCGGATTTTATTTGATTTAAACAATTTTTCTAAATGAATGCGATTTTTTTAATTCAACGATTAACGATAAGAAATAATTAGACTATTTTTCAGAGTTTAGAGACTTATAATTTTTGTGAATGGTTTTTTTATTGTTAGTTCTTAAAGTATGTAGTTGCAATTTTTTTGCTAAAGTGGTTTTCTTTAGTAAAGGTGGATTTTATTTTTAAGCGATTTTTCGTAATTTAAGCGATTATTTTAATTCAGCGTTTCTTAAAATTTAAGCGATATTTTTCACAATATATATAAAAATTTATTTAGATTTTAGTTTATTGATGGCCTTGCAACTTATGAAATTTTTCTAAATTGAGCTTAGCGATTTTTACTAACTTAAGCGAATTTCTCAAAATTTTTTTTCAGAGTTTAGTGTTATAAAATTTTTTATGAATTTTATTTTTTGGTGTTCTTTCTGTTGTATTTGTAAATAGTTACTGGAAAATTTTAAATTTTACAAATTTGCGATTTTTTTCAAAAATTTTTTTTACTTAAGTAGATTGCTTTTTCCAATTAAAGTGATTTGTTTTAATTAGGCGATTTTAAAAATATAAACGCTTTTAAAAATTTAAGCGATTTTTTGTCAATTCACATATATGTATATCAATTTATGTTTAAAATTTGATTTTCATGTCAAATAAATATAAAATTATATAAAAAACTATATTTAAATATGAATTGATATATAAATAGAATTGGTGAAATTGGCCGTAAGTATCGTAATATTTAAAAGATTTGTAATTTAAGAAACGATTATAAATGTTGTTTGGCGACTTTTACAAAGTTATTCGAATTTTTCAGGTTTGCGTGAAACTTTAATGTTAATAACGACAATTGTGAACTTTCTTGGCCATTTACATATTGTCCGATTTAGTTTTAATAGATTAAAGTTCAAAAAAACATTAAGTATTTTTTGGTAGTTTGTTTTTTGAATAACAAAATATTAAAATATATTAAAAAATAAAATTATTCGTAAAATAACTACAATTTTTTTTCAATTTAAACAGTACGGAAAACCAATTTAATAACCCACAATCAGTAACTGTCATAATTTTATGAGTGAACACTAACACATTGTACACAAACATAAAAAAAAACAATATACGGTACACAACGATTGTGGGCTGATTAATATAAATACTAATATAATGTACCGATCTTGTTTTAGCGTTTGTGTAGTGCTCTTTTAGCATACGCGTTATGTATTTGATTGAAAAAAGCCAAATGAAGCAAATGTATAGTCAGCACAGCACATACAATCAAGGTTCACTACGCGTTCACTAAAAAAAACACAGAACGCGTAAGTTCGTTCTGTACCGTATTTTGTTTGTGTATTAATTCACAAACACAAAATAAAGTTAAAGAGTTAACACTACGTTAGTGTACAGTTTTTTAGAACTCTGGTTGTAATATTTTCAAAATTATATCTTAAAAAATTTCTCAAGAAACTGAATAAAAAACAAATAATCGATTTTTCTATTGTAATGAAAACTTTTATTGATAAGATTGAATTAGTATTCCAGATAAATAAAATTTGTCTATTCTTCAATTTTTCTGTATTTAATAATTAATTTAAGCCGAACATTTTTTAAGGAAACCCCGACTACAACCGCGATAATCTTGTCGGTGATGAATTGCAACTTTTTGAAGATTTCTCAACCAAATCTCTTTCATTCTGACTAACGCTCGTTTCGCTGCAGTTTTCTTGACTCATAATGGCGTTATCTTTTTCCAGATTAGTTGTCCCTGAGGTCTGCGGATTACAGTGCTGTTTTGAAGTCTTCTTTTGTAACTTCTTTCGACCACTAATGATGCTTCCAGTTTCTTCGAAATTATCTTCAGGCTCAGTGGCATAACCACTAGTTTCGTAATTATCAAGCAGATTGGGGCAATTTGAGTCCAACTTAAAATCAAAATTTTTATTAGTTACAGTGTGCTCAGATTCCCTTATTTGGCCACCATCACTATTCGAACCGTTTGAAAGGCTCTTACCTACAGAAATGGGTATCCCAGAAGGGGTTAGACCTAAAATTTTATATTTTCGGGGAGAAGAGAAATTTTGGGAGGTAACACTTTTTTGAGATATATTTTCAATATTTTCTAGAATTAAGTGTGGTTTGAGGGGTTTGACTGCTTTAGGTGGTAAAAGTTTTTGGGGTCCATCGGATTTTTGAGAATCAAAAGAGTCTAGATGTGAAAAACCAGGAGGAAGTGGTGCTGATTGCATGTGGTGTATAGGGGAAGCAGTAGATTCATAATGAGTTTTTAAACCTCCAGATGAAATTTCGGGAGCATATTTTAAAGGCATCACAATAGCTTTTTCCTCCCTCTCTCTCCCCAGACTCTGACTTTCTTCTCTATCCTTATTACCCCCCGCTTCACTACCATCCAATTGAACATTATCTGTCAGACAATCTTCATTCATTACACTAACAGGATGGTCAAGTTGTTCCTCTTTTCTTGTGCTGGAATATGAATTTTGATGCACGATTTTATGGGCTGTATCCACATCCCTGTGACAACAACGACAGCAAATACACCTCAAAAATTGAACATTATTTGTTTCCATTTCATCCCCCCAATTCGAAGAAAAAACTTTGTTTTCTTGTTTTTTCTCTGTTTCACATTGACATTCTTTGTCTTGACAGGCGTTTCTTGTATTTGATAATTGATTGATTGTTTGATTTTCCACTAGATTTTGTATCAATGAACGAATTTGTTCGAAATTATTTTGATTTTGCTCAGTCATTTCTGCAAAAAGCAAAATATAATATTAATTATAACAAAGTTTTCATAAAAGGAAGAAAAGTTCAAAACTTGGAGGGTGGACACTAAATTACCGGAAAGAATTGCTTGGGGGATTGATTGCAATTATTTTTGTTTTTCGGAAATAATTGAAAAGAAATTGGAAAAAATAAATAATCAAAAAAGAAAGTTTAATGTTATGATAAAGACAAAATAGAATGAAAAGGAAAATTTAATATTAAAGATTGTTACGGTATTGGGAAAAGGAAGTAAAATTCAAGAGAAAATATTATTTAACACTTATAAAAAAGATGAATATTTAGACATTATCGGCCTTTTGCAAAAATCTTTTTTAAAATTTAAATATTTTGCTATTAATATTAATTAACATGTTTTGCACATTGGCTTAGAACTAATCTTTCCTAGGCAAATTTGAGAGACATTCTAAAATTTTCAAATATATTTCCTTTACCAGCATAAATGGTGTAACTACTACCCAGAAATAATTATCTAAGGCCCCATAAATTCATGGTTCCTAAGTTAATCTTGTCATTGTCTAGTCACGCTCCCGTTCGAAGAGCTCAATAGAAAATAAATTTTTTGGCGTCAAATGGCTTTAGGTTTTCTTATGCAAGTAGAGGTACAATATTCGGCTGTCGGCATTTATAAACTTATTTAATTGATCTTAGGCATTGCTATTTGTTCAAATAAATTAAATTAAATAATATTTAGCATTGATTTGTATTGAGGGGGATTCCCCGGGATCCCGGGAAATTGAAAAATAAAAAATATTAATTTTTATATACTTCATACTCTGAGTACCAATTTTATTTACAAGACCAGCTCTTAAAAACAGGAAAAACTGCAGTAATTTTGTAAATAATTGAAATTAAAATCTCGTTCGATTTCAATTCCACTTCATTTCGATTTGTAGAACAAATAAATTCCTATGATTAAAAAAACTATTCGATTTTACCAAATTTGGCACAGCCAAATATAAAACGCAATCATTATAACTAAAAAATTTTTTACTCACTGTCGATCATTTCGCTGCACAAAATTTTCATAGCAGCCTGACTTTTGTCCAACTTTTGATTCACATTCTCAAAATTTTCCGAAGCTTGGCTGTTAAATTCTTTTAACTTGTAGTCGACAGATTTTTGTACGGATTCTAAAATATTATCACAAACAATATTTAAAAAATCTGCACAAGAATCCTCTAACGCCTTTTGCATGTTCGACGTTGAAGAATTTTTATTTTCTTTCAAGCCAGGCTGAAGCATTTTAGTACTTTGAAGCGAATCGAAATGATTTGGATTATTAAAATCAGCTTGGTCTTCATTTTCTGGCTCTTCTTCATGAATAACATCCAGTTGTGGACAACTTTTGGAGGAGGAAAATGATTGTCTAGCTGCTTTTAAGGAACTGTTTTGACAGCAATTGCAGTTACATTTGATTTCTTGCATAGTGACATGGCCTGAAGAGTTATATTTCTGAGAGGCAGGATTAAAACGCAAGTTTTGGTTGGTGTTTCTGTTATAATCGTTATGTGTATCAAAAGAATTAAGGGAATGATTTGAAGAGCTTCTAAGAACATTTTCCTGATTTTGCAAAGTCTTGCCAGGGTATTTCTGATGTTGACGATTGCTTAAGGATTTTCCATTTGAATGATTGCTTTTAAAACTATATCGTGCACCTGGTTTTCCGTCGCTGCTCCCAGGGTAGTTCAAATTAATGGGTACATTGTTATGTGTCAAAAGTCTTAACTGTATTCTCTCTTCTCCAGCACAATTATCCAAAGCTTTGCAAGAGCATTCATATTTACAATATGCATTGGAATCCTTAAGTGTATTCCTTTCGGCACTCTTTATACCGACAACACTTTCGGAGAATGATGAATACATTCTACTGCTTCCTCTATGGCTGACTCGTGGACTCTCAACATCTGTGCTGTATCTGCTAGACTTTCTAGTACCCAAAACAGTTTTATCTTCTGCAGTTTTATCTTTCGCACTAGTTTTATTGATTTTTTTCGTTTTTGGAATTTTCTTTTTTAGTTTTGCGGAATTTTTATTAGATGACGATTCGTTTGTTGCACTTAATTTTGGGGGCATTTTGGAAAATTTTCTATACGTTTTAGGAATCAATGATGTCGCCTTTGAATAATTGCACCAGTTATTAAAATTATAGAAATTTTCGGTAAAACAGCAGCAATTTTATTGAAAGTTTTTATTTAAAATTCTGGATTTTTTTTAAGAAAACTTTAAAATTGTTAAATATATTTATAGCCTCATAAATTTATTTGAAAAAAAAAACGGCGAAAATTATTTTAACAAAGCGGGATTTTTGTCTATTGAATTTGTACGAAAAGTTTTGTGTGAAAGCAAATAAAAAATCCAATAATGAAAAACTGACATTTTCATTAAAAAAAATATCAAAAAGTTGAAGCTTTCAGCAAAACATTTTAAACTTTATTTTAAGTGACGCAACAAAAAAAAAATTTTAATTCCTGAACTTGGTAATACCGATTTTGTAATATTTTAGTTTTTTAAAAAAAAAAAAAGTATTTTCTTTAAAGAAAATTTAAAACATGCTTCCACAGAAGCAATTTTCTATAGAAAAACTTTTGTCGAAAACAAGAAAATTTTCTATGGAAAAACTTGTCTCGAAAACGAGAAAATTTTCTATAGAAAAACTTGTATCGAAACCGAGAAAATTTTCTATAGAAAAACTTGTCTCAAAAACGAGAAAATTTTTTATAGAAAACTTGTCTAGAAAATGAGAAAATTTTCAATAGAAAAACTTGTCTCAAATAGGAGAAAATTGTCCATACAAAAATGTGTCTCGAAAAATTTTTATGTAGAAAAACTTGTCTCGAGAAAATGTTCTATAGAAAAACTTATCTCGGGAAAATTTTCTATAAAAAAAACTTGTTTTAAAAACGGGAAAATTTTCCATAGAAAAACTTGACTCGAAAACGAGAAAATTTTCTATCGAAAAACTTGTCTCGAAACCGAGAAAATTTTCTATTAAAAAAATTGTCTCAAAAACGAGAAAATTTTCTATAGAAAAACTTGTCTCGAAAATGAGAAAATTTTCTATATGATAACTTGTCTCAAAAAGGAGAAAATTTTCTATAGAAAAACGTTTTTCGAATTTGTAGATTAAGGTTACCCTCGCCACATCCGACCTTATTAAACTCATTCGTCGATTGATTGATGGAAGGTAAAAAAATTTTTCTATAGAAAAACTTGTCTCAAAAACGAGAAAATTTTCTATAGAAAAACTTGTCTGGAAAATGAGAAAATTTTCTATAGGATAACTTGTCTCAAAAAGGAGAAAATTTTCTATAGAAAAACGTGTCTCGTAAAAATTTTCTGTAGAAAAACTTGTCTCGAGAAAATTTCCATAAAAAAAACTTGTTTCAAAAACGGGAAAATTTTTCATAGAAAAACTTGACTCGAAAACGAGAAAATTTTCTATAGAAAACTTGTCTCGCAAACGAGAGAAATTTTTCTATTGAAAACGAGAAAATTTTTTATAGAAAACTTGTCTCGACAGCAAAAAATCTTTCTTCAAAAAGGGCAAATATGTTGCAGATATTTTGAATTTAAAGGAGAAGAAATTCGAATTTGTATCTCAAAGAAAAACGCTACAGCCAACTTCAAGTAAAAAAGTGTGAGAATCACAAAACATAACAGAATTATGGAGTTCATGAAACTGAGTTCCCCTCCCCAATGTTCTCACCCCTCTCAATAATAAACTCAAGAATTGCTCCAACAAAAATTGCAAGAATGGACGATGACAAAGTTAAATTTGATAGATTTAGGTTACCCTCGCCACATCTGACCTCATTAAACTCATTCGTCGATTGATTGATGGAAGGTAAAAAAAAGTGATATTTTATTAAACTTTAGATAAAAGGGTTGTAAAACTTGTATTTTTTTCTTTGCGAAAATTTAATTAAATATTGCTTCGTACCATGTTCTAGCTATTCTTTTTCCTCGTTCTCTTTGTTATTGTTCTCCTTATTATCATCATCATCATCATCACTTTTCTTACAATATTTACAGTAGTCCCGGTGTATAGGGGGACGGCATTTACACCAGAATGATGAATTGAATTCCTGGCACAGAAAAGTTCTTTCACATTCAGTTTGATTGGAGCATGTTGGTGAACAATATTGACACTGATGCTGGTTTCCTGAGGAACCGTTTGCTCCTGAACGGTCTCGACAATTTTTTGAACGTTCAGCACGACAATCAGGGAACATGATGTAGGATTAATTTAGATCTGAATTAATTATTGCAAAAAACTTCAATTGATATTTTAATGATTTTTGTCCATAAAGTGATTTGGCTTGAAGAAACTTTTCCGAGGATTTGTCTTTTTTTTTTTAAATACCAAATAAAATTTTGTACAAATTAAGCCGAAAAGTGAAATTTTTTTTATTGAAATTTTATTTATTTATTTGCTTTAGCCGACATTTATGTATTTTATTTGTTGAATGGCTTTTAAACTGTGATTTTACAGTGGATAACAAAAATAGTCCGGTATTAAAGAAACAGGGTTTAAAAAAATATGTTTACAGTTTGTATTTTAAATGTTGGTTTTTTATTTCGTTAATACTTTGAATAAATTTTTTTGTATTACACTGTGCTAGTCGCAATATTTAACACGCTGGAAGCTAATTCGGGTGCGCAGAATTTAATGGTAATAGTCGTTGTTAACGTTATCGCTCGTATTTGCGATTAAAAATTTCAATGCTTTTGAAAAAAAAATAACGAAAAATTATATTTAACAGAGTTGGATTGATTTAAATTGAACAATTGATCTAAAAGTATAAAAAATATGGTTTTATGGTGCCATAGTGTTGAAATTTTTAATCGCGGATGTCGCGAATACAAGCGCTAACAATAAAAAATTAGTATTCAATTGTATTCCGTGTACTCAAATTATCTTTACTGGTAGGGTGCCCAGCTTGTTAAAAAAAAATGTGCAGAATTGGTGCACAGTGTTATTAAAAGATTTTCAATCTCTTTCTTGCTCCATCTTATTGGATTTCTCTGGTACTTTTTCTTGCAACTCCACTTCAGAATATTTATATTTTTTTAGGATTCTTGCCACAAAGGGAGCCAACAACTTTCCATCTACTTTGGTAACATCATTGAATCCAAAATACAGAGAAGCCAAATTGGAAGCCACCAACACGATGCAGGCCCCCAACGTGGTATACCATAAAAAGGATATATGATAAATGGCGCTACCCTGGTTGGGAAGACTGTAAAAGAAGAAATAATCAAAAGAAAAATAATATTAATAAAATTCTTTTATTCGTTATCTAAAACAAACATACTATTCCGATGTAGAGTTTAAATACTTGGATTTATCAAACTCATATTCACATCCCTCTATAGAAATGGGTAATTTCGGATGACGAAAAGTTCCAGTAACATTTGCTATCTGAGCATTTACGCAAATCCAAGCCATGCTAAGAAACGAAATAATACTGCCCGTCAAAACGCTCTGTAATAAATGACATATACACATTAGCCCCTACTCGTGTTTCAGTGTACAAACCATTTTACCTTTTCATTAATCCAGGGCATAAGCATACCCACCGTGAATATTCCCAACATGGGTCCATACAAAATGGACTGCAACGTGGCTGACAACTGCAAAACCATTCCTAATTTTTCCACCACATAGACCAGGGCAATGGAACTTAGGCCAAATACCACCACTACCAAACGCATAATAATCGCCGTGGTGCGTTCACTTAATTCCTTCTTCAAATTGGACTTGACAAAGTCTTCCAAAACCACAGCTGCCAGAGAATTTAAATAGGTCGACAAGGAACTTAAGGCCGCACTAAAAACTCCAGCCACAAATAGACCAGGCATACCGGGAAATTTACCCAAAACATCCATGACTAAAACCGGAATCAATTGGTCTCTGGCATGGGCCAACTTTAAAGAGATAACATTTTCAGTTTTTATCTTAATTAACTAATTCCGTATAAGTCTCTTAATCTTACCCCTGTAGCCATTGGATCACAATCATAGTAGGTGGCATATGCCAGCAGACCCACATAAATGCACACCATGTACAGCAGTGTCAGACCAATTGAAAATGTGTACAAAGTTTGCTTAATCTTCTCGATATTGGGTAAAGACATAAATCTCTGAATGGTCGGTTGATTAATAGAAGTATTTTGCAATTTAAAGAATGTTCCACCCACAAAAACTGAAAAGATGCTCATCCGTACGGTGGGATCCAAAGTTAATCTAGTTTGCGGGGTATTTAAAATTATGTTACTTAACAAAAACTCTAATAAAGCTTACTCAGGAAAATTAAGACGTCCACCTTCTAAATTGCGTTCCCATAATACCTGAATACCTCCAATATCGATAGTACCTTTGATCATAAGCACAATCATAGAGGCAAACATAATAACACTTTGTATAACATCCGTCCAAACGACACCCTTAATGCCGCCCTAAAGAGAGAGAAAATTTAAGATGTTAGAAACAAAATTGGTACTCTCCCTAAAGGCCGAGATTCACCATCCTACACAATCATATGATTCCTTCATCTGAACGAATTCTATCCGACAAATAAAATTTCAGCAAATTCTGCTGTCAATGCCACACAATCCCACAAAAAAGATGCAATCTCAAGTGAGCCAGCTACTACAAAAAAAAATGCAACTCTGATCGCATAGAATCGTACGACCGTATAGGATAGTGTATCGCCAGCTTAAGAGAAAATATATAAACTCTCAATCTATCAATAATTTGATCGAGCAATACTTTTTCTATAGAATATTTAACGACAAGTTTTTATTCAAAAACAACCAAGAAATTATCGTCGGTCAGGCCCGAAAATGTTTTGAGAGGGTAACCTATAGCTAATTATGGATCCGGCCAAATAAAATTATGTCACGAGGTCATGATTAATATAAGAGTTCTTTGTGCCGAATATTGTTTATATATTTTCATCTATATGCGATTTTTGGAAAAGGGGTTTATATGGGATCAATTCACGACCTACTGCTACTATTGCAAAAAAGCTGCTATAAAAGCTATCGCCGTTAATTGTTTATCAATGCCAAAGCTTTCAAGGAAGTAACGGCATTTAAAGCTATTTTCGGAAGTGGTATTTGTATGGGAGCTATGCTCAAATATGGACCGATTTTTAATTAATTTGGTAAGACGATTTATGTTGCAAAAATAAATTTAATATTAAGATAAATTTAATAACAAACTAAAAAAATAGTTTATAGCCACAAAGACTATTCCGGAAAGAAGTTTGTATCGGGACTATGTAAAATTATGGACCGATTCTCACCATTTCCAATACATATATATATTATGTCTCATGGTTCCTAAGAGGAACAAAGGGCCATGAAATTAGGGGATGGGGTCTTTTACAGAGAGGCGGTTATGATGAAAGCTATTTGTCTGATAAAATAAATAAAATCCAAGAAAGCAAGAAGCGATTCTTTTGTTCTGAATTTTCCAAGCAGCTCACTTCTTCCAGTTTACACCAAGTATCCCCTGGTAATGTAGCATCAGGCATCTGTATAACTGCAACAAGAGCGACAAAGCGGACAGTTGAGCAGCCTGAATGGCAGGCTGAAACCAATGCGTCTCAGGCAATAAGGTGACAGGCAAAGTCAAACATCACTAAAACACAGCTGTTTGTTTTGACGTTTTACTAATTTAATTTTTACGATAAGCCTGCCTAAAGGCTGTCGACAGCCCCAACACTAGAATCGGACAAGGTTGCCTAATAAGTCGCTTTGTCTTAAGCTATTTTTTATATCTGATACCTCAACCAATATGAATCAAATCATATCCAATCAAATTTTATCTAGGTCGTCTCAGAAAGTGATTCTGAATCAATCGCTATACAAAAAGGGTATTCTGCGTTTGTGCTAATGTGTATAAAACATAAAAAACCCACGTTTAAGTAAACCTATCGACTTTTAATTGTTTTTCTGGGTCTATCTAACGATGTCCGTCCATCCGGGTGGCTGGTTGTCCACCGATGTTAACCTTGTGCGCAAAGTACCGGGGCCAAATTACGGCATTCGATATCGATCGAAACTACTATAACACATTTTAAATGAGACATTCGATTGATATCGAATACCGCAATTTGGCCACAGGTTTTGATGATGATATGATGAAGTTTGTTACATACGTTTCAATTGTCATTAGGACTAAGCCTATTAAAACTAATACAAATAGTTTTTAGAATCAATTTGGTCGAAAATATATATTTTTGCAATCGGTTCTTATTAATCCACAGCTACGATACAAATATATGTAAATGGTATAATTTTGTAATTGTCGGACCCATGCAAACCCGCTGTCTAAAACCGCTTAAGGACGAACAAATGTCATACAGATGTTAATATCTAGATAGTATTCGGCACAAAGAACTCTTATACAGTAGAATCCCGATAATTCGTAATCGCGAGGGACCGAATTATAGGGGTTTTCGATTTAGCGGGGTTTCGATTTAACGGGGTCAAAATAAAATAAATTCGAATTAACAAAAAATCATTCTTTCCATTTTTCTGTTGTTTTTATTACGAATTATAAGTGGCAGTTAGCAAACAATTACGATTTATAAGAGGCAAAGAAGATTTTATTTGAAAAAAAATTACGAATTAGCGAGGGGACCAAAATGTATGGAAATTTTACGAATTAACGAGATTTTTTCAAGGGACCGACAGTTTATTATGAATTATCGGGAATTGCGATTTATCGGGGTACGAATTATCGGGATTTGACTGTATTAATCTTAACCTCATCATATCATTTCTTTTGATAGGTCCATGATCGCCCATGGCGAAAAGTTTCTGTATACACTGTATGTATTGGACTTGACCAGTGTTGCTAATTTAGCATATATTTCATGCAAGATCTCGCATTTTTTAAAGTTATTTGGCATGAAAAAAACTGATTAAGCATGTAGCATATTTTCTAGCATTATTTAAAAATGTTTAGCATTTTTTTAGTTCTTGTGGTATTTTTAATATTTTCTCTTCTAACATTGAATTAAATCTAAAAAATGTAAATGTTCATTAATGTGGATATAAATAAACATTTTCAAAAATTAGTAAAACCTATTCACAAAAGTTTCACCATCCATCCCTTTTAAAAGAATTTGTTACAATATTCAGCAGAGGCGGTATAAAGTTAATGTGCTGTGCACAGTTCGGCTGCACCTGTCGATCATCTGACAATCCTTTGTATATGGTAATTTGACACCTCGTCGCGGAAAATGAAGGACAAACTGCAGTATATTATAAAAAATCTGCTTGACCCTTATTTTAATGAAAATTGTTTATATAATTATTTTTAGCATTTATTTATCATTTTTTTTAACAAAATCTAGCATTTTTCCTCAATAAGTTTTGGCAACACTGGGCTTGACTGACTACGTTTTCTTACTTGTTTCTTTAGAAAATTGTTTTCACCTGAAAGAGTTTCGTAGTTTCGATAAAGAAAGTTTAATTTTCTGTAATGGTAAACTATTTTTGACAGAAATTTGCATCTTTAATTCTAAAGGCAGAATAAGCCGGCCGTAGCTGTGGAAATGTAAATACATATAACCATGTCAGGTGATCGTTTCTGTTGTATGAACAGCACTGTAAATGCTTAATTGACTGAAATGACACGTAAAAAAGTACAAATGGTACTTTTTCTGCCCAGCGGTCGCAATTTGAACATATTTAATTCCAATCACTGTCTGTGTTGTTAAAAGTTTCCTTATGCTTTCCTTACGTTTATATGTGAAAAACAGATGACACTTTTTTACATATTCTAAAAGTGTAATCACGTGTCTACAGTGCGGTACGTGTTATTACATTACAGTTACAGCAACGAGGCCTTAAAGAGTATTACTTTTTAATAGTGTTCAAAAAAAAAAACTCACCACACATGTATAAAATGTACAAATTACAATAACCATTGGCGTTATAGTGTGTAAATCAATGCCACTAACTAAAAATTAAATTTAAACATGAATTTTATTAATTTGTTTTAAAATGATCTCTTTAATGTTCGCTTACCTTGACTAAATGTTAAGGCCGGTACATAAACAGCAATTGGCAGCCATAACACCTTTTTTTAAGGAAAATCACATACGGAATTTATTTTAATAAATTGATCAACAATTTAAGGCTCGAGAGTAGACGAAAATACTTACAGTTTTTAAATTGAAGAGAGCTGCACCAAATATACGCATACGACGACTGAAACGTTTTTCAAAGTACTGCGAGTATAAAAGAGGAAAAAGAATTTATAATTTTTTTTTTTTTTAATATTAATTGTGAACTTATTTATTACTTATTTTGGGAATTTAGAGGCGAAATATTTCAAATATAATAATATAAAGCATTTGCATGCATTTTTGTTGAATATTCAGCAGTTCACTAATTACCCTACAAGAAATTTTGGTGTTAAGAAAATGAAAAATGTGACTACTCGCTCATTAATTTCTTGTAGGGTAAATTTTTATTAATTTAAACGATGCTGTTCTTCTTCATTTTCTCGATTTTTAAAAGAAACTTAAGAAAATGCATAAATATATGCTTAATTAAATAAAAATAAAATAAAAAAAGTAGAATTTTTCTAATATGATAAATGTGAAAGTGTGTATGTTTGTGAATTTGTGTGTTTGTGTGTTTGCGGCGCAATCACGCGTAACCCGTTTAATGGATTTGGATTACATTTGGTAGACGGTAAGCATATGGCCCATATTAAAATAAAGGGTACTTAAGAGGTAAAAACGGGTAAAAATTGGTACTTTTTCTCCTTTTGATATATTTGGTAGACGGAGAGAATATGGCACAGATCAAAACCTAAGTTACTTTTGACGCTGTAAAATTTATACTTTTTCATTTTTTGATAAATTTGGTATACAGATGCAATTAGGTCCAGAAAAAATGTAGGGTGCTTACAAAAAGGCAAAAAGAGGATAATATTGTAAAATTGTCCATTAACATACAGTGTACTTTCTGCGGGCATAAAATTGGGAATAGCTGGTACTTTTGGTACTCTTTTACCTTTAGTATATTTTTTTTCTTTTCAATAATTTTTTTTATAGAGATAGCATATGGCCGAGTTTAAAAGATAGGTTATTTTTTAGAGGTAAAAATAAAGGAAAAATCTTACTAATGGTTCTTTTTCTCTTTTTGATAAATTTGGCATACAGATATGGTTTAAGGCACTTTTTCAGAGGCAATAACGGGTTAAAATTGGTACTATTTCTGTTATCGATAAATTTCGTATGCATACAAATTATAGCCTTCATTAACATGCAGTGTACTTTCGGGGGGCCTAAAATTAGGAAAAGCTGGTACTTTAAGTACTCTTTTACCTTTATTACACATATTTAAATATAGGGTGAAAATGCTGAAAAAATTGGTACTTTAGGTAGTTCACGATATATTTGGTATGGAGATAGCATATGGCCCAGATTAAAATATATATATATATATATATATTAGTTCCTTTAAACTCCTACAAGGAGCATAGGGCCAGATTAAAATATAGGGTACATTTAAAGCGGTAAATTTAGTATACAGATTGCTTTTGGTCCATTGCTTTAATTTTCACGTGAACGAGCTATAATCAGTCCCAGTAAAAAAAAATTTGGGTTTTTTGAAGCACTTAAGAGAAAAAGCGCATAAATGAGCGCTTCAATAAGAGAGCTTTTATACTGCAGTAAAATAAAAAATAAAGTATAGAAAAAAGCTGCTATTTTAGTGATGACAACGATGATGTTTTAAAGCGAAAAAAAAAAATAGATAATGGTTTACGAAAATGATTGAAACAATGCGTTTTAGCAATTAAAAGCAATACATCAATGAATATGTTAATATAGTTAGCCCTTAAAAGGGCGCTTAAGGAGTGCTTTGTTTGCATGTTAAAAAAGCGCTTGTTGTCAGCAGAAAATAGTCCTCCAAACCGGTAACACTCCATACAAAAATCAGGCATCCCATCAGCAGGTTTGAAGTGATTTGAGGTATGAATTCATCCATAAAACCTGCTCCTTTTGGAGCACATTTTTACTGGGGTGTTATTCTTCAGTTTTATAAATTTTTTTTTTGTTTTCAAGACAATTAAATAAAAACAAGGCATTTGCACTTGACAAAAAGTGGTTTTTATAGCCAACAATACAAACGCCGGTTTCAGCTTAACCTAAATTACAATATTTTAATGTGACTAATTTCACAATGTTATACACATTAAAGTCTCTTAAAAATGGTTTTAATTTAACCCAAAAATTATTTATAGTTTTTTTGATTTCGTTTTAATCACTGTCGCAAGTGAATGGTCGCACGTGACATTTTTTTGTTGTCAGCAGGATTCTCTTTTTACGCAATTGTATATAATGAAGCTTAAAATGTTTTTAATAAGCAGAAGTATGCAATGTATTAGGTTTGCTCGGTGGCCGAATTTCGACCACTTGACTATGTATATATATGTATGTATGTACATTAGGGTGTCCCATTAACAACAAAAACTTTAGGATCATTCTTAATTTGAATAATCATAAGGCTAAGAATTTTTGAGTTTTTTTTTTCGATTTTTCGGAGGTGGTTTAGAGGTCGCGCAAATTGATTTTGTACCAAAAATCGACCTTTTTGGGCTTTTTTTTGAATTTTGGTTGAAAATTGGTAAAAAAAAAATATAAATGATTCTTCAGCTTCTGAGTCAATATTCTTAAAGAAAATTTTCCGATCTTTAATTTTATGTGCATAAATAATAAGTTTCGTCAGGGATTTTCCACATTTTGATACATTATATAACAGTTTTTCGTAAATTTTCAGCAAATATGAAAAAAAATGCTTAATAACTTTTAAAATTTGTACGAAGACTAAAAAAACTAATGATGCAGTTTAAAAGATTGAGAGGAGCGTATCGGGACATTGGCATAGGTACCAATTTTTAATATATACTCTTAAAATAAATGAGATAAACTCCAGCAAGGCATCAATTTTTGAATTTTGAATGAAAGGTTGTAGTTGGTTTCGAAAAATGCATATTTTTAGAGAGTATATAATTTTCATCATCCAGCGAACTCGGTTAATGGCTCCAGGAGAATTTATTGTTGGATGGGTCTCAGGTCTGTTATGTATGAGTGGTAAGTAACTATTATTTTATTTGTAAAAACATTTTCTAAATCCAATTATTTAAAGTTTAAAGCAATGCAAACCTAGTTCACACCTTATAGTATTATACATTTCATACAATTTGTACAAAGCTTTAAAAGGGTATAACTTATAAAAAAAAATATAAAAAATGTTTACATAAATAAAATTTTATGTTTGCCTACGAAAATATGATAAAATAAAGCATTGTCAACAACTTATAATTTTTTTGTTTCGGTGGAAATGTCCATATAAATTTTGGGGGTAATTTTGTTGTTCACATCACCTTGCGTTGAGAAAATTTTCATATAAAATTTTTTCAACGCAAGGTGAAGTGAAAAACAATATACCCCCTTTATGTCTGAAAGTAATTGTTGTCTTTTTAGAGCCAATTTTATTAAAAAAAAGTCTTGTCTTTGCAAAGATTTAATAAGGATAATGGTGTTTTTTTAAATCTTCGATATTTTTTCTAAATTATGAAAAGAATGTAAAACAATTTGTTCTATAAGTTTCGACACAATGTCCTTTATTTATGTGTAAAAAAAACATTCAATCTAAAAAAATTTTCTATTAAATAAAATATACACGAATGTATTCTACTTTTACATAAAGTTTAATTGTCAGAAGCATTTTTGCCATTTCTCAACTTTTCTTTCTCCTCCAGAAAATCAGCTTTCAAACGAATTTCTGATCCCACAAAAACTTTATCCATATTAGTGGCAACACTGCTGTACTTATATTTATTCATGAATCTTCTCAGTATGGGTGTAATCAGTTTCGGATCCACTTCACTCGAATCTTGGAAGCCAAAATAAAAAGATGACAACAGAGCCACAATAATAGTGATGGCGGCACCAATTCCGCCATACCACAAAAAGGAAACGTGATGCAAAGGAGTGCCATTCAAAAGAGGCTCGGGGGTGCTTTAAGGAATGATTAAAATATTTTACTATTAACTTCTTTAAACATTGCAAGCCAAAAATAAAAATTACCTTAAAATTGTTTTATTAAATGGCTCAAAGTCATAAGTACAGCCGTCTACTGATACCGGTTTAATGGGGAATATCAAAATTCCGAGCGCACTATCGATTTGTGAACGTATGGCAACATAAGCTATGAACAGGGCCGAAGAAATGCAACCGATTAGAACACTCTGCAATAAATAAAGCTGTAGTATTTAAACAATGTTTTTTATTTGCAAAATTCAAAATATCTCACCTCCGTTTTAATAAATGGCATTGTCATGCCCACGGTAAATATACCTAATATGGGACCGATTGCGATTGAATTCACAGTGGCTGACAACTGCATGACCATGCCCAATTTCTCCACAATTTTAACCAACGCCATGGCTGAGACCCCAAAAACTAAAACCACCATTCTTAAGAAAATGGCAGTTTGTCTTTCGGTTAGCGGTTGGCTGCGATAAGGTTCTACAAAATCCTTTAGCAAAACACCCGACAAAGAATTCAAACATGTAGACAGAGAACTTAAAGCAGCACTAAAAACTCCGGATACAAATAGGCCGGCAATACCAGGAAACGCACCAGCAATTTGCATCACATACAGAGGAACAATTTGATCTTTAGCACGAACCAACTAAAAAACCAAAATGTTAGTTAAAATAAAACCAGTTGCCTTCAATTGCCCTTCTCCTTACCCCTGTCGATATCGGATCACAATCGTAATACGAAGCAAAAGCCAGCAGACCCAAATATATACAAAGACCCAGTAAACAAACTAGACCAACGATAAAAGTGTACAGGGATTTCTTAACGTCTGCCATGCTACCCAAAGACAAAAAGCGCTGTACAGCTGGCTGATTAATACAAGTGCCCTGCAACTTCAATAAGGTGCCGCCTACGAAAACTGCAAAGAAACCCATGCGCACGGTGGGGTCGAAAGTCCATCTATTTCAAAAAAATAAAGCACATATACATTGTATATCAATCATTATTTTATTAGCTTATCAAGAAACTTACTCTGGTGCCACCAATCTACCACTTTCCATATTTCTCCTATACACTTCATCCATGCCACCAACATCGACAGTACCCTTGATGCATACAAAAGCTAGCGAACCCACCATTATGAAGCTTTGCAAAACATCAGTCCATATTACCCCTTTAATGCCACCCTGTAACAATTATTATATTTTCTCAACCATTTTGATTTTGGATTGAAACACTTTATTTGCTACTTACAATGCAGGTATAAATTGTACAGACTAGACAGACTACTGGAATGATTGTGTACAAATTAATGCCGGTAACTGAAATTTTTAAAATTTAATTACTTTTATTGTTTAACAGGAATGTTTTGAGAAAATTACCTTGATTGAATGTTAAAGCTGGTACATAAATAGAAATAGGCAGCCATAACATCTAAACAGAGAAAAATATTTAACTTAAAAATAATTTAATTTTACCAGTTGTCTCAATCGAGAACAAATTTCACGACGATTTTTTTCCATTTCACTTTGAAGGGAGCAAGTTTTTAGCTGAATGTTTCTCAAAAAAAAGTAAATTTGCCTCTAAAGAGAGCAATTGTTTTTAAGAAATATTGTATCCAATGAGAACAAATTTTTTTTTAGAAACTTAATCCTCAACGAGAGTAAGTTTTATAAAGAAATTTTGTTTCTAATGAGAGTAAATTTCCTGCAGAAATTTTGTCTCCAATGAGAGCAAGCTTTTCTATTGAAATATTGTCTTTAATTAGTCTATTGAAAACCTGCTCGCATTAAAGTTTAATGTGAGCAACTTTTATATAGAAATTTTAAGGGATTTTTTTTCTTTATTGTAATTATATTTTTAATTAGAAAAATTTTTCTATAGAAAATTCGTCTCCAATCAGAAAAAAAAAATTGAAAAATATTTGTTCTCCACCAAGAGAATTTTGTCTCTAATTAGTGCAAATATTGTCGTTTATGTGAGCCAATTTTTTATAGAAACTTTGTTTCTTATACGATCAAATTTTGAAGAATTATATGTTTAATTAGAAAAAGTTTTCTATAGAAAGTTTGTCTCCAATCAGAAAAAAACTTTTGATAAATATTTTGTTTAGAAATTGTATCTCTAATGAGAGCAAATATTGTCTTTAATGAGAACAAGTTTTCTATAGAAACTTTGTTTCTAATATAATCAATTTTTGTACAATTTTATGTTTAATTAGAAAAAGTTTGTCCAATCAGAAAAAAACTTTTGATAAATATTTTGTCTCCAATTAGAGAACCCTTTTTATAGAAATGTTGTCTCTAATGAGAGCAAATTTTGTCTTTAATGTGAGGAAATTTTCTACAGAATCTTTGTTTCTTATATGAACAAATTTTGGAGTATTATATGTTTAATTAGAAAAAGTTTTCTATAGAAGTTTTTTCTCCAATCAGAAAAAACTTTAAATAAATATTTTGTCTCCAATTAGAGTTTTTACTGTGAACGAGTTTTCGATAGAAAGTTGGTTTCCATTAAGATAACAATTTAGAGAAATTTTTTTAATTGTAATTTGAAAAAAGATTTATATTTAAATAAATATTTTGTCTCCAATCAGAGAAAACTTTCTAAATAAATTTTGTCTCTACTGAGAGCGAATATTGTCTTAAATGAAAAAGTGTTTTCTATAGAAACATTTTTTCTAAAAAGATGAAATTTTGGAGAAATTTTTTTATTGCAATTAGAAAAAATTTTATATAGAAAGGTTGTCTCCAATTAAACAAAAAAAAACTTTTAACAAATATTTCGTCTTCAATTATAGACAACGTTCTAAAGAAATTTTGTCGCTAATCAGAATAAAAAGTTTTTCTTCAATTATAAAAAACATTCTATAGAAATTCTGTCTCCAATTGAAAACAATTTCATATCATGCATGCTTGTGCCTCCAAAAAAAAAAGAAAATTTTCTATCAAAATTTCATCTCTACAGAAACCAAATTTTGCAAAGGGGGCAAATGAAATTTTGTTCTTAATGAAAGCAAGTTTTGTAATGTTTGTTAAAAATAAAAAGAGAAATAAATATTGTCTCTAAAGGATAAATTAATTAAATATTTTATTTAATCTTTGTCCACACCACGCGTTCTATGTCTTTAATGCTTTCTTGACCTTTTTTCCAGACGCATTCGATGCATGCAAAAGTATTCCTACCTCATGCGTTCGAAACATATATTCATTCATTCTGCGCGTTTGCAGTGTAACTTGTCAATAAAATCTTACACTGATTCTTCTTTTTTGACAACTGCATAAACGCATCAACGCATTGGACGCGTAGGTCACAGGAATTTTCTTCATTAAGAGAACAATTTTTTTGGAAATTATTTCTCGTAAAAGGCAAAACTTTCTGCAGTTAATTTTCTTAGTTTTGTTCTTTTTTTAAAAGATCATATTTAAGCGAAATATATTTTCTAGAGTTAAACATATTTAATACATACCGAACCGAATAAAAACATTACTGAACCAAACAAACGCAGTCTGCGATCAAAACGCATTTCCAAATACTAAAAATATTCAAAATATAGAGAGTTTTTTTATGAAAATAAGAAAATTATTTTTTATTTAATAAATGCAATAATTCCAACATCTAAGGGACGTGCACAAAATGAAACTTTATGGTTTTTCTTTGTGCGTTACTTTTTGATTTTACAATGAAATGACTTTGAAATGAAGTTATTTTGCTGTTGGATTTTAATAAGAAATATATTTTAAAGATTGCGACATGGAGAAAGTGAAATCTCTATGTGTCGTAATGAAAATGATTGAATAAATTTTTATTTAATAAATAAACGGCCAAGTTCACCAAGTTCAGTTAGCTGATAGTTACTAATAACTAAACTTGGTGAATTTTAATTTTTATGATTTATTAAATTTTAATATTAAAACAATAAATTTTACTATAACTGTTATTTTACGAAAAGTATTTGAATAAGATATTTATCATCATTAAGATCTTCGGTCTCCTCTATATAAACATTTTGTAGAGGTTCTTCTTTCAGCCGTACCTAAGCAAGAGCGGAAGGCGGAACATTTCATTATTTCATAATTTAAATTATTATCATTCAATTTCCTTTAACATTTCTCCATTGTGTACTTACAATACAGGTGAATTCAGGTGTAAATGGTACAAACAAAACAAACAATCGTTATGATTTTGTATAGAAATTGGTGCCAGTTACTGAAGTGTTAAGGAGACAATTGGGTCAATTATTAGTTAAGTGTTATTTGTTTTTATTTGGCGGTTAGTCGATAATGAAATTACCTTGATTGAATAATAAAGCCGGTACAGAAATTTCCATATTGTCTGCCAATGGTACTTAGGACAAAACAATTAATATTAAAAACTTAACTAAATGGCCTTAAATAATACCAACCACATTACTTAGACACGAAATTAGGTACACTTTATACAGTACAGTAATTTGCATACATAGAAGATTGCCAAAAATTAAAATTCTTAAAAAAGAAGAAAAAATTATCTCGAAATTAAGTACGTGTGAAATGTAAAGTAAACCATATTCTAACAAACACAATCTTTCCGTTCTAGTCAATCTTCTATGCTTAAATGTATCGAGCCCCAACTGCAAAAATAGCTCAAGCGACATCATTTTCAATTTTGGTTTTTTTTAACAAATGAATTTATTGGCAACACTTGCTTCATCTTATGATGCGATTTTATAGCAAAAACCATTTTAGCTTAAGCGACAACCTTTATACAAAATTTTTATCAAATAAAATAAAAAATACCTTCTCCTGTAAAATTGTGTTTTTGTCGCTTAAGCTTTTTTCGCGGTAAAGGCTCAATATAATTCAGTTCCTATAAAAAAAACCCTCTATTCACAGAAAAAAGATTTAATACAAAAAAACTTCATAAAACAGAAACTTGATTTTATACAATGAAATACTTATTCTATTGAAAATTTTTATTTCAATGAACATACATCTTCTATAGAAAGTACAGTTTTTCTACAGAAAATATTCTTTTTTAAAAATAAAATTTTCAATAGAAATTTATCCCTTTAAAAAGAGAACATTTTCTATATAAAGTTATTCCTTTAAAAGAGAAGAATTTCTATAGAAAGTTATGCCCTTAAAAGAGAAAATTTTCTCTGAAAAATTGTACCTTTAAAAAGAAAACATTTTCTATAGAACATTATCCATTTAAAAGAGAAGATTTTCTATAGAAAGTTATCCCCTTAAAAGATAAGATTTTCTATATAAAATTCTATAAAAAGTTATTTTTTTAAAAGTGAAGATTTTATATAGAAAATTTTCTTTTGAAAAGAGAAGATTTTCTATGGAAAATTATCGCTTTATAAGTGAAGATTTCCTTTAGAAAAGTATCCCTTTAAAATAAGAACATTTTCTATAGAAAATTATCCCTTTTCAAAGAGAAAATTATCCCTTAAAAAGAGAAAATTTTCTGTATAAAATTATAGCTTTAAAATGAGAAAATTTTTTTATAGAAAATTATTCCTTTAAAATGAGAAAATTTTCTTAAGAAAATTATCCCTTCAAAATGAGAAAATTTTTTATAGAAAATTAGCCTTTTGAAATAAGAAAATTTTCTATAGAAAATTGTCCGTTTAAAATGAGAAAATTTTCTGTAGAAAATTAAGCCTTTAAAAAAAGAAAGAGAAGATTTTCTATAGAAAATTAAACCTTTAAAAAAAGAGAAGAATTTCCATACAATAGTTTCTATTTTTAACGAAGAGAGAGAACATTTTCTATAGAAAAGTATACCTTTAAAACGAGAAGATTTTCTGTAGAAAATTGTCTCCTTCAAAGGAGAAGATTTTTTAAAGAAAATAATCCCTTTAAAACGCGAAGATTTTCTATTGAAAATGATCCCTTTAAAAAGCGAAGATTTTTTAAAGAAAATTATCTCTTTAAAAAAAGATAAAAAATTATCCCTTTAAAAAGAGAAAATTTTCTGTAAAAAATTATCCCTTCAAAATGAGAAAATTTAACATAGAAAATTATCCTGTTAAGAAGAGAAAGTTTTCGATAGAAATAAATCTCCTCAATAAGAGAACATTTTCTACAGAAAATTATCTCTTTGAAAAGCGAAATTTTTTTATAGATATTTGTCTCTATAAAAAAACATTTTCTTTAAAAAATTATCTCTTAAAAAAGACAACATTTTAAAACAATGTTGAAGTAAATGACGCAGTCTTCGATTTAATCCCATTTTTAAAACTAAAATATTTTTGAAACATAAAAATTTTGAAAAAAAATCAAAGCCAATAACAAAAATTGTTTAAAACGTTATTACATTTGAGAGCCACAATCACCAAAAACACTATAAAAAAATTCTGTATGACCTCCAAAAGCACTTAAAATACCAGCTTAATATTGAAGAAACATCGCAAAAAAACTCAATTTATTTTTAAGATTTCTAACAATTTATTAACAAAATTTTACTATTCAACATCATCTAAAGATTGTTTTCTCACAATTGTATCTTTTTCTAAATCGAAATTATAAAGAGGTTCTTTTTCTGGAACTTCCTTGATATGGGGCATAACAATGGTTTCCTTCACTACTTGAGGTAAATATTTTCTTATCACAGGTGAAATTAGATCAGGATTAATGTCTTCAGCCTTTGTGCAGCCAAATATAAGGCTGGCTAAATTTGCCACAACACAACCAATAATGCCACCCAAACCGGTGTACCACATAAAGGAAAGGTGGTAGATATTGCGCTCAGAAGGACTGAAAATTTAGGTGGTTAAAACTTTCCTGTTCAACGAATTTCGAAAAATCTTACGTATAATTATGTCTCTCCCAATAGGTGGCATTGTCATAACCATATGTACAGCCTTCTACCGATATTGGCAACTTCGGATGTCTTATTTCGCCACTCATTTGACCCATTTGGGCATTAACACAAATCCAACTCATAGTTGCAAAGGATACAATGCCGCCCAGTAAACAACTCTATTAAAAGAATATAAAATATTAAATATTTGCAGCAAAACTCGCTTGTTTTCTTACCTTTTCTTTAATCCAAGGCATGCATATGCCTGCAGTATAAAAACTCAAAATTGGGCCCATAGTCACAGCTCCTGTCATAGTGGCCATCTGCAGCACTGTTCCAAGTTTCTCCACCAGAAACACGAAGGGAATGCAAGTCAAACCAAAAAAGGTCACTATGGCTCTTAAAAGAATGCCATTTTGCTTGTCCGTTAAGTCTACGAATGGCTTTACTAAATCCTCCGAAATCACACAGGCCATTGAGTTTAAACCAGTGGAAAGAGAACTTAAAGCAGCACTAAATACACCAGCAACAAAGAGTCCAGGTAATCCGGGTACAGCACCCAATATGCGCATTACAAGAACTGTGGGTAACTGATCATCTGCTTGAACCAACTGAAAATGTGAAAATAAATGAAAACATATTTCATAGAAAATATTTTACG
Source organism: Pollenia labialis (assembly GCA_949318255.1). Classification (NCBI taxonomy): domain Eukaryota; kingdom Metazoa; phylum Arthropoda; class Insecta; order Diptera; family Polleniidae; genus Pollenia; species Pollenia labialis. The sequence continues at coordinate 43,867,455 of OX439139.1, forward strand.
CACAAAGTTCCTCCCTAAAAAAATGTTCTTTGAAAAGAAAACATTTCTACCAAAACTGAACTAAAATTTTCTATAGAAAATAGTTTCTCAAAAGGAAAGTTCATTAAATCTCTTTAAGAAATAAAATATTCTATAAAAAAAAAACCTTTTTCATAGAGATAAATATTCTTACAAAAAAATTGAATATTTTCTAAAGAAACTTTCTCTCAAATAAAAGTCGATTTTTCAGAGAAAAATTCTCTTTTTTCCTCTAAAAAAAATTTTACTTTTACAGATAATTTTTCTTAATAAAACGTTGAATTTTTATAGAATTTTTTTTCTTCAGGAAGAGTAGATTTTCTCTTAGAAATATACCGCCAATGAGAGTACATTTGTTGACCATGAGATTTTATTTCTAATAGAATATTTTTAGCCTGAGACAAAATTTTTTATAAAAATTCTTGCTTTGAGAGGAAATTTTTTATAAAAAATTATTCTCCATTGATAGGAAAATGATAAAAATTATGAGCAAAAATGTTCTATAGGAAATTTTCTTATTCATGAGATAAATTTTCTAACGAAAATTCTCGAGTAGGAGAGGAAATTTTCTATGAAAAAGTTTACGCCTCTGAGAGGAATTTTCTGTGGAAAATTTATCGCCTCTAAGAGGAAAATTTTATACGGAAAATGTTCGACTATTAGAAAAAAATATTTTTAAAGAAATATTTGCAGACGAGGGGAAATTATTTATAGAAAATGTTTGCTTATAAAAGGAAATTTCCTAAAGAAAATTAAAGCTTGTGGGAGGAAATTTTGTACATAAAATTCTTAAAAATTTTTTAGACTATGAGAACTAAATTTTTTTAAAATTTCCGCAGCAGAAAGAATTTTTTCTATTAAAATTTATGTCTTTGAAAAGAATTCAATATATGAGAAAAAATTTGTATAGAAAATTTTTCGTCTATTCCACATAGAAAAAATATTCAAAAAACATTATTTTTTTACAGAAAATTTAAATTAAATCAAACATTTACCTTCGTACTTAATGGATCGCAATCATAAAAGGTGGCATAGGTCAACAAGCCCATATAACAGCAGCAAAACAACAAGAATATCAACAAAATCGTAAATAAAATTAGACATTGTTTAACTTTGCCAGAATCGGGCAAAGACATGAAACGTTGTATCGACATTTGATTGACATCATTTGATTGAATTTTATGCAAAACACTACCGACTAAAATAGCCGACATGCCCAAACGCACAGTGGGATCCCAAGTTAATCTAAAATAATGTAAATCTTATTAAAAATGTCCCAAAATTTAAACGCAACACTTACTCTGGGAATTTAAGGCGACCACCTTCCAAATTTCTTTCCAAAACTTCCGACAAGCCACCCAAGTCCAAAGTGCCCTTAATACAAATAGTTAAGATAGTGCCATACATAACGAAACTTTGAACAGCATCGGTCCAAACCACAGCTTTAAGACCCCCCACACAAGTGTAAAAAGTACACACTATACAAACAATGGGCGTTATGGTGTGAACGCCTAAGCCACTTACTTGACTGAAGGTCAGAGCCGGTACATAAATGGCTACAGGTAGATATAAAATCTTTAAAAGAAGATTTAGATTATATGTTTTGTATTAAGTATAGTTGTTTTGTTAAAATTTTACACTTACCATGCCCACTGTGAATAGTATGGAGCAAAAATATCTTATGGATTTTCCAAAACGCATTTCAAAATACTTAAAGTGAAAAGAAATTATAGCTTTATTTTATTGAGGGATTAGTTGAATTTTAAATAATTACGTGCAGTTGACAGGCATTTAATTTAGTTTCTTAACCGGAACGTGCTTTTTTTAAAAAAAAAATAATTTGGAATCCGAAAGGATGCTCTGCCATGGGCACTTTAAAAGAACTAAATAGAAGGGCATAAAATTTGATTACTTAAAAAAAGTTTCTTAAAAAAATAAAAATTTTTTATTATTTTATAAAACTTTTCATTAATTTATTTTTCTACTCACAACTGTAAGAAAATTAAAAAAGAAAATATACTCACAACTGGGAAATTGCTATATAAACTCTATCAGTTGTTTGTCTGGGTTTACACTACGAAAGTGTTCTTTCTGAAAGTCTAAGTTTATTGGTGAGACGGGAGATAATAATAGCATATTATCCTCCCCTCTCATAAAAAAAACTCATACTTTCTGCAAGAAAACTTTCATAGTGTGAACCCAGACATACAACTGATAGAAAATCTACACACAAATCATGGAAATTGTCTATAAAAAATCTATACAAAACCCAATAAAATGTTTTTAAATGAATCTTCTCACAACTGATATTTTCTAAAACAAATCTATTCAGAACTCATAAAAATTTTCTGAAGAAGATCTGTTTTTAACTTGAAGAAATTTTCTTAAGAATATTTGCTAAGAGCTAAGATAAATTTTTTTTTAAGCAAATCTACTTAAATTTTTTGTAACTGCTCACAACTGAGAACATTTGTTTTTATACAAAATTTGCTTACAACTTATAGCAATTGTCTATAAAATCTGCTTAGTGCCGGTTCACACACGTCAAGTTTGACTCGTCAAGTCTTGAGATTTTAGGAGAGAAGGGAAGTGAAATGGCATTCTCTTTACCCTTCTTTCCTAAAAGCTCAGGACTTGACGAGTCAAACTTTACTTGTGTGAACCGGCACTTACAGCTGAGAGAAATTTGATTATTTATACAAAACTAAGCAAAATGTTCTATTGAAAATCTATTGGAACAGAATAAAGATGTTTTAGTAGTAGCTGAAGCTGACGATTGCTCTGTAGCGCCACAAAGTTCAAAATTTCGAATTTTGAGCTTTAACTTCAATTGCAACGACTACTACAACTGCGTATTCTGTTGACACTACTTTGAAACTGCTGTTTTTAACTTTTGACAGCTTGCAGCGCTGTTTGTAACGTTGTACTACAGTGACTATTCTGTTCCCCACTTAAGTCTGCTTTCACACGTTTTATCTTTTGATGCTCAACTCTTGTGTTTTAAGGAGAGAGAAGAAAGAAGAAAGGGGGTTCGTACAGAGATGCCTGTACTCGGTCAGTACGCTTTGTGTTTTCATTTGTAGGTTTATGCACAACGATGACTGCATGCAAATTGTTCCTTTTCTTTTTCTCTTTGATTCGCTGTAAATAAAATTGTTGTTGTTGTTTTGAACCGAAAAAAGTTAAAACCGATTGCTGCGTGTGATCATATTAGCATCTATGAAAGGGAATTAAAAGAAGTTGATCATCAAAAGATGAAACATGTAAATTCAGACTAAGAGTAATTGTCTATAGCAATCAGGGATGTTAGATGTGACGATTTTACGTCATTTTGACGATTTTTTTCTATGAATTTACCAAAATGACGATTGACGATTGACGATTTTTGATGTAGAGTCACTAATGTTTTGACGATTTAATCCCGTCAGTAAATTTACTTTAAACTTTAATCTGGCATCAATTTTATAACACTTTAATCTGGAAAGAAGGTTTGGTAGATGTGGCGATTTTTCGTCATTTTAACGATTTTTTTGAGAAAATACAATAATATGACGATTGACGATTTTTGACTATTTTCTGGCATCGATAAAACACCCAAGAAATATTTACAATCATATTGAAAACAGTCCAAAACTTACAAATCAATTTTTCGAATTACTAACATTTTTGGAAATTAAACAAAGAATTCCTCCCCTATCACAAGCCAGGTGGATTTTATTAGAAGCATTAGTAATTCAAATTCTACAATATTAGAAATGCCATCGGTACGGCACAAAATATACACTAGAGCCCCGATTTGCGTCAGTCCTATCTGGTCCGCTTTTAAAAAATTGGTTAAATCCGATTTGCGTTTTTATGATTTCGATTTGCGTCGCCACATACGAATGCATTTTTCGATGAAGTCATAATCACATGTGAAGAATTTTTCTATTTATGTGTAAAAAGGCAAATCCCAATTAATTCTGTTGGAAGTAAGAAGTTACTTTTTATGCCCGTAATTTCTACGAACAGATATCTAGCTGTCTATAGATATCTATGGTGTAACGAATTTTTGATAATTTTAACATGTTTGTCTTACCTACTGGTTGAACTGTAGAGTATTTTACACTATCGATTTTTGAAGGTTGATTAAAAATATTAATAAAAATACAAATGTTGCCATATTTTAAAAGAAAACTTAAAGGAAAAAACACGTAGGCAAAATAAACGTGGAAATTACCAAACTATTTTTACCGCATAGGTAAAGATAACTGTTAGGTACGAACACGACCAGATATCTGTTTGTTGAAATTACGGGCATTAATAAGAAGTTGTGTAGAAAAATGAGTGCAATGAGATAAAAATGTATTAGTTTGGAACTAATATTGAACGTAATAAAACGTTTTAAGTTTTAAGTGGAAGTGAAATGGCATTCTCTTTACCCTTCTTTCCTAAAAGCTCAGGACTTGACGAGTCAAACTTTACTTGTGTGAACCGGCACTTACAGCTGAGAGAAATTTGATTATTTATACAAAACTAAGCAAAATGTTCTATTGAAAATCTATTGGAACAGAATAAAGATGTTTTAGTAGTAGCTGAAGCTGACGATTGCTCTGTAGCGCCACAAAGTTCAAAATTTCGAATTTTGAGCTTTAACTTCAATTGCAACGACTACTACAACTGCGTATTCTGTTGACACTACTTTGAAACTGCTGTTTTTAACTTTTGACAGCTTGCAGCGCTGTTTGTAACGTTGTACTACAGTGACTATTCTGTTCCCCACTTAAGTCTGCTTTCACACGTTTTATCTTTTGATGCTCAACTCTTGTGTTTTAAGGAGAGAGAAGAAAGAAGAAAGGGGGTTCGTACAGAGATGCCTGTACTCGGTCAGTACGCTTTGTGTTTTCATTTGTAGGTTTATGCACAACGATGACTGCATGCAAATTGTTCCTTTTCTTTTTCTCTTTGATTCGCTGTAAATAAAATTGTTGTTGTTGTTTTGAACCGAAAAAAGTTAAAACCGATTGCTGCGTGTGATCATATTAGCATCTATGAAAGGGAATTAAAAGAAGTTGATCATCAAAAGATGAAACATGTAAATTCAGACTAAGAGTAATTGTCTATAGCAATCAGGGATGTTAGATGTGACGATTTTACGTCATTTTGACGATTTTTTTCTATGAATTTACCAAAATGACGATTGACGATTGACGATTTTTGATGTAGAGTCACTAATGTTTTGACGATTTAATCCCGTCAGTAAATTTACTTTAAACTTTAATCTGGCATCAATTTTATAACACTTTAATCTGGAAAGAAGGTTTGGTAGATGTGGCGATTTTTCGTCATTTTAACGATTTTTTTGAGAAAATACAATAATATGACGATTGACGATTTTTGACTATTTTCTGGCATCGATAAAACACCCAAGAAATATTTACAATCATATTGAAAACAGTCCAAAACTTACAAATCAATTTTTCGAATTACTAACATTTTTGGAAATTAAACAAAGAATTCCTCCCCTATCACAAGCCAGGTGGATTTTATTAGAAGCATTAGTAATTCAAATTCTACAATATTAGAAATGCCATCGGTACGGCACAAAATATACACTAGAGCCCCGATTTGCGTCAGTCCTATCTGGTCCGCTTTTAAAAAATTGGTTAAATCCGATTTGCGTTTTTATGATTTCGATTTGCGTCGCCACATACGAATGCATTTTTCGATGAAGTCATAATCACATGTGAAGAATTTTTCTATTTATGTGTAAAAAGGCAAATCCCAATTAATTCTGTTGGAAGTAAGAAGTTACTTTTTATGCCCGTAATTTCTACGAACAGATATCTAGCTGTCTATAGATATCTATGGTGTAACGAATTTTTGATAATTTTAACATGTTTGTCTTACCTACTGGTTGAACTGTAGAGTATTTTACACTATCGATTTTTGAAGGTTGATTAAAAATATTAATAAAAATACAAATGTTGCCATATTTTAAAAGAAAACTTAAAGGAAAAAACACGTAGGCAAAATAAACGTGGAAATTACCAAACTATTTTTACCGCATAGGTAAAGATAACTGTTAGGTACGAACACGACCAGATATCTGTTTGTTGAAATTACGGGCATTAATAAGAAGTTGTGTAGAAAAATGAGTGCAATGAGATAAAAATGTATTAGTTTGGAACTAATATTGAACGTAATAAAACGTTTTAAGTCGGTTTATATAGACAGAATCCTTGGTTTTAGCACCTTTAACAATAAAAACAATTTGCAATAGAGATAGCGCTAAAAGTTAATCATTTAAAAATAGCTCGAGTTAAAAGCATATGAGATTTTTTTATAATTTAATATTTTTCTGAATATGGATAAATCAAATAAAAAATATTTTTGCCATGCATTTATGCAAATATATTTTTTCTCATGTTTTCTTTTTAAATGATAAATATATTCAGCTCACTTGCTGAAATAAATAGAAGAATACTTAACCATATCACTTCTTCATAAATAGAATTTCTTGCTAAAAATGTATATTTTAGAACCATTCCATGCAATAAATTGTCTTTAATTTGCAAAATTTATATATTTGACGTTTTGTTGACGATTTTCTTCAATTCTCGTGACGATTTTGACGAATTTTGTTAAAACTTTTGACGATTTTTGAGGAAAAAAGTCTAACAACCCTGATAGCAATCCTTTTTCAACTGAGAGAAATTATCTACAGCGAATATATACTCTCCTGAGACCAGGGCTGCCAGACTTTGGGATTTATCCACAAAGTTGGGGATTTCATGCGAGAAAAAAAGGCCAAATAAAGTCATTTGGGGATTTGGGATTTTTTTAGGGGTTTAAAAAAAATCGGGGATTTTTTGGGGATTTTACACATTTTTAATATATTTTCCCTTGTTTTATTATTTACGCTTTTGTGTATTTCTTTTGTATATAAAATACCAACAAACTGTAACAAAACTTTTAACTTTCTCTTATCAACAATAAATACGGTGTAATTCTCAAATTAGACGTGACATAACCATACAAAACAGCTGTTTAAACCAACCTAATGGACAACACTGTATTTGATTGTAGGTGACTCACCATAGCGACATAATCGCAACCATCGTTACGGCAGCGGCAATATATTTATGTCAAGTCTAATTGGACCTTAAAGAATTGTAATTTAGATTACCATTTTTGTTGAGTGTGTTAAAGGTTCTTAAAAAACTTATGTTACTATTTATTCTTGAGTAAGTTTTTTAAAAAAGTTCTTATATAAATGACGGATATATGTATTTTTATTGTAGATTCAAAGAGTGGCTAAAACCGATTGAACAAGCTCTAAATTCTTATTAATTGGCTCATTTGTTTTCAAAAACAGCATATTGTTCTGCTTGTAATTCCTCATTGGTATCGCATAAAAAGGATTTAAAAAACATATCAAAACCAATCGCTACAAACAAAATAAAAAAAAAAAAAATTCAATAAATTTAGTATATTATTTTAAACTTCCCAGATTGTAACAAAAATCTAATGAACTGTGAGATTGATGAACATATAAACAAATTTTCTACCATTATAAATGTAAATTCCAATGAACACTCTGAACAAATAAATTGTGACAGTCGGAAGTTTTTGATCTCTGATAGAATAAGAACTTTATTTAGAGTTAAGTACGCTTGGCAAAGAGATCTCAAAAGAATATATCATCGTTCTTTTAATCGTAATAGACCTGATTATTTATTTTTATCAAAACAAATTAAGTTACTAAGTATTATAATAAAAAGACAGGTTGAATTGGAACAATCCAAATTGTTTGCGGATAAACTGAGGAATATTAAACCTGGTCCAAAGGCTCATAAGAATATTTATAATTTAATTGGATACAAAAAGAATACATCCATACGGGACATTTCCATTAATGAAATTCCATTAGAGGATGATTCCCAAAAACTTAATAAATTGAAAGATTTTTTTTCTGAAATGATAACAACATTCAAAGCGTCACCTCCAGCTGTAACGAATATCAGTATCAATTTAATGAAACATTCTCTTCTTTCTTCAGCTTGAAGGGGTAGATATCCCAATAAGAGACAAAATAAAATATCTTGGTGTTTGTTTTGGTAACCTTTTGAAATTTAATAAACATGCCCGTATCGTACTTGGAAAAGCATACCAAATAATGGGAATTTTTTCAAAAATTTTAAAAAATAAAAATTTACCAATGAGAACAAAACTTCTCCTGTATAAAACAAGTATTAGGCCCTTCTTTTTGTATGCTTTTCCAATTTGGTTTAGCATTTCTCCTACTGTTTTGAAGGAATTTGAAATTTTCGAAAGAAAGGTGCTGAGGTGTTGCATCGGCAAATACTACCAATCTCCAAATAAAAGGTATTCAAATGTTTTTGTATATTCGAAATCGAAAGTTATTCCTGTCGGGTTATATGTGTGTGACTTGATAAAACGATTTGTGCTTAGGGTTTTGGACCATGTTAATGTTACTGTTAAAGGAGTATATGACAGTCAAAGACTTTTTAATTGGTCTAACGTTAATTACTTATCGGCTATTGGTTATATTAATGAGCATCCTCCATCTTTTGATATAAACACTTCACTTCGTTGTAAATTTTATGAAAGAACTAGTCCTGCTACTCATAGGGGATAACAATGTAAATTTTGTTTAAGTTTTTATAATACTAGTTTTAAGTTTAGTTTTAAGTTATTTTTAAGATTATTTTGGAGTGAATATAGAACTTCCTCCAAATATGAAAGCTCCGGGAGCAAGAGCGTGCACTACTTTCTATAACTGATTTTATTATTTAATTAATTTCTTTTGTCTGTAAAGCTTGGTGCTGAATTTCTGTTACTGTAAATTAAGATATTACATTATAGTCTTAAGTTTTTTCCTTCTTATATTATAATAATTTTAAGTGTGTTTTCAAAAAAGAATTATAAAAAGTCTCAATAAATTAAAACGGTTTTGTTTTTTTAATATGGAGATTTATTTTTATTTTTTGGGCACAAGGAAAAAAGTACCTAGCAGCACTGACTGAGACAATTCTCTAAAGATTATCTTCTCACAACAAAGAGGAATATATCTATTGAAAATTCACTCACAGCTTAAAGAATTGTTCTTAAGAAAATTAACTCACAACTACTGTTCCTAAAAAAACAAAACTATTTAAAATTGTACTCTTAATTCGGCGAAAAAATGTTTTTTTGGAAAATCTGCTAACAACAAAGAGAATATCTAATCCCAGTAAAAAAAGAAAGACGAACTGGAGTAAAAATTTAAATTGTATTTTCCTTTGCGGAATTTCTTAATACGACTATCAATAAAAAATTCAAAAAATTCAAATTTCATGCCAAAACTGTTTTAAATATCGAGTGTATTGCAAGAGAAATGTTCTATGGAAAAAGTTAGTCAACAGGCAAATAATATTCAAACCTTAATACTAAAAGAATCCACAATTCCCCCATCTTTTACTTAGAAAAACGTTTCCGTATGTGTTTTTAAAACTAACAACAAAAATTTATTATCTCTAAACGAGAGCGAATTGAAAACATAAATACAACAAAGAAAATTCTTCAATATAACAAATTTATCACTTTTCTTAAGAACTATATTCCATGGAAGACTTCGTCGATAAGTCGCTTTTCATATCAAAAATAATCACAGATTTTTCTTCCTTTTGAACAGATTGATACTCCTTCGATTTAATGAAGCGACGAATGCAGGGGGCAAATAGTTTGCGATTCATAAGGGAGACATCATTTCGTCCAAAGATAAGGGAAGCTAAGTTGGCAAAGACCATGGAAATGACAGCGCCCATGAAAGCGTAGTATGTGAAAGACATCAAATAGATATATTGGGAAAATGATTTTTCACTGAAAACGTTTTTAAATAGATAAATAAATAAAAATTAAATGAAAAATATTGCTAGGATCACAATTGGATTGTACGCCGTAAAAACATAGGAAGCAACGTTGTTTTTATGACAATACGGTCGCAAGGGGCGCATGAAATAGAATAAGATCTGTGTCGATATTAAACGTGGACACGCTTTACCATTTAAACCAGCTATTGGCTTTATATCAATTTTATACGTTTTAATTTGACAAAGCATCTATGAACGTCGTATGCCCCTACGTTCGTACGTTGCAATTGTGTTCCCATGTTAAAACTGTTCTTACCCAGTTCCCACTGCCTGTGCAACAGTTCGATTTGCTAAAGAATGTAAAGGTTCAAAGTCATAAGTACAGCCTTCAGTGGAAACGGGTTTTTCCAAATAAATCAGTTCTTTAGTTGCCAAAGCAATTTGGCCTTTTACACAAATCCAGGTCATGACAAGGAAAGAAATCGCGCAACCCGAAATTGCACTCTGGATGAAACGATTTTTATTGTTATTTAAAGATTTGAATATTTTCGTTTCAATTTAAAAAGTATTTACCCTAGAATTAATCCAGGGCATTAAAAGACCCATTAGAAATAAACTTAACAAAGGTCCTCCAGTCGTCGCGGACAAAGTAGACGATAACTGCAATACCGCATGACCCAAAAATTCCACTACAAATACTAAAATCACACTTAGAATGCCCACCAAGACCACACTCAATCTCATTATTATTGCAGTTTGTCTTTCGCTCAAAGCGGTTTTGCGATAAGGTTTAATATAATCCTCCAAAAATACAGCAGACAATGAATTTAGACCAGTAGACAGGGAGCTAAGAGCAGCACTAAATACCCCAGCCACAAAAAGACCAGCCATACCGGGTAAAAATTCTAAGGTTTCCATAACCATTAAAGGAACCAATTGATCCTTGGCCTTGGCCAACTAAAAGATGGAGAAGAGTATTTAATTTAATATTTTTTGTTAATATTTTTATTCTTTCTTTTCCAAACAATACCCACCTGGGTACTCAAAGGATCACAATCATAATAATTTGCAAATATTAGTAGACCATTGTAGAAAGTAAACACATGCACCATAATGATGCCCAAAGTATAGATAATGCAACATTTTCTGGCTTCCTTAATTGAGGGCACAGACAAATACCGCTGCACTATAACCTGATTTCCACAATTTACTTGGGTAAACCACATAGTGCTACCCAATAACATGGACAGTATGGAAGTGCGAACAGTGGGATCCCAAGTCATTCTAAAGAAAAATGAGGAGTTTGATGGTGTCGCTTTTAATTAAATACTTATGTCAGTTGCATGCATACTTACTCAGGCAATTCAATGCGTCCAGTGTTATAATTACGTTCCCATACCACACCAAAACCACCAACATCAAAGGTACCTTTGACAATGACAAACACAATGGAACCGATCATTATGACCGTTTGAATAACATCGGTCCAAACGACAGCCTTAAGGCCGCCCTATAAAGAAAAGACTTTACTTTAACTGTTCCTATCGTAATAAAATAATGTTTATAAAAGCAAAACAATTCTGATTATAGAAATACTGTTCCTAGTTAACTGTCTTATAAAAATTATTCTTAGTAAATACAACCATAAATGCTTGCTAAATTCAATGTACTCTTAACGAAAACTATTCTGAGTCTATTTAACCTAAACAAATTGTTTTTCTTATACACATTCAGCTTTTCATTAGACATACATAGTAATCAAATGTATATCGCTCCCAAACTGTTCCCAATTTAATATATGTATTCCCAAAAGATAAGTTTTTAGTCGATTTTAGAAAAATGTGCTGCATTTTACTAAAAACAACTACTGCTCTTAATCTGTTGCTCTTCATGTATAATACCCCCGCGATACGAGGGTTTAAGTACAAGGACGTTTAGACGAACCAATAACTGCCCCCTGTCCGCTGGCCCTCAACGGTCATTTGTTAGGCCTCTTGAAGGCTATCGGTCCGCTATAAAATCCATCAGAGTCTGTTTCCACATTGTTCCTTTCGTCTGGCAGATAAGCATAAAATGCAATCACACTTCTACCCCACGAAATGTCCGAAAATGCACACCCTATCTATACGGCGAAGCGTTTTATAAGCTGCGGAGAAACTAAGCTAACAGGCAGCCGACACGAGGAAGGCCTATTTAGGTCCTTATAGCGGTCCCTATGTGACACCCTAAGCTAGTGGCCAGAGTCAGCCAGATTATTTCCCAGACATCACTGTAGCCTCGAATGAATCATTATGAATCGCTTATAAATCTTGTAACTAAGAAAGTCTTAAAATGTGTGTGTGTGTGTGTGTAACTATTTCGAATCGCTGCAGAAAAGCGAGATTGACCTTTAGCCCACATTAAACCAAAACATCCAAACATGGCAGTTATTGTCGTCCAAAATGCTTAATTCAAATAACCCCGAGACAAGGCCATTAACAGAAAAAGTGAAAACCCCTCTTCTCCTCCTGATCATGAAAACTTCTGCAGTAGTTATTTCAACCTAGATCCATCTTTATCTTCAGGGGTCCCTATCAACTAGTGACTCGTAATGACTGAGATCACCATCCTAATCTGATCCCTACTAAACCCAACTAACAAGCGGATTATCCCCGCGTCATATACTGGCCCCAGAGTCCCGGGCATCATGCCGGTATTTTCGCTCTACCATTTCTCCTGAGCCCTACGACTCACGTTCCCCCGAGGGAAGTGCTATTGCCTCTCAGGGGACGATGTTAAAGCAGCTTGAGGATTTCTTTCTTTAGTTGCTACATTCCCTGGGGTTAATAAATTTTGCCTAAGGTAATCAGTAAACCTTGGCGCTTAAATGTAACGGCATTCTCGGAATCTCAAACATCTTAAATTAAGTTGAATGCTACCTAGAATGCACCAAATATTCAAATGAGGGAGGGGTCCAATGGACTTCATTGGGTTTAAAGTTGTACCTCAGCTCTTAACTGATGGTGTGGCGGTAGTCAGTTGAATCCGGTGTGCAAGCACCCGTCTGACTATTTTTGAGGTCCCGGTTAGTATGCTTCTTGCGAGAAATGCATCCTGTCTTTCAGAACAATTTTCGTTGTGGAAGCCTTGCTTTTCTGATATAATGTAGTTTTTCAGTAAGTTGTTCACCGTCCAATTGGGGAGTGCCTTATTCAAGGCATGAACTCACAAAAGGGTTTAACGAAAAACAGCCTTTTTGGGGTGGAGATATTAGCGGGGTGGCCAAAGTGGCTATGGCTTAAAACGGAAATTTCAGGTTGGGTTACATTCACATGGAAGGCTCATTTTTCAAGCTTGTTGGAAAGTTCAGCCTATGAATGGCTCTAGGTGATGTTGCTGAAGTTGCTGGGGTTAATGTTTAGCAGTGGATGTTATATAACTCCGGCTCCTAAACATGGGCTGGGTGTATAATTTTTGGTGAAGTATACACTCGAACTGCTACTTTTGTGTGCAAATAATCCTTTACTCACACACGGGCATATTACCACACCAAGTGGTTGAGATCAACCGTGGAATTATGTCGCAAGTCAGGTATTCACGTAAACCGATGTCACGGTTGTAAAACCCACTTTTGATGAAGAAGCTGATCAAGTCCTACAGCGAGCCATAGAAATGCCGATTTGGCCCTCAACGAACATATCGTCCAAGAAGACAGCCTTTTTTGGCCTGGCCTTCTGTTGTTTCGTTTCCTAGGCACCCACTATGCCCTGGTCCCCAATGTTCCGCAATCTCATTAAGAGACATCCGGCATTCCACAATTAACTTTGATGTCGTGGAGTCACTAGTCCAGAGCTGCAAGGGAAGCTTTGCTGTCCGTAAGGAGTCATATATCTCTTTATGACGGTGATTTCCGTCTGCATGGCGCCGCTGTCATCCGGCAGCCTAAAAGGGATATTTATGTCCAGTTACTCGATAAAGAAGACTCCACCTACCTAAAACATTCCTAAACAAGAATTTTTTCTCTACAAAGTTTTTTTAATACGTCAAAAACTCTACCCACTTGAACTCTAAGATCTTCAATGAATATTATGGAATATAATCATGGTACAATTAATAAAGTAACCCCAGTAGCCCAGATAAATATTGTTTACGAACCTTACATTATGTAACAATTGGTTTGCAGTTTGGTTTGTTTACAAATCAGAGCATTTTTTGTTGCTAGAAATACACATTATTTGACAATCTATCAGGTTTTTCTACCAACAAAATAAATGTTGTTTTTTTGCATTTTTGTACTTGTCGTAGAACAAGTGTTACCCTATTAATTGTACTGTGGCCTTTAATGTATACCAAAATCTTCAACTTACCACACATGTATAGAAAATGCACACAAGACATACCACCGGTGTAATAATGTGGATATTGACACCAGTTACTGAAATGGAAAGAATTAGAAAAAATAGCACATAAAATTTCGCAAAAAAGTTTTGCTAAAAATTAATTCTTTAAAACAAAATCGAAATCATCTCTAATACAAAATTAAAAAGCAATTCTTTACCTTGATTGAACGCCAATGCTGGCACATAAATCACAATTGGCAGCCAAATAAGCTAAAGCGGATACAAAACCGTAGAGAGGAAAATGCCATTGAATAGTTTTTGTTTCCGTTTCATTTCGCACATTTCGCCGTATAAAGAATTATTGAAACAAAGTGTATTGGAAAAATGCAATTGTTTAAAAAAAAATGCATGTAACAAAGAAAACGAAGGAAAAGAAGAGAAAAAAATCTAAATAAAAACTGGTGTGGAAACAAAAGAAATAGTTTTCTAAGATACTCACCGTACCAATGGAGAATAGTATGGAGCCCATTAAACGTATTGTTTTACCGAAACGTAATTCAAAGTACTGCAAAATATTATTCGTTACAAATATTTTTTTAAACAAAACGAGTTTTTTTTATTTTCATTTTTTTTTAGTTAAACAACCATTTGAAGTTTAAGGAAGTAAAAGAAAATAGCACTTAAACCGAAATCAACTTTTTTCTTTGTTTTAACAAGAAATTGAAAATAAGGAAAGTATCGGAAGAAAGGCATTTAAGGGGATTTTAAAAGGTTATGAGGGTTTGTTTTTATTAAGGGATTTATAAAATATTATTATTTTTAATTTTACTTTTTTCATTTAGGATGTTAGAAGTTTTTCCTTTTTAGTATTAAAGAATTACCCCCAAATTCATAAAAAATTCTCTTGATTTAAAAAAGGTTTTTTAAACAAATTTTTCGTAGAAAACGCGTTTCATAAACCTGTTATAAACATGAAATATTTTTTTTATGAATATGGGGGTTAAAATTATAGTGAAAAAAAAACAGAAGTAAGGAAGACATGTAAAATCAATTGAAATAGATAATAAATAAAATTTGGTTTAAAGATTGACTGCCAGCAGTCGTCTATGGCTGCGAGTGTTAAACGGCAAACCCCTCTGAAGAGATTGAGTGGTTGCAATCGAAACATGTAAGGGTAATCTGTCCGTAAAAAACGCCTGGGTTCGAGCCTCAGGTCAGTCAAGAATGAAAAATTATCAATAAATTTTATTTAATTTTATGTTGTAAAATTCATTTCTTCATTAAAATAATTTAATGAATATTAAATTTGATAAACTTTAGCCTAATTAAATATCAAAATTTCGATAAAAAATTATATAAGAGGCATTATTCGAGAAGCGGACAATCCAAAAGAAATAATTTCGCCGAAATTTGGCATAACTTTACTTCTAGTGTGCCAAAAAAAAATTTTTATTATATTTATTTGTCGAGTTATGGTGTGCTAAAACGATGCCGTTTTTGAAAACTGTTTTTTTTTTAATTATTGTTTCAAGCTAAAAGCAAAATAAATAATAATAATTAGTATTGTGGTTGGTTTATGGGTTTTAATCCAAATTTTAATATTTTAATTAATTGAATTTAATTTTCATTAAATTATTTTTTTGAAGAAAGAAACCATGAAATGAATTAAAATTTATTGATAATTTTTCATTTTTGACTGAGCAATAAATTACCACAATACTACTTATTGTGAATAGCCTATTTACACTTGAGCACATCTTAGAGGAATGCGTGGAAGATGTTGAAAATGAAAAAAACTTGTTTACATTTGTAACATCTTTCATCTTTCATCATAAAAATATTTATTTTTACGTGTAAGAGCGAATAAAAACTTAATTAATGATATTACTGTCCTGCTCTTTTGTATTTTTTTCTAGTGATGGTAAAAAATTATTGGTTTTTAATAGTGATGACACTAAAAAATTTGAAAGATGTTGAATGAAACAACATGAGATAGGAACATCTTTTAGAGATGAAGAAAGATGTTGATTTTTAGCCCTGTAGAATTCTTATGGGAAGATGTTATCATCTTTGCGATAAGATGAAAGATGTAAGATGTAAGCAAGTGTAAAAAGCCTATAACAGCTAAGTCACAAGCTCTATGTTTACATTTGTCCTTTGTTCAAGTTTTGCTGAAAAAAGGTCAACAAGAAAAAGAAAGGCAAAAAACCTAAAAAACGTTGTACTTTAAGAAGAATTCAGAAGAACATGTAAATCAATTAAAATAGATAATCATTTCAAAAAAGCAAATTTTGATCTACCAAATGAAAAAAAAACCATTCGGTTTAAAGATTGATAATTGACTGCCAGCCGTCGTCAATGGCGTTAAGTGTTAAACGGCAAACCCCTCTAAAAAGATTGTTTGGCTACAATTGAAACATGCAATGGCAAACTGTCCGTGAAAACCTTGGTTCGATTCCCAGCTCAGTTAAGAATGAAAAGTTATCAATAAATCTTAATTTATTTCATGTTGTAAAATTCGTTTCTTCATAAAAATAATTTAATGAAAATTAAGTTTAATGAAATTTTGCCTAATTCAAAAAATTTGGATCAAAATAAATAAGATAAGTTATTCTTATAAGAAATCGTTTGATATTAAAAAAAAAAATAAAATAAATTTTGAAAAAAAATTTTAAAAAAATATTTAACTGCAAAACGGGGAATACCAATGAAAATTAAAAATTTTGAATTTCGCAAATTATGTTGATTTTTTACCATATTTGTCTAGGATCTCCTCCTTATAATGTAAATGTTTGAAAATGGGATCTCCATAAGTTTGAAAGTCATGCAAACTTCTTTACACTCGTAACAAACTTTAAAGCCGGAAGAGATAATTTTGAATACCATTTTTTCTAACTTAGTCCCAATTTTTTTTTTTCGAAATAAGCCTAGATACTCAATATACTGTAAACGTTTTCAAGTGGGATATGCATTAGTTTAGAAGATACGTAAATAAATGTCCATGGTTATCGCACTGCGAAATTTTAATAAAATTCTTCGGTTTTCCCCCTTAATATTTTCTGTGGTTTTTTTCAACTCGAAATTAGTCTACGGTGTCCAAATTATATTGTTCTAGAGGCATAGTTATGCCAAATATAACGAAATTTAATTCAAAATATGACGAAATAAAATTTTTTTTTTTTTTTGTTTTCCACTAGACAAATAATGCCTGATATATGTTTTTATAAAAATTCTAAGATCTAAGAGAAATTGTAAATGAAATTTAGTGAGCATTGAAGTCAAATTTTTTAAATGTTAAAAAGCTGTATTTAAAGACTTTTTTTTAGTGCAATCTATAATATAGTCTAAAGTCTAGTCAATCTGTATAGTCTACAGTCTAGTCTATAATCTTTTCAATCTATAGTCTAGTCTCAAGACTACAGATTTTAGAGTCTAATATATAGTCTATTCGAAAGTCTACTGAATATTATATTTTAGTATGTGGTCTAATCAAAAGTCCACCGAGTAGTCAGGTCTTTAGTCCAATCTGAAGTATATTGAAAGGTTTTTTGGTCTATTCTATAATGTAGTCTAACATCTACCCAAAAACTATAGCAGTCTATTGTATAACTTGTGGTACACTCAATCATGAAATCTTTAGTCTAATCTGACGTCTAATCAATCTATACAGTCTAGTCTATAATCTTATCAAAAGTCTTACAGCCTGTTCAACGATTTCGAACGTTAACGTTCGCATTGAAAATAACATTTAAAACAAAAACAAATTTTGAACAGGCTGTTATTTATAGTCTAGTCTCAAGTCGAGTCTCAAGTCTACAGAATATTACTGTATATTTTCTGTAGTCTAATCGATAGTCTATTCTTGAGTTTTCAACTTTATATTTTAGTATGTGGTCTAATCAAAGGTCCACTGAATAGTCTGATCTATAGTCTTATGTTAAGTCTAATCTATCTATTTAATCTATAACATCCAGATATAAAAGGGTTTGATATTTTCACAAATTATCCTTTGATAAATCATCATATATTGCTCATTTGCTGCTAAGTATATCGTCAAAACTCAAAAATATTAGTTTTACATTAAACAACTTTAAAGTTTTCAATTTACACACAACATAATGGAAAAAGAAAATTGAAGCACAGCCGCGAATAACGTTTTAAGTTACAAAATAATTTTTTTCAGGAGAGCAAAAAACCCGTTTTTAACAGGCAAGATTATTAATTTTTTATTTATTTTTCTTTAGATTAGTTATTAAAAATAATGATAATAAAAACTTTTATGTAAAATATCAAGAAATTTAAAATTTTAATTACATGCAAGTTTATAGCTTATAAGTTTTTTTAAGTGGAAAAACGTTTCATATCCACAATCGCGATGTCATTTCAAACGTTCTTCCTTTACGCAAGCGGCGTTTAAAACGTTATTTCACGTTTCAAACCCATTTACTTTGTATCAACGTTCTGCCACTAGTTAACTCTTTGTATGTCATTTTTAAGGTGTTAAGGTGCATAATTTTGGGTGATTTGAGGTTTAAACAGTGTAAGAGAGTTATGTTAACGGTTATCTGCAAAAAAAAAAGTTTTTGCAAAAAGTGGCTTTTACAACGTTTTACGCGGCTGTGCTTCAATTGTATTCTTCTCCCAAGAGTTGAGTTTACAATATCGAGCCCTTACTGCAAAAAAAAGCTTAAGGGACACAAACATAATTTTACAGGAGAAGGTTTTTTTTTATTATATTTCATTAAAGTTTTTTAAAAAGGTTGTCGCTTAAGCTAAAAAATATTTTTGGCTATAAAACCGTAACGTTGCCTTATGTGACCATGACATTTTAGGAGTGAAGCAAGTGTTGCCAATAAATTAATTTAGTAAAAAAAAAACGAAAATTGAAAATGATGTCGCTTAAGCTATTTTTGCTGTGAGGGCTCGATATCTTCATAAGACTTGTTTACAATATTGTCATAAACATGATTTACTATATGCATTAGTAAAATTAAGTCAAAATTTAAGATTTTTGACTTATGCCGTTGTTGCAGCAGATGAACGATATTAACTAAGAATATGTCTTCCATAATAAAATCAAAACAAAAAACAAATCATTAATTATGGCTTCAGAAAACTTAAAAATATTATGGTATCTTCTATTGTAAAATATTTGGCGCAAGTTGATTATGATTGTCTATCACAAATTTATTATTATTGCCAACAACAATGTATATTTTTGGCAACCATTTATATGTTTAAAATTAAACAATAATATTATTACAGTGGAATCTCCCATGAGCGGACACCGAAGGGACCGTTGAAATGTGTCCGCACAAGGGGGCTGTCCGGCCAAGAGAAAACTACAAATTTAAATCAACAAAACTTTGCCTTATATTGTTTGTTTTTATTTAAAGATACATACTTTTATAAAAAAAAATATAAAAAATAAACAATTCAATTGGGTTTAATAACAAAAAATCATTAAATGAAGTTCTATATGTAATAAAAGTTTAAAATGTTTTATGAGTACTATACATATTTAACATACCCACATTTAACTATGTTATGTGATGTAGTAAATATGATAAACCGTGCCCTGTTGATAGAGCGAACAAATTAAAAGAGTCTTGGCAGGCTTATTTGTAAATTATGACATGAAAAATTCGGGAAAAAAATAAGCTAAGTGTCCGTCCAAGAGAATTTTTTTTTATCTAGCGGATGTCCGCGTCCGCTCATGAGAAGCGTCCGTTCAAGGGAAAGCGACTGCAATGCTTTTCTTAGGGAGCGCTGCCGGGACCTAGCAACAATGTCCGTTTAATGGGGGTGTCCGCTTATGGGAAGTGTCCGTTAAGGGAGATTGCACTGTATATTAAAAGTTTAGCAATGCATGTCAATATTATATACTATTTTTGTTTTCTGCGTGAAGTCTTTTTTTACTTTAAGGTGCGGCATTCTTAAAAGATTTGAATTCATAATGTTCTTGTTATCATTAAAATAAAGAATTATATATTCAAATCTATAGTCTAATATGTAATCTTGTCTAAAGTCAAGTCTGCAATCTATGAGTCTATAGGCTAGTCCTTACATTCATGGAAAAGTCCATCTTCATATTGATTATGCCCTAACATCAGAATTCCAACATCAATGTTATTACAAATGGTGACATCAATCCAATGACAAACGTCATCATAAGGTGTTGTCATAATTTATGCGTCACCTATGCTATGACTACAGTGACATCAATTCGCTGCCATATTTTGAGTATTATTAACATTATTTTCATGTTTAAAAAGTTAAATAAGAAGCAAAAATTCTCATATTCTATTTGATTAAATTATTTAGTTAAATAAATACATCAAATTTTCAAAACCATACGAACACCATAAAGGGCATGCTGTTTACAGAGTTCTTCTGTAAACAAAGGGCAGAATACAACAAAAGTAAAACAAAGATCTGTAACAGGTAAGTTAATAATAATATGCTCGCACTCTGACTTAAGTCAATCCCAATGACTAAATTTAATGACAGTTTGTCATGTTTAATGAAAGTTTGTCATTAAATTGAGCCTAATGAGTTCTTTATCCGATGTTACTGAGTCATCGCACTGATGATATTTTTTATTAAACTGACTCCGATTCGTCATTTCCGTGATGCCGATGTGTCATCCTATTGATGACATAATTTCACATGATGTAAATTTGGCCATGTGATGTTAAGGCTGACATCACAACGATGAAAAGTGGCATGGGGTCTTGTTTTGCATAGGTTTCCCTTTTATTTGTTGGTTAACGGATCATCACCAAAGGCTGATATCGAGACGAAAATATATCTCATGAATTTGTTGTTACACAATGTAAAATATTTTGTATTGCTAGCACAAGGTCCGCATAAAATAGGTATACGGTCCGTATCCGGACCGCAGTCCGCCAGTTGGTGAACCCTGCTATAGACTATAATATATTCTATATAAGCTAGACTATTGTCTAGTCTATGGTCTATTCTAGTCTAAAATTTTAAGCATGTAAAATTAGAATTTTTTCTGTAGCTTTTTCTTTGATGTTTAAAAAAATTTCAAATCATTTCACATAATTCAATTATTGTATTAGAAGAAGTATAAACAAATTAGAAAACCCTCAAAAAATAAACACTAATTTTACTCTTGGGGGGGATAATTGCAGCAGCTTCATAAAAATAATATTTGATCAAAAAACAAATAAATCGAATAAATGCTCAAAAACGTTTAAAATCATTTCAATTCCCTGTGTACTGCACATCACTTGACGATGGTGATAATGAAGATGTTGTTTTGAAGAAAATTGAAAATTGAAATGGTGCTGAAACTAATGATGATAATAATGACAATTATGATGATGAATAATGATAATGTAGCTGAGTATTAAAATCCAAAGTTCATCGTCAAGTTCATGTCAACGTACGCCAGCCACAAACAAACAAAATCAACAACTGATAATAGAAGCAGACGTTTAGGGGTAAAAGAAACCAACAATCTCAAATAGAATTCATAAGAAATAAAGAAAATTTAAATAAAAAAAATGTTTATAAAACAAATGTGTACCAATAAATGCCATTCAATTAGATCTACGAAATACAAAAAATAATAAAGGAAAAATATGTATGTATGAATATGTTTGTACGAAAGAAATGTAAAAAAAATTAAAAAGAAAATATAATTATTTATATTTTTATAAACAATTAGCTACATAAGTATCTGCAAGCGTGTGTCTTTAAATATGTGACACATTTAAACAGCATTTTATATGGGAAGGTATGTTAATATTTACAGTGTGCAAAAGAAGAAAAAAAGAGAGGCAAAAGCAATATATACAGCCAATTATTTTTTTAAGCCAATTAAACAGAAATTAAATAATGTTTAGTCGATTCATACCGACCAATAGAATAGACTACACCAAATGGAATATAACAGAGCGCAAAAAGTAAAAAAAAAAAACTTTAAAAACTTGTCCTGATAATTAAGAAAGCAAAGATTAAAAATGTCCAAAAAAAAAATTAACTGACACTCTATACTAATCGCACTCATAGAAAAGTGCATCTTCATATTGATGATACCCAAACATCAGAATTGTGGCATCAATGGTTTTACAAATGGCAACATTGAGGCAAAAAGTGACATCAATCCAATGACCAATGTCATCATTAAATTTTGTCATATTTTATGCGACATCTACGCTATGACTACAGCAACGTTAATTCCATGCCACATTTTTTGTATTATTTTCATGTTTTAAAAGTTAAATAAGCAGAAAAAATTTCCATATTCTATTTGTTTAACTTATTTAGTTAAACACGTCAATTTCTCAAAACCATACGAAAATCATATCGGGCATGCTGCTGGTGTCTAAGGTACACGGTCAAGCATTTCTCAGCTAGCGCTACATTAGTGTTAGTGAAGAAGTGTTTGTGTGTGACACCGACTATGCTGGATAAAAAATCCAAAAATTTAGATATTGCGGCGAATATTACGTCCAGCACACGTACGCGAGTGAATTCGCCTGCATGACAAGAATTTTAACCGTCTACAGAGACCCCTTTTTTTAATAATGTGTGCTTCTGTTAACAAAGGGCGGAATGCAATAAAAGTGAAAAAACTTTGTAACGGGTAAGTAAATTATAATATATTCTCTCACTTTTACTTAAGTCAATCCCAATGACTCATTATTATGACAGTTTGTCATTAATTTGAACCTAATGAGTTCTTTCTCTGATGTTACTGGCTCGTCGCACTGATGACTTTTTTTGTGAAACTGACACCGAATCGTCATTTTTGTGAAGCGGATTTGTCATCCCATTGATGTTATAATTTCAATGTTGATGACAATTTGGCCAATTGATGTTAAGGCTGACGAAAACACTTGTCATAGCACTGATTTCAAAATACATCAGCGTTATGACGTCTCTTTTTCAGTGCATGAACAGTAAAGTTACCATTTAATAAATTGAAAATTTGAGGAATACTGATTATCCCTTAGATTACCAGGAAGCAATAAACATATAATTTATAATATGTACGAATCTTATCATAAACAAAGGTTTAGCATTTTTACTACATTAGGGGCCAGTTAAACATAACACAACATTTTAAGAAGCTTCTTCGTTTGCGTCTTTCTTTCTTTAATCAAAAAAAGTGCCAACATTTTTGATTTAATCGGTTTTCATTCACACTCAGGACCCTGCACCTGTAACTTAATGTTTCTAAATTCAATATTAAAGACAGATCAAAAAGTACCACATTAAGAACGAAAAATTAAAAGCAGGAAATTTTTTAATATCCCGTTTTTCAACTTTTTGATATTAAAAATTTTAATATTTGAGTGGGAGGTCATAATTTGAAACATTAATGTCAACGAATGGAGAAAAATGTTTTGTAAAGAATCACCAAAAATCGGTACGAATTTCGAAAAAGTGCAAAAAAGGCCTAAGAAATATCTTAAATTACCCAGTGTGATCCAGTCCAAATTTCAACTTTTTAGCTTCAGGCGCTAAGGCAATACGATGATGGATCTGTTGGTCAGTCAGTAACTATATAGAGAGATTAAAGCGGACCGACTAAAAAACAAAATCTATTAACATTGAGAAATTTCTCAGTTCTATTTTATTTCCTAAGTAATTTATATTGTTTGGTGTAGCGTACTCAAGTGCTTAAACAAACGAGTAATTAAAATAAATAAATATAAATAAATAAATCTCTGACTTACCTCATAAGTTGATGTCAATTGTAGATTACAAAAGACGGGCAAGAAAACGTACCATGATATGACACCCGATAGGGCCAATGTCACTAAGATGAAGGCATACTGAGTACCATAAACATAAATCTCAGTTGAAGTTCCCAAAAGGGATATGCCCGAAACGAAACTGGAAAAAAAGAAGGAAAGTTTAAAATAATTGAGGTGTTTTCATTTAAACGCATTTAGTGCACTAAATGGATTGCTGACTACAATATGGAGTAGCCAAGAGCCTGTACTAATTACTCTGTGCTCGAATTTGACACTTTTTTTTAACAAGATGGGCACTCTACCGGTAACTTTGATGCCACACGATCAAGTTTTGCCTTACAATTCCTTTCAATTTGCAATACATTCTCACTTTTTTTCTAACACACTCAAACTTTTTAAATTGACCACGAGATCGCTTTCAATTTCACCTTTCCATTTATTTGGTAATTTTACTTTTAACTTAACAGCTGATTAGAAGTTTGTTTAAAAGTAAATTGCTTACAAATTGAGTGCAGCCTACGTCACAGCTTTAAATTTATGTAAATTTTGACAAGCAATATGTAAAAGACTATCAAGAAAAACTTAATACGTTTGCACTAATTTCAGTACTTTTTCAGTTAAAAAAAAACACAGTACCACTACGTTAGTTTTAGTACTCTTTTCTTGTTATTCTACCTTGTTTAGAAATCCAGCATTTCTATTTTGAGAAAATTGCTTAGTGACAGTTCACACACGTCAAGTTTGACTTGGCAAGTCTTGAGCTTTTAGGAGAGAAGGGAAAAGTAAATGTCATTTCTTTTCCCCTCTCTCCTAAAAACTCAAGGCTTCACGAGTCAAACATGACGTGTGGGAACTGGCACTTACATACCAATACCAAAGATAAATATTGCGACATCACTTTCTTCTACATATCTATTGCTGGAAAAAAATAGAAGCAAATTGTATGAAAAAGAAATTAGGTTTGAGAAAAAGTAGCAAATTATAATTGAAGTAAAAGAATTAAATAATTTAAAATAAATATTTTTAAAAATTACAGTTATTTTTTGCAAAATAAAGTCTTTTCTTTATAAATGCTAGCTGTTTGATCCCGGTGTTGCTCGGGATTTTCCAATAAAAATAAAAAATAAAATACTGGTAGCGCTTTCTACCGTAAACCTATTTTATCAGGACACTTATTTCCGTTAAAATATGTATTTTGTGAATTTCAGTCAAATCGTACCATAAATTTTAAAAATTTAAATATTACGACAACAACGCCACCTAGCGGGATTCAACTTAAGAGAAATGTAGCAAAGATTTTAGAAAAACTAAACATATTAAACCAAATAAAACTGTTAAGCGTATAAGAATTATTAGCAACAGTTCTACAATTAATGTTGGAAGAATTCCAACCAATTGTAGTGGGGAATGTAAGAAAAGATAAACTCACTGCTTATTGTTGTTGTTTTTGTTAAAGCTTTGATATTTTTACAAGTAGAACTGTTGCTTATAATTCTTATACGCTTAACAGTTTTATTTGGTTTAATATCTTTAGTTTTTCTTAAATCTTTGGATGAAGATTCCTGACGATCTGGCCTAAGCAACCAGTGAAATGCGCATGGGAATAGCTTATCCCATCAACAATAAATTTCAGCGTTTTTATCAAGAATAAAAATTGGGAATTAAGCACGACAAACATAATCATCTTGTAAATTAAAATTTGTTTAGATTTTTGAAAATTTTAAAAACCAAAAATCAGTGTATTAATTGAAAAAATATTGTTGTTATAAAATCGAAAATTCCTATTTAGATCATTACTAAGAAAGTTATGAACAAAAAAATAAAAAAGGGTCCTTTAAAGGTGTAATCAAAAAAATTTCAAAATTTACCAAGAAGGCTCTTTTGAAGTGTACTAAAAAATATTGGAAAATTTTAGATAAGACTGTAAACATGACTGCGGGTAAGATAACATGCAATACTATAAGCCAGACAACGGCCACGACAAGAATTTAGAAAACGATATAGAGAAAACTAGATATTCAAGACTAAGGCCCGTTTTCACAACTTACTAATAGCTATAAATAGACTTTAACCGGCCTTATAAAAAGTGTTTCATTATAAAAACTTTACTTTAACCTAAAGTGAGCGATAAAGTAAATTAAGGTTCATCCTACCTGGTAGGTTAAAGTTAAGTTGTGATAATGGAACACTTTTTATACGGCCTATAAAATCCAACCTTTAGCTATCGGTATGTTGTGAAAACGGGCCTAAATAGATATTTTCTAAAGTCTTTAATAGTCTAGTCTTGAGTATCGCTAATACTTCACCTGTACTTATATGTAACATCCTTTGTTCCGTTCATGAATTTTCTTCATGGCTTAACATGCAACTTATCCGAGATCCGAAATAAGCAGCCATTTTTCTAATCGTAGCATTTTATCAATAACAGTAAAGTCCAAAATGCAAATTGTGGATGTATTGCTTTGTATGAGTATTAGTGAATAGAGAGACAAGTATTCTTAATAAAAATAAAAAAATATGCAAGCATCGTCGTTTGATAATTGACGACTGAATTGTGTACTCTCGTGGACTTAATAAAAGAGCGTAAGAATGCGTGTGAGGAATGTGTGCTAATTAATTTCCACAATTGTGAATATGCTCAGGAGTAATGGACTATCGCACTTCGCTGTCCGCGGCATGTCTAAGATCTTGGAATCTACGGCATTTTTGCATATTTTATTGCATTCAAACAAGTTCGGACAACTTGGTGAATTGCCAAGGCTAAATTTGAAGAGATAACTCTTATATCCTCCGTAGCCTTTCAAAAATTAAGTTAAGTGATAGTCTATCTCTCCATGCTATTTTTTATGAATGGCATCAATATTAATGTCTATCGTCCTTAATTAACTATTTAATTCTCTTGCAGCATACATTCTGCTTATTTCATCTGTAGGTATACCATTCCAGCAATAGCACATATTTTTTTTTTCGATACCGCTCTGTAGTCATAACAGGCTTGCGACTTTTTGTGAGACTTTTTTTATCACCGACTTTTGCGTCTTTTTTTAATTTTTACCATTTTTTTGTAAGTTTTTCACAAAAAACATTTAATTCGCAGTAAATTATAAATTTTCTTATTTTTTTATAAAAAGAAAATCGTCAAAATTTATAAGCAATTCACAGATTATTGTTCCTTTGGCAGCAATTTTATAAAATTTTTGCAACCTTTTCATTTATACAATGTATTTAAGAAATTTTTCGCAAAGTTTCAGAAAAAAGCTTTTTAAAATAAAAAAAATTGTGGTGTTTGCAGTACTCATTTTACAAAATTATTTTCAGCCGGCGAGTCAATGAAAGCAGATAACGTTAACATCGCTGCAGATCCTTCCAAGAAATATTTAGTGATACCATTCGAAAAACTGGGAACTGAAGTATAAATGGCTTAACCAAGACATGGAGTCAAAGCGGCCTTATGCAGTGTTTGTAAACAGCTTTTACTGAACTAAACAATCATTTTCAGCGTATTGGAAAAACACATTAATAATATAAAAAAAGGCTACAGAAAATGAAAAAATGCAACTGACTGTTTTGTTTAATTGATTTTAATTTGAGTTGTTATGCCTTTTATGAATAAAAAAAAAACTTTTCTTTTTCTGCGACTTTATTTTTATAAAACCACTTTTTGTGGGACTTTTAAAAAATGATTAACGGTAACCCTGCTGGTGAGTTAAAAATCGGCAATTTAATTTGTACGTGTCCTGAGCCCCACGCGTTTTGTTTATTTGAGTAATATTGAACCAAGCAGAATGTACTAATAAAGTAGCCTCACAAGCGCAGCTGTTTGCAGTGATTTTATTCGTGTTTGAAATTCTCGTAATTTTTTTTGTTTATTTACATTTTTTATAAAGGTATTTTGACATTTGCCGTCTCAATTCTAGCAACAAAATGCCTGTTGTTTTTTCTATTGTTTCATTGTTGTAGTACTGAGGTCACTTTGTTAATACATTTTGGAACCAAGAAGATGAATCCAACTCAAAAGTAACACAGTTGTCAAATTAATTGATTAAAATTTTGTATTTTCTTTAAAGGCATTAAATAAAAACACATTAAATTTATGATAACGTTGTTATTTCTGCTGCGTGCTACTTAATTTTTATAAAACTTATAAGTTCACTTAGCAGTCACTTTGGTCTTTACTTGCGAGTTGAAATAACAATATTTTTTTTAAGTGATTTTCAACCCACCAAGTTAATGACTTACTGGCATCGGGTAATGGGGTTTATGTTTGCGAAATGTGATTCTCAGCAAATTGGCAGTTAATCTCTAACGTACATATAATTTCCAGAAAAAGATGCACTATAGTGTATGATCAACATAGTTACTCGGAAAATATGGATTTTATTTACATAAGCACCTGCACTATGGGCTAACGACATTGTGGATCTCAACCAATTGGGAATTTGCATATGCATTTACCAATAGCTTCTGTTTATACGAGTAAAATTGTTCATTCACGGGTTATAATTTTAGTGTATAACTCGACAAACATTATACTCTAGTCCTTTGTTAAAACTTCTTTATAGCAACCTTGATATTTGATTGCATCCTCAGCATCTTTACACAGAAAAAAAAACACTCGGGAATAATTAATATTTTTTAAATCTTACTTTAAGTACGAGTCGTACTCAAAAATTCAAGTGCGAATAACACTAAAAAGTACTTAAACAATATAATTTCTTAAAATAAGTACAAATTCTTAAACCAAGTAAAAATATATTAAACTTTTCGTTGGTAGTGCCACTCTGTGAGAGACATTTCAAAGTGAGTGTTTTAATCTCATTTCACTTATCAAAGTTTGTTGCAGACACTACAACAACACCAAACAAGTAGTTCAAAAAACGAATTGCATGTTGTGTGTAGAAACAACAAAAACAACTTACCAAGACGAAAACACGTTATTTTCATGTTTAAAAAGGAAAATTAAGAACTCTTACTTCTCATTTAGTTTATAAATTCAGTTATATGTATGTGTACATTGAGTTTTTAAAGTAAAACCCATACTGAAAATGATGCTGGTGTTTTATAATGGAAATTATGTTAGGTCTCAAACGAGTAAGTAAATCAACCATAGTAATGTCTCCTTCTAATATCACTTTTGGTTTATTTCAAGTACGAATTCGGGATTGAATCAACTTTATAATACTTGAATCAAGCGCATTTTGAGATTGGTTCAATCTTAGTTTTACTTAAATCAATCTCATTTTCGGAATATTTCAAGTAGGAATTTGGGGGTTGAATACGGATAAGTTAAATATTTCGCGATTGAAAATCCGTACTTGAATCAATATTTCTGTACTTGATTCAAGAAAATCCGTACTCACCGTACTATTAATACAGCTTCGGATTGATTTGAGTACGAATGGATGGATTAGCGTACCAAATTTTATTGGAATCGGTCCATATGACGAGTAACGTGTTTAGAAGCTTCTATGTTATTGGAGTTTATGCTTGGAGATCCAGAATTAATCAAATGTCCTATTGATAGAAATAATCTTATCTCACCTCATAACATTTTTTTAAACAGACGACAATATTGGAGAGGGAAATATACGTTTCTGCTCATGTTTGAAATACTTTTAAATATCGGTCCTAGATCCACAATCATTCAGTATTGACTCAGAATCAATTTCTGAATCAAAGCTCCCTACAAGCTTTTCTCCGGAAAAGAGTCTTTATGTTTATATACCCTCTTATTAACTTGGTATTTAAATTTGATCCCAGCTTAATTTATTACAATCCAAATTATCTTTCTAAATTTAATTGTTGTGCTGGTAGGTCCTAAAATTTCCATAGGGGCCAATAGACCCTTCCTAAAATCACTTTTAGGCCAAAAAATCTCATAAAGTTGAAGATATCTAAATAACATTCGGCACAAAGAACTTTAACATGAATCTTAACCTCATAAAATAATTTTAATTTGGCTGGTCCAAGGGTGCCCATGGGCCCCAAATAGGGTACACTCTCAAAAATTTGTATTTCAATACTGTGGCGTATGATATCATATAACAGGGTTCGACCGACTTTACTCTCTTACTTGTTTTTCTTTCGATTTTTTATGAATTTAAGCAAATGTCATATAAACAATTATTTTAACAGACATAAAACTCTTAAATAATTTTTATCACGTATTTCAAATTGCATTTTAAAAAACCAGAACAATTTTTATAATATTTTGGTTTCATTTTCTTTGCTATTTCTTTTTTTAACTCCTACTAAGAAACTGCACACAAAGGAAGTACACAAAAAAGTCCTTGGACAAATTGTAGAAATTTTAGGCGCAAAAAAATATTTAAAAAAACCCCGAAAATAAAATAAAATTGGGTTTTCTCATTTAAACGTTTAAATGAACAACAACTAATTAGAATTCCAAACACGTTAAAAGAATTTTTCTAAATGTATTTTTCTTAAACATGCGGCTCCTTTACAAACCTTTTAAAATTGTAGAGATTTAAATATTTTTCTTTGCTTTGACCTCTAAAGGGGGTTACGAAAAACAAATGCTTTGTTTTTTGTTCCATTGGATATTTGTAAAAGAAATTTACTAATAAAAAAAATGTAAAAGCAATAATTGAAAAAAGGAAAATTAAATTTTCTAAGAAAAAAAAAGTTATTCAAATGTTGGTAAAAATAATTAACACTAAAACATAATTGTTTTTTGCCGTTTGACTCTAAACAAAGTAATAAACATTTAATATAATAAAGGAAATTTTTGTTAAGCTTAATGGAAGGGTTGTAAACAAAACAAAACAAAATATTTTACTTAGTAAAAAAGGATTTAAATTGATTTAAGCTGACCTTAAAAAAAATCTTGGAAATTACTTTGAAATTTTAAGACTTCTTTATGTTTCACAATTTCTCCCCAAAATAGAATTATAAACAATTTTTAACACATTTAACACATTCAATTTCCAACCTCAAGTATTGTAAATTTAATAAAATTTCACCTTAAGTACCTTTTAGGTGCAACACAATAAAGTCATATAAAAGCAATTTTGAAAACATGTTACAATTAGGGAAGTAACGATACGCCTGTTTGCCGATGCGATACTGATACTCAAAAAAAATATATCGGCGAATACCGATATGCATATTGCAGTAGGTAACCTACAACAGATGAGATAAATCAAGCTATCATCAAACAAAAGAATAACAAAGCCACAGGAGAGGGCAACATCCCAAACGAATTAATTAAATATGTTGGACTCCGATTAACTGAAGTATATCATCAAGCAGTTGTATACGTGTGGAAAGAGACATGAAAAGATTCTGGACAAATGGTTTACTGGAACTATCGGTCCGATACATAAAAAGGTCAGACAGTCACAATGTTGGAACTACACAGAAAAAAATAATTTTCATATTTGAATATGAAAATCGCATATTTGATTAAAAAAATGTTTGAACTTTCTGCGATGACGACTTTTGCGATATTGATAAAAAAGTTTGTAGGTATAGTAATTGAATTTTAAGTCAACAACCAAGATTATTGAGTCAATAAAAAAAGTTGTTGCCCAAAATCTTTTTTTTCAAGAAAACGTTTGCGTGATTTGTTAAAATAAATTGTTGGAAATGTTAAATAACTCAAACCAAATGTTTATCTTTTTTTTTTATTAATAATGATGTGCTAAATTTCCAATTTCAACACAGAAAAAATGTTTGCAAAAAATTATTCAATTAAATAATTAATTGGTGTACATTAATTATTCAATTAATTTTTTGTTTGCTGCAATTAAATTTTTTTATCAAAACCCATTAAGTTAAATGTTTATATGTGGTGTATTTTTTTGTTTATGCAATTAATTTTTTAATTGACTAAATTTGTGTCCCATGACTCGAAAATACAAATCCGTTAATTGATATGATCAATTCCTTTGCAGGTGCAAAATTAGTAAAATATTTAATTGTCTGAACAAATTGTTTAATAAAAGTCGAGTTTCTATTTTTTCTGTGTATTCTTTGATAAATACACTAATATTTATTGTGGGGGATAAGCTAGTTTCTATTCGCATTTCGCCGTTTGCTTAGTCCAGATCATCAGAAAACCTTTTTTCAAAGACTTTGGATAAACTAAAGATATTATACAAATAAAAATGTAAAGCGAATGAGAATTACACTCAAGTCTTATTTGCAACGATATCAAAGCAATTAAAAAATGTACAAGAGTTGTAAAACTACTTTGATTCAAAAAATTTTTTTTATTCAATTTGAACAAATATTTAATTATTAAATATGTTTTATTGAGTGCTATTTTGCAAAGTGCAATTTTGATGAAATTTTTCATTGAATCAAATAAAAAGATTGTTGACCGAATATCCTATTTATAACAAACTGTGTTGTTAAAAATTTTCTTTTTTCAGTGTACAGAGCAATTAGTCTACTTAACATAGCACATAAGTAATGACGAATATAATTGGCGAATATCAAAACGGATAAACATTAATCAACGACGATTCTGCTTTAAATGCCTGAAATTAACTGAATAAAAAACGAAAACTTATTGGACTAAAACGAGAAACCATGGATAATGACATATGCAAGGCCAAATTTAAAGAAAATAAGTGCAAAATAAATTTCACTCTTGCATTTCTTCATTGCCGTAAGAAAAACTGTACAGCCCAATTATGAATAAAACATTCCCCGGGAGTTTTCTTCCTTCTCCAATTTTTCCTTTCTAAATTGCAAAAATGGGAAAAGGGAAAAAACTCCCTGGGAATTTGTATTTATAATTGGGCTGGTAGTAAAATCAAAAGCAAAATAAAATGTTAAAGGCTCAATACACCGCAGTAAGTATACATACGTATGCAGCACTAAAATCTATTTTTTTTAGATAAATATTTAATAATTTTTACTTCCAATGAAACTTCTAAGATCGTTAATGAACGTTCACAAAAATTTTTCTTTAATTAATCCGAAAATGTGTTTGCTGCTCACCTTAACACTTACCCCAGAAAACCAAAGAGAGAGAGAATGTTATTATTTACTTATTTATTGCTCTCTTTATTTACAGAAGAACTTTAACTTATAAAACACAAGCAGCATGCCCGAAATGGTTTTCGTAATCATTCTACTAAATAATTTTAGCAAATAGAATTCGAGAATTTTTGCTTTTTATTTTACCGTTTAAGCATGAAAATAATGTATGTTTTTCATTATATGTATAGCAAATCGTTTTACCTACTTGTGTAGTGTTGTTGTTTCTACAACAAACAAATCGTATAAAAGGCAATACTCAATTTTTAAGTGGGACTCATACTTGAAGTAAGTAAAAAAAACTTAAATTTAATACGAACTTGTTAAATTGAAAAGAAGGTTTTATGGTAAACATCCCCAAAAAGGGTGACCTGACAAACTGTAAGAACTGGCGAGGCATAAGCATCCTTAGTGCAGTAAAAAGGATTATAGCGCAAATCATTAACCGAAGAATATCCAACAATGTACTAAGGGATCGAAGGCCCGAAAAAGCTAGCTTCCGGTCCAGAAAATCCTGTGTAGACCACATCAATAGTCTTAGAATTATTAAAGAGCAACCTACAGAAATTCGCTCTCCGCTTAACCTGTTATTTATCGATTTTGAAAAAGCATTTGATACCCTAAACCAAAACGCAATATGGAGCGCTCTTGCTTGCAGAGGAGTCCCACCTACTCTATACCGTGATGTTATATGTCGTGTTGTCTACAATACCTTTCTAATTGGCGCTAGATGGCGCAAAATTCGTTTTATTGAAAATTGCTTCCAAACACCCTGTATTTGCAAATATTATGAGTTCATATGTTTAAGCAAAAATACTCGCTAAAGGATTTTGTACAAAATTGCCAAACATCATATGATCGAATTCTTAAAATTTAAAGGTCAAAATTTAGATGATCTTTAATAACCTAAAAATTAACGGTAATTTTGTAAAAACCGGAATTATGAAAAAGTCGGAGAACAAAAGTTGCTTTTGAGGTCCTAAAGATCCATTTTCAGTTCTTTCACACAAAAAGTCGATTTTGGCATAT
The DNA here is from genome assembly GCA_949318255.1 of Pollenia labialis. Taxonomy (NCBI): domain Eukaryota; kingdom Metazoa; phylum Arthropoda; class Insecta; order Diptera; family Polleniidae; genus Pollenia; species Pollenia labialis. The sequence goes on from OX439139.1 coordinate 43,901,421, forward strand.
TGCTAGTTTTATTATTTGACAAAAATTATTTTTTCACCGAGTTATTTTTTAAAAAGTTTTTTCCTATCTTATCTCGACTTAAGATGTCTTGTCACTCTTCTTTAAAATGTGTTATTTTTCTTATGGTGTTATCTTTTCTACAAAAAAAATGTGACATTTTATTTAAAAAATGCAATTTGGTGTATGTTTCTTAAAAATTTTGCTCCCGAAAAGGGTGGCTTGTTTTATTCTAAAAAACTCACTCTTTTCGGGAGCAAAATTTTTAAGAAACAGACATCAAATTGCATTTTTTTTTAATTAAAATGTCACATTTTTTTGTAGAAAAGAAAATACCATTAGTTTTTAGGCAAAAAAAAAGGCATTGAAAATTAAATTGATTTTTAAAAAAAAACTCCAAAAATATTTACAGCAGACTCTAAAACTGGACTGTCCCGGCGAAAACTGGCCAGTTGGCAAGTCTAGGTTACACCCCTAGTTATTTTTCACAGCTTTGCAATATTGTTAAACCTCTTTTGTGGTTTTTAAATTAATGTTTATTTCAAATGAACTTTTCATCTACCAATTTTTAGTACAAAAAACAGGTCGTTTTACTCTTTTTAGCCTTTGGAGCATTAAAGTTATTTGCACATTATTTCCTTTTTTATTTTTTTGTTTTCATTTTTTCGTTTGCCAACAAAAATTTACATTTATTATGAAAACAAAAACGTATTCGTTTTTTGTTTGATTTTTCCCGAAATTAGTCTTTAAACGAAAAAGTTTATTTTATTTACTTTCTGCTTACTCCTACACCCCCCATCCCTCCACCAGGGTGTTAATGTGGTCTAAGAGATTTGGGTTTGGTAAAAGAAAGAAAAAATACAAAAAACCTAATAAACTTGACCCTGACCATGAGGTCTGTCTGAGAACTGCACCAGAGGAACAAATAATAACAACATAAGAAAAAATAAAACACGACTCTTAACCAGACTTGTAAAATGTCCTGGCCAATATTGGCCGTAATAAATTTACCTCTGCACGAAAATTCTAAGCAAATAAACACACAGATACTCGTACAAAATTTAACACTTAGTGAGTTCATTTAAGCTTGAGGCAAAACTAAATTTCTTTATTTATAAACTTGGACGAAAAAACCAAAACACCAGACAACAGAATTAAGAAAAAAAAAATGTTTAAATATCCATATAGAGAAAAATGACAAGAGAATTCGATACTAAAGGAAAGAGATCCTGGGCAAAAAACAAGTAAAACTACAAGCCAGGTTATTTTAAAGTCAGATTAAGAACTTTAAGCTTAATCCAGATTATTTTGACTACTTAAAAAATAAGACCATAGACAGGGCTAAAGACCAGACTAGATCAAAGAAAAAAATTAAGATAAACACATAGACCAAATTATAGACAAAGCAATAGAATAGATCATGCAAAAGACTAGACTTGAAATAGAAAACATGGACGAGACCAAAGTCTATGCTAAAGGAAAGACAATAGATAAGACTTTAAGGCCCGTTTTTACAACTTACCGATAGACAAAAGTAGACTTAACCGCCCTTATAAAAAGTGTTCCATTATTAAAACTTTACTTTTACCCACCAGGTGAGATGAACCTTAGGTTGAAGTAAAGTTTTAAAAATGGAACACTTTTTATAAGGGCGGTTAAAGTCTACTTTTGTCTATCGGTAAGTTGTAAAAACGGGCCTAATAATATTAATTTAATATTGTTTAAAAATTTGTTTTTAATTAATATTGATTATAGTATAAATCGATTACTGTTTCTGTCATCCTTTTCTCCCGTTGGAGCATTGTGCCTAGGGATGCCAAATAGGACCAGGTTTTTTAAAACACGGGATTCGGGATTTTTTTATTCAAAAAAACGGGATCCCGGGACGGATCGGGATTTTTCGGGATTTCATATATAAAGGCCAATTTTTTAAATTCATATACATATATATAATAAAATGTTTATGTAAAAGTATTAAAACAAATAAATTCGTGAAGAATACTAAACTCATTACAAAATAAAACATTTTAATGTATTCTTTTAAAGTAATATGTAAAAATTATGTATTAAAACTTTTATTTTAAAAATCTTCTAAAACAAATTAATGCTGCCGACGAAAACAATTCTCACATTAAACACTTCTGGGTGGTATCGTAATATGCAAGTATTAATCTAATAAAATTAATTGCGAAGTTTTATTATCATTCAGTTAGAAAAAAGACCACGCCGAACTTTATCTTCTGATTTTATTTTCTGTGGTACAAAATGAATTGCATGTAACATTTATTTATTTGCGACTTCTTTTTGTAACCAGTTAAAAAATAGATTTATTGCCAGTATGATTGAATATTAAATTTTTGAAGTTATTTTTAACAGGGAGACTCACGTTTATTTAAATATAGTTGTATTTAATAAAAAAAATACCACACATTTACTTAATCTAAAATCTCCGGATTTTTACATAAAAAATCCCGGGATTCTAGACTTAAATTTTTAGAATAATCCCGGGATTTCGGTATTTGGGATTTCGGGATTGGCATCCCTAATAGTGGCTCAATGGAAGGATTACTGCACAGTAAAAATTCTGGCCAATTTATTTTCAATTAAACCATTAATAAAAAATAAAATCAGTTCTTATTAAAAAATTTAAAAAATTTAAATTAAACCTTTGCTTATATAAAACAACTTTACTGCAGAAAATGTAGTTTATATCAAAAAATATTTAATTGAAACTATTATGGCCATTTCCTCAATGTATCAACAAACTATCTATTACTTAATGTCAACATAAATTTATTAGACCGATAAACTGTCCGTTAACGATTTTGGGTTTCTCAAAATACCAACAAGAAATGTTGTTTTAAGTTGGCAACACCTCTCAAAATACATGCTTAAGTTGGGAGTCAGCTGATTTAATTTATCTGTTCGGCAAATAACAGGAAAAAAATTAATTGGCAGATGAGTGCTGGTTAGCTTTGCGACAGAATAGAAGCAAATGAGACATTGAGAAAACCAAATTTTAATTAATGTACAGTTTTTCGTTGGGAAAAGAGATAAAGGTAGAAGTACACAACACGCGTTAGTGCGCTTAAGTTAAACTAGTGTATTTTAATAGAACAAGCTACATGCAAAATATTTTGACGCGTTAGCGCCAGAAAGTTGGTTAACTTTGAACTTTTTAACGCGTTGTGTATTTTTGACAAGTAATCAGCTGACAATAAAAAAAAATTTTACAAATTTGCGAAAATTGCGAAAATTGAAAGAAAAATTTATTGAAGAGCTTCAAAAACATACAATATTTATATTAAAATAATAAATTCAATAAAATAAATAAATCTTGATATACTTTCGCATCCGTTTTCAATGCACAAATAAGTAAACAAAAAAAAAACAGCTTACAGGAACGGCTTTTGTAACGCGTGTTGTGTAACTTGCAATTTTTCATGCGCTAAAGTTTTTAAACGCACGACATACGTCGACGAATGAACGCGTGTTATGTACTTCTACCTTAATCGTGTAATGAGAAAACGATCATTAATTTGTTTACTAGTGCAAATTTAGATAATTTTTTTATTCATATCACAAATTTTTTAATTAAAATCAATATTAATTTTTTTCTGTGTACAACTCTTTCTAAAGCTGAAACTACAAAACAAAACGAAATATAAACCGGTTTTAACATAAACAAGAATTAAAAATTATAATAATATATCAATTAAATATTTAATTGTTAATATTATTATTAAATCAAAATTTATTTTAATTTATAAAAAAGTAAATACTTAATTGCTACTATTAGTTTGATTACTGGTGCAAATTTAATAAATTTTTTTAAATTAATATCACAAATTTTTTAACTGAAACTAATTTTAATTTTTTTTTTCTGTGTGGTCAGAGAATAGCCAAGACTATATATTCAAGACAAGATTATTCAAAATACCATAGACCACACTATACAACTTTAGACCATAAAATAGGCAAGACACTAGACAAGGCTAAAAACAAGTCCATAATCACGGTAAACGATCGAAATAAATACAGGACTATAATCAAAATTATAGATCGTGCTTAGATAGGACTCTACACGAGATGAAAGGCAAAACTACGAGCAATATTATAGACAGACAAAAAACATCTGCCCCTGCGAATAAGAAAACATACCCTGTCTTTTTAATGATGAGGTATGTATAACAGTATTAGCTGCTTAAGGCAGTTTCACACTCTTAAGTTTTTTACGGCAAATGAAAATGTTTAAAAAAATTTTCAAAAAATCAATTATTATATCAGGAAAGCATTTTCGTCATAACACTAAAGACTTGTGTTGTAGTGTGAAATGGGCTTTATAGAAAGCCCAGCTGAGTTCTTTCGGACGCTTCAAAGGTTGCGGATAGTGGGAAGTTCCATAGATATATGAATTAGCTGTTATCGGCAGTCGCAGACAGTCATCGTTTACAGTAGTTGAAACAATTTACATTACCACCTGCTGTGTGGGCCTAATTTCCCCGGAGGATGTAACACCAAAAGGTGACATATCCTTAGGAAGTCTTCTTACATACCACCGGAGAGAGTTAAAAGGGGAGAGTCGTCCATCAAATCCTGAGTTTACCTATGATCCTTGTAACTTCGTGGCACATAATTGGCGCCAATCAACAAGGCCAATATCAAAACATATTTAGTAAGAGAAAAGAAGGAGAAATCATGTCTGAAGGCTTCAGCCGGCACCAGACTCGTGTGCTATTGGATAATCACCGATTCAACCCTAAATTTAAATAATTTTATGAAAACCAAATAAAACTCCCCCCACATGATTATGACAATGTAAGACTTTCCCATGCCTAGAACCTTACGAGGTAATACAAATACATATGTATGTATGCACAAATGGGATTATCTATAGAAAAGCTCTACTTTTATCATGCTACGCCACCAAGCAATTAAGGAGCAAAATCAACATAAATGGCTTGACATACACACACTTTGTTTTCGTTTTTACGTTCGCCAATAAACAACACAAACATATTTCGTACAAACATTGAACACCTTTGTTCTTAAGTTTGTTGTTTTCAATGAATGCAGTCGAATTCAGTTGTTTAAAAAGAGGAGCAGTGTAAAATAAAGGAAAAGAATTTGGAGTGAGGAGTGGATTAAACAACGAACTGCTTTGTGAAAAGCAATGCAAAGCATCTCAATTAACAACAGAAAATATTTGCACAACCGTTAAATTCACAAATGTTTGCCAAGCAATTTGTGTGGTTTATTTTACCCTTAAGCTTGTATTTAAGACTCATGTTGTTCAAACTTTTCCCTTCGTTTGCTAAATGTGAGAACAATTTAAAAGGCTTTGTGGCGTAACATGATAAAAATTAAACATTTCTGTGGAAAAGCCCATATATCAACAAACATTTAACTTTTAACTTAAATATCCTTCTCTTCTGTTATCCTGTGTTCCACTCGACCACTCGCTATAACGAGATGTCATAATTATTACCCCATTTCCACCCTTTCAAAAAAAAAAAAGGATGTGTTTCTGTCTGTTTTCTGCTCTCACGAACAAATTACTGGTCCCATCGAGATGGATGACTTGTTTTTTGGTTTGATGTTTGGTCTGTTCTCTTAAATACATTATATTCTTCTTTCTTGTGCTGTTTGTTGTCATAAGAAATTAACTTTTACCAAAAAAGTCCATATTATTTTCTTGGTAATAAAAAAAAAATAAAACCCAAAAAAATTATGCCATGTTCTTGCAAATTTTCACAATGGGAATAAAAAGTTTTCGAAATCACTTTTAAATTGTCATTTAATTGAATTTTTCATTACAACATGTATGTAAGCAGATAATTGAAAATTTTATTGACAGACAAGTGAAAACTTTCTACATAATGCGTTTAAGGGCTTGTACAAAACCTTAAATGATATAATTATTTAAAATAAGGTTTTAAAAAAAAATTTAAGTGAATATGATTGGCAAATCCAGGGAGAATATTTTGCATGATATGCGTTGAAACATATTTTATAAAGTAATGTAATGTTAAGCACAACTGCTACTAAAAAGGATATTGCAAAAGGGGACTAGGGGGACTAGGGGGACTAGGGGGACTAGACTACTAGACAAAGAATACTGACAAGACTAACCGCCTGTTTCAGAAAATTAAAGCAAGTGAGTGAGTGAGAAATTATATTAAATTATATTTAATTTTCTAAAAACAGGCGGTAAAGGTAAGAATATATAGAAAATCAGACACTTTAAGTACCAGTCGTACTCAAACATTCAAGTACGAATTATACTAAAATGTACTTAAAACAATCCTTAGTGGGATTAGTTTCGAACGTCAATCTCGGAATTTAAAAAAAAAAAAAGTACAAAATTCTTAAGCCACTCTGAGAGTAAAATTACAAATTGAGCGTTTTAATCTCATTTAACTTATCAAAGTTTGTTATTGACTCTACAACAACATCACACAAGTAGTTAAAAAACGATTTGCATTTTGTCTGTAGAAACAACGAAAACAGCAGAACAAGACAAAAACACTTTATTTTCATGTTTAAAAAGTGAAATTGAGAACTTTTGCTTCTCATTTAGTTTATACTTTCAGTTATATGTGTACATTAAGTAAACCCCATATCGGGAATGATGCTGGTGTTTTATAAATAAATTGAAATTCTGAAAGATATAAAATCAACTTTATAATACATTTTGAGATTGGTTCAATCTTAGTTTTACTTATATCAATATAATTATCGGATTGTGTTAAGTACGAATTCGGGATTGAATATGAATAAGTTAAGTATTTCGCGATTAAAAATCCGTACTTGAAGCAAACTTTCTGGACTTGATTCAAAAAAAACCGTACTTACCGTACTATTAATACCCTTTCGGATTGATTCATAGATTGATCTTTCTTTAAAGTTTAGACAAAATGTGGGAGAGAGTTTTAAGACAATTGTTTCAAGACTACACGCAGAGAAAAAACATGGTTGGAGTATGGTAAAATAAAACATATTATGGTCCCTGCAATGGCAACAAAGAAACTTTTGTTTTTTTAAACAAAACTTTTATCACGATTGATAATATTTTGTTTCTATTTAACAATAAAGTGTTTACCTACCATGAAACTTCATATATGGTTGAATTCAACAATACATTGTTTTAATAAAATAAAGCTACAACCATACACTTAAACATATTATGGTAACCTTTACCATATTATTATTACGGCAACCATATTATGGTTAAATTCATCCACCTAAAAGCTACAACCATATTATGGTTGCTTCCGACCATGTTATGGTTAATTTTTAATAACAATAATATGTTTGAAATTATAATATTTTAAAACATTGTATGTTTAACTTTAAATTTTAAATAATATGTTTAAAAAGCAACAACATTCTGGTCGTTTGCATTTTACTTGGTTTGCTTAAAATTCTCATTCATTTTATTTTAAAGTTTGATTAAAACACATTAATTTCCGTAGTATAAAATAGTAGAAAAGAAAAAATGGTAATGAAGGTCGTCACAGGTTGTAATATGAATGAAAAGGGGATTTCTTGTAAAAGTGGAACATAACACCTATCAGGAATAAAAAATTAAATAAAATTATAATTTGACACTAGAAACAAATAAAAAAAATTTATGAAATAAGTAACCATAATATGATTAACATTGACCATATTATTGTTAATTCTGACCATAATATGGTTACTTTTGTCAAAATTCAGGGAAATTTTGACCATATTATGGTAAACTTTAAACATAATATTGTTATTTTTGATCATAATTATGGTTGATATTAACCAAAATATGGTTTATTATGACCAAATTATGGTTGATTTCGGGAACATTTTTGTTGATTTTAACCATACCATGGTCATAGTAAAACATAACATGGTAAACTGCAAACATAAAAATTGTTAAAATCCAACCATAGTATGTTGCTCTTATAATATGGTTACCTCCAACCATATTTTTTTTCTACGTGTATAGACAGGATTATAAGCAATACTTTATTCGGTACTATAGAGAAGACTAAAAAAGTCTATAGGCAATTCTCCAGATGGATTAGTCAAAAAATTAAATGTTGGAGTTAGTGGTGCAGAATTGTTCGCTATAATTTTCTTTATATCTATATCTATATATATAAAAATGAAAAATGTTTGTGTGTTTGTGTGTTTGTGTGTTTGTTTGTTGGCTTATAGACTCCGAAACTACTGAACCGATTTTCTTGAAATTTTTACAGTAACATCACGTGAGCCCTAAAAATAAAATAGGCTACTTATTTTTTCGATAGGGGCAGGGGAATTGGTACCCCCCATAGGATGCCAATATTTATTATCGCATATCTTAAGAGCCGCTGGCGGCATTTTGCTGAACTTTTTGTAGTAGGATCTTCTGAGCCCCGAAATTGAAATAAAATAGCAGCGGGGGAAGTGGTTCCCCCCATAGGACGCCAATACTTAATATCGCGTATCTTATGAACTGTTATAGTCAGAATGTTCAAACTTTGTGGAAGTCACTCTTATGGTATACTACGCTTTTGAAAGTAAAAATAAAGCGGGTAGGCGCAGGGGGGAAAAACCTCCCATAGGATGCATATATTAAATATCGCTTAACTAAAGAACTATTAAAGGGGGAGTTTTTATACGTGGTTAAAGCTACTACTATGGCAAACTAAAAATTTCAGTATAAAAATGGGCGGGGTAAACAGGGGAGGAGCAGTACCCCTCATAGATAGAAATATAAATAAGAGTCACTGCACGCATATTGTTAAACTTTTGGTAGTAGGATCTTCTGAGCCCCAAAATTGAAATAAAATAGCAGCGGGGGAAGTGGTTCCCCCCATAGGACGCCAATGCGTAATATCGCATATCTTATGAACTGTTATAGTGAGAATGTTTAAACTTTGTGGAAGTCACTCTTATGGTATACTACACTTTTGAAAATAAAAATAAAGCGGTTAGGCGCAGGGGGGAAAACCCTCCCATAGGATGCATATATGAAATATCGCTTTACTGAAGAACTATTAAAGGGGGAGTCTTCAAATGTGGTTAAAGCTACTACTATGGCAAACTATAAATTTTAGTATAAAAATGGGCGGGGTAAACAGGGGAGGAGCAGTACCCCTCATAGATAGAAATATAAATAAGAGCCACTGCACGCATTTTGTTGAACTTTTGGTAGTAGGATCTTCTGAGACATAAAATTGAAATAAAATAGCAGCGGGGAAAGTGTTACCCCCCGTAGGACGCTAATGTTTAATATCGGATATCTTAAAAACTGTTATAGTGAGAAAGTTCAAACTTTGTAGAAGTCTCTCTTATGGTATACTTCACTTTGAAAATAAAAATAAAGCGGGTAGGCGCAGGGGGGAACTACCTTCCATAGGATGCATATATGAAATATCTCTCAACCGATAAAGTGGTTAAAGCAGTGTAGCGAAGCGCACGGGTTAAGCTAGTTGTGTATAAAATTCATCTTTATATATTTCATACTTTCCGCGTTTAAAGCTAATGTGTCATTATTGTTTCTATGCTCACATATATGATAAACTTTGAACCAGGTCTGTGGAGTCATCAAAAAATGGTTCTAACTCCGACTCCATCTGCTGAAATTTTAAAAGTCCGACTCCAACTTCGACTTCAACTCCAACTCCTACTTTAAACTCTTTTTTTTAGCATTTCCTCTTAAAGCAAGAAAATTATTCTGTAAAAATTTCAAATCAATATTTTAAATACTTAATGGCCAATTTCGAAGAATTTTTGTTTTTGAAAATATTAGAAAAAAATTTTAAGATTCTGTTTTTATGCCGAAAATTTTTGGAGTCGGTGCTGCGAGTTTTTGTGGGTACATCGACTCCGACTCCAGTACATAAACCTCAACTACGACTGCACAGCCCTACTTTATACACGCTAATTTCGAAATCTTGCAGCAAATGAGCGATATATATATTATTTTTATATCAAAGTATTTTAGTTATTAAAAAAATTTACAAAATGATGGTTGTAAAATAAATAAAAGTTCACGAAGAACAAAGAGCTTCAACAAATTCTCTCCACTTTACATGGTCACTAGCTAAGATATTTGGTTGGTCCCAAGCCACATTACGGGAATGACGTTCACTTCTCGTTATTTGTATCCATGTGTTTCGGGGCCCTTCAGGGTTTTTCAGATTTCGGATTCAATTGGCTTGCAGTTAGCAATCAAGAGCAGTTGTTCGTTGGTCACCCTATTCGGCCAGAAAATTTGCAGGCTTTGCTTAAGTCAGTTATTCTAGAAGGAATGCAATTTCCAGTGTGTTGATTTTAAGCTTCAGTTAAAATCGTTTCGCTTTATGGTGGGGGCTATATTATTCGCTTGCCATATTCTGTGAAGGGAGAAGAATGCAGTTCATGCTTTGTCGCTTCTGTCGGAGATTTCGGCACTAGAACCTTCGTCTTTGCAAATTATGCTGCCGAGGTAGGAATCTACGTCCTCGATCAATTGTCGTTGAAGTGTTAGAAGTGTCGTATCATCACCGTCAACGGCGAGCGCTATATGTCAATAACTACCAAGTTATTTTGGCCTAAAATGGATAACAGGAAGGCGCTACGTGCCGAACTGAACATTCTGCACGAGCGATTTAGGGCATGGACATTCCACGTGGAGTTGACAGATCGTACAATTTGACCTTTTTAGACTGTGGGGTTTTTATTATGTCACATAAGCCACAAATTGCAGGCCCACCCCCAAATCCAACATAACACATGTCATCTGTAAAATTCTGCAGGATTTAGGCGCCAGAGAATGGAACATTGCACATTTCAGATGCACTTCACTCAGCAAAGCTGTGGTGGATGCTTGCACGATGTTAAATTTCAAACAAATTGCCATTTAAGGCTTTTAAAACGAATAAAAAATGTCGTTTTCTTATCATATCAAGCCCTAATAGCAAAAATGATCTAACCAACAACAATTTAGATTTTTTGTTTTTTGATGAAAATCGATCATTTTTGGTCATTTGCATCATCTCTAAAAATCTCATATCTCTGGGAAGTACCGTTACGAAATAAGAGCAGAAGCAATTTCAAACGAACCCTAGACTTGAAGCAAAAATATTAAAAAAAACCTTCTCCTGTAAAATTTTAGTTTTGTTGGTTACATCTTTTTTGCTATAAGGGCTCGAAATGTACATACTTGATTTTATTTGAATTTTAATTCAAAAACCAAACTAAAAAATATTTCTCCAAGTACATTTCCAAAAAAAATTGCTCTCTTAAATCTTGTTAATCTTTAATCGCTTAATAATTTAATCGAGTTTTCTTAAGAAAATCCAATCTGGCCAGAAAAAAACTTCTTTTAGCAACAAAAAATATTTATTTCAGTATCCATGATAAAAAAAAATAATCTCTGCTGAAACATTTACAAAAAAAAAAAAACTATTGTTTTTATTTACATAAAGTTTACATTTCTTTACAATTAACTTTTAGCCGGTAATTTAACACTTTGTCAGACCAAAGGAAAAACAATAAATAAATTGAGATTGAAATAAAGAAGAGGGTTGATTGAAAATAACTCTTACCTGGCCACCAAAGATAACGATACTGGAAACACTTTCATCTTACGACCACCCACCAAGTAATCCAATGCCTCTGAGCCACGACGCTGTTCAACATTTGTTTTTTTCTTGTTTTTCTTTTCGATGAAACCGAAATAGAAACCGATGCCGGCACAAACAATTAACATCAAAACAAACACGCAGTAGTCCATCACTCCAAAATGTTGCAGAGATGAACTTAAATCTGAGACATTAAGGGTTTTCTCTGAATCCCCGCCATCATGATGATGATGATGGGAGAAGGAAGAGGAAACAGATGGTATTGACGATGATGATGATGATGTTGTAGTTGAAGTTAGTGTGGTTGGAGGAGTTGTTGTCGTTGTGGCTGCAATTAAGGTTTTCATAGTTTCCACAGTTGTGGCAACTATTTTTTCAGCAGTTGTTGTACTGCTCATTTTTGTTTGTTGTTGGTTTTTGCTTTTAAAGGCGGCCCTTCAGCTTTAAAATTATGTTCTGAATTATGTTAAAGGGCTGTCCGGCTGGTGACTGGTTTTCTTACTTGGCGTTTGCTAATGTGGTTCTGGATTTGGGGCACAACTCCTGCTGTGTCGTTTGACATCAATGTTGGTTAAATATTATTTTCTTAAAGAATTTTTTTAGTCTTACTTTTTTTTTGTAATTCTCACTTAATTAAATAAGTTTGGTGGAATGTTGCTGATTTAATTCATATTAATCCACTGGCCTAATTTTTTATGTACTTTTTTTTTAATTCTATTTTTAGCTCTGTAATCGATTTTTATTTAATTTAATTATGTTGTTCTTTTTTTTCTTATTTTACTTTTAGGCTGCATTTTAATAAACAGCCTTTGTAGTCAATTTAATTGTATTTAATTTAATTTAAGAACTTTATTTTAGTAATGGACAATAAAGATTATTATTATAATCTGATTTTTTTTCGTCTATAAAGTTTAAATTAGTTAATTTAAAAGGAAATTTAATTAAATGTTGGAAATGCTTTTAATATGAAGTGTGAGTTGTTGCAAAATTAAAAAGCACAATTTTAGAAAGAGCGAAATACTGGTTCCAACTATGACAGCTATGACACTTAGACTTTTAACAACTTTAAGCTTAAACTAAAATTTTCAAACCCGGGACCAACAAATCAAGTCGTTCGAAATCTATCAAGGCTACAATAAAATTTAAAAGTATATTTCGATAGATCATAAAAGCAGGTTTCAACATTTCAAATGTATACCATCATTGGTACTTTATAGTTCTCTTCTACAGACGGGCGGACATCGTTAGATCGATTCAAAAAGTGATTCTGAGTCGATCGGTATACCAAGAGGTGGGTCTAGGACCAAAATTTTAAATTGTTATAAGCATCAGCACAAACGCAAAGTCCCCTCTCCACTATTGTGATGTGGACAAGTTTATGCAAAACTGTACCATTTAAAAGTGTTACCATTTCATTTATAAAAAAAACACTATTTTTTTTTATTTACTCAAAATGTATTCTTTTTAGTAAAATTTCCAATTAAAAAATAATCATTTTATAAAAAGTTAACAAAAAGGTACCTTTCTTAAAAAAAAATTACTTCAAGCAAAAAGCCCTTTTCACTAACAGTACCTTGAATATCGACGTTTTACAAAAATGCACATTTAACATAAGGGAATACTTTTAAAAGAAAAGTATCTTCTTGTAAACAAAAAATGTTTTTTTAAAAATACCTAAAAAACCAAATAAATCTTTTTTACAAAAAGTAATTTTTAAAATTACCTTTTTATAAAAGAGAAATCCCTTTTTAAAAATTAATGTTTTTAAAAGAAGGCAGCGTTTAAAAAAAATATTATTTTACTAAAACGTACTTTATAAAGAAGCCTTTAACAACGTACCACGAAATGTTTCATTATAAATAACTGCATTTAAAGGAAAACTAAATTTTATTATAAATTTTATATATAAAAACAAACCTTCACTTTAATAATGCACTATCACAAAAAGTACTTTTTGAGAAAAAAAAACATATGCATAACATTAAAAAAACTTTTAAATAGTAATTTAGAAAAAAAAATAATACAAAAATGTACCATTTAAGAAACCAACTTTTTACAAAAATCTAGTTAATTACAAAAAAGTAACCTTCTACAAAAACGGTACACAAAATATAACAAAAAGTCATAATTTTAAAAGGTATAGTTTTACAGAAAAGTACATTTTTAAAAAAAAATTGAGTTAGGTATGGGGCAAGTACATTTTGAATATGCCAATTTCTGAATTAAAACCATGTTTAAAAAAATTTGTATGGCTTCTGAGATATAAAGCATTAACTATTATTAAGTATTATTTTGCTCTTTACGCCACTGTTTGGCGAATCCTGCAAATTTCTCATAGAAAAATGTACAAAATAAATTTCAATCTTGCTTTGCTTTATTGCCGTAAGAAAAACAAGTAGTTATAGCGAATGGAAAATAATATGACAAGAAAATTAAATCAACTCTTACTTTGCTTCATTGCCGTAATAAAAAAAAAAGTAGTAGTCATTGCAAAAGCAAAATAAAATTTCAAAAAGTCAATATACAGCAATAAGTATACGTATGCAGTAAAAAAATCTACTTTTTTTAAATAAATTTAGAAAAGTGGCAACCCTTGCAAACAGTTACTGTTTACACAAATTGTAATTATTACTAAAAAAGGACTACTTTACAAAAAAGGTAACTTTTATTTTATTAAAAAAAAAATCCATATTTTAGAAACAAATTATAAAAATTTTACTTTCACAGAAAAAATTCAAAATTTTCTCCTATTACCAAAATGATTATATTGATTACTAAAAATTGTAAAAATTTAATATTTTGAATATTTTTTTTTTTTTAATAAACAATATTTTTAATTTTAATTAAAAATATGATCAAAAAACATTGCCGTTTCAAACAATGTGTTGATTGATTTTGAAAATTTCCAACAACAATTTCACAAGTTTAAATTATTTTATTTTAAACGCAATAATTTTTTGGTATTTGATTATTATTTTAATTAAAAATTTATTTCAAAACAACTAAAATTTTTATTAAACCAAAATTATATTTTTAATTTTCTTTCAACAAAAAAAAATAATTGATTCAATTATTACAATAATTAAGTTTAAACACTATTTAAATAATTTTTTTAATTGATAAAAAACTATTAATAATTTTTTCTGTGTTTACAACACAATTAAATTATTTACCTATTAAATCAATAAAACACTTAAATTATTCAAATTTGCATTTAAATTGGTTTAATTTATTTAAAAGAAAACAAGTTTTCCTTATAAGGAAAAATTAAAAAAAGTAGTACCTATTAAGTGAGGTATACACTATTGAGCTTGAGTGGCAGGCACAAATTTTATCGGTCAAAAGCCAACAACAAAATAATTTGCGAAAATTAGCGCCCGCGCTCTCGAGTAATCGAAAATATGAACAAAGCTGTCATTAAAATTAAATAGGGTGTGCCCTGCCTACACGTTCTTATCACTTATGTTTTTTTTTCTCTCAACAGACTTAAGTTTTTGACAACCGAATTTTATATCTAGTTATTTACTATTATACTTCCTTCACCTTACTGTAAAAATATTTTCATTAAGAGGAATTAACCATATAAACTTATTAGTTTGTAATTTAATTTGCCTTAAATGGAAATGCGTAGAACGTATCGAATGGAAACTCAAGAGATTATTTACTCGATATCACATGCTATCAACACAACCTCTGATACATTTCATTCGATATCAAGAGTCATGATACCAAAATAAAAAAAAATTTAATAAATTTTGCTCGATATCGTATGCGGTGTTTTAGACCTCTTATTCTAGAGGTCACAGGTTCAATTCCTACTAAAAACTTAATAAATATTAAGTATTTATTACTTCGGTTTGAAATTATTAAAAAATGAACCTGAGTTTTAAAAATAAATTATTAATAATTAACAAAAAAAAAAACATCAAACTTTGTGATTTAAGGAGACGATTTTGAAAAGACAGAGTTCTTTTAAATTAATTCAGTTTAAATACAATAAAATTGTTTAAATTTTTGTTATTTTCTCTTCTTTTTAGAATTTTTTTTTTTTATTTTCTTTAAAACTTAAAATCAAAATATAATTTATGCAAATTTCTATTTGAAGCACTTTTTCTTTATCTTTCAAAACTTTTTAAGGACTTTTGCAGGATATTTTCTTTTATAAAACCAACACCCACTTTCAGAATTAAAAGCGACACCGAAAAATTCAACACGATTTTTTTTTTTTTTTTGCAAAAATTGTTTTCCACTTTCAATCTTCCGCTTTTAGCAAGTTCAAGTCATGAACCAACGATCAGCCGCAAGTAACTGAGATTCCTTCAAAATTACAACACATACAAAACGTAGAAAGGAAAGAAGATAGATAGATAGAACTCAAATTCTGAGTTAATTTTCAAAAAAACAATTTTCAAGAATTAAAATCTTTTATATAAACAATTATTTTTTTTTTGCATTAAATGTAGTGGAAAAAATAATAAAAAAAATGCTGCAGGCAGACAGACAGACAAACAGATAAATCTGATCGTCATTTGAAATTAAATGAATCGTAATCTACAAGAAGTGAGTATAAAAGGAAGATACTAAAAAGATGCTCATACTCGTATAATCACAATCACTCAGCCAGATCGCACAGCCAGTAGTTAAATTATTTTATTATATTTATTATCTTTTTTTCTATTTATACAATTGTATAAATTATCTACATTAAACAACTGCAGCAGCAACAATAACAACAACAAAGTCGTATTTGAAAAGAATTAATTTTGAAAACACATTTTAACGCGTGAAAACTAAAACGACACCCAGCCAAATAGCTTTTGTGTTGTAATTTTTTCTTTTTAAATTTGTTTTTTTTTTTTAATTAACTGTCGGTATAGCGCCACCTTTAATTGAAATTTAACAAATAAAAATAAATATACCTGATAAAGGCACTTTAACACGATATTTATTTTGCAGTGGCTTTGTCAGATGTAAAATTCACAAGTAATTCCACATGTCTCTCAAAATTAACAAATATAGAAGATTTATAATTTTTCCTTTCAAACGTTCGTTTTTAGTTTTATCTGGTATAACCTAAGATCGTTTATAACAGCAAATTATGTATATACCGATTTATGTTTCTATTCACTTTAAATTGTATTTCAATTCATTTTACACGACATGTATGCATTTTGCAGTGGGAAATTTGACAAGTACACTGCTAAGTGCCCATTTAGACAGGGAAACATTTAGAAGGGAAACATTTAGTTTGGTAGCAAATTACGGGTGGGGAAGAGAGAATGGTTTTTGGGTTCGGTACTCGGCGACACGCTTTGTTCTCATTTTCTTTGTTGACATTTACTTTGCTTTTGAGAAAAAAACAACAATATTAACAGAACGTTTCCGGCAACATCTGTGTGACCGCGAATGAAAAAACAAAAGAGAATTCCAGATGTTTTCCTTTCAAATGATCGCTCGTCTAAACTCGGACTAAGTACATATCGTGTAAAAGTGCCTCAAGAAAGACAAGAATTAACGAATTTCATCATTTCAACAGATAATTGTGTAAAGAAAATTTCAAGTCCATAGAAACTTTTCAGAAAGTTGAATTTTTTTTTTTCAAATCAAGGTTAAGGTCACGGTTAATGAAATGTATTCCTTTAGCCAATTAAATTAAAAGAATTAATTTCATTAACCTTGACCTTTTTATTATTTGTATTAAAGTTTTTGTTAAAAGGTGAGAATTAAGTAAAAATAAACTAAAATACCTTTTTCCTATTTAATTACAAAACACACCCACAAAAGAAAAAATTAAGCAAATAGAAAGTAAGTTAAATATATTTATACCACAATTGGCCAATATCTATTTAATTAACGAATTCGAAACACTTTACAATGAAAAAAAAACTTTCAAAAAGCTAGAGATTTTAAGTACATTTTAAAAGCGTACTTTTTGTTGTATAAAAGCTTTTGAGAATTGTAATTTGAATAATATGACAATTTATACAGGGGAGTAAAACGGGTAAATTCGTTAGCCAAATATCTATCACCAAAAATTTAATACCTACCGTTGTCCATTAGAAAACTGAGCGGGCAGGTGTGTGGTCCATTTTTGAAATTTGGCTCTTAAAGGGAGTAAACGGGTAAAACCTGTATTTTGGAACTTCTTTGTCATCCTATCTATCTTATATAAAATTCGCAATTCATCTTAAAAAATACAACAATGAATTTGAACGTTTAAGGGTACAAATCGTATTTTTGGTACTTTTTTACAAAACACTTTTCTCACACATATGCATATGTACATATTAAATTATGGGCTTCCACTACAATATTAAGATTTTTGATACTTCAATGGGGAGAAAAAAAGTATCAAAAAGGGGAAATACGAAAATCTAAAATTCTTTCTTTTACTTTTCCGTCATGCATGTCGTAATTTGTGATTTATCTTTAAAATTAGGTGCAGGGTTCTGAGTTAATGAGAACCTATAAGATGAAAAATATTGGTACTCTTTTTGTTCCTAAAATGGTACTTTTTGAATTTATATGGGGCCAAGAAACATAAAATTAAACATCCATCGTCCTCCGTGAATAAAAATCTGTAAGGCGGCACTTTGGTACTTTTTCGTTCAATAACTGGTACTATTTTTAATATTAGAACTAGAAACATAAAATTAGACATGCAATGTCCTGAGTGGATGAGAATCTTTAAAAGGGAACTTGTTGGTACTTTTTAGTTCTTTGTCTGGTACTTTTTCAATTTCCGTTATTATTGGAGCTAGAAATATAACACCAAACACGTAAGATCCTGGATGAATGAAGCATTTTTTTTTTTGTAGTGTGCAGTGTACAAAAGCAATAAAATAATTTATTGTTTTAAAAATAGACTCTTTAAAAAATCTATATATAAATTGTGTACTTTCTGCAAAAATATTTAAAGTAAAACCTTATATTTGTTTAAAATAAATAAATTTCAGAAAAAATCATCAAATGAAATTTTTGTAAAAAAAATCTATAAAAATATAAAATCATCGTTCAGGGAACGCGGGTAAAAACTTTAATAGCGGCTACAAGTAAATAAAAAAAAAATTGTTTTGTTAGTAACTATAAAAGATTTTACACCTATTCCAATAGTATTGACTCATTTCGACGTATGCTACTCTTCCACATGACCACAGATATAAAAGTATTTTTTGGGAGCTAAAAAATCTTCTTTTTTCAAGATATTCTTAAGCAAAAACTTCCTTTTAAGTAAAAAAGTGCCTTAGGAAAGGTTTTTGTATTATCATTTAAAAAACGATATCTAGAACATGTTTTACAAGAATAATCTTCTGAAAGAAAATAGATGTTTTAAAGGCACCTATTGGAAAATTTTAAAAGAAACGGAAAAGCTCCGCTTAAAAAGTTTTATTTTTTTAATTGAATATTTAAAGGTACTTTCAGTTATAAAAAATTTTAAGATTTTTTCTTTTATTTTATCTTGTTTTATCCTGTTCCTGTTGGTTTTAGTTTGTAAAATTCCTTTAATAAAATCTAAATTTACTTTAACATTTTAGAACAAAACTTCCTTATCAATATGAATAAATACAACTTAATGACGTCAACTGAAAAAAATTAGATAAAAAAGGGAAAAGACTTATGAAACTTTAATTTATAAATGGAAATCTTTCCTTTTTTTGTTCTTTAAAAACTCGGCTGGCATTTTTATAACAAATTCATTAACACCGGATCGTAAATCTTGCCCAGATTAGGTGTTAAATCACAACACAAAAAGTGTATATTGTGAAATACTTTGCACAAATTTTAGAAAATCTTTTAGAAAGATAAAATTCAAATCAAAACTTTTAGCTGTTAGTACAATAAAATAAACAAATTTAATTAAATTAAGTTAAATCTGGCTGAAATTGGTAATAACTAAAAAAAAAAAAATACTCGAACTAATTTAAATTATTAATTTTAGAATCAGACTATTTTATATATTTTAAGATTAAAGTTAATAAAATTGTGTATTTGAATGCAAATTTTTTTCTTTTGATTTTTATTTGTTGTACGACTCAGTAAATTTTATCTTAAATTCTCTAGATGTGACTTTATTTAGTATCTCAATACACAAATATAGCAAATGCTAGTAAAATATAATAGATAGATAGTTAGTTTAACATTTTGAGCTTAAGGCATTACAGCAATGAGAGAAAAAATATGTGTGTGTATGTGTATTCGAAAGAAAATCATTACAATGACATTATTTAATTCTTTTTTTCCCCCCCCCAACTTATTATTTCCTATTTGGATGTGAGACACCATCTCATAGATATTGTACTATTTTTATGGTAGTTGTGTTATAACATACACCAATAAATATCATGCCATTTTGCTTTATCATTGTAAGCCAGCGAACAATTCCGCTAACGGGTTTAAACAAGATCGTAAATTTAAACGGAATATTTTTAAAACCTTTTTTAAATATCGAAAAGGCAGATTAAAAACAAATCCATATACCAATAAAATATTAAGAACTCCTTTTTTAAAAAGTTTTCTATTACTTCTTAAAATAAACCTAGAAAATTTAGCCAATATTTGTATTTTAATGCAAAAATACTAAATCTCTATAAATTTTTAAGTGCTGATTTACACGCTTCAGATTTAAGTTGTCAAGTATTGAAATTTTAGGAGAGAAGGGAAAACAGAACGGCATTTAATTCTCTCTCTCTCTCTCTATCTCACGCTACTTAAAACTCAAGACTTGGCGACTAATTTGACTTAATTTGAAGCGTGTGAATCAGCACTAAAAGGCCAACCCTGATTAGCTTACACTCTTTTACACAATTACATACTAACGCTAAGCATTTTGTAAAGCGTACTTTTGTCGCTACGTTGAAGTCGTGACATTCCAAAATGTTGCTGTATTAAAGAAAAGATCATCTGCGGTATTTCAATTCCACTGATGAGTACCACTTAAAAGTTATCATCATTCTTGGATTTCCTTAAAAAATTATAATTTAAAAAAAAAGAGTATGATCGATTTGTTTAACGAACATATATCTGCAATAATTTATTTTTCAATGAAACTTGCAAAAGTGTAATATTTGGCTTTCGAATCTCCACCGACAGTAAGAACTTTCAGAAGTGGAATTTATGAATGTATATGGAATTTTTATGTTACTAGCTTTTTCCCGTATCCTCGTTCGCGTAATAATTAGAAATTGTATTGAGTATTAGTATTAACAACATTATAAGATTTACTATTTACCGCCAAAACGAACATATAAGTTTGAAGCATTCGATACTCTTGAGCAAACGACATACAGTTGACCATGTGAAAAGTAAGTGGTCTCTAGATATGCATTTTTGGCCACTGGGCAAAATTCATCAAAAAGAGAAAAAGTACAAATTTTTTCCTGTTTTAAAAATTTATCAAAAAGAGAAAAAGTACCAAAAGTTCCAATTTCTTCCCGTTTTTTACCTCTAAAAAATACCCTTTATATTAATATGGGCTCTATGCTATCTCTATACGATTATTTATCGAAAAGAGAAAAAGTACCAGAGGTAAAAGAGTACTAAAAGTGCCAGCTTTTCCTCATCTTTTGCCCGCATAAAGTTTACCGTTTGTTAATGTAGGCTGTCATCTGTATGATTACCAAATTTATCGCAGAGAGAAAAAGTACAAATCCGGTTTTATCCCTTAATATGTACTTATATTTTAATCTCGATCATATACAATTTGTATACCAAATTTATCAAAATGAGAAAAAGTAGGAAAGTACTAATTTTTCCCCCGTGTTTACCGTATAAAAAGTACCCTATATTTGAATCTGGACCACATGAAATCCGTCTGCCAATTCTCATCCAAATCCATTAGCAATTTTCGCGTAATTGCGCTACAAACTAACAAATTCAGCAACATACACACTTTCGCATTTATATTTATATTAAGGGTAATCACGATGGTCATTGTGCAAATTTGCAATGTGTATATTTGCAGTGCATATTATGATTGATCGTGAGCATACCACTTTTATTTTTTGTGAAAATGTGTTATTTTTCTTTATTTATTTATTCTGGCAACACTAAAAACTTCTGGCAGCACTGCAAAAAAACCTGCATTTGTTTACAATTATACACAAGCAAATTAAAATAAATTTTTTCTTTTTAATTAACTTAAATTGAATTCTCTATTTTATAATAAAACCTTTTAAAGTGTTGAATTTATAAGTTTTCTTAAAAACAATATGGCGCTCCATATGTCAAATGTTATTGTTTACATTTGTTTGCAACGTAGCAAATATGCACTACTAATCTTGCTCATGGTTTTTTTAGTGCAAACGAAGTAAAATAGAGCAAATTGCATATACGTTCATTTTGTTGTTGTGTTGTGCAAATGTGTGTATTTTTGCACGCATTTGCATCGTTTGCACACTTTGCACTACCCATCGTGATTTCCCTTAATATTAGTAGGATGAACCAACCTTTAAAAAAAACTGACCTCACAGTATTAAAATTTCTTTGCGGTTTTAGGCGTAACTCAAAAGTAAGTTTTGGAGAATTGGCTTTATAACTATGAGGCATGTGGTAACTTACTGAACTATCACTAGATAATTTGGTCGCATGTTTTCTTATAAAACTATGACATAACAAATCTTACCACAAGAGCATTATTGTTACTGTTATGGATCGGTCTTCACGAAATGTACTTGTATGATTTCTGGAATGTAAAAAGCCACATTCTTATGTGGTTCTGATGCAATTTTGTCGTCATCACACGTCACGAACTTGCTATTGTGGCTTTGTAGTGACGTCAAAATTACGTCAGAACCACATGCGCATGTGGCTTTTTACATTTCGTGTACTGTAGGCTTAAGACTGGTTGACATTTTGACATATGTTGTTTCTGTTGTTGTTGGATTGTTGTAGTTCTGACACCACCTGTAGTTGAATTCGCATTGTTTCTGTTGAGTCTTTCGGGAGTGATCGTTTTTTCAACAGACAGACATGCAGACGAACAAGGCTAAATTGGCTTAGAATTAATGAAGGATCTAGAATAGATATCTGCGTTCAATTCGTTTAATAAACATATTTGTTTACGTTTTTAAAATTTGGTATTTTAAACGAAATTTTTCTTTAAATTTGGTTTATTTTATTAATAAAAATTATTTTTTCTGTGAGTTTTTTTAAACTTTTTTGCTATCTTATCTCGACTTAAGATATTTTGTCAAAATTCCACAGATATTTTTGGCGGGTCTTAGATGAAAATTTAGTTTTCATACATCCTTTTCTTTTATTTTTATCCATTTTGTTTTGCGTTTAAATTGTTTGGTAGGTTATTTGTTCACAATTTATTAGAATTTTTATTGCTCTTTTCTATCATTGACTCTGGTAAATGTAAAACTCTGCATGCAGGCAGGCAAGCAAGCAACGTTAGGCATGTCAAGTGCATTTTAAGTTCGTTTTATGTTCTGCCAAACAAAACTATAGTTGTACAAGAAGTTTTATTTACTATTGTTCGTTCGTTCGTTCATTCATTTAAAAATACAAATTGTCAGTGTCTGTTAAATATTTAAAGAAAGGGACAGTTTCAATAAATTCTGTGTCAGTTTAAGTTAAAAGTGTTTAAGAGCTTTTAAATTTACTACAAAATTTTACCAGAACAATGAACAAAGAAAGTTTGGACGAAAATAATGAAAGTGGATTTTTTTCTTACGCTGAAAAATTAAGTGCCAAAAGTACAAGAAGAAACAAGACCTGATAAGCATCTATTGAATGTGTCTGTCTGTCTGTCTGGTCTGTACTTTATAGTTTGTTAAACAAATTTTTAATACCGATTTTAATCTTAATCTTATTACTTTCAATTTTGATTTTAAATAAACTTGAATGGTGTTTAAAATAAAATTTCCACCTTTTGATTATACTATTTTGATATTTTTTGATTGTTTTTGCTTTTATTTTTTTTTGTGTTTTTTTCTATTTTTAATATAAAACTAAATTTAATCTATTCTTCTTTGTATTCAATCGCAAATTTTCATCTTAAATTTACTTAAACTGCAGTTTTGTTTTCATTTTATTTTTAAAAACTTTACAAAAAGGTGTTCTTATCGTCGTTTGTTTTCGAAAAGGTTAAAGATTTAGAAAAAGGATAAAAATTATCCGATACTCTACATATGGTAAAAGATGATTCTCGAATTAAATCTTATATATTGTAAGCGGGTTTAATTGTTTAACTGCGAATTTTAGTTAAGGGAACAAAAGAACTTTAAAAAAAATTTAGAATTCTATAGGGTTTTTTTTTTAGCTGCATGAGAACTTAAGATGAGAATACAAGACAGAAATATTGTTGGAATTAAATCTTTTTTCATTATAATCTGGAAGATAATTTAATGGCATTTTTTTTTAAATGTGATATCCGGCATATGTCCGCCGCGGCTACGAGTTACATGGTCCATTCAATCAGTCCAATTTTTGGCTACTTTTTAAATATTGTTTTACAGAACTTCAAAAGTTGCTGGTTCCTCAGCATGAATCAAAGACTTTACATTGCTTCATAAAAAGTAATCTAATTAAATCGCACTAACGAGTGGGCCAGTGAACAGGACCATTTCTGGAAAAAAAGTTGGCACCATATTGATTTTGCAAATAAATCAATTGTTAAGTGTGCTGTATGGCCGTCTTGTTGGAATCAAATGTCGTTGATGTTTAGTTGATTAATTTTTGGAAAAAAAAATTTAATCAGCATGGCTCGATAGCGCTCGGCATTCACCGTAACAGCAACCCCTTACTTATTTCGAGAGAACGTGTTAGCCGGGGTGATTCGGTAACGGCTTTTTAACCAGAAATCAGCTTCTTAGAAAGAAGAGCTCTATGTACTTTGCGAATAGATTTATTTTTTTAAAGTAAAGTTCCACAATTTGGAAAAGATGCGATAAACGATTTATGAAGACCTGCCAGACCCTACTCAAGGGAAATGTCAACACAGTTTAACATTCTCAGCTGTCAAAACATATTTTTCGATATCGAAAATTCTAATGCAGCTAAATAAAACATCCGACATATTTACATGTGCTGAATCTTCTAAACCCTTCATCAAAAGTATAATGGATATTTATTTGGAATAAACTTGACTCTACAGTGGAGCTATGGCCAATGGGAGAATCTCTTTTATAGTTTTTAACGATTGTAAGTCATTTGAAAATTAAATTCAGGATGGTCCAAATAAGACCCACCAATGCTTAACTTTTTTTATTATCCTCAATAAAATAAAAATTGATTTCAATTATAAAATTTGTGATGCAAATTAAAAAATTAATTAAATTTGCATCAGTAAGCAAAACTGATTTTATTTTTGATTTATGCTTTAATTTCTGTGCAAAAGTCTGGGTTTACACTATGAAAGTTTTCTTTCAGAAAGTCTGAGTTTATAGGCGAAAGGGGAAGAGAGCATGCTAATATGCTCTCCCCTCTCTTCGAAAATTTTCAGCAAGTATGACGTTTGTGCTGATGCATTTAAAATATTGGTCCTAATATACCAAACGACTTAGAATCACTTTCTGAGTCGATCTTACGTTGCTCGTCCGTCTAGTTGTTCGGCTGGGTGATTGGCTGTCCATGTACCTTGTGCGCAAAGTAAAGGTCGCAATTTTTTTTAGATAATTTGATGACATACGTTTAAATTTTCATTAAAGCCTATTGAAAATGGTGAGAATCGGTTCATAACTTCACATAGCCTTAATACAAACTTCTTTCTGGAATAGTCATAAACCAAGAATTTCAATCGAAAACTTTTTTTTGTATTATAAAGCATCTTATCAAATCGTGTCATATTTGGCCAAAGGTCCCATGCAAATACCACTCCCGATAAGACTTGTCATTATTAAAAGGTTTCTTCACGATCTAGAGAAAAGTGTATTATCGTTAAGCGACTAGATTTCTCGCAAGCATTATTTACAAAAGAAAATTACAAAAAATTATCATGCTCTAATGCCAGGCGCAAAATTATACAAGGATATTTACACCAATGGCCGGTTGATTAAAATTAACTGGTTTTTAATTGATCTTAAGATAATCGTAAAATTACCAAAAAGTTGGTTCTTTCGCTAAAAATTTTAGTGGATAAGTAAGGAGAATTAATGCTGTTACTCATGCCAAGAGTTTACCTATATTAAATTTAAGTTGCCGTTTAACGCAGCGATACTTTAAGTATATTTCCAGGATTCGTTATTTTTTAATTTTATGTCTCCTACACGTCCTCCAACTTACCCCGTTTAAATTAAAGAAAAATTTTTTGTTAAGAAAATGCGAAAAAATTGGTTATTTTAAGCATTATAGTACAGTCAAACCTCGATAATTCGTACCCCGTAAATTCAAAAACCTCAACAATTTCAAAGCGGCTGTATTCTTGAGAAAAACTCTTTAACTCGCAAAAACCACATGCAGTTTGGTCCCCTTCGTTAATTTGCATTTTTTTTAATTCAAAGTCGGAGGAGGCCCCTCGGAATCGCACTTACTCATAGACAAGTAATCAATTTGTTTTATGGAGTTTTTGTTACACGTTTTGGCATGAAATATTGTTTTGTTTATTACATATTAATTGTTTAATGCTTTAAATAAATTGTAGTCTTTTTTAAAATCAATTGTTTTTTTTTTAGTTTAAACCTCGTTAAATTTAAACCCCTTTAAACCGTTTTTATTAAAGGTTAAAATCTCTTTATTATGAAAACTCCTCTAACTCGTGAAAAAATTTGTCGGTTTCTTCGATTACGAATTATCGGGGGTCTACTGTATTTTTTTTCTTTTTCTTATTAAGATACTTGTTAAAAATAAAAATATTACTTTTTTACTTAACCTTTTTAACGCAGTTCAAAGAATTTCCAAAGAAAATCAAGAATTGTTGTTTTCTTCTTTTCGGGCAAAAATAGAAAAGTAAAGAAATTTATTGACTTGAAGAAATGAAAGTCCAACAGAAAAATTGTCTACTAAATGAAAATCGTTTAAAAAAAAATAATGGTAAAGAAAAAATATCATAAACTAAATCTTAAAGATTGACAAAAGGTAAAAGAACATGTTTCTGATGGCCAGGTAGTATTGAATTGAAGAAATTCGGAGAAACATTTGTTTAAATTTAAGAAATTGTTAATATTAAGAATACAAATTTTTAAATTTTTAGTTGAGCTTATGAACGAAAAAGAATATAGAAATTTTATATTTTCTTATTGGCTTTCATTTTTTAACACAAGACTTGCGTATTTAAACTTGTTGTGTGTAACTTAAATATTGATTTATAAGTGCCGGTTCACACACGTCAAATTTGACTCGTGAAGTCTTGAGTTTTTAGGAGAGAGGGGAAAAGAAATGGCATTCTCTTTTCCCGTCTCTCCTTAAAGACTAAGACTTGAAGATACAAACTTGACGTGTAACTTAAAAAAGCAGAATTCGTAACAGATTGTGTATTTGTGCAGGCAAGGTATTTAGTAGTGGGTACCGAGTGTCGAGTATTTGCAGTTTTTTATGAGTACTCCATACTCAAATGTAGTTACACAATACTTTCAGAGTTGTATTATTTGTACAAAGTTTAATGAAAAGGTGTTTAAATGGTATCCGTATCGTTTGCCAACATTGAAAAATCCATAAAGACTGTGTTAAGCTAAAGAAGAATCATAAGGAACCAATCAAGCAACAATTTCTAAGCAGGAATCATCGTCCTGGCAAAGCTCAGCACAGAAATTTTTCTGCAAAAAAGTTATTTCCGAATTCTTTAGTTACTGATTTAGTACCTTATTTTAAGAATTTATTACTAAAAGGAAATATACAGGGGTGTCATGGAAATCGAAAACGTAAAACGAAAGAATTTAAAGAGTCGTTTTTCAATAAGGTTTCTGTAATAACAAAAATTGTATGACAATTATTATACAAATAATGCTCTATTAAACAGAATTCTTTAACAAAAATTGTAAAAATTAGATTAAAAGTTTAATAAACAGAACTGCCAAATTCTTTCGTTTTACGTTTTCGGTTTCCATGACACCCCTGATATTGTATGAAAAAATATTTTCTGAGACGAAACAAATATTCAAAAACATAAAAAACTACGTTAAAATACTTATTATTTTCAAAATGTTGTAACATCGGTTAATCGATAAATCGACTTAAATTAACTGGTTTAATCGTTAATCGAAAATAACCAATTAAATTAACCGGTCAGTTAATCGGGTAGCAATTAATCGAATAACAGTTAACCGAATGATTACCCTATCTATGTATATCTAAAATTACTGAAAAAATCTCGTAATTTATAAAATTTCTGGATTCGAATAAGTTAAAAATACCAAATATCGATTAATCGTTTAATCGAACAAAAATAAAACCCGATTAATTGAACACCCTACTTGTATAATAAAAAAAAATTGGTAATACATATTAAAAATAATATAAAAATTAAAATAACGAACATTTATGTGACATGTCTTTTTTGTATTTCTTTTTTAAAGAAACTTCCAAAAAACTTGTTAAATTTTCACCAAGTTTCTTTTTTTCCAGCCAGAGTTGAATTTTTCCGATTTCCTTAGTTTCTTATTCGTATAAAATTATTTAAAATTTCTTTATTTTTTAATAAGCACTTGTCACTTTGAAATATGTAAGAATAAAACCCCAATAAAAAAATGGTGATTCAAACGAAGCTGGTTTGTAAGGGAGAAATGTAAGAATTTCGCTTACCATACCGCCCCGCTAGGCTAGCTGGTAGTAAGCTAGTCTATCAGCGCCGTGGTTGCGGGGTCGATTCCCGCCAGAGACTCTGGTTTCTCACCTGCAGACAAGCGAAGAGCTTTGCGGGATTAGCTTAGGAAAATTAAAAAAAAAAAAAAAAAAGCTTATGGAAGACATGAATTTTACATGGCGAGTTCCCACTTTGAAGCAATACATTTTTGACACAAAAAGCGCTTTATTCAACGCATCTAAAAACTAGTGAACGTAGCTACCAGCTTTACATACTGAATGATTTATTACAGTTATTTTTGATGTTCTCCCTTAAAAACCTAGGATATTTTATTTTTTTTGATGAACCTTAAATACTTTACTGCATCGCACTATGTCTTATTGCGTAGCGCATAATTGTGCTCTTGTATTTTTAAATGTTCCATTTGTGCTTCGCAAAATGATTAAATTTTTTATTGGGACATTAATTAAAAAAACTCAAATAAGTGCAAAGAGCTATTATCTCAAAAAAGAAGCTCAGAAAATACGAATCATGTTTTTTTCTACCCTGCTTACTTCTCTACCCCGCTCGCTAGCAAACAAAAAAACACGATGTAAAAATAGGGGAAAAAATCTTCATGAAAATTGGGTGTTTCATTTTGTACTAAAAAAACGCATAAACTTCCTTTTTATTATATTTTCAAAGTTATTTTCGGGAATACATAATTTATTATTAATACGATTTCCGTATGACGTGCTAAATTCCCAGTTTTTCATATTTGATAAATTCACTGAAATTTATTGTTGAGGGAAAGCTAGCTTCTATGCGCATTTCACTGGTTGCTTAGGCCAGCTCATCAGGAAACCTTTTCTAAAGATTTTAGAAAAGCCAAAAATATTATACAAATAAAACCCTAAAGGGAATAAGAATTATAATCACTCAAAGTCTTACTTGTAACAATATCAAAGCCAAAACAAAACACCAACAATAAACAGTGAGTTTATCTTTTCTTACATTCCCCTACAATTGGTTGGGTTCTTTCCTTAAACACTTTATCGCTCCTTAAGAATATTTTCACACAAATATTTCAAAATTTCAAAAATGCAGGCTAAAAGGGATTTACAAAATAACCCCCTTCATATTTTTACTAAAGACTAAACCGAATTTCTGATTATAAACTAAATTTTATTTTTTAGTACTTTTTACCATTTTGTGAATCTGTCGCTGGCATTTTAATGTTTTCTTTAATCTGTATCTTTTCTTTACACTTAATTTGTTGTATTTGTGGCTTATTTTTTATGTATGTTGTTGTGTATTTTATTTTATTGCTATATTTCTTTGTAAATAAGAAAAGCCTTTTTTAGAATTTTTATCTTTCAAAGGTGTCGCTCTTTTGTAGTCGTTGACATTGCCGTCAGTTTATTTAATTAAATGATTTAACAATTTTTATCTTTAAACGTTTATAAATCATTCCTTTTCTACTTTTTTGCTCACACATCACATCTATTTACATAGTTTTTATATTATATTTTTGGGATGAGGGAATCGTGTGTAGAAATGTGATTAAAGGCGTCAGTATTATCGCCTGAACTGTCAAAAATGTCTTGACTTCGGCTACGATTTTAAATAGGTAACTAGTGGGTATATTAAGTTAAATGTATTATGAAAAGAACTTTGTCATCTGTAAGCTAATATTTCAAGGAGATGGACTTCAAGTTATAAAGGATAAATCGGGGCCGGATTTTGTTAAAAGCTGCATAGTAAATATTTAAACAGATTACACTTTTTGTCGAGAAAATACCTCAATTTGTTTGTTAAAAAAACAAAGCTTATCACTTTATAGGGTAGCCGAAAATTATTTCGATGTCTTATAAATTGAATTAACAATTGAAAACAATTAAAATTATTTTAATGTGTTCATTGAATATAATTTTTTTAATTAAACAAAAACTTAAAATATATATAACATTTTACTTGTTAAAAAACAAATTGGAAATTGATTTAATTAAAATAATTTATGAAAAAGAAATAATTCCCACATTCCATTTGCTAAAATTGTTGAGTTATTTACATGAAATTTATGAAGTCTATCCAGTGTGACATAAATAATGCTGACGATGGCCGTAGCGGACCAGGAAATGCATTACATTCTGCTAGTGCCTGATAAAACTGGTCTACAAATTTGGAAAAAATAATGAACTGCAGAAACGAAGACAGTTTTTAACTTATCTGGCTGCGCTAAATTCGAATCTGGGTTTTTTGGAATTTTGGGCTATCACGTCTTGTTCATTTTTTATCGCATGCTGGCAATACTTTAGAACAGTCAGTACTGACTAGGGTGATCGATCGAATAGTATTCGACCGGTTTTAACCGGTTATTTTAGTTTTGCCCAAGTCGAATATTTTAAAATGTCCATTTTTCGAATATCGAATAAACCGGTTATTTTAGTAAAATTACCCGGTTATTTTAGTAATGTGTAATTTATATACTTATTCCTTACTTTTGTTTTAAATGCACCCGTAATTTAAGTATTTTTCTAATTGAATATTTGCAAACTTAAACTTTTTATAAAAAATGTCAAAACAAAATGAAACAAAACTCAAAAAAACATTATTAGCAATGTAAATACAAATCGCTTATATAAGCGTGTGTTCTTGTAACAAAAACCAAAAACAATATAAAGTACTACAAAAAAATGTTACGGAATCAACGTTATGGGAAAATTCATCAGTTTTATTTATTAAAACACCAAGAACTTAAAATAAAATTGAAGGAATCAAAAATGTCCTGGAAGGGTTTAAGTTGTGTGATCGACGAATTGACAGATATTTCATACAAAAAGCATATTACTATTGTTTCTATAATGCTGAAACAAAAATAATTGAAATATATAACCCTGGATAAGAGGTTTTGCTTGCCACTTTTCAAAAATATGGCTGAAGTTTACTGCTTCATATAGACATGCTTAACCAGCAACAAATTAAAACTCATTTACAATAAATTTAGGAAAATATGTTAAATAATAAATTTATTGCATTCCTATATTTTTAAAACCAATGTTTTTAAAAATTTCTAAAACTATGTTCACACCTATTAAATGTTTGACTCCTAGCGTAAAGAATTGTTTGCTTTTGCAAAACGTTTGGCTAGACCAAACATTATTTAAGGGTTTCGTAACTACATTATACATAAATGCAATTATCATCTTAGATATACATAAAGTTTAGCAAAAAACTAGAAATTATTTAAAATACTGCTTTAGTTTTATCAATTTACTGGTCACGCTTTTGTTTGATTTTATCGTCAAATATTTGTTAGGTCTGAACATACCTTTTGTCATATCTATGTATTTTGTTGGTTCCTTACCTTCGTGAATTGTTTTGTTTTTATTCTAATTAACTTTTTATTACAAAAACTAATTTGATTTTTGTATGTTTTGGTATTCGAATAAAAACCGGTTAACCGGTTATTTTAAAAATGCTTAACCGAAAACCGGTTTTTTTAAAATAGCAACTATTCGGAATATTCGAAAACCGGTTATTGAAAAAAGTCGAATAATCGATCACCCTAGTACTGACACTACAATTTCACAATTATTTATTTGACAGAAGCCCACATTCATTCTAAATCTTCATAATAGTAGCATTTAAGCATGTCATTGAGATCGTATGTTACGGATTTGAGCTATTTTTGTGTGTGGTGAATATTTGGTTGAAAAAAAAGGACACCGTGGACACCGACAACCCAATAAAAAATGGAGCTTCCAACGAAGCAGGGAGAAACATAAACGTTTCGCTTACCATTGCGCTGACGGAAGACATGAGTTTTATATGGCGAGTTCCCACTTTGAAGCAATACATTTTTGACACATAAAGCGTATTATTTAGCGCATATAAAAATTGTTGTATGTAACGATCGGCCTTACAAACTGAATGTTTTGATACAGGTTTTTTTAGTATTCTCTATTACATACCTGCTTCGCAGTAACGGAATGCCGTAGCACTTAAAATATTATCTTTTTTTATAAAAGTTTTTGAGAGTTCTTTCACTTACTTTACTGCATTTCTGTATGTCTTATTGCGTAGCGCATAATTGTGCGCTTATTTTTTTAAATATATCATTAGTGCTTCGCAAAATTATAAAATTTTTTATTGGGAATGTTCTGTATATTCTTCATTCGCATGTAGATTTTTTCCCCAAAAAAAATAGGTGCTGTGAGCGAGAACAAGGGGAGGATCAAGGATTATGAGACAAAAGCATGCTGGGAGACTATTGCTGGACTCTAATACGTGAAACCGAACCAACAAAATCAAACGTCGCGACGTTCCAATAACGCCATTCACATTTGAAAATGCATTGCTTTTTAAATAAACTAGTAATTTTTTTTTTTTTTTTTTTTTTGTAAAAAACAAATAAAAACATTTTTTTTGTGTCTCAAAATCTGACTTTATAGAGAAAACCCAATTACAGATTCGAATTCAGCCAACCAAATTACCCAAGGAAATATATTTGGTTGCTCCAGTCTAAAACCTTGTTGGCTAGTGTAATTGTTAAATTTTTTTGTGCATACACAATTAACGTCATTGCTTACTAAAGGATAGCTAAAGTAAAAAAATATAACATGAAGATACGAGATATTCTGATAGTGTATGGAGCATTGATAAGAAAAGTACATACATATCTACAGTTTCAATGTTAACCAAAGGTTGGCTTTAAGCAAAAAGTATGTGAAATATTGAGGCAATAAGACTATTGTAAAACAGCTTTATCAAATCAAAAAAAAAGGTTAATATTATTAAAATAATTTATGAAAACATGTAAATTTACACATCCTATTTGCTAAATACAGTATTTTTAATTTGAACTTCACAAATACATTTTAATTCATTCAATAAAAATAGTAATTGAAAATTTTCATTCATTCAATAAAAATTGTAATTGAATTTAATACATACTTTAATTACTAGTTTGCCCAATTCAAATACTTTATTAGTTATTTTTTAACTACCTGGGGTAATTAAAAATAAATTAAGATAATTGAATGAAATTTGTTCCCAATTATTTTTTAGTTGATTAACAGGGTATTTGAAATCGGACACATTTTAATCAAAATTGAAAATATCATATAAAGAAAAAAATCACAATTTTCCACTTTTAGTAATCAACAGGGAAACCAGAAATATGCTCTAAAAACGCGTTTTATGCGCATAAAATATGCAATAAAAACTTGAAAATATGACCTGAAAATTTTTAAAAAATATGCACCAAAAAATCAAAAAATTGCTTATTTGAAAACAAAATATTCAAACAAAGTTATGTAAAGGGGTTAAATTCATATTTTGTCCGAATATCCACATCCACACGAGATTTTTTGTCTAAAAGGGATTTAAAGGACGGTCGCTAAATTGTTTTTTAATGTTAACTTTTTAAAGGAAGTTAAAGCTAAAAAAAGCTATATAGATGGAAACTTTGAAAAATGTGTACTGATTAAAAAATAATTTTATTTGCAGTGAAATATTTTTGGGCTGAATTTAATCTTAACAACAACATATTTAGATGGTTTACGGACACAACGAGTCTAATTTGGAAAAAAATTTGTATGGGTAATATGTGAAATTATAGATCGATTCTCACTTCGTCCTTAGTACAATTAAAATGTATTTACCAAATTTGATCAAATTACCTACCATACTGCAACAATTACTCTGCGCACAAGATTAATATGAACAATGAACCGGCAAATACGGACGGATGGACATGGTAAGATCACTTAAAAAATTGATTCTGAGTTGATCAGAATACTAAAAGATTTATATGTATTTAAAATACAAAAGCCAAAATTCCGCAAAAAAAATGTTTTATTTGCTGCTAAAGCTCTTGTAGGCATCTAAAAAATTCAACATGTATCAAAATATGACTCAAAAAATCCAAATATGCGCTAAAAACTTAAAAAATGCTGCAAAAAGGCTATTTTACCAAATTATGAGAAAAAAAAATGCGGCAAAAGGTAAAATATGCAAAAATATGCACTAACAAATTGATGCCAAAATGCATAAAAATCTCTAAATCGGATATATGTATATATCGTCGGTTGATAATTTAATTGTCGTATGTCGTATGTAATTTGTATCCACATACGACAATTAAATAATCAACCGACGATATGTATATACATATATTGTTTCTGCCTTCATTGGTCGCACAAGAAAAAAAAATACAATTGCATATTTATGGGTTCCCTGTAGTGCGTTTCACTATGCTTTTTAAACCACAATTGTTTCGTTTAAAAATCTTATGGCGTTTTCTTTTCTAAAAAAAGTGTTGCATAAGTGTTACATGTGGCTTGGCAACATTTTTAAATGCTTCCCTACTTTTTAAGAAGTGTTTCATATTTTACGTTTACAAAAGAACACAAATTTCTGCATTAAACAATAAAGTACAATTAGCGCAAGGTAAATTCAATTACAGGTGGTTGCAAGACTACAACAAACAGAAAGAAGAGATGTTTTTTGAATTGCATCGTTAGTGCTTACGTCTCGAAACTTGCCACCACCTTGTACTGAATTCGCCTTGATCTAGTGCTGCACTCATGCCCCTTTAATTAAAATGAGTGTTGAACATGTAGCATATTTTTTAATTTAAAAGGGAACATCAACAGAAAAGAACGCTTTACACTTTTTATATAGCACATGTTTTTCAAAAAAGAACATGAACAAATGTAAAAGGCAGAATAAATGCAGAATTTTACTCAGAAAAGAAAACGCCATTAAGCACAAAATTGACATTTTTGCTATTCACTAACACTTTTAACGACATCTGCTGGCGTTAAAAGCCAGATTTTTCAGTCAGCTGTTAATTTTAACAAACCAAATTGTGGTTTATTAACACCAACATTTTTGGTGTGGTTAAATCTGCTCAGAAATGTGTTTATTTATCGTTGCACCTATAAAGCCTACAATCTATCCACTTCTTATCACACACCAATTTTCCGTGGAGCTTCTCATTTATTTATCTCAAATAAAATTAAAAAAATTAATTTAATTTAATTAAAATTAAATAAATAAAATAATTAAATTAAATTAAATAATTTATAAAATAATAAAAACTAGTGTTCGCCTAATGGTCAAAATTCGACCATAAATTTGTATGTAAATATGAAGGAAACATAGTTCATCTAAGTATGTTTTTGTGTATGAATTTATTCGAGCATTTATTTTTGCCGTCTTAGTGGATCGATTTGGCGAGGGACAAACCTACGGTTCATATATTATCTTTTACGTGAGTAAATTTAATTTTTTGAGTTCAATATAAAAAATATCAATAGAAAAACAAAAAAGTATCAAAAAGTCTCCTTTAATATTGTCATCCACTAAGGACATTGCATGTTTAATTTTATGTTTATATATCTAATATTAACGAAAATTAATTAAAGTACCAGATGTAGAACGTGAAAGTACCAAAAAGCTCCCTCATATTAATTCTTATTCATTTAGGACCATGCATTTTTATTATTATCTTTGCAGGTCGAATATTAACAAAAATTCAAAAAGTGCAAGATGAAAGACAAAAAGTACCAACATTTTTCATCTTATAGGTTCCCATTCACTCAGCAACCTGCACCTATAATATAATGTTTCAAAGTTCAATATTATAAAGGTAGAAAATTTAAATATTATTACACAATTCACGGAAAAGTTAAAGAAAGAAATTTAATTTTCCGTATTTCCCCTTTTTACTACTTTTTCTCCTAATAGAGGCTCGATTGACAAACAAAGGAAGAAAGTGTTCTTAACTGTTTTACCTGCGCCAATTTATACGTAAGATTAATATTCGAAAACCGGTTTCCGAAAAATGTCGAACAATCGACCACCCTATTTTTTTTTATTATTTGATAATTAAAAAACACAAATTTTCTATTTATGTGTTCTGTATTTGTGTTAGTAGCAAATCTGAACGCTTATAACTCTGAAATTATTGAACAGATTTTAATAAAATATATATTGTGCACTTCTAGCAGTAAATACCTTTCAAATGGTGTATTTTTTACTCTAGTCGCTGGGCAAACAAAAGAGAAGAGTGTTCTTAACTGTTTTGCCTTAGCCGATTTATATATAGATTAGTAATGTTTTACGCACTTTGCACAATATCATTTAAAATCTGTAAATTAATTGTCTTTTTTTATTCTTCTTTGTTATTTAATCCTATTTTGATGTTTCTCTTGGCAGAGTTGCAACACTATATCAATTTGAATAGAGAGATATATAAAACAGTTTACCGTGGATATAAATAAATTAGTGAATCACATAGAGGTTAGTGCAAATATCGAAATGTGTGGTTAAAGTTAACACTTTTTAAAGTGTTAAACGTTAGTGAATTGCACTACTGCTGTTAATCAATATAAACATTTAGATGCAAAATCAACAAATTATTCGCTTGATTCTACGAACTTGGTGATTAAAATGGATTTTTAATTTTTTTCCGTGTATTTAAAAGTTTAAAGGCCTTATTCATAAAAACTAAAACAGGGTTATAAAAGGTTTATGAAACGAATTTTCTATGAAAACGAATTTTAATAAACCTTGTATAAACCTGTTTTATTTTTTATGAATAAAGCCTAGTACTCTGTTAAAATTTGTGAAAAATGTTGAGCAACATTAATTATTTCACACGAAAATTTTGACATGTATCAATGTTACCTTTCATGCGAGTTTGTACAATTTGACGTTTTTAGTCCTGCAAAGTATGCGACATTGTTTTGCGTATGTAAACAAACCGCACATGTATTTAACTAAAAATTATTTTTTTATTAAAAAATTTAATAAAAAAGAATATAAATATGGATAAAAAACTGTTACCGGTTGTGTTATTTTAATTTTTTATTTCTTATTTAATAATCAGTTGATACTTTTTTGCTTTTGCTTAAAATTCCACGTGAAATAAGTGCAGGTGTTTTGTTTTGGCTTTGATATTGTTACAAGTAAGACCTTGAGTGTTTATAATTCTTACTCGCTTTAGGGTTTTATTTGTATAATATTTTTGGCTTTTCTAAAATCTCTGGAAAAGGTTTGCTGATGAGCTGGCCTAAGCAACCAGTGAAATGCGCATAGAAGCTAGCTTCCCCTCAACAATAAATTTCAGTGTATTTATCAATATGAAAAACTGGGAATTTAGCACGTCATACGGAAATCGTATTAATAATAAATTTTGTATTCCCGAAAATAACTTTGATAATATACATACTTGCATGTGCCCGTGCAAAAAACTGAATTGGCAAATTGGTTTTTTTTTTGTTGTTTTCTTACGAAGACAGTAGAATGAAGCAGTTTGTTTTTTAATTTTGTTTTTTCTTTTTACCCACTTACAACTACAATTCGAGTCGGAAAGAACCCAACCAATTGTAGGGGAATGTAAGAAAAGATTAACTCACTGTTTATTGTTGGTGTTTTGTTTTGGCTTTGATATTGTTACAAGTAAGACCTTGAGTGTTTATAATTCTTATTCGCTTTAGGGTTTTATTTGTATAATATTTTTGGCTTTTCTAAAATCTTTAGAAAAGGTTTCCTGATGAGCTGGCCTAAGCAACCAGTGAAATGCGCATAGAAGCTAGCTTTCCCTCAACAATAAATTTCAGTGTATTTATCAAATATGAAAAACTGGGAATTTAGCACGTCATACGGAAATCGTATTAATAACAGCTTACATTATTTCGCAGTTGTAAAAAAATGTTGCCAGAAACATTTCCTAACTTTTTCACAAAATGAACAGAGTACAACTCTATCAACATTATTTCATAGATATTCCGCACAAGTTTTTTTCATATGCGTTTTGACAGCATTTCACTTAAGGGGTTATTATTTAAATATTTTATAAATTTCCTTGAGCATTTACTTTTTCATATTTATGCATTATCTCAATTATAGGTTCATTTAGATATTTCCGCACTTCCATATGAGAATTGAAGTCCCCATGATTCCATCTGGGATCTTCCATATGATGCATAACACGATTCGGCAATAAAACACTCAAACGTTCAACATCTTCGACAGCAGCCATTTTATCATTATCACTATACCACAAATGTAATTTTGCGGTTATACGATCCACACGATAATCAGGAGGTGTGGCCTGGCCATAGATTCTCATGTTTTTTACCCGGCCATAGTCGTACTGACAAAAACAAGCCGACTGTTGTTCCTGCATACATATAATGGCAAATTTGATTGGTTGAACTGCCAGCCGGATGGGTTTGGGCGAGGATGAAAAAGGCAGTCTGTGTACGAATTTTTATTTAAAATTAACTTTTAGAGATGGAACTATTAACTTACCGCATTTGAATTACTTTCCTCTCCCTCCACCCAATAGGCCATGGAGTTACATAATTGATGATATTTTGATTCTGGATTACAGGCATTATAACCCAATTTCACAAAAAGATCATTATGGGGCAAAAATTCTTGATTATCAAATAATGCCGAATATTTATTAACATGGCCCAAATAAGGGGCCAAAGTCCTCACCAATAAATTTTCCATATTATTCATAAAAGCCACCGGAGCCAACATATGGGCAGTTTTAATTTTTTCGTTAAACTCCGGTCGGGCAGAGAGGAATACAAAAAATGCTGTGGTGCCTTGAGAATGACCCACGTAATGTATAGCTGTTTGATTTTGACCGTTAGTGATTAAGGCATAGTTTACCATGGCTGGCAAATCATATTGGGCAATTTCATGCCAACTAAATCGCCAAAAATAGGGATGACTTTGCGAACGTGAAATATGATTTCGGGAATAAGTATTGCCCCTGGCATTGCCTAACCAAACATCAAATCCCGCATCTGCTAGTAAGAAAGCAATACCACTATCGGGGCCAATTAACATCCAAGAATCCGAACAGCCAAATAAACCATGTTGTATTAACACTATTGGACGATATTTATCCGAATTTTGTAATTTGTGAGAATAGGGTATGCGGAACATGGTGACAATGTAACCATCCTCTGTAACAGTGCGATGAGTTTCGGAGGGGTAACCATGCATGTTCCGCTATGCGATCGGCCTAAAATATATTTTTTTAATTAAACATAAATTGAATTACTTATGTAAGTATATGGCTATTTACTGTGGTTATTCTTGGCTTGAGGCTTAGTTGGGGTTCCGCATTATGTAAGTAATTCAAAATGCTTTCATCGTTTGCTTGAACATTTAATGCTTCTACGACAATTGTACTCCAGAGGTAAATCCAGGTCTTCATGGTTTTACTTTTGCTTAATGACTGAATAATTTTTTTTTTATAAATTCTTATATTATTTTATCGGTTTCTCTCTCTATCTGTAGCCATAAATTAATTCATGGAGGTAATTATTTTGATTGCAGTAGTGGCGGGTAGTCAGCTGATTAGATAAGGCCGTATGTTTTATGTCTTAACAACTTTCAGTTATAGACCACTTGCATTTTTTAAATTATATTCGAAATATAGTTAGCTGCTAATTTGAATATGTAGAGTGTTTTTACTTTGCAAGGGAAAAGTTTAAGGACAGGTACACTCACCTTATATTAAATGCCCCTTTCTCCGATTATTTACTTTTCTGGCGACTATGCGAAACATTGATGGTGCATTAAGATGAAAGCAAAGTAACTTTACTTATATGATCTTAAACTTATTAGTTTTTAATCTATTTCCATATAAGAATAGATAAGGTCATAAAAACACAATTATGAAGATCATTTAAAGCTCCCTAAACTCAATAGTTGCCTTCCAATTTGCATATTCTTAGGATAAGTATATAAAGGGATTTCGATTAAGAGATGACTGATCCTAATAATATGTGATATTTATTTAGCGCCTTATACCAATGGTCAAGGGTCAGCAGAAAGTCCAAATTTTTTTATCAATTAACCCTAAAGTTTGTTGTCCAAATCTGATTAACAATTATCGTAAAGAAACATACATACGTTGCACAGTGGGTTGAAGCATTTGTAAACAAAGGATTAATTCAGGTTAGCCTCTCATTATCTATATTTACATATATTTTTTGCAATAACTATACATTTTTTTAATAAAAAAATTGGTTTTTAAAAAAGTTAACAGAAAACTTATACGATTTTGTTAGTCGTGCTTAATTCCCAATTTGTATTATTGATAAAAACATAGAAATTTATAGTTGATGGGATAAGCAATTCCTATGCACATTTCACTGGTTGCTTAAGCACGACTAACAAGATCTTGTAAATTTTGTATTCCCAAAAATTACTTTGATAGTTTATAGAAAATATTTTATTATTAAAAAAAAGAAGAACGTTGCAAGGAGGCTTGAAAAAAACTCTTTTTTGCCGAACGTAGTGGTTGCCTTTTTACATTGTTCGTTATATCTTAGGCATTTACAGTCCAATTTTAATATATCAATTTTACTTTTAATTATTTCAGTCGATACTGAACGAATCAAAATTATTTTTTCAGTATTGTTTAACTCAAATTAATTCTTTACAACACTGAAAAGATAATTCCGATACGTTCAGTATTGACTGAAATAATTAGTTATTAAATTGCTTTCGAATCGAGAAAAAACTCGATCACGGCTGCCAGAATTAGGCCCTGGTCTCTGTTCGTACCACCCTAATGTCAGAAGCTTAAAACTCGCAAGAAACTATTAAACTTTTGCTAATGAAGTGATTCGATAATTCCAGCAGAAACATATTTAAATTTAATTATACAAAAATATATACCGTTATTTCGAAAATGGAAGAGGTTGCACAGCATAAATTCGCATAAATAAATTCAAAAATGATTCTTGTGTTGAATAAACTCAAAAAAATTCGAAATTCCACAATAAAATTACCGTTAAAGAGGGCTACACTTTTTTCTAAAATGCGCTGGCGTTTTGGAGACAAAAAAAATTTTTTTTTTTTTTTTGTTGGCAAATTAAAA
The DNA here is from genome assembly GCA_949318255.1 of Pollenia labialis. Taxonomy (NCBI): domain Eukaryota; kingdom Metazoa; phylum Arthropoda; class Insecta; order Diptera; family Polleniidae; genus Pollenia; species Pollenia labialis. Next base: position 43,942,594 of record OX439139.1, read on the forward strand.
TAATTTTTTAGCAAAATTTCGAAATTTTTGTTATATAAAAAACTGAAAAAGGTAGCTATGCTTCTAAATTTCTACATGTATAGAAAACGAAATTCCAAATAAAAAGAGACATATTTTCCCTTTGATGACTGTTGATAGATGGCATATATGGCAAATGGGCTTATATCGCTAAATGGACTTTAACGGTAATACTTTATATTAAATTTGTAAGAAAATACCTTTGTTTAAACTTTATCTACCAATCGATCTCAAATGGGTCCTCAACAATAATTGTCAATGAAAATTGACTTAAATTTATTGCACCATATATTGCCGGCAATAAATATGTACGAAAATGTGCTTTCTACGTTAAAGATTGCATCATTGTGACATTAAGTGCAATATATGACTCAATATTTATCTTTTGTACAGATGGGGGTGAATGTAAACAGAAGCCATCTATTTACAGGGCATTATCATTGATAATTATATCAACACTCTCGATGTATACGGGGCGTAAAGTGCAATGCCTTACACCATTTAAGGGTGAATTTTTTAGAATAAAACACGCTGCCCTTTTAAAGAGCAAAGCATTTTTTAAGAAACGAACACCAAATTGCATTTTTTTAAATAAAATGTGACATTTTTTGCAGAAAAGAAAACGCCATAAGTCTGTGTATTTAAAATGTTTCTCCATTTTAATCTTAATACACTTTTTAATAAATATTTTAAAACTTGAATAAATAAATAAATACTTAATAACTTAATATGAAGGTACCTTACAATAAAACATCCTTAACCTAACACCTCAATTTGGGTGGTAGTTTTTTAATTTGATTATTTTCTCCCACTTTCAGAACTGCGACCATGCCCATTTGAGAATTTTTCTCAAGGTGGCAGTGATACATCCAAAACCCGGGATTATCACTGATGAAACGTAGAATAATGTAACCCAAACCGGGAATTTGTATGGAATCCTTCTCAACGGCTGGAAAATCGTTGGGAGTGCGTTGTAAAAGACCTCTGCGATCGAGCTCTTGGATCTAAAATATTAAAAAAAAAATAGGTTAAATTTTAATTCTGCTAACAAAACTGCAAAAAATTCTGCAAAAAAAAAATATAAAAGGAGGTGTGTGAAACGGTAGCAAAGTGCTCATGGAAGTTAAATATTTACACTGTGGAGGTGAATAAAATTCCACTTCCATAAATTTTGAGATTAGCGTAGAAATTCTCGACAATTTCCATTCCCCATAGAAATTTGGTACCGTTTTACACCAATCCAAAGTTCGTCATTTCCAAAATATGTATTATTTAAAAAAAAATAATATAATTTTTTCACAAAACGTCACAATTTGTATTAGAGGTCTACAAAAAGATTTATTAAAGGTAATTGCAATTCATTCGCTGCTATGCGTTAGAAAACACAAGTGTATCTAGTGCAGTACTGCGTCACAGAGATTTTCAACACATGTGTATTCATGTAAGAGAAAGCAAACAAATGGGTTTCTGTGTGTTTGCACACAATGACTTGAATGATTTAAAGTTTTTTTTCAATTCATTTGATAATTTGTTTTTTGTTTCAATGTTTCTATATGTTTTGCTTTTTATTATTATGTATATATTATAAAGGGTGTACAAATTTAAGGTATGAGCGGTCAATGGAAATCGCTACAAGGAGAAGATTCGACGAAGAGAATATTTGGTTTCCACAGGATGGCGCCACTTGCCACTTAGCAAGAGAAACAATGGATCTTTTAAAAGAAAAATTCGAAAATCGCATTATTTCTCATGAATCAAAAAACAATATTGCGAACTCAGCCGTACAAAAAGAATTTCTACTGCGCATCTACGTCATCATAGACTAAATATGAGTGTTTGTTGTAAAAAATATAAGGCACACACAAATGCACATACGCAAAGTCTATTGTTTCGTCACAAACAAAAATAACGGAACTGCGCAATGCGCAATCTTGTTTCTTTGATTCATGATTATTTATCGTAGAGGAGGGGCAAAAAATATCGATATATCAAAATATCGATAATTAAAAAAAATAATCGATTTTTCATAGTTAAGATCTCAACTGAGAAGTATTATGTTTCCTATCTCTTTCTCTTTGCAGCTTGTCTTTTTTTTTGTACACATTTAGGCAAGGCGAATTCATGTAAGCGGTGCTGGCGATACAACAACATATACAACACCAAAAACACAATATTGTATTTTATTTGTTGCTTTCGTTGGTCGATATGTCAAAAACACAAGAAACTTTTGAAATTTCTCTCTCGCAAGTAATTTCAAGACCACTTGGTAATTTTCGTAGTCATACAAGTAATTTTCTCTAAACAACTCGTGTTGTGTATTTTCCGTGTGTTTTCTTCTGCAGTGTGTGTTAATGATTTGATTTGCACATCACACCGCACGTAGTAATACTCGTAGTCTTTTTGTATACGTATGTGTGTTGTGTGCAACCACTTGATAAATCAAGTGGGTTTTAATTTTAAAGTTGAATTGCGCATGTCTTTAATTTTTATTTTTATATAGCAGCTCACACTTATTATAGAAAAAGTCATGCGTTTATTAGAAAAACTCACGCTTTTTATAGAAAAAGTCACATTTTTTTATAGAAAAAGTCACTCTTTTCATATTATTTTACACAAAAAGTCATACTTTTTATTCAAAGTTCAACTTACCCTTCTTAAATCGTTGACATTTCCCAAAACTGCTTGACCCACCAAACGGTACGTGTAACCATGAGTATGGAACGGAAGTGTACTGTCCATGTAATTGACGACAACCAATTCAATTGGCCTATAAGCCGGTATTCTAATCACATTTGTGCACTCACAATTATTGTACTGGCAATTTCGACCAGCCTGTTGGAAAGCCGTGCGATTACAGTAGAAATTGTCCTCATAATAAAGACTACGACCTTGCAACAAAGAAACCAGAGGCAGGTCAAAGGTGATGTCATCTATTTGGAAAAGCTCTACACCATTTGATTGGCGACGCATACCAAAACTTGAATAGAAGGTTTGGAATTTTGTGTAAGGAGGCCAGGGCAAGGGATTCAAAGATCTTAAGCCTGCTGTGGGAATTTCGTTTGCCTTCAAGCTTGTAGAGCCTTTGGTATCCACATTAAAAAACTCGGGTAAGGCATTGACTTCGACCTGCATATCAGAACCTTTGCGTCCAAAAGTAGATTCCGATATTTGCAGCAAAGGAGCCTGATGACGTGAAGAACCCCGATAGTGCAAAATGGCACCCTGATAAAGGCTATAGTTGGCACAGTCGTTGTAACCTTTCACCTTAATCCAATAATTTCCAGGATACTGATTGGCTTCCAACACAAAATCAAATCTTTCACCTGAGGACATAAAAAATTTATCAGCATATATGGGTTCTATATCATTCCCATCGGTGGCTATCATTAACAGTTTATGATTCTCTATGGAAAATTCTACAGGACAATTGAACACGCCATTGCTAACGACACGCATACGGTACCGCATATTGGGTGACACTCTCAAGCGTTCATATCTGTTGCGTGAGTCGTTATCGGGAAAGTTGTTTAAATGGTTGCGTCCCTTGCCATTAATGAGTAAGTTGCGGGGCCTCTCGTAATCGTAGTTGTAGATGGTGTCCTGGATTATGAGCGTATGTTCGATTAAATCATAATCATAGAGTTGGGCATGTCTGTTATTCTGTTTCGTTTGTCTGATGACAAAACTTCCAGCCACACCCAACGATCTTTGCCAACCCATTTGGCTGTGATACCAAACCGTACCACTACGATCAGCCGTAAATGAATAGCGATACACCTCTGAAGGTTGCACGGGATATTGGGAAATATAAGGAGCTCCATCACTTTCCGGGGCCTGGGACATATGTAAACCATGCCAGTGCATGGTAAAAGCTTCGGTTAGATAATTTAAAACGTCCACCATGATAGTATCATTTTCGCAAACCTCCATTGAGGGTCCCGGTGCCTGTCTATTGACAGCCATAACCCCAGTGGCCACACCATCACCATAAATACATTGCTCCTGCTCACAAACGCTAGGATCGTACATGCATCTTTGACATTCTGGTCCCAAAGTTTGATAATTATGCACTACCAAACGATAATAGCAGGATAGGGATTCTCCCTGCTTACAAACTCGGCGACAGGGATGTCTATCAAAACTTCCATACGTCACTTCATCGGTATTGAAATTATCGCTAAAGTGACTATTTGAGGGACTATTACTTTTATTGTTCTTACTGCTAAAGGGATTGGTAAAGCCCCAGTAAACCCGCGATATATTAAAATTTTCAAAACCAATAGGCAACTCATTGTTAGCAGGATTCTCATGTTCCAAATCATTTTTCGATTCTAATTGCTTTAAAAATCCCAAAAATTCACTATTTTCAAAATCTTCTTCGTATTCATAACTTTTTGTTTTTATTTCATTTTCGGCTCTTGAGAGTTCACCTTTTATCACCAGAAATTGTAGAAGTATTAATAGAAAAGCCCACTTCATTTTGAAAACTAAGCACTTTTACTTTTTTTCAAATATTTTTTCCTTTTTGTTAATATGTTTTTTTTTATATAAATTATATCTTTTTTTATTGTTTAATTTAAATCCAACCGTGCGATTTAAGTTTTTGGTATAAACTGACCAGTATTTAAGTGATTATCTAGCAAAGAAAGTTACGTTCCTCATAAAATTGCGATTTAAATATGTTTTCCGTATGCAGCCGTAAGCACCGCACATCGATCCAACTCATTCCGTATGCCAGTCGTCACAATGTTCCACTAAATGTGTCAGGAATATTAATTATTTCTAAAAGTATAAAAATATATTAAAGGGGGAGAAGAAATAAACATTTTATTTTATTTTTTTGTGTTTTTTAATAAAATTATGTGCCATTTGTTATTAGTATGTATTAAATTTTATGTTGTTTATATTTCTATATTTGCAGTTTAGTATAATTTTTAGCATGAACATAACAATAGAGAATTTGTTACAAAAAGTACGTCAAATGGTCACCCTAAAAGTCACAACTTGAATAGAAAGAATACTTTAAGGCGCATACTTGAAAATAGCACAGTGACATTGATAATACAAAATGAGAACAAACATTTTTAAATTTTAGTAAGAAAGTATAATCGGCCAAGCCCGACCATATTATACCCTACACCACAGTATTAAAAAATCAATCATGTATGAAAGCGATGGTCAAATGTGGATCGGTTCCAGTGAATATTTAGATTGCAATAAAATAAGTTTGGACCCTTATAATATTATGGTTTATGGACACAAGGGCTCTATTTCGGAAAGAAGCTTGTATGAAAACTATATTTGTGTGTATACGAAATTATAGAACTATTTTCACCATTTTCAATAGGCTTGTGACAATTAGAACCTACTTATGTGCCAAATATCATCAAATTATCTCTAAAATTACGACCTGTACTTTGCGCACAAGGTTTACAAAAGACAGACAGCCTGCCTGCAAGTCGAAAAATTGCATTTTGGTAAAAAAAATTAATTATTATAAAAAGTGACTTTTTGTAATAAAAATTAAAAAAGAAGTGAATAAGTTTCTAGTTTTTCACCCAATTCATACAAGGACTTTTACGACGTCGCTTTTTTTACGTCTATTTTAGTTTGCTTGCGAACGATGTAGAAAATAAAGAGGGATAAACAAAAAGAATAGGTTTGGGTTTTCATGTATTTTATTTATATTTCTTTTTAAATTAATTTAGTTTCCTCTTGTTACGTTTTATTCATTTTCTTACATTTAAGTCTCAGGTTAAAAATGAAATGAGAACTCTATTATCCGTAACGGTCAGCACTTGAATTAATTGAGTAAAAATTTTGAGATGTTTTTTTTTTTGTTTGTTTCTTATTTAATTATAAACAAATATTGTTGTTCCTACATAGATATTTATAAAATAATAAAACAGACTTACGTACATACTTCTTTAAACATGTACAATGAATTGGTTCAGTCGCCACAAAAAAAAAGTTGAGCCAGTCGCCCCCTAAGACTAAAGATTAGCTGAAAAAAATCCAGAGAAATGTTAAATGCTATCTCGCATCCTTCCCTTTTCTCAAACTTTATACGTCAAGCTTTTAATATACTACCTTTTATGCCACGCCCCGCAATAAAAAATGGACCTAATTGTGGGGCGTTCTAAGTTTGTTAAGGGCTTTCTTGCAACGTGCAAAAAATTAGACATAAGGGGAGAAGGACACACGATGGCATGAGTGGTACCCAGAATTTTATGTTGGATTAAAAAGTCACCAAGCGCAGAAGTTTAGCTATAGATAGACAAGCCAAGAATAACGATATGCAATATTTTATGATCGAAGTGCAAATCGTGACGCAGTGTACAACTAAAAGGGCTGTATCCAGAGGCGAGGCCAAAAAATGTTCATAGAAAATTTGTTTTGTAATCTTTACCAGCAAAATTCCCCCATTTTCACCGAAAAATTATATACTGGTGGCATTGACAAACGCAGTACCTGTAAAGTCGATTTTGGTGGTTCTCTATTCGCTGTCGTTTCCTATGAAGATTTTTATATTCGTTATGTACAATTCGGCATAACATCTGCCGGAATATATGGATGTTGTGAAAAACATAAATTGGGCGGTATTTATACAAACGTGCAAACACTAATACCTTGGATTATAAATAATTTTTATTAAAATTTATTTTAAAATTAAATTAAAATTAAAACATTAAAAATAAATTAATGATTGAATTACCTTAACAAGTGAATTGTTAAAAATTAAAATTTATAGAGTTTTTTTAAACAAATTAATTAGGTTTCATTTTATTTAGTTTGTATTGTGTTAATATTTTTGTCAGATTTTCACACATGATAGTTTTTAGCTTAAAGGCAGACAGACGTCTGCCTGACTGTCGGGCAGTCATTTCTAATTATAAGCTTAAAGTTACTGATGGCGTGTTTCAGAAACATAAGTTCATTAGAGATTGTTTTAAAAAATTTTTAAAAATGTTTTATACAAAATTGTATAAGGCAGTGTGGTTTATACAAAATTGTTAAAAAAATTTTAATATAAATAAAAGAAGCAATAACCTTATCGCTTACTTTTTTATAGAAAAGTAAAGTTATCATTTACTTCTTTTACAAAAGTAAAGTGAAGTTATTGTTAATTTTTCTATAGAGAAGTAAAGTTGTCGTTAACTTTTCTATAAAGAAGTAAAGTTATCGTTAAATTTTCTATAGAAAAGTAAAGGTACCGTTAAATTTTCTATAGAAAAGTAAAGTTATCGTTAACTTTTCTACAGAAAAGTAAAGTTATCGTTAAATTTTCTATAGTTCTATAGAAAAGTAAAGTTATCGTTAAATTTTCTATAGTTCTATAGAAAAGTAAAGTTATCGTTAACTTTTCTATAAAAAAGTAGAGTTATCGTTAACTTTTCTATAGAAAAGTAAAGTTATCGTTAACTTTTCTATAGAAAAGTAAAGTTATCGTTTACTTTTCTATAGAAAAGTAATGTTATTGTTTTCTATAGAAAAGTATAGTTATCGTTAACTTTTGTATTTGAAAAGACTATAGATAAGTAAAGGTACCGTTAAATTTTCTAAAGAAAAGTAAAGTTATCGTTAACTTTTCTACAGAAAAGTATAGTTATCGTTAACTTTTCTATAGAAAAGTAAAGTTATCGGTAACTTTTCTATAGAAAAGTAAAGTTATCGTTAACTTTTCTATAGAAAAGTAAAGTTATCGTTAACTTTTCTACAGAAAAGTATAGTTATCGTTAACTTTTCTATAGAAAAGTAAAGTTATCGTTAACTTTTCTATAGAAAAGTAAAGTTATCGTTAACTTTTCTATAGAAAAGTATAGTTATCGTTAACTTTCTATAAAAAAGTAAAGTTATCGTTAACTTTTCTATAGAAAAGTAAAGTTATCGTTAACTTTTCTACAGAAAAGTATAGTTATCGTTAACTTTTCTATAGAAAAGTAAAGTTATCGTTAACTTTTCTATAGATAAGTAAATTTATCGTTAACCTTTCTATAGAAAAGTAAAGTTATCGTTTACTTTTCTATAGAAAAGTAATGTTATCGTTAACTTTCTACAGAAAAGTAAAATTATCGTTAACTTTTTAATAGAAAAGTAAAGTTATCGTTAACTTTTCAATAGAAAAGTAAAGTTTTTATTAACTTTTCAATAGAAAAGTAAAGGTATCGTTAACTTTTCTATAGAAAAGTAAAGTAAACTTTTTTATAGAAGGGTAAAGTTATCGTTGTTTTTTTAATAAAAAAAGAAGTTATTGTAAACAGTTATAAGTTATCGGTAACATTTCTATAGAAAGGTACAGTTTTGTTTGAAATTTTAAGTGAAAATTAAAGTTATCATTAACATTTCTACAGTTAAGAATGAAAAATGATCAATAAATTTTGATTAATTTCATGTTGTAAAATTCCTTTCTTCATAAAAATAATTTAATGAAAATTAAATTTGATGAACTAAAACCATAGAACAGTTCAACAAAATTTCTACAAAATTGTAAAAATGTTATGTTGTTTTGTCTTTGTAGAAAAGTAAAATTTGTATAGTTCCTGAAAAAAGTAAAATTCATGCTACTTTTCTATAGAAAAGTTAAGATCTTGTTTTTTTTTTTTTTTTTTTTTTTGATACGGAACAAGTAAATTATAAATAGTTTTCGCAAAATTTTACCATTTTTTCCACAATAAATATTTTAACAAAGTGTTAAATAGCCGAAGAACCTTTAAGATAATTATATGCAGATACTATGAATTTCAATGTTGTTTGAATTAATGGAAAAAAATAAACAATCGACACCAATGAAAGAATTGCATGCAATTTATTTGTTAATCCAGCTTTATTGACAGTATCAAATTATGTTATCATTACGCCTCTTGCACATGATTAGCAAAATTGTTGCTTTAAGCCGCACTCAATATGTGAGACCGCCAAAAAGCCCACAAAATACAAACACCCACCTACTAACACAATTCAAAATAGAACTCAACAAAGGGTCAATGGTGCCATGTGGATTTACAGCAGCAAAGTATAAATTTTTTTAAATAAATATAATATTATAAAAGTAAACAAATTCCCTCCCTAATTAAATCAAGCAATCAGCATGAAATATCACCCAACATTTATTTAAAACCTTAACTAAATGTCGATATACATATTTATTTTGTTATTGAAAACATTTTAGTTACAATTTAACATCTAAAACGAACGGTCGTCTAAAACTTTAAAACGCTATAAATTAAACTAGAGACTAGAGAGTAATAAAGCTTTTATTTTCAAAAGTGTTTCACTTTCATTGCGCGTCCAATTAAATAGTAATCATGTCATTTATAACAGTACTTTCGCTGCCAGCTTTAAAATACTTTTGCATAATTATTGTAATTTTGTATAAATTAAACGATCATACATGTGCGGCACAAAGTATTCTAGATCGTTTTCGTCCAAATTCAAATATTTCAAGTGTTGGTGATGACCAGGTGAAAATTGTTTCCGGCACAAAAGTGAAGCGCTTTGAACGGTTTGTAGTGCCGCTAGGTGGTCCGGTAAATCTGTTGCAACCCCAGCCCACATACTATTATGTACGTCCGCATATCCATTATTTTGCTAATTTTAGGAATAATTTTTTAACAGGTTGGCCATACTATCCCGTCCGGGTAAGATTGAGTGGAAAACAGAGTAGTATTTATGTCTCATTATAAAAATCCATTGAAAACTAAATTTAAATAAAGGGAAATATGTACAATACGCGATATAATAAAAGGTTTATAGAAAGGATGTTTTTCATGTTTACTCTCAAAACTGTAAACTTGTATACCCAAAAATCCCCACTAAATTCTTTTAAATGTTGTCATAAAAGCTCTGTTTCGTTTCTTCGGGTAAAATCAGGGTTCCCAGTTTTATTTTACACCTTATCCCCAATTAACGATTTTTCATCCCAAAAAATCCCCAAAATAGCTGATTTCTTATCCCCAAAAATCCCGACAGATCTTATTTAACATTTATTTATTTAATTAAATTCATTTGTGTAATATTATTGAAACTTTTTTTAATATTCATCTAAAACCTTATAAAGTAAATATATTCCGGGTTCTTTAAAAATTCTCAGTCGATAAAGTCATGTCCGTCTGACAATCACTCTACCGAATTTTGTGATGAGCAATCCATAATTTACGATACGTCTCTTCCTGAAAATCACTTTAATACGCCTAATAATGTAAATTAGGTAACGAATTATAACACTATAGATCTCATATACGGCCCACTCCTGAAATATTCGAACCCACGGTGAAGGTTATTAAAGATTCGGCACAGCCGAATATAGCACTGTTGCTTGTTTTCTAGGGAAAGGCTAACGATAACTTTACTTTTCTATAAAAGCGGTCACCTTTCTAAAGTAACGTGAATAAACTTTACTTGAGTATAAAAATGTCAACAATAGCAATGTTTTTCTATATAAACGTTGGAGATAATTTTAGGAATTTTACAACATGAAATCTGTGGCATTTTGACAAAACATCTTAACTCGAGATAAGATAGAAAAAAAGGTTAAAAAAACTCGGTGAAAAAATGAATTTTATCAAACAATAAATAAACCAAATTAAAGAAAAATTTCTCTTATAATACAAAATTTTAAAAACGTAAACAAAATTGTTTTTTAAATGAAAATTCGTATGATTAACAATATTTTTTTCAACTTTTTAAATTTGACTTAAGATGCATTGTCAAAATGCCACAGAACTTACTTACTTACTTATTCCGGACCTCTTTCTACCTTGCAGTGAAGAGGTACCTAAAATTTATTTTGATAATTTTTATTCTTGACTGAACCCCCGAGGGGATTGAACTTTGAATTTTTCGAGAATAACCACATTTCCATCATCAGAATTCTTTGCACTTCTACCGTTTGCGCCAAATAGTATGACTAATATTGATCTTATTTATAGTTACAAATATATGTTGAAGTATACCGATCGACTTAGAATCAGTATCTGAGTAGTCGTCCTGTTTGCTACTATTTAATATTATTTAATAACATTTGGTTCAAATTTTTTTTGAAAATTTTAAGCATCGGTCCATACGAACTTTTTTTCTAATATTGCCTTTGTGCTCATAAACTATATTATTTTGCTGGTATTTGGACAAAATTTGGTTCAAATACCTACATATATTTCAATCTTAATTATCTTACGAAATAAATTTTCGAATCAGTCCATAGTTGACCATGGGTCCTATAAGAATACCACTCCTGAAAACAGCTTGTTATGTCATAACTGCTTTATAAATATATGCATGAATTGACAAAAAAAAAGTAACTACTATGCCATGGCAACATTTTGTGTGTGACCGTAGGTTCTATAGAAACCCTCTCCCTTAAATCACTTTAATACAAAAAAAAACTCTAATAGATGTAGATACCTAGACAATATTCATCGTTAAGAATTTTTATATTTTTAGTCATAACATAATTTTGTTTAACTAGTTCCATAATTTCATTTGATTCCTAACAAAAAAAAAAACACTTAAAAATTTTTTGTAAATACTGTGGAATTGACCGCCCATTCTTCTTTCTAATTTGTTCTTTTTCGTTAACGTTTTTTTTTTTAATTAAACGTTAATTTGGTATCAGGTGTAATTTCATTTAAATTGGGTAATTTTGCTTCATCTCAAGTGTAGTTTTGAATTTTTTCTGGTGGCAACACTGATGTACAGTAGTCATATCTACGAACTGTGAAAATCTTTGTAGTACAAGAGTACATACATAAAAATAAAAAATTTTTTTGTCTCTACTGAAAATTTATTAATTTTGAGTTAACCCTCTTTAGAGGAGCCAGTGCCATTTATCTTTCTTGCGGAATTATTCTTTACTAACTTATATACTTAACCGAACTATTGTTTACAATTGGCCTAAGCTCGCACAATCATTAAAAAAAATTCAAAGAGTTTCAAAACATAAAAATTAATTCTGTTGTCAATCCATCCAGATCGCACCTCAATGGCAAGCTGGCGCAAAAATTACCGGTGAAGGCATAAACGGTATGATCACTTTCCAACAGCTACCCTACAATAATGACATTAAAGTCAAATTAAATGCGGATGGCATACCAGTTGGAAAACATGCTCTACACATACATACATATGGAGATTTGACTAATAGCTGCACGTCTACCGGTGACCAGTTCCCCAATAATTTTGTAAGTAATCTGCGGAGTAAATTTGTAATCAATTTTAACAAATTATTTACCTTTAAGCTGGGAAATATCGATGTCAAAGATGGAGGTAATGTAAATGTCACCTTTATTAGCATTTACTTAACACTTTTAGGCTACAATGGCATTATAGGACGTTCCATTGTAATACATGAGAAGCCTATAGATTTAAATACAGCTTTAAATGCTGATATATTTTCATCATCTTTGCATGCTTTACATGATGCCAAAGCCTATCAGAATGAAGAAAATTCTGTTGGTAAACCAATAGCTTGTGGAGTTATCAGTATTATGGATGTTTCGGTAACAGATAAATAAAAAAAATTATAACATTTATATTTTTAATTTTTTTTGTAGATATTCAATAAAACAGAGAATAATTTTTAATAACTACAAAATGATTTTAAATCCTTTTTTAAAAATTTCGAATTTATTTCATGTAATATACATATTTTCTAATATATCTTTTATATAAATCGGCAAAGGCAAAAGAGTTAAGAACACTTTCCTCTTCTGTTTGTCAACCGATTTGAACGAAAAATACACCATTTGAAAATTAAGCACTTACTGAAGCGCACTTCTCGTAACTTATCTAAATTATACAAATATAGATTTGGTACTTTTTCGAACTTCGAACGTTTAAGGGGTGAAAATCGTACTTGTCTTACAAAACATTTTTCTCTATTCATTGACATATTTAGTTAAGGGTTCGCACTACAATATTAAAATTTTTGATACTAAAATGGGGAGAAAATGGAAAAAGTTGGCGTGTCACAAAAGAGAATTCTGTTTATCTGGGGAACGGTAAAGTTTTCAAATTGGTACAAGTGACTGGGTTATCAATACACAACATCAGTCATCGGTGATAAGTATAAAATACAAGGCAATTCGTAATAACTTAATATGCATGTTAAAAATTTATAATTTTTGATTTATGTACATATTAATTAAATTTGAATGCGGTTATATATACATATTACAAATTTCATGAAAAAAATTCATAATTTTTGATTAATTGATTAGATTTTAAAATATTAGTATTAAATATTATTTAATAAATATTATATGCATGTAGTCCATAATTTGTGGGCAGATATTCAGAAGTGGGAGTGGTACCTCCCATACAAAGACAATATAAATTTCTATATGTATCTCTTTAAAATTAAATTCGTTATAAAAACAAGATCCGTAATAAAAAAATTTAATAAAATAATTAAGCGAAGGGCACTGGGTTAAGCCAGTTTTAAATACGAATTCTTATTTTTTTAATTTTGTTTGCATTTTCAAAGATTATTTCGGCTTAAATCTAGTTTGCGGAAGTAGCTTCCAGTAAAAAAATGATATAGGGTAGTAGAGATTTGAAAAAAAATAAGAAAATATTGAATGGGAAGAGTTTGCAAACGCTTAGTTATCTAGTTATGGACCTCTGTAGTTTTCATATATATAAATTTTGTATTCCAGAAAGATCTATTAAAAAGCATTCAAATTATACCAATATTGGCGATATACGTTCAGAAATGTAATAGTAAATTTTATATAAAAAAATTTACGAAAGTAACTATGGTTAAGAATTAGATTAATGTATTAGTTATCTTCTATTGATTAGTTATTTAGTATTTGTTAGTTATTTTATTAGTTTAAATTGTTATTGTATTAGTTATGCCTACTTCTAGTGTAAAAATCAATGTACAGATGGAATGATAAAGTTGTAGTGCATAATTGTACTTCAACCCCACTGTAAAGACTAGAATTTTCGTTGTAGATAACTTAATTTATTAGCGGTTTGCACTTGATAGTAAAGTCCCTTGTAGTCCTTGTGAATCTTACTAATTTAGTTAAAGTACTAAGATTTTCAACACTGCAACAACAAACTGTATTAGACTAAAATTTACTAAGCTGTGGTTGAAAAATCCAACAAAAAGCTGTAGTAAACATTTTCGTTAAATAACCTAGAATAAAAGAGTTGAAGTATCTATTATCTGTCTCTTTCCCTCGCTCAGCAACTTCATTAATTTACAACACTAACAAAAAATACACTCATGCTTTGTAGTATAAAATCGTATTAGGAAAAGCAGAGTTGTACACTTAATTCTTTCACTACAATTTTATTTGCTCCCATTTCACAAATTTAATTTCTTTCCCACACAATTTGCTTCTATTTTTTTTCTTTTTTGCTTCTTTTTGTTTATTTGACAACCAAATTTGACGTTTTATGTAAGCAATAATTGTCAACGAAAATGGACTAACAATTTTTGCAACAAATACATACCTTCCAAGTCTGAAGTCGCGAAAAATACCCAAAATAAAAGGAACATTAATTCATTCCAAACGAATATTGCGAAATCTGAGAGTCACAATCAGAATAAAAATAAACCCGTTAGAAGTTTTAATAATAACGCCATAACATGCCAACATTGTAGCGAGTCACACACCCTACGATCATGCCCCACATTTCTAGAAAATAATGTAAGTGATCGAATTCATATCGTAAGAGTCACATATTCATGTTACAACTGTCTGTCGATCAGTCATAGTGTCAGGGAGTGCCCTAGTAAATACAGTTGTAGGCTGTGTAAACAAAAACACAACACGTTATTGCACAAGGCAACAGTGACCCAGCCTACAAACTTGCCACAAAATAACGCTGATGAGCAACCAAGCACAAGTGCCGCAGATCAAGCCCAATACATACAGTCCACTTCAAGATCAAGTATTCCTTACTTTACTTCCCTGACCCTGCGCGAAAACATACAAACATCGACAAATCAAACAGACCACGAAACTTTGCTTTTCACTGCCATTGTCGAAATAGAAACTAGAGGTCAAAGATACCAGGCTAGAGCCATCATCGACCCTGGATCACAATCAACCTTTGTATCGGACAAACTAAAAAACCGATTAAAATTACCCACTAAAAGAAACCTAGTTCACGTTTCTGGTTTGAGCCAAACAGTTTCTGAAACCTCAACTAAAGCATGTTTGCTTAACCTTTTCTCACGGGTGGACACATCGTTAAAGTTAGAAGTTTGGGCCCCAGTTCTCAAGACCTTCCCTCTAATTTACCACCTCAAACGTTGGACATGCTAAAGCTCAGTGAGGCTGCAAAATAGCAACTTGCAAACCCTCACTTTAATCAAAGTAGACTCATCGACTTGCTAATAGGCCTCGACATAGGCCCATCGATTTATTGCATGGACACACCGATGCGGTCTGTTGGATCCCTTTTGGCACAAAAAACAGTATTTGTCTGGATTGTGGGGGGACCAACAACAAAAATTACTCAACCCAGAACAACAATTTCTTTATTGAATACATCGTCCCTTGACCGAATCCTCACACGCTTTTGGGAGGTGGAGGAAAACCCAAAACAGGTTTTGAGGTCAGACGAGGACACTATTGTGGAACACAATTTTCAACAAACAACTCGTAGAAACGACTCGGAAAGGTATATAGTTACCCTGCCCTCCAAAAAAACAGAAGAAATAGGCTCTTCTCGCAACATTGCCATGGCTCAGTACCTAAGAATGGAACGCACGCTCAGCCAAAAACCCGAAACAAAGCAATTATATGACAACGTTATTTTAGAATATCTTGAGTTAGGACACATGAGAAAAATCGAACCCTCGGATATAAACAAAGCTCCAAACTATTATCTGCCGCATCACGCAATAATAAAACCAGACCGATTGACCACTAAACTTAGAGTGGTTTTTAATGCCTCTAGCCCGACGTCAAATAAGAATAGTCTTAATGACATTTTATATCCAGGACCCATTCTTCAACAAGATCTTGTTCTTTTGATAGCTAAACGGAGATTTTTCCGCTTTGTATTTAACGCCAACATTACAAAAATGTATCGTCAAATACTAATCGACCCAACTCAAACAAAGTTTCAAAGAATCTTATTCAGAAAATCCAAAAATGACCCCATAGAAGACTACGAGCTTCTCACAGTTACATTTGGAGTTAATTGTGCCCCATTTTTAGCCATCAGAACGCTTCTTCAGTTAGCTGAAGATGTACAAATGACTCATCCCTTAGCGGCCAAGATTCTTAAACATAATATGTATGTATGTGGATGACGTCTTAGCAGGAGGTCATACCATAGAAAAAGCTATAAAAACTAGAAAAGAATTAACTTTTGTCTTAAAATCAGCCGGCTTTGATCTAATGAAATGGAACTCTAATGAGCCTTAAGTCATTCAGGATTTACCTAGTGAGACTCTACTACCACTCGACTGGTTAAATCTGCCAGAAAATGACGGGACCACGACTCTAGGGATAAAATGGAACATTTCATCAGACTCCTTTACATTCACAGCCCCAGATATACAAGTTAAAGAAGCCATAGCCTACATTTTACGTTTTGGAAGACTCATACCAAGAAGTCAAAGATCATCTATAGAACCAACACCAGAAGAAATACAATCTGCAAAAAATCGCATCATAATTTGGACACAAAAAAACTCTGTTTCCTGATGAATATACTGCTTTACTTCACAAGCGTCCAATTTCCCCTCGAAGTAAACTCTTAACCCTTACGCCATTTCTCGATCGCAATGGGATTGTAAGGGCCAATGGGCGTTTAGCGCAGTCCCCAGCATTAACGTACAATGAACGCTGTCCAATTCTGTTGCCATACGAATCAAAATTGGCCAGAATGATAACAGAATTTGTGCACAAAATTACTTTGCATGGAGGAAATCAGCTCATGACCCGATTGATAAGAACCGAATTTTGGATTTTTCGTCTTAAGCCCTTAGTTAAAACTGTCATAAATAATTGCAAAACGTGTGTACTTTACAAAAAACACACTCAAAGTGAGATAATGGCATCCCTGACACCTGAGCGCACAACAATATCAAGACCCTTTACCGTTACAGGTGTTGATTACGCTGGACCCTTTAATATATGAAACTTCACTGGTCGAGTCTCATCACAAAAGGGTATGTCTGCATATTTGTATGCTTTGCCACTAAATCTGTTCACTTAGAACCAGTAAGTGATTTATCGACCCAAGCAGTTTTAGCTGCCTTTTCCCGCTTTATTGGAAGACGTAGATGTCCAACAATCATATATTCGGAAAATGGCACGAACTTTGTCGGAGCAGCAGAACTCATCAAAAAGGATCGTCTGGAATTTATAAAAACTCTTCAAACCCAAGTTACCCACAACTATAGCCATCAAAATATCAATTGGAAATTCATACCCCATGGTGCCCCACATATGGGCGGACTCTGGGAAGCCGGTGTAAAATCCTTCAAAACCCACCTATAGAAAATGATACCAGACATGAAATTCACCTTTGAAGAGCTGTCAACAATTCTCACTCGCATAGAATCGTGTTTAAACTCTAGACCCTTAAGTCCTGCTAGCGATGACCCAAATGACCTTAACCCATTGACCCCTGGCCACTTCCTTATTGGTACCCCATTATTGACCCCAGCCGAACCTGATGTGAGCAGCTAAAACCTGACCCTCATCAACCGCTGGAAACGCCTAAAGGTCATCTACCACTCATTTTGCCAAAGATGGAAATCCGAGTATCTGGCCGAACTACATCGCAGATATAAATGGAAGACTCAAAGGGACAATCTTAAAGTCAACGACATGGTGGTCATCAAAAACAACAACTTGCCACCCAACGAATGGCAAATGGGTCGAATCACTAAGACTCATGGAACTGATCAAAACTGTCGAGTTGTGGACATCCAGACAAAAAATGGGATCGTTACCAGACCCATTACAAAAATTGTGGTTTTGTTTTAAAATATATTTAACATTTTTTTTTTAAATTTTCCAAACTAGTTTTATACTGAATTCCTACTTACAGGTATGGCATCCCACCCAACATTTCTAAGTTTCTCATCAATAGATTTGATTGCTACAACATATTCAACCCCAAACGACCCGCAAACTTGAATCGAAGTGAGATCCTAGATGCCATATCTGTCAAAATCATCACAACACCTTGCTTCATTGAAATCTGTTTTTTGGACCTATGATAAACTGCACCAAGTCATGGGGGCCGGAATGTTTAATGATGACTCGTTCCAAACACAGCACCCTGTAAAATATTAACGGTCCTTAAATTGTTATTTATTTATTTCATATTTTGTCATTCCATTATTTTTCTTGTAAAAAACCTAGCTTGTTAAATAATGTTGAAAATCATTAAACACGCTCTAGTTTCGATCGTCGTCGCGCACAAAACAAACAAACAGAAAAAGAAAACATTGTAAACAAAAAATTGACAACAAAAAAAACTGAATTAAAACCTAAGTAAAATAAAATTAAAATCACAAACAACCTAAAAATAAAGTGTTTTATTTAAAATAAAAATAAGTGAAGAACCGTGTTAAATTTGAGGTAACAAAATTTAAGGTTCAACCTCAAACAATAAGTATTGTGGTTATTTTATTGAACTGTTGTATGGGTTTTAATCCAAATTTTGATATTTTAATTGGCTTAAGCTTATCAAATTTAATTTTCATTTAATTATTTTTATGAAGAAAGGAATTTTACAACATAAAATTAATTAAAATTTATTGATAATTTTTCATTATTGACTGACCTGAGGCACGAACCCGGTCGTTTTTTACGGACAGGTTACCCTTCAATGTTTCGATTGCAACCACTCAATCTCTCCAGAGGGGCTTACCGTTTAACACACGTCTAGTTTGACTCGTCAAGTCTTGAGTTTTTAGGAGAGAGGGGAAAAGAAACGGCATTCTCTTTTCCGTTCTCTCGTTAAAGGTCGACTTGAAGAGTCAAACTTGATGTGTGTGAACCGGCACAAACGAAGTAAAAAAGAGCAAATTGCAAATCGTACATTTTGTTGTTGTGTTGTGTAAATGTATGTATTTTTGCACGCATTTGCATCGTTTGCACACTTTGCACTACCCATAGTGATTTCCCTTATGAGCTAAATTACTCATAAATTTAATTAATTCTAACTGACACATACATTTGGTTTATTTATTCGACTTAAAAGCTTAAAAAAATTAAACATAAATACTATATATTATTGTCATTCGATTAATCGATATAAATTCTTCGATTAATCCTCTAATCGAAATTAGCAATTTTAAATTTTTCGAACAATTAATCGTCTAAAATTGTTCGATTAATTGACAGAACACCCTAAAATATATACATATATGAAAACTTCAAAAGTTCATAACTCGAAAACTATGCGTCTGCAAGACTTTTCCCATTTCATATATTCTTATAACTTATCTATTTTCTATGGAGCTGCATCCGTTAACTAAATTTGCTCCTTATTATCTATTGAAATGATAACTATAGCTTTATTTCTCTATAGAAAATTAAAAAGACCTAAAATTATTTTTCAAATTGTTTTTTTTAATATATTTTAATTCTAAAGCGGCTCATACACTAATTGTTAAATTTTACGTATTGTACAATTATATCGCCAATGTGTATGTGATATTCGAAGGTGGCCCAATATATTGGCAACAATCAAAAAACTTTTGATTTTTATTGCACAACGAAAAGGAAGTGAAATGTGTTGGCAACATTATGCTGTTTATGTTATTCCAATAGGTTATATTCACCTTTTTTATTGAATGAATGAAACCATTGTGCTACTTATTACATAATATAGGACAAAATAGAAATTACATGGCGAATATCATATACAATAATATTACAAGTGTATGGGCCGCTTAAAAATATACCTAAAAATAATTGAAGTACTTGATAGCCACAACTTCATGGACTTTATTTAAATAAAATTGTCTGGCATCCCTTTTTTTATCATATGCCTTTGAAAAAGTTTTCAAAGGCATATGATTTATTTAATAATACCGTTATTTTTATAATAATAAAAAATATTTTAACCATCTACTTGTCACGTTTTCTACTTTTTCCTTTTATCTTAAACAAAAACCAAATGTACAATTTAAAGCAGTCCTTGTTGGCCTGTGGCTATCAAGGACCATGTGAAAATTTAAATTTACTCAAATGGGCTATTCGTGCTGGTGCCAGTTCACAATTTTTTAAAGACTTACTCTTTTGGTTGGAGTCGCAATTGACTATAATTATATCTACGCAGCAAGTTCGCGATAATATATCGCGTCTGTTTAGCATGTTGCGCCACTCTATATTAATGAAACCAAGCTACGGTTCAGATGCGGCCATAAACCCAAAAGAATTTCGTCTACAAACATTGAAGGTATTAGTAAAACAACTTCAATTACGCCAACTCCCAGAACGAATGCATCAGGTGAAGGAAGAAGGTCCTCAAAGAGATCAAAAAAATGATCAGGACTTAAGAAATTTAACCGTTACGTTAAATTTGAATAGAAAATCTAGGTCCGGAGATTGGAATCAGCGACTGGTGCGTTTTAATACAAGCTTATTAGAAATATAAAAAATTTGTTATAATAAATTTACACTAAAGTGCATTAAAAATACAAGCTTATTAGAAATAGGTATAAACAATTTGTAATTATAAATTTAAACTGAATTAAAACAATCTTTACACAAAATTAATTATGTACTTTGATATTTTTTATTACAATTCTAGCTAGATTTACTATAAGGGATAGTGTCAGACCGATTGATCGGCCGAACTTATTATACCCCTTTCTGCAAATGTTACAAAAAGATGCAAAAAAAAATCAACAGGAAAAGCATTGGGCTTATTCTAGCAGTCGTGATCGAATTAGTGCTGGGTTACTATCGATTGTTCATATTTCACTACCGATACCATCGACTTAATGTTCGTACTTGTTCAGGAAAACTAACTAGTTTTTATCAGGCTACAGTTCTTTGTTTTTATCACTTTATTTAACGTTTGCGACGTACATACATTTAAGATGACGGGTGCGTTCGTAAATGCATCACTTTGCTGCATCAGTGATTTCAAATGGTTATATATGTATCAGTGAAGTAAATTTGGACCAAAAAATTGTGAAATACTTCACAAAAATAAAAGTCACACAATAAAAAAAATTATAATTATTTTTTTATCTGCTTTAAAAAAAGTTTGCTTTTCTGATGCAGCGCAGTGATGCATTTACGAACGCACCCGACATGACAGGGACTATAAGATATTTAAGATAATGTTCTAAATTGGTTTTGATTCTCAACACAAAAGATGATCAATCTAGCGGACTTTCCTCTAATGGTCGTTCATTGTTTTGTCCTATACTTGCAATTACAATTGCATTTTTTTACAACCTTACAAAAATATTTGACATTTCAGTCCCTGTGTGAATATACAGGGGTGTTCAGAAATTGAAAACGCAAAACGAAAGAATTTTTTGTAAGATTTTTTTAATAAGATTTCTGTAATAAAAGAATTTTATGACAAATATTATAACGGGTCCGCCATCTAACGTTTTTTCAACTAGTGCTTATTTCGTGAATGGTAACACTTAGCTCATGTCTGATTTGACAGATAATTAGTTTTATCCTTCCGCTGAACGAATATGGTTGTGTATACGCTTGAACAACGCTGGGAAATATTGCGACATTACTTTGAAAATCATGGTAATGTTTCAGAATGTGTGCGAAAATTGCGTACGGATTTTGGCAGAAGCTCATTTTGATCTTGGCGGGTATGTAAACAATCAAAATTATCGCATTTAGGGCACAGAAAACCCGCACGCATACATTGAAAAGCCAAAACGAGTCACTGTTTGGTGCGGATTTTGGTCCAGAGGCATAATTGGGCCATTTTTCTTCGAAAATGAGCAAGGAGTGGCCGTTACAGTCAATGGCGATCGTTATCGGGCCATGTTGAACGAATTTTTGTTCACAAAAATTGAAGAGGATGATATTGGCAACATTAGGTTTCAACAGGACGTGCCACACAGCCGAAGCTACACTCGATGTTTTGCGCCCTGTTTTTGAAGATCACGTTATCAGCCGCAGAACTGATGTCGTTTGTCCACCTCGGAGATGCGATTTGAGACCGTTGGATTATTATTTTGGGGTGCCGTCAAAGATAAGTGTTACGCCGACAAGCCAGAGACAATTGCCATTGGTGAAATACAGATGTATACAATCGATAATGTGCTTAAAAATTGGACCGAATGAAATTATTTTCCATTATTAACCGGAAGGATTGTGCTTTCAAATAAAAAAAGAAATTTGAGAAAATATTCAGTGGTTTTTTTTATAGCATTTTCAAAAAAAAAAAGTTATTTGGCGGACCCTTTACAAATATTTCTCTATTAAATAGATTTTTATAACAAAAATTGTTAAAATTAGATTAAAAGTGTATTAAAAACAACTTCCAAATTATTGCGTTTTCGATTTCCAGATCACCCCTGATATACAAATTTCGACATAAAGGATTTTAATTAGCAGTAAAAAAGCACAGCTAAGCAACCCATACCAGCTGCCATTCTGGTTGTTTGTACTCATTGCTGTAATTCAGTGCGAATTAACAATAGCAAGTAAGAACTTGCGGCAAAAACTGTGTGTGTATAGCTGCTGCTACATGTCTTCATAGCTGTTTTGTAATAATAATATAGATATTTTTCCTACCGCTTTTTTCGATATTTTAAGGCTATCGATAGTACTATCCCAAATTCCTCCAAGACTTAATTCCTCACATTAAGGTGGCATTAGCAATGAAATATCTGTCAACACCGCAAACTGATGTTGCCAGCGTTCAACTTTATAGTGCAACTGGGCAGTTATGTTCCAATCGCAGAAGTAATCGTGTTGGTGTCAATGCATAAAAATTACTTTCTGTCATCAAAACACAACTTTTGAATATTAATCAATATGTAGCGAAGTCATATCTAAAAAAAAGTAAGCTATTACACTTAAGTTTTTGGTTTTTTGAGATAAGACTACGTTGCAATAAAGGAGCGATATGTACTTGTTAATAAAAATTTTTTTTGGGTTTTTTTATTGCCAAAAATTTGTATAAATGTTTTTCTGTTTACAAAATTAATAGATCTCAAAATTTTTAATTTTTATCTTGTTAATTTGGATAAGTTCGGCTTCGGTTCGCCCGAATTTAGGCAATTTGGGCGAACTTTGGCATCGACCTAAAAAAGTGACATCGGTTTATTTAAATCTAAGTAGCAGACTATTATACCTATACAGAATTGGTTTGTGTCCTTTTATGTTCCACATTAAAACCAAATAATAAAAGTTGATTTTATATTTAAAATTTTTTTGCAATAATTTTTTCTGTCACTCTTGCAACACTCCAAAAAAAAAACACTCACCAAAATTAATTTCAAGCTTTTTTTATTTTTGTTAATCTTTTAAAGTTATTTTAAGGTTTTTTAATAAAGACAGTCGTGATCGAATACTTTTCCGATTCGAAAGCAATTTTATTTCTAATTCTTTCAGGCGATACTGAACGAAGCGAAATTATTTTTCAGTGTTTTGAAAACTTAAAACTTACTGAGCTACCTAAATAAGAGCGGCAAGCGTAGATTCGTTGAGTATCGACGGAATAATAAGAAACAAAATTGCTTTCGAAGAATCGAAAAAGTATTCGATCACCACTGCCAAAATTAGCCCGTAATATTAAATTTATTTGTGTTCTAATCGGCATTCCTAGTTTCAGAAATTCAGCAAGTAGTCTTGTCATTTGAGTAATTAACGTCTGTGGCCACCACCTCCACCGCCCCCACGATTATAATTTGACTGTCCCCTATAGGCGCCGCCGCCACCCCCACTACGATTATCGCGATTATTATTTTGGTGATAATTGCTACCACCTTGATAGGTACCACTTCCACCTCCTTGATAATTTCCTCCGCCACCCTGCTGATAATCTTGGCCACGCGAATTCCAGCCTGATCCTTGAACACGACCACTACCTTGTATCCAGATTTGATCGCGTTGTGGCTGTTCATAACTTTGTTTATGCTGCTGAGATTGATAATTTTGTTGGGGTTGTCGTTGAGGTTGGGAGTTCTGTTGCCAATTGCCTCCACCACCACCACCTCCTCTGCCACCACGGAAGTTACCGCCTCCACCACGGCCACCAGGTCCTGGGGCTCTTTGCTGCTGCCAAGAAGGCATTTCTGGTGGCGGTGGGGCATGTTCATGAGCTCTTCCACCACGATCTGGTACACTACCAATTACGTGTTTTTGAATTTTGGAACCTGTATTCTTCCGAACATTGGCCGAGCTAGTTTTCTCTATAATAGCCAAATCAGCACGAGCTGCCAACAAAGCCACTATATTCGTCTGGTCACCTCCGTGTTTTAAGGCTTCCAATTCATTTAAATTATCTTGGAAGCGTTTAACGATTTCATTTTCTTTTGTTTTCATTTTATCAGACCATTGAAAGCTTTGCACGGTTACCTCCAAACGGGTTAACAAAACTTGTCTTCTTAAATTATACTCGCTATCAATATCCTCATACACCTCTTGCAGCTTTTTCCATTGAGCATCTGTCAAAGGTTTATTCGTTTTCAGCAGAGGTTCACTTAATACTCCAGCTGGTACAGATCTCATACGTTCTTCTACTTTAAAATTTAGCTTGTCGAACAATGCCCTGGGAGAAATATTATCTGGTGGCTTGCCTAAACCCAAATCTTTTGTCAGCGATTCCATAGCCTTAGCAGTATTGGTTTCACTTTTCGGTATAACGTAGGTCTGCTCAGCAGGCTTCAAACGCAACACCATTTTTGTGGCCATCAATTCAGTAATCAGGAAATCTATTAACTGCAACCTATCCTCTTTAGTCTCAAATCTCTCCGACAAGGGACCAGTAACGAAACGACTATAGGGGCAACTCAACTCCTTTAACATAGCCGACAATTCCATGGCAAATTCACTGGGGTCATCACATTCCTTACTCACTGACTCATCGGTTTTTCGTAAAATATGCAACTCTTGTGCTAGCCATGCTACAACTTCACGAAATTCTATGCTGCGTGTGCCGCCCTCAACAGCGCGAATGAACTCATCATTTTGCAAACACTTGCCTTTGTAGTCCAAGGCTTTTAAGGAATCTATGATTTCCAATTCAGCTTCCATTAAAACTGTTTCAATTTTCTAATTTAAATATATCTTAAAATTTTTAATGCAAACTAAAAAGCCGGCTGCGAAAATTGATGAAATATGTATACAAAAAATTAATAATCACAGCTGTTTTTAGCACACACAAACAGAGGTCCAAGCGCATATATAATTTTTAGCGGCGTCGGCTTGAAGACCAACAGTCGGCGGCGTTCTTAAACCGGCTGAGGCAGACATTACGTTAACCGATTTTCTTTACTTTAAAAAACCAACTTTATTATACCCCAAGGTTTATTTACAGCAGGTAGGCGCGAGATTACAACAATTCTGCAATAAAACAACCAACAGGGCATTTCATTGCTGTTATTTGATACGAACTGTCAAACAGCAAAGGGGTTGATAAGAGACAAAAGATAAAGACAAAAAACTTGTTTGCTAGACCACATTTGACAGTTTGTATCACAAAACAAGAAAATAAAAAATAAACTGATGGCCAAGGCGAATTCGCCTTGCTGATGGCTTTCCGAGACTGCCTGCTATAAATATACATTGATATACCCTTTAAAATTCGGTGGAGAGTGTGAAAAATTATATTAATTTGCTCAAAACATATCAAGGTATATTTATAGCAGGTAGTCTCGGAAAGCCAGCTGCTTATTTTTAATTTGCTTGTTTTGTGATATGAATTGTCAAATGTTGTATAGTAAACAAGTAGACAAGTTTTTTGTCTTTATCTTTTGTCGTTTTTTGTCTCTTATCAACCCCTTTGCTTTTTGACAGTTCTTATCACATAACAACAATAAAAAGCCCTGTTGTTTGTTTTATTGTACATTTGTTGTAATCTCGCGGCTACCTGTTATAAATATATCTTGAAACATATCTTGCAAAATTCATTTTTCAAGTATGTGTGTCTTTTGCCAATTCTCAAGTAAGTAAGTAAGTAATTTTTTTATTAAGTCTTCTTCTTTTTCATTTACATTGATATTCTTACATACGAATAGAATAATAACATTCTTAGAGCTATATACGTCTTACTCTAATAACATATTGAATAGATTAAGCATCATTGCAAAATTGAAATGTACATATATACAAAACATTGTATAAAATCAAAAAGGAACAAATTTGACAAGGCTTGCTTTCGGCCTTTCGATAATGTCAACAAAGCAAGTGTCTGCAAACAACAATCTTAAAACTAAATAACAGATAAAAAATAATAAACGATATGTTAAATTCATTGACAAACATATATATATATATCACAGTATACACATACATACAGTTGTGTTAGACAAATAAAAAAATAATATAATTCGAACGTACAAGAATGAGATACATACATACATATGTACTAGTTAAAATAAAAGTGTTTCTAATATTACATTAAAGTGAGTGTCAAAATAGCAATTATTGATTCTAAAATTTCACGATATGTTTCCTAGCCTCTATGAGTACCGGGAGTAGGCACCCTATAGAAGTATGGGAGATTGCAAGGATCCGAGTTGTTTTCTAATTGTCCGTGGATAATTCCAATCGGTGACAAATATGTGGAACCATTCCAGTTTGTGTTTTTTTCATGATCATGTATTTGGTTGATTAGCATGTTTTCGTGGTCTGGGAGTTTTTGAACAAATTTTTCCAACAATGACATTGCATACCTGCAGAATGGGACTATGTCCGCGTTTTTGTACACGTAACTGTTTGAATAACGTTTTACACAGTTTTCGTAATTTTTTCCAATGCACTTTCTGAGGATCATTCTTTCAAATGTTTCCAGTTCCTTGGCTACTGTCGGGGATATAGTGAACCAGATAGGAAAACCATATGTGAGTACCGATCTGATTGCCACTTTATAGAGCAATAGTTTTGTATTTTTAGGAAAGTAGGCGTTGTTTAGTAAACTTGTAAAAGTCCCACATATTCTTTTGGTTTTTTGTAGCAAATTTCTAGCGTGCTGATTGAATTTTAGAAGCTTGTCAAAATGGACTCCAAGATATTTTATAGAGTTTTTAAATGGTATGTTGACATCATTCAGGGAAAGATTTATTGACTTGCTTTCAGGAACCACAAATCTCGCACATTTACCTGAGGGATTTCTTATGCAGATTGCTTCTGATTTTGCAGCGTTAATATTAATACCCCATTTCTTATAAAAAACGCTAATTTCGCTAAGGTGAAATGCTATGTCGTTTAATGTCGATATTGGAGAGATACCATGGGTGTAGATCAAGCAGTCGTCCGCATAGAGAATAGCCTTTGAGTTTTCGAGTTGATGTGGAAAATCATGAAGAAACAAGTTGAAAAGCATAGGTGCCAAAATGCTTCCTTGAGGTACGCCGCTTTCCACTGGTCCAAGAGCAGAGTTGACATTATCAATGCAAACTGCAAATTTACGGTTAGAAAAAAAACTCGATAGTATTTTTAAAAGAAATGGATCTGTACCAAGATTATGTAATTTGTGGAGAATGCCATTATGATAAACAGAGTCAAATGCCTTCTCTATATCTAATGATATGGCAATTGTACATGATTTTTCTCTTAAATTTTTGGTGACATCGTGATGAAATTTTAACAGGGCGTGATTCGTAGAGTGGAATCTTCTGAACCCAAATTGGAATTCTGATATTGGCTCTACAATGAATTCATTTTCGAGTTTTTCTTTAATAACAAGCTCGAACAACTTTCCAATGTTGGACAAAAGAGAAATTGGGCGAAAATCTTCAGGCTTTTTGCTATCCTGCTTCTTTTTAATAGGTAAAATTTTGGCTTTCTTCCACTCAGCTGGGAAGTAGCCATTGTTAATGCAATTATTGAAGATTATTGTTAGTAGCTTCAGTGTAGTTTCTGGAAATTTTTTTATTAAAAAGTTTGAAACGCCATCAAAGCCAGATGACTTTTTGTTATTAATGTTGCTAATATGATTTTTGATATTGCAAACAGATGTGAAATGGAAAGAGTCAGGATTTTCCCCAGACTGAAAGTCATCGTCAAAAGTATAAATATGGTTGGAGAGCCCATTTACACAAGATAAAAACTGAGTCTCGACAATGTTGTCAGGTCTTTCAGGTATAACTTTTTTAAAAACCGTGGTATAATGATTTTCAAATATATCACAGATTTGTTGGCTATTAGTTATAACGTTGTCATTGTGGGTAATTTGGGTGCAAAATGGCGCTTTTGAGTTGCCTATTAATTGACGAACTTTCTTGAAGGCAGTAGGGCTAGGTGCTATATTTGCGAGTCTAAATTTAAAATTTTTTGCGTCTTCTATATTCACAAGCTCATTTAAAATTATTCTTAGTAGTTGTATTTGCTTTGATAAAATTTTATACTCACTACTTAGTTTATTGCCAGTTCTGTGAAAGATTTTTTTCAGGTCCTTTTGCCAAATATATTTAATTTTAAAGAAATGCTTGATGTTATCGGGATATGGTCGTTTGCGATCCTTATACACACATTTAGATGAATGGGTATCATGTATCGCGATAAGTGTGTTATTAAAATTATTAATTAGTATATCAATGTCGTTGTTACTTAAGTTGCAATTTTGTTGTGGAAGAATGGCACGAGTAGCAGCTTCTAAATCTGAAGAAAATAGACTCCAATCAGTGTTTTTGTATGATGTAAATATTTGTGGACTTTGTAGTTGTAATTGGGCCTCATTAAGATCTAGATTTAAAACTAGAGGGAAATGATCCGAGAATGTTGGTATGGATTTAATTACGTAGTTAGGATGAATTGAATTAGTTACGTTGCAGCTCAATAGAAAATGGTCTAGATAAGATGAGCCATTTGGAAACGATGGAGATACGTCACAGATACGCTTGACTTCTAAGCAGTTATTATGTAACCAATCGCTAAGTACTTTTCCATTGGAGTTTTCGGAATTGTCCCCCCAATTTGGACTTTTGGCGTTAAGGTCACCTCCAATTATAAATCCGTCAAAATTATTGGCCAGGAGAAGAAGTTGGTTTAGGTTATCAAGAAGTTCTTGAGAAGGGTATACACAAGGGATGTATATCGAGCCTATTAGATACTTTTTACAAGTGCCGTTTTTGAATAACTCTACTTGAATAAAATTACTAGAAAGACGTGTTCCGATAAAATTTATTTTGTTGAAGTATATTGTGTCTTTAATAACTATGGCCACCCCGATAGCTGAATTGTCGTAGATAAAATTGTATCCAGGTATTTTAACTTTTTTTGCTCCGTGTAGATGACATTCTTGAATTAGTGCAATGTCAATTTGGTTGTGGTGTAACATGTTTGAGAGCTCGATTTGACGACTGTTGCTTATAAGGGAGCGGACATTGAAAGTCATAATGTTTATTGTTCTATGGTCCATATTTAGAGTTTACTTTTTTTAGAAGCCGAATGAATTCGGATTTGGCTTCGTGTGTAGGCATGTTTTTGAATTCTGACAAGAAATTAGTTACCTGTTGCTCTAGAGGCAGCTCTTCTGGTACTAGAAAAATATTGGCTAGTTTAAGAAAATCATTAATTACTGAAGGTTTTGGCGCTGATGCCATATGACTGTCTTTACGAAATAAATCAGCAAACGTTTTTCCAGGCGACTGCAATGATTGGGCTATTGTTCGGCTTACATTAGACTTTGCAATCAATTTTTCCTCTCTGGACTTACTAATGCGCTCTTTTCTAGTGTTAATGTATTTTCTGTACATAGGGCAACCTCTCCAGTTTGCTGGATGACCATTTTCCCCACAGTTTACACAATGGGGAGCGGAGCTATCTGTGTGTGTGCGTTGACACTCACCTTGAGGGTGACTCTTTTCACATTTGACGCATTTGTGCGCAGAATTACAGTTCTTGGCTATGTGTCCCCAACGTTGGCATCTGTGGCACTGGATTTCTTTTTCCTTTCTTTTAGGTTTTTCCCAGATAACTGTTTGGCTTAACAGATATTTTATTTGAGAAATATCACCTAAGGACTTGCCTGGATTAAGAGTCACTAAAAATAGTCCTGTGTCATACGCATTCTTAATAGAATATGGTGTTGTAAAGCGCGTTACCTTTGAGACGACATCTGGGACTATTTTTTCAAGGGCAGACTTTACCTCATCTATCTCGATGCCATGGTAGATTCCTCTTAATAAATAAGATGTTTGTTTAAACTCTTTTGGTGTATACGAATAAGAGTGGATATTTTTCTCTCTTAATATGGCCATCATTTCTGTGTGCACCAGCGGATCAGAAAGATAGAGTTTACTTTTACGTTTATTAACATTTTTAATTTTAAATGTTATCTTAGGAGTCTTTGCCTCTAGTTGATCAACTAAGTGCTTAATGTTGACATCAAACAGAAAGATGGGTGGACAGTACGTCTTGGTATTACTTTTGGGCTTCGTATTGGTGGTTCTTGTCGATTTACTCTTCTTAGGGCTTTCTTCTGCATTTTCAATCTCCAGACCTGATAGTAAGGCAAATCTATTTTCACCCAGCTGGGCGACGTCAATATTTGCAGACACTAGTTCCTCAGACCTTTTTCTCTTTGGGCATTTGTCGGTGATTGTGGTAAAATCTCCAACAGGTTTATAGGCCAAATTCTCATCGTCCTCATACTCCAGGTCCATAACTGGGATAAAAACTGTCCCCAAGTTATGAAGCAATAATACTTGTAATTAATCTTCGTGGTGAAATAAAAAATATATATATTTATTAAAAAATAAAAGAATTTTATCAAAATTAAAATTTATTTGCGCTAAAAAATACGACCGCTTCAGTGTGAAGTTGGCTGCAGTTTCTCGCCAATTCTCAAGTCTACAAAAAATGTCAGCACTTTGCGACCAGTGTTGCCAGAACTTTTAGAGGAAAAATCAGCAAAAACCCATAATTTTTTATCAAAAAATCTGCGTCAAGGTTTTAAAAATCTTCTATAAACCTTCAAAACATATTTATTGAATTTTTTATATAGTTTATTTAGAAAAATATATTACAATTAATTTCAAAATATGTTCCCGAATTTAAAATCAATGGTAGTTTAAAATGTGATTCTGGTAAATATGAGTGGTCCTCGAAGTATGACGTATAAAAAAGGAAATATTTTTTTTGAACTTTCAACACAGAAAAGTTATAAAAATTTGTTCGATTTTATGAACTTGGCTAATAATTTATGGATATTATTACATTAAAAATATCTATCCAAATTAAATTACTCAGGCTGAGTAAGGATTAGTCACATCTTTGTTAATTTAAACAACAAATTAAAAGTTAATTGCGGGATGACATAAGTCCCGCGATATTAATGTGTCAAGACAATGCGAATTTTTAATTTTTAAGTTATCTTTTGTGAATAATTTTTCTACTAATGAATCTATTTCCAACGGTTCTTCCATGAATGGTTGATATACTATATTTATTTATCAATGCAAGAAGTGGAAATAGTACAATCATGACAATGTAAATAAGTTTCCACCGAGCTAAATCTTGAAAATGCAGATAAATCTGCACTTCTGGCATCGCTGTTTGCGACACCACTTGTTTTTGTAACTACCCTACAAGAAGACTACCGGTCATTTTACTAGCAATATGACCGTTAGTGTTGACCAATATATTGGTTAAAGTTTCTATTAGTTTTTTAAGAGCAAAATGAAAAAACTAACCAAAACTCTTGTGTACATGTGATTTTGCCTCTCTCTCTAGCTAATGAATTCCACTCGACTACGGAACATATATCTGTACTGCTTACTCTCCTGCTTTTTATTAGTCAATGATAACCAAAATAGTGGTTTATGCCAACTAGTTAGTCATAACGTAAATATTGGTTAGCACTAACTAGTTATTTATAACGTAAAAATTGGTTAGTACTAACCTTTATAAAAATACACACAAACAAAATAATAATAAAAACAATTTTGGAATATCTTGGCATCCTCGGCATTAATGCGTTCATATTATACTGCTACAACGCAAGCTTGATTTTAATTTTTACCTGGTTGTTAGAGTCGTTAGTGACCCGCTGGCTTCCCAAACAGGTTTTACTATATCCAATTTCTACTCTTCGTGTTCCTTTTTGGTGACAGACGAAAATGAAATCGATGGAAGCAGCTTTATTACCGTCTATTACGCTTTCATGTGGCACGTTGGGTAAAGTAGTTGGACGTATTCACATTAGCCACATGGACACCATTTTTGTAGTATTAAATTGAACAAATTAAAAAAATTCACGAGTTTTTGCACGTACTGACAATACAAACGTATTACAAATACATATATATAAAAAATTAGCATTATTTAGGAAGTTTTAGTTGATCCACTTTAACATATATGTTAGAGTGGAACAACTAATGTAAAATTGTTGTAAGTGTGTTAGTAATTTTTTTAGTTATGGTTATGCATTTCTTGTAGGGTATGTATTCCCATATTTGTTTACATTAGCTTTTCTTTGCAAATGGCTTTTTAAACTGTTCCATAGATCCAGAATAACTAAGACCCTAATTATGTAAATAATTCATTGAAAGCAAAAACCAAGTCATAAATATTTTGTAATTTTGTTGTTGCATTTTCCGGCTAGAAAATGCATTACATTCTGCTGGTATCTAAAAGTTGTATAAATTTTCTGTACAATAATAAGTCGCACAATGGTTTCATTCATTCAATAAAAAGGTGAAAACCTATAGAAATAACATAACTGCGCGCCTATACCAGAGAGAAATGTCAAAATTATGTTATCTTTAATGTACATATGTATTGCCGGCAATTTATGTTGCGATAATTGTAAGTCCATTTTTGTTGACAATTATTGCTAACATAAAACGTCAAATTTGGATGTCAAATGAAAAACAGAAGCAAAAATGAAAAAAAAGAAGCAAATTGTGTGAGAAAGAAATTAAATTTATGAAATGGTAGCAAATTATAATTGTAGTAAAAGAATTAAATTAAAGAATTAAATAAATACTTAAATAAAATTACAAAAATTATATTTATTATCTTTATTATTTAAATTTATATTAATTTGTTTAATTAAAGGAAAACGAAATCCAATCTACTCAAGACTTACAAAACGATATGTTCCAACACCACCAGCTGTACTCAATTTACGATGGAGAACAAGAGTACCAGCACAGCGGCGATGACCGCGCAACAAACCATCAACAAGTGGTTCTTCAACCCTTTGCCGGGGGTGGGAGACCGCGTGACCTCGCTACCACATATGAACGTAGCCCTAGACTATCCTTCTCAGTTTGGATGCAAAAAATATGGAATTTCATCGCACAATACCCAACCACGTGGGTATGTATTATCCTACTCGCAGTATCAGCATGGATGTGCTCAACAAGACGCCTGTGGCGCCGCCCCCCTACCAGAACAAGAAGTACCTCACCCTGGCGGAGACGAACCCGAAGACGAGCTACTAACACGTCCCCCGCCTGGCATGACTCGCGCAACAGCGTCGGGCTTGACCCAATCTCAATCCCTCTCTTACAAGAGGGGTTTAAGAGTGCTCCTGATTGGAGCAAACTTGACGACCTCGTCTAACATCGCCATGAACGAGGGGTTGATCGACGCTCAGAAGCGGTATACAGTTTCTTTTGCAGATAAACTTACTACCCAAATAGCAAAGAAACTTGTCGGTGACGGGGTAGTGACTCCCGCTCAATACGCGGCTATGGACTGGGCTGCGAAAGTCTCTGAGTTGGCCGCCTCCGAAACACAGAGTTTTTACTCTCTGTCACTAGCAGCAGGGTTGCCAGTATCAACATACTCTGCCTTGAAAAATATTTTTGTATTTAATTGAAAAAATTTTTTAATTTGTCATTTTAATATACATATTGTTTAATTTGTTTGTTAAATAAGAAAAGAAAAAAAACCCTAAATAAGGCACTCAAAGAAGTGCCGAAATGTTGGTTAAAAATAAACGCTTAAAATTTTTTATAAAAAATTAAAAAAATACCTCAAGCTTGAAAATTTAGTAATATTATAATAATAAAGGTCGAATAAAAAAACAAAAAAAATAATAAAATTAACATTTTTATATAAAAAAAACAAATGAATATACATTTAAATAATAAAGTTATTTAGAAAATATTATGATGGTTCACGTCACACAAGTTGCATCTTTGCGAATAAGCAAAAGTGCGAAAACTTCGCACAAATAATTGTCAATATGGATGTTGTTGCTTTTTGCACTTTTGCATTTTCGCATATACATACATACCTTTTGGTACTAAATATGAACTTTTTTGTTCTTTAATATACATATCGAGCCCAAATAGCAAAAATGATGTAACCAACAAAAAAAATTTTTACAGGAGCAGGGTTTTTCTAAATATTTTTGCTTGAAGTCTAGGGTTTCTTTGAAATTGCTTTTGCTCTTATTTCTTAACGGTACTCAGTGTTGGGCAAAATACATGGCTTGCGGTATTTAAAATACAAAATACCAAATACTTGCTGGTCATGTATTTAAAATACAAAATACTTTCAGGTTATGTATTTAAAATACAAAATATTTACACATCTGTATGTATTTAAAATACAAAATACTTCCATTTATTGTACGTATTTCAAATACAAAATACAAAATACTTTCACGTCATGTACCTGAATGTATTTAAAATACGAAATAAACTATTTTTATTCAAACCAAAAAATAAATTAGATAAAACTAATAAACAAAATAATTGTTTCCTTTCATAAATATCAGATTTTTGAATGTAGCATAAAACAGTTTCTTGTTGAAGAAAAAATAAAACCTGCTGAAGAAAAAAATCTTTCTACAGGTCCTGATGAGCACAAACTTGTATTAAATTCTATTATACTCTTTTTATATTTAGATAGCTGTCAAGAGTAATAATGTCTTTGCTCTTGTCACTGAGGAAACTGACAAATTCCAACTCCAAATTTGATGTCCTAGATTCACCATTCTCCCTATCTACGAAAACAACAAAATCATCGTCTTCTTTACTGGTGCTTCTACTTCTGATACGTTCTTTAGCGATTCTAGTTTTTG
This sequence comes from Pollenia labialis, assembly GCA_949318255.1. Classification (NCBI taxonomy): domain Eukaryota; kingdom Metazoa; phylum Arthropoda; class Insecta; order Diptera; family Polleniidae; genus Pollenia; species Pollenia labialis. The sequence goes on from OX439139.1 coordinate 43,977,739, forward strand.
GTAGATCATAATGCAAACAATCTTCAATAAACTGAAAAATATATTTTGTAAACTATGTTTTTAAAATACAAAATATGTACTCCCATTTTTATGTATTTAAAATACAAAATACAAACTACTTCTATTTATTGTATGTATTTAAAATACAAAATACTTGCTGGACACGTATTTAAAATACAAAATACAAAATACTTGCACGTCATGTATTTAAAATACAAATACAAAATACGTATTTCAAATACATGTATTTCAAATACTGCCCAGCCCTGACGGTACTTCCCAGAGATATGAAATTTTTAGAGATGATGCAAATGATCAAAAATTATCTATTTTCATCAAAAAACAAAAATCTTAAATGTTTTTGGTTACATAATTTTTGCTATTAGGGCTCGATATATGAAACTTTATGCCAATACGTTTTTCCTTTAACGGAAAAAAAATGATGCAAGCTGATACTAAAACTTATTGTTTAAAAATCAAAAAAAAAACTGCAAAAAAAATTATGAATATTGGACAAACTTAAAGTTAAAAATCTTAATTTCTAAAAATAACAAATCTTAATTTGAGAAAAAAAATCTTTGTCATATTTTGGTCAAAAATTCTTCAAAAATAAAATCTTTCTCTCGAATTATTGAAATATTTTCTTATTTATGAATGAATCTTACATTCGTTTACAGTAAACAAGTTTTAGATTCAATTCATTCACTCATATTTTTGCATATCTGTGGTTTTCATGGGTCAGTTACCCATGTTAATTTTTTTCAATTTTGATATTCTGATGCCATATTGCGTAATTTTAAATGCTTGTTGCATGGCTTTTAAAATTTCTGAAAAAAAATTGACCAATGCCGATTTTTTTAACGTAATCACAAAGTTCAATACATATCCCATAATTTGATCTAGAACAGTTTTAGGCTCTCCTGAAAAATTTTATTTTAATACAAACGCGGTTAGTGTTTCATATTTGAATAAATGTGGGTCGCTTGGAGTAAAGGCAAGTAAGTCGAAGCAGACCTCTTATACCTACCTACCTGAGGTGTTTTACTTTAAAGTGCCCAAGCCCCTTTATAACCCATTTATCTTAATTAGACCGACCATTCATTTAGATCACCGCCAAATATACTCAATTTATTTTAACCTAAAATATTTCAAAACTGAATATGTTTTCTTTTTAACTTTAATTTTTTATTTAAATAAACATTTTTAATGCTGCAAGCAAATTTTTTTTTTTTTTTTTTTTTTTTTTTTGAAAATAAACCGAAAAAACTTTAAATAAATCTTTATTTACTTAAATATATCTTATTTAAAGAAAATTATTTATAATTGTATAAATTTTTAGGAGTAAGATGTAGTATGTATTTCTAATTTAGTAGTATTATGTATTAATAATATAAATGATTAGATTATTTATTAATTTATTGTTTAGTAATATATGTGAATGTACATATATGTATGTATATATAATTTGTTTAAACTATTAAAATGTATATATGAACTTATGGTTTATTATTTAAAGGATGATGTTAATGACAAAAATTTTAGTGTAAAATACAACAGTAGTACAATTTGCAAGTAGTTTTTTCTGTTTTCTTTTTTAAACGAATAGTTTTATTACTATTTTATATATTGAAATACATTAAAACATATTTTTAATACAGACATTTATTTTTTAAACAGTATGTACGTACATTTCACTAGTTTATGATTTTTTTTTTTTTTTTAACTAGATTTTATAATATTTATAGTATACATGATAATGAGTTTATTATTTTTTTTAACTTTATTATTGTTTCTATATTAAATTATTTTTGTTTTTTTTATTTATAAATTTATTTTTAAAGTGTTTATAGTTTTTTAAATGTATTTTTAAAAGCTTATTAAGCTTAATTTTTTTTATAGATTTCTTAATTTTTCAAATTAAAAAAGCGTTTTCTTTCACATTGTTATTTAATTTTAAGCTACATAATTTTATTTTTAAAGCATTTTACTTAGACATTTTTTTTAAATATTATAATACAGTGAGTATATTTTTATAAAAACAGAAAAATGTTATAATATCGAACAATTATTTTAAAGAAAAGCTTTTTTTTAAGAATTTGTTTAATAAAATTAAAAAAAAAACAGGAAGAAAAACAATTAAAGGCCCAACCATAATGTGCTTAAGTTGGCTCAAGCAAATGTACGAATACATGTAAATCATATGAGGCAAACCATATTGAACTTATGGAAACTTTTTGTTAAATTCTTTAAAACTGTCAATTGCCTAAGCAAAGTGCGAAACTGATCGCATATTCCGTACACAGAAAAAATTCTCCAAAATTTTTTACTAATTAAAGCATTAATCAAAAATAAAAGCAGTTCTAGTTAAAAATTAAATCAAGTGAATTAAACGTTTAATCAAGTGAATTAAAAGTTAAAGCAATTTAACTAAACGTTTAATTGATACGATTAATTTGTTTACTGGTGCAAATTTAATTAATTTTTTAATAAATATCACAAATTTTTTAATTGAAATCTATTTTTTTTTCTGTGTACGGAATCAAATGTATGTGGATTTTATAGCTGATATTACAATTTTAACAGTACAATATAAAATATCAGTACTTTTATTCAGAGAACCAGAGAGAGTTATACTGGTGGCTGTCAAGATTTTTTGTATGAACCCAGCAGTCCGAAAGTTATTACAATGTCAATAGGAAAAATAAATGCAAGTTCACAAAGAGCACCCAACTAGTATCGAAATGAGATTAGTCTTATATTGTATGTCCCATTTCTCGATTCTTGTGCTTTCAATCTTTATTTCTCCTATTCTTTTCTTTTTAGAATTCTATCACTAACAAAAGCATCACAATGTACCATGTCTGGGTGAGGGTGTGAAGTTGAGTTCGCAACAGTCTTTGAAGCTAACATAACCTTACCTATAACTGTCCCATTGTTAAATATAACGAATATAAGAATCAAAGAGCAAGACACACGAGAATAAATGTTTGGCATCGCACAAGCATCTGATGGATGGACCCATCTAACCTTCGCTAACATTGTCTCAAAAAAAAAAAAAAAATCGTTCGAAACGATGACAGAGGTTGTATTTTTTAAAAAATGGGAAATTTATTGAAAAATTTTTGTTCGTAATAGAGAGTAGAGTGGCTGTTAAGAAAGGATTTTTTTTTGTTTTCGATAAAGTTAAAAAAAAAGTTATAAAAAATCAATCAACTTCTTCTCAAAACAAAATTATATTTTGACGTTTCTCAATTTTTTTTTAATTCGCCGTGGAGACAGGTGATGAACGGCTGAAGAGAAGAGTTTACCTGTTTGAATTCGCCTTGGTACAAATTGTTCCAAGTCGTAAATGATTTCTTTCCAATGTGAATACGCGGTAACCCACCTGATTTCTTTTTTACATATAGAGAAAGTAGGAAAGAACACTTTTGCTTAAGTAACTCCAAGTTTTTGATTTTTTGAGATAAGACTAAGTTGCAATAAAGGAGCGATATGTAGTGTTGGACTAGTCTGATGGCTTAGGCCATTGCTGTGTAAATTTAAGTAGGAATAAAATACAGACTTTGGATATATCGCACTTACATTGTCTTTGGTCTAAGACCGAAAATGTATGTGATAAAAAATCCACTGGGGAGATTGACATTTAGAATATGAGTTCAAAAAAAGTCAATACAACAAAATTTACAGCCAGCATAACTCTGATGTATATACCTTGAATTCGATCTAGATCGACGTAAGACGAAGATACCCATTTACATTTCTGAATCTTTGTATGAAATATTACACATTTTAATTTGACAACGTATTTACATACGCCGTACGCTAATCATTCATACGGTGCATTTTTGTTCCTACGATAAGAATTATAAAAGATATTTTCAAAAAAGAAAGCTTAAAATTTTCTTAAAGTTAAACAAACATCTTTTGCTTGCTTAAGATATGACAAAATCGCAGGGTAAGAGAACACATACTTTTTATACAAATAGCTTAAAGTCGAATTCACAATGAAAGCTACATACATTTTCTACGGCTGTTCACAATGTTATCAACAATTTTGTTTGCAAACACGTTAATTAATAAAAATGAACTGCAAACTACGCCGCGAACAATATTATCAACGTATTATGAGAAAAATACCCCGAGATCTTTTACTCTTCTACCATTTTTACAATTGAATTTAAAACTAGGAAGACTGGGAGGAGGGGAAAAACTCCTGGTAAATTCATATTCATAATTGGTTTGTAAAGAATGATTTGTAGGCATATATAACTTCCGATAGGAAAATCATACTCATGTCGTACTAATGAAGTCTGTTTGACTTTTTTCCAGTATACTTTGCCAAATCACCATGCAAAGAAATACACTAGAATAACATTACAAATTGTGAAAATCTATTTCCAAAATTTGCGGCCTGTTCGGTCAAAAGAGCACTTCGTAAAGCTTACGGTGTGCATAATCGTCCATCTAAGCAGCTAATACGCAATACAATGGATCGATACATTCGTACAAAAGAAGCCATCGATCGTCGCTGTAGACGTGAGTGTGACAGAGTACTCAAATTTATCGATCTGACGCCGTTTTCTGCGTCAACTACGTGGAAAGTTTGATACATAATATACAACAAGTGCAAGGATTAAAGCCAGCGAACTATCGCTTGCGTCCTGGGTTCGGTGAATGCACCAAGAACCAACTGCAAGTTGAACCAGATTTTTATCCTCAAATCATCTTCAGCGATGAGGCTCATTTAGGCCCGTTTTCACAACTTACCGATAGCTAAAAGTAGACTTTAAACGGCGTTATAAAAAGTGTTCCTTTATTAAAACTTTACTTTAACCTCAAGTGAGCGATAAAGCAAATTAAGGTTCATCCAACCTGGTAGGTTAAAGTAAAGTTGTAATAATGGAACACTTTTTATACGGCCGATAAAATCCTACCTTTAGCTTTCGGTAAGTTGTAAAAACGGGCCGTAATCTAACATAATTGTCGTTTTTGTATAAAGCACAACCGTCATGAAAATCTATTACATCTTGAAAAAACACTGGTGCGGTTTATATGCCAAAGACGTATCGGCCTATTTGCCTTTAAGTTTGAAATCGGTGCCAACATTTCCGCTTCAGACAAATGATTCGTGATTTGGTTTTTATTCCTCATTACATGCAAATCATTTGGAGGAGAAATGTTCGAAACAAGACGGTGCAACATGCCATACAGCGCACTTTGTTGGGCAAAACTTGTAGTGACCGAATTATCTCAAGAAATGGACCTGTAAATTGGACACTTCGATCATGTGATTTGACACCATTGAACTTTTTTTTATGGGGGTAAGTCAAATCTCTGGTTCGACGCTCTGTTAGGTAAATAAGATCGGGTATGCTAGAAAAAGTGGTGTAAAATTAAATCGAAAGGATGGCGTTCATAGGCCGCAGTCGCGCAGTTCATATTCCACAATATACATATTTTTAAATTTAAATGCTTTTAAATTTTTTTGAAATTTTCATTCAAATCTTTTAACAATTTTCATAAACTTCATTTGCAATTTCATAAATATTGACGCTGAAAAATAGTAGCCTAATTTTGTTAACAAAGCATTTGTTACTTTTTTGTTCCAAAAATTAAAAAAAAATAAATTAAACACCTTGAAAAAGAATGAGGCAGAAGAAAAACTAAATTGTTGCTTTCATTGTGAAGAAGGCTTTATATTATAGAATTTTATTTTTTTAGTAAGTTTTTTTGTTTTTTTTTTTTTAATAAAAAAAATAATTTTTTTTATAATTTTGGTTTTAAAGCCTTTAGTTTTAAAGAACAAGTTATACTTTTTTTAAATATTTTTTTATTTACTTTAGTTATTTTATATACATATGTATATTTATTAAATTACATACATACATACATAAATAATTTCTTTGTCTTTTCTTTGCAAAAAAAAAAAACTCAAAATAGAATACCTAAATTTATATACAAAAACTTATTATTTTTAATAAAAAAAAAACAACAAAAACATATTTTGAACACAGATTAATGAAGAACATAGGTTTAGTTTTAGTATCAGAATTTTGTTGTTTTTATTTTGTTTAAAGTCTCTATGGAAAGTTTAAAAACTAGAAAAACAACAGAAAGGACGGAAAAAAATTTAAACAATTTTAAAATCTTAAATATTTTAAAGTGGTTTTTAATGCAGTTTTACAATTGGAAGATTAACTTTCTTACAAGCTTAAAATGAAAGTTAAAGAGTTAAAAAAACATACAAATAAAAGAGCTCAGCAGAAGTTCAAGAGAATTTTGTTTTTAAGGTTAGAATCTTGTATGCGTTAATTTAATTCTTATTGTTTTTTTAGTGCTATCAATGGCACAAGAAAGTCTTTTAATAATTATGCCTGTATTCATAAAATTATTTTTAACTTAAAAAACGTTTACAAAACATGATGTTTTAATAAGCGTTTGTTAAATTTAATAATAGTTTATGAATACGGGAGTATTTTACAATTTAAAAAAAATATATATGTATGTAGTATATCGTCACCTTAAATTTAAAAGGTTGTAAGCGACAAAAAATTCATTTTTTTTTGATATAATTAACCTACAAATAATATTAGACTACTTGGTACATTTTGATCAAATGGACTACTCTCTGGACTGGTCCAATGTAATGCAAGCATGGACGATGTCGTTTTTAAACATGTTTTCGTTTTTAAACGATTTCAAAGCTAATCTTCTGAAGTATACCATGAAGTAGATTTAAGACTACTCCTTTGTAATGCAAAGCTGGGTTATATTCTCCTGCCCTAGGACATCGTAATGTTAAATAGTCCATGTTTTTCCATACATTGGGGTTACCTTTGGACTAGTCCTAGTCCCCTATGGGCTACATGAGTCTATATAAAAAAACTAACTTTTTTTGTCAGCGTTTTTTTTTTTATATGAAGTTTGACGTTAATTATGAAAAAATGTTGTCAGGTGAAGACCTTGCTGGGAAGAAGTTTTTTTACATAAAATTAATAAATTTTACTTTTTTGCCCTTGCTATAAACAATTTGATTTTAAAAAAAAATTTTGTTAATTTTTCTCTTCAAGCAAATCATAGTATAACCAAACTTTCTGGCAACACTTTATATGTATGTATATATTAATATAAAGTTGCAGCCAACTTCAGGTACAAACTACGAACGAAACCCAAACCGAATTTGCGAGTACAGCAAAGTATGTACTCCCCCGCTATTCTCTTTTCCCCTCCCTTCTATAAACTCAAGACTTTGCAAAGTAAACTTTGCCTGTCTAAAAGGGGACTTAACACATATTTGTCAAAATTTTGATTTAGAAAGCTTGACTTGTACTTTCAAATGGTGAAAACTCTTTAACCACCTCTTTGTCTTCATCATCATCGTCGGGCTTCATGACTGTTAACAAAATCTTATGTTTCTTTGAATCCTATCCGCAATATATCGTTTTTCTGGCTTTTGTCAATGATTCTTTCGTTTCCGTTTGGCTCCCTTAAAGTGTTTGTTTTTGCACAGACACGCATTTTTATAATTTTTTGTATTTTGATTATATTAGCGTTGTTCATTTACTAAAAATTGTTAAAAATTTGTAACCATTGTTACTAATAAAGTTTAAAAAATTTTACAATTGGAGGGCTCAGAGCTGAACCAAACCAAGTTATAAAATATATCACGTATATGTATTTGAAATCTGGTGCGAAAATCTCCGCAAAATTTAACGCAATCCAGTTCTGTAATGGGGTAATTCAAAAACAGTTTCGTTCGTAAGGTAACCGTAATAAACCCAAGTCAGTGGCTCCAGTAATTAATGGCAATTTACTTATTCAAACTCAATATATTTTCGAATTTTCTTTTTTGACTTGGTTCGCTTCAGCTCTCAGCCCTCCAATTGTTACAAATGTTAAAAAATTTAACTAGTAACAATTGTTACAAATTTGTAACAATTTTCAGAAAATGAACACAGCTATTAACAAATTTTTTTTACGAATAACTGTTTTTTTTTATAAAAAAATTTTTATGTGTAAACAAACATAAAATATTTTGACATTAGGGGTTTAACTGTGGTTAACAGCTGATAAACATCTGGGCCAACGAGTCTACCTTGTGTAGTTGTACCGTGATACATATCTGTGGCATTTTGACAAAACATCTTATGTCAAATTTAAAAAGTTGAAAAAAGGTTGTTAACATACGAATTTTCATTAAAAAAACTTTTTTGTTTACGTTTTTAAAATTATGTATTATAAACGAAATTTTTCTTTAATTTTGGTTTATTTTATTATTTGATAAAAATTATTTTTTCACCGAGTTTTTTCAAAAACTTTTTTGCTATCTTATCTCGACTTAAGATTTGTTGTCAAAATGCCACAGATGATTTTTATTATTTATTTTGCTGTCACTTACGAATGCATTACACGCAAGGCGAATTCATGTAAACGCTATTGAACAACACCAAAAGCACAACAATGTATTTTTTTGTTGCTTTTGTTAATCGATATTTTTTATTTTAACATATTGGACCGCAACAGAACAGAAAAACTAATTAAGGTTTTTTTATTTACAAAAACAAATAAGCTGATTTGTAATAGAATAGAAAGTAAAGACAAATTTTTTATTTAGTATAACAAGGCCTAACTCGTTTTTTTTAAACGTCGTTTTGTGTTCAAGATGGAAATATGTACCTTAAAAACATTTTTAAATTGTAATTTGTAAAATCCTCGGATTTCTCTCTTCTTTCGCCAGCTTTCGATTATCTTTAAGAGAAATCTTTCGCTGCCTTAAGGGTTTCTTTAAGAAAAATCTCACACTTACTTAAAACGTTTTTATTTATTATTTTTAATTCCCTAAGCAAATCCCTGCGAAGCTCTACGATTGTCTGCAGGAAAGAAACCAGGGTCCCTGGCGGGAATCGAACCCGCAACCCCAGCGCTGATAGACTAGCTCACTACTAGCTAGCCTACCTGGTCTAATTTTTTGCTGGCTCCAGATTTTCTTAAAGAGAAATGTCTCGCAACCAAAGGAATTTTTTTTGTGAAAGAAATCTCTTGCCAGCTATTAGTTTTCTTTAAAAGAAATCCCTTGCTAGCTTAAAGTTTTCTTGAAGGGATATTTTCTTAAATAGAATTCTTTATATCTGAATTACAAACGTTTATATTAATTTCAAAGATGCCCCATAGGCCCGTGCAGTCCCAATTAGTACCCGCTTACATTGAGCTGTTTTTGTCGCTGCAACTTTTGTCGTCTCCAAAATTGCTTTTGTATTTACATTGGGCAATATTTATCGCAGCATATTTTTATTAAAGTCCACATGTATGCTCTGTTAATTACCGTATAACACTTTAGTTGTACAACACCATTTTTGTATTTCTTACAACATCCCAGTAAAAAATGGAGCTTACTGGTAAGCAGTTTTGTAAGGGAGAGAATCAAAATGCCCCTTACAAACCTGCTTACAAGAGGCATGATTTTTTTAGAGCGAATTCTCACTTGGAAGCAGCTAAAAAACAATTTATTGATTGATTCCCTTATAAAAGAAATGTAATTTTTATGTTCGGTAATATTTCGGAAATGATCGTAAACACATTTTAAAATCATTGCAATACAACCTGCTTCAATGCAAGGGAATAACATAAGCACTTAGAACAATGTTCGTGCATTTTTTTCTTTAAAATAATGATTTTAGTTATTCACTTACAACCTGCTTACTTATAAGGGATAATTAACTCAAATAGAAAATTTACTAAAATGTTATGTATTCGCTTCTCTGCTGCTTCTTAGTATGTAGTGTGTAATAGCCAGCGCATATACCAGCGCTCATGTAGTTTTCGTGCTTCAAGAAACCTAAAAACTTTTAACTAGAATGGCGGTATTTATGACCGAACTTATGGCCCAACCAGAATGTGCTACGTGGCTTAAGCAACCCAACAAACACGGAGGTTTGATTTCAAATTGAAAATGATTTGACATCAAACGTTTTCTCAAACGACAAACGTTTGATAATGACATGAAAATCATAGCATTCTCAACAAAAAGGGGAAATTATTTTCAAATTGAAAAATGCCTTTATTTTCAATTTGCTTTCAAACGTAACTCTCAAATGTTTTTTTAAATGTGGATTATAATACAATGTGGAACATTAATAAAAGTATTTTATTTTTTTAATTTAAATTCATTATTTTTTTAAATAAACTGTGAGATAAACATTCGGCACCATAGCTAAAAGATGAAATAATGTTCTTTTCGTCCGTCCTCTAATTCTTGGAAACACGAAATACTTGGCTTCCTTTATTTAGAGGACTGTAGCACCGCAAAAAATAATTTTATTTTTCACAAGAAATAAATCGTTCACTTGTAAAACACATTTAACCACTAAGTAAAAATTTTACTTTAATCGCCATTTGTAATGTTTACATATATTTTTCGTTTTAGTATTGCCAAGTTTAGTTTTAATTTGAATTTAACATTTGAAACCAATTTGACATCAGATTTATAAAACATTGGATGTCAAATGTTTATTTTTTATTTTCAAATCATTATCAATTTGAATATAAATGTTAAAATCAAACAATTGAAAAACGTTTGAGAATTGTGTTTGATGTCAAATGATAAAGTCATTTCATGTCAAGGGTTTTACCTTGTTTCGTTGGGAACTGTGCATGTACATTAATAATATGTGTCAAACCATTTTCAACTCAAGGAACTTTTTGTTAAGTTGAAATTAACTGTGATTTGCTTAGGCAAAGTGTGAAACTGTTTTTATTTTGTTTTTTTTTAATGCATTTGGGAGGCTTTTCGCAAATTTTTGCTTCGTAAAAATCGATTAACGGGCACATAGCACAAGTCTCTGCCTTCCTTGTATTTAGCATTACATATTTTATTGTTTACGAATAAGTTATCCATAGCATTTATATTAAATTGAGAAATGTTATGTATGTAACTTTATAAATCTCTAAGAAATGTTTAAATTGAAAGTATTTTATAAAAGGTATTAATTTAAAAAATTTTGTTAAGGAACCTTAAAGTTTAACTGTCTTATGCAAAAAAAGTTAAAGTTCATGTTATTTAACCGATTCACTTCAGGGTTGGCTGCCCACTGGGTAACCCAGAAAAACCCACCGGGTTTTAACGGGTATTTTGTTTAAAAAACCCAAGTGGGTATTTTTCTTTATATTCATTTAAACATAGATGGTATAATTTTTACATTTTGTTTGCAGAAACAAAAAAGAAAATAATTATAAAATGCATACAATGTGTTTATTTGCCCATTTGTCGGTATGTAGATTTAACTTTAAAGGGCTTTTCTCTATTTATTAATTGAAACATAGATAGTGTACCACTTTAAGGTATTTAACTTCAAATTCGGCCTTTTCTAAATCTAATTCATTTTAAAAATCAAAATCAGTTTTTTTAAATGAATTTGATTAAAATTTATTTTAATATTTAAAGTGCCGAATTTGATTTGAAAAATGCGGAATATGATTTGTAAAATACTCAATTTGATTTCGAAAATTTCGGAATTTGTTTTTTAAAACCCTGAATTTGATTTTGAAAAGGTCACAACTGAAGTTTAAATCCTCTGCATAAAAAATTACATGAAAATAATTAAAAAATTCATAAAAATAGCAGCGCAAACACGTACATAAGGCTCAGATTTTAAATGTTGATACATTTTTACAAGAGGTAATGCTTTTTCCAATCCAAGACGATTTCTATGGTTATTCTATATTAAACAATAACGTGAATTTTTTTTCTATTGATGCTGAACTAGCAGGGCAATTTATTACTGAAGTGAAAAAGTCGTAAAAGTTTGCTGGTAAATATTTGAAATTATTGACATTCAGATTTTTTTGATTGCAAAAATGCAATTTTTCATTTAATCAATCAAATAAAATCTTAACTAAATACCGTTATTGTGAAAAATATTCTGCAGCTTAAATTTTAAATGACAAATGCAAGAAATGTGAGGTGGTTTTGAGATATCCATTGTTCTGCTTTCTTTAAGGGATGCTTCATATTCGCTAAATAATGAGTTGGAGTAAGTACGCTAATCAACAAAATCCCGTTTGGAAAGTAGTATGTCATGTTCAACAAATTACATCAATAGCAGTTGCATTTGTAGCGGAGTCACTTTGTTAAGCAGTTAGAGCTTTTTGAACTTTGATAAACATTGGTTGGACATTCAAAGCTTCTTTATACAACTAAACGTTATTTAAAATTCTATGAATGTCATAGTCAAGGTTTAAAAAAGTTCCACTGTACAACACTTGGCAGTTAAGCATTAGATTAGGGAATTAAAAAAAAAGAGCTCGATTTTAAATCCACTTCATTTTGAATTGCAGAACATACCCGGATGTCATAAAAAATCTTGAAGATTTTCTTGCTAAATCCATACCGAAAAGGTCTGAATGGACAACATTGATTAGAAAATTTTATAATATCATAACTTGAAAAACAACAACCCCCAAAAAAACCCAATAAAACCCAAAAAAAAACACATGAAAAAACCCGCGGGGTTGGGTTTTATTTAAAAAAACCGGGTTTTTGCCAGCCCTGATTCACTTAGCCCTAAAGGTATTATTAGAACTTTAGAATTTTATTTAATTTAAAAACCCTACCTTTAGCTATCGTATTGGTTAACTAACGTGAGCTTTAACATTGTTTGCATAAGACATTAATTGTTTTATTAAAATTTGTTAGCTGTTATAATTTCCCGGAAAATCTGCGAATTTTAAGTTAATTCATCTCTAAATAATTCCTGGGTTGCTAAATCCCTCCCATTTATTCCGTTTTTTTTTTTGTTTGGAAAAATTAGAATTTTTTATTAAATGTGTTCTGGTTTTTGTTTATACCGTTAAGCTTAATTTCATTTGCTAAATTCTAAATAACAATTGGGAAAAGTTTAACTTAATTCCAAAAAAAAAGAAACAAAAAACATGTAATATTTCTTATAAAAAATAAACAGTCTCAAACAATAAAAAAAAAATTTATACATTTTTTCTATTAGCAAACTTTTAAATAAATTCAAACAAAATGTTAAAAAATTATCCAATACATATTTTGTTTTAAATTCTTAAGCAAATTTAAACTGTACAAAATACAATCCAAATAATTCTTTACAACAAGAAATCAGATGGAAAATAGTTTTTTTTTTACAAACTTTTAAAAGAAATCATGAAAAATAAATAGTTATAATATATTCTTACATAATTATTTGTATTCCCAAAATTCCATTTACACGACTGAAGACATCTACAAATTACTTGAAACACTCTTGGTCATTGTAATTCTAAACAAAACTGTACTGATTATCAACCGCCCGAGGGGTAGTATTTTGTGTGGAACCGGTTGAATCTGAAAATTGTGAATGTTGTTGCTGATGGCGACTACTGGCTGCACCACTGCCGCCGCCACCTACACCTGCTGCAGCTTGAGATTGTAGCGAGATACTTGAAGCTCTTAAATATTGTGTCGAATCGTTTACGGATGTTATGGGCGAAGAGGCCCTTATCATTTCCAAAGCATTTGGTATAGGAGTAGTGCGTTGTTCAAACAATGTTGTTGTAGTAACTGATGTTTGATGATGATCGAATGTATTTAAAGTTTGAGTTTGAAGCTGTTGTTGACTGGAGTTTTGATTAATAAGGTTTTGGGTATTGTTGGATGTTATTGTTGCTGATGTTGTTGTTGCAGATGTTATTGTCGCTGTATTGGTTTGTTGCAAGTGCTGTGATTGAGTTTGTTGTTGTTGCTGCTGCACATGCTGCTGGTGATTATTATGATGGCGTGTCGCAACTCCGGCTGCCAATAATAATGCTAAATCCATTTCATTTGTTTTTAAACGTACACTACAATTCATCGATATCACATCCTGTGACAAAAATTTTTAAAGTGAAATTTTTTTATTAATTAAATTTTAGATTAAATTGTTATATTCATTGTATGTGAAAATGTTTTTAACTAATTTCAACATGCCTTAGACTGAAAAAAATCATCCAAAGTAAAAGACATTTGAATTCGAAATCATAAAGATTTTCTTAGAATAAAAATCTTTTCAAATTTATTAGGAATTCCTTTAAAATTAAATCTTAAAAAAAATTCTACTGTATCACTACTTGTCTACGCATTCCAAACTAGAAAAAGGCATAAAAATTAACTTTTAAATAAAACTGCAAAAAATCAGATAAATATTCTAAAGTAAAAACTTAAACAATGCGAAACAGAAATATTTGTTAAATAAAACCTGTATTTTAGCAAATAATTTTACAGAATTCCAGGAAAAAAACATAAATAAAATAACTATTCACCCCTATCGTGAATAAAAATTTCTTGGGAGTTTTTTCCCTTCTCCCATTTTTCCTATGTTAATTCAATTGAAAAAATGGGAAAAGGGTAAAAACTCCCAAGGAATATTTATTCACGATAGGGGTGATTAAGTCATGGCTCATCAACTGCTATTTTCTTTGAGAGCACAAAATAATTGTGCGTTTTTCTTTTTTTAATTTTTACAAGCGGGTGACAAAAATCTCTTTAAAAAAAAATTTTCGGGCAACTGACATAAAACCTTTTTTATTTTTTAAGAAAATATGCAAATACATTTGTATGTACAAACAGTTTTTTTCGTCGTCAATAAATTTTGAAAGGCATCAATAAATTTTCTATTGTAAAAACATTTTAATGGAACCCTCCCAAAATATGTTTATATGAATATATGTGACCTTCTCCGAGAAAAGGGACCTAATGTGAAAAAATGAAGTTTTGAGAAAAACGCATTCAAAGTTTCATAACACCCTTTTATGTACCAGAATCCACTCTTAAGTCCAAGCCCGTTTTTTGACACACTAGGTCCCCTTTCTCGGAGAAGATCACATATACATTTTTTTATTAACGGGATCAAAACTTTTTTGTTATATTTATTTTCTTAAATATTTGCTAATTTGCCCTCTCATTTGGAACGGCAATTCAAAGTCCCTATTCTTAGATCAAGGATTAAACAAAACGAAATATGTACTTTAAAAAAAATAATAAAAAATTAAAATAAAATAAAAATAAAAATCATCACTGACACTGAATGGACTCCGAAATTTAGGCTATCTCACATGTCTGGGTGAAGGATCTTGTTGCTGTGTTGTACCATTAACACTAGCTGTTGACGCCGCTGTTCCTCCTGTCGACGCTGAAGCAGACACTGCGCCGTTTGTATCCACTGCTACTGTACTACTTGTATCAATCGTTTGATTATTGTTGTAAGGAACTGCTTGATTGTGTATGTATTCGGTGAGAGTAACATCGGAGGTGCCACCTGACTCAAGTGGAATAGGATTATGTCTAAAGTGTTCTAACATTTCTTGTATGGAAGGAAACCATAAGTGTTGCACTCGACACTGGCCCTTTTCGGACAGAGTCATGCGCAAATGTTTGGCACGTCCATTGAAGTTAAAGGTAAGCACAAATTCCCCTTTACGCGTCTCACTTTGACGTACCAGGAAGAAACCATGACCTTGTGCTTCATTTTGCAAAACCATACGAGCAGCATCGGAGCGCGGCAGTGTACCATGGAACCATGGATACTGGCGCATTTCATTGGTAATGTCAATAACATTTAAATCAGAGTCAGGATCAAGTGTGTCGCAGGGTTCTACATTACTAGAGGAAGATAAACGTTGTTCTCCACGCCGCGTTGGTACATCAGCGCCAACTGCTGTGCATTGAATATCGCCGCCTCCGGGATTTTCCGCTGTGCCAGCTTGTAGTGAAGAGAGAGCATTTTCGGATAAAGAGCTACTGGGTGCTACATTACCATTTGAGCCCATGGCATTTTGTTGATGATACTGGGGATTCTGTACAGCATTTAACAGACTGTTTGTGTTCATTATTACCGGGGAGGTTTGCATGGCTGCGGCCATAACTTCGGAGTCTGTTGTGGGCTGTTGAGTGGGTGGTGTTCTCATGCAATATCGTATAGTGGCCAACCAACTGCGCATATCATCGGCATCCTGGGCCTCTATAACATACTCCATATTATTGTCGGCCCTTAAAACAAAAGTATTTTCACGATCAGGCATTTCCAGGGCAGTCGTTTCGCGTGCCTCCGAAATTAGGAAACAAAAAACTCCACAACGAGGCTAAAACACAAAAATATTTATTTATCTACCTTTAATTCATTAAAAATATACGGGGGTGTCTTGGAAGTCGAAAATTTGGAAGTTGTTTTTAATCAAATTTTTATTATTTAAGCTATTAAATTCTATTTAATAGAGAAATATTTGTATAATATTTGCCATCAAATTCTTTTATTACAGAAATCTTGTTAAAAAACCACTTGTAAAATTCTTGCGATTTGCGTTTTAGATTTCCAGCACACCCCTGATAATTTATATACCTTTGCCGCCTTCGGTGGCATATAGAATTCCAACATATAACCACCCACCGCTTTAACTAAAGCCAAACGGCATTTTTCCCATTTCTGTGTTCCTGTGGGCTGATCCAAGCTTTCGGGTGTCAAATTATTAACTAAACCCTCTTTGCGACATTCTACCACAATTTTGGCAAATTTCTTGCTATTCTTACTGCTGCCATCATCTTCGGAACTTTTGTGAAATAGTGCCTGTAAGAAGAGAAAATTCTATTATTACGTTATTTTATTACTGCTCCCACGAATTATTTTTCTGATTGTCTTGTTTTAAAAGATTTTCATATAACAAACCTTTCCTTTGCGTAGTCCCTTAAAAGAAAGACGTCTAAAGAATGCTTTATGGAAGATTTTTGGTGATTCTTCTGAGTAATCGCTTTCTTCAATAGCTCCATTGCCGACCTGAAAATTAGAGTTTAATTAGTAAATATTTCTCTTAAGAAAAACTTATATAAATAATGAGAAACAATATAAAGCAAGAGAAAATGAAAAAGGAAATTTCTCTTTTTGAATATCTAATCTAACGAGATATTTTTTATTCAGAAGCCTTGAGCTAGCGAGAATTTTCTATTAAGAAAAATCTTAAGCAATCGAGAAACATCGCAAAACATCTCTACTAAGAAAATCTTGATATAGCGAAAAATTTCTCTATGAGAAAACGCTGAGCAAATAATTTTTTTTTTAATATTAAGCTAGAGTGAGATTTCTTTCTTTACTATAAACTTTTACTGATTATTTTAATTATTACCAACCTTTAAATTATTTCGCCTACGAAAAAATTCCTTTTCAAAATTTTCAGCAAATGATTCCAGAAACTTCTGACCAAAATTACGATGTGATAAATTTCTTGCCTCTTCGGATGTCAAGCTACCATTTATGTAATTAATGCAGGCTTTGGCAAAGTCTGCAGCTGCCACACGGGCATGCCGATCGGAAAACTCTTCCCAGTTCGTGCCACACGAATATGGTAGGCCGGACGAGTTGGAATTCAACATACTAGTACTTGGTATTAAATCAGATGCAACAGCACCGCCTACAGCTCCAGCTGAACTGCCACCTAAACTGCTGCCACCAGTGCCACCAATGTAACCGCCAATACTAAAAGCTGCCGTACTATTGCCACCCATTCTATTTGTTGTTGCTGCTGCTGCTGTTTACAATAATAAGAGAAAGAACTAGAATGTGAGTCTCTTTCGTTTTATTCACTATGTAGCTGCTGTCTGGCTCTTATTAATTATAGTCAAGATGATTTTGATTGTATAGGAAGAATCATCAACTATTTATGTGGGGTATGCTTGGCTAGATTTTGACGGTACTCCTACACATAAATTCTTTTATAAGATTGACACAATTCAGCCAACAGTGTGTTGTTTATATTTTTATTTATTTATTTTTTAGTTCAACGTTTTCGTTGTTTATGTATAGTGTGTGATCCCCCAAAATAGTCTCTTGTTTTGTTTTTTAATTTATTTAAGGGAATTGTGTTTTTGTTGTAATATACATATAAATTGTCTGAAATCAAAGATAATAAAAAAAAGAAATGATGAGTAAAGAAGAGGAAATCACCAGACAGGTATACACGTTGTTCATTCTAAAAAATGCTGGCAAGCGCGCGCTAGCTAGCGTGAACACACACTTATGTGACATAAATTTCAATTAGTTACGCCAATTTTAATTACAATTTTAAAACAAATAACACGTTCGTACCATTTCATTCATAATTTAATGCACTATTAAAAAAATTTTACATTACTTTGGCGGTTCTATTTTCAGTAACATTATTTCTATATATTGTTAGCTCTCTCTCTCCCTCTCGTTCTGTGTGTTTATCACTCGTGCTCGTTTATTTAACAAAAAATTGGCTGGTCAGATTATTTGTTTAAAGGGATTAATTTTTAAAACGGCCACATGATCATTTTTAAGAAAGAACTTATAAATAAGGATCAAATTTTTATTTTTATAGGTACATATTTAAAAGCAGCTGAAACAAAAAAAAATCATAAGCAAATATGTAGTTAGAAATGGTTTTCATGTGCACAAAAGTGGTTCTAAATAATTCTTGTTTGTGTTGTTATAGGTATATCGTAAAAAAAGAGGACTCTCAATATAAAAGAAAGTAGTAAAATTATTTTGAAAAAATAAAAAACTGAAAAAGTATCAAAAGTACGGATTTTTACGCTGTTTTGCCCCAAATTGTACTTTATTTGTTTGCTGCTTTATGTTAAAGAAAATAGGTTTCAAGTTGGTCGAAATTTGTTTTGCCCTCAAATGTACTTTAGTTGGTTACTGTGTTTTTATATACACAAAAGCATATACATTTTTTTTATTTTTTATAACGATAAATCGGGGAGGTTCCCCCCACAGTGACGAGTCTATTGTACCCACTCCCCTTAGTTGGCCAATGGACCCTCTGCTTCTTAAAGGAACCCAACCAGGGCCTTTGCCGATAAAGTACCGATTCGGGACGCACCCATTATACCGTGACCCAAGTGCCTCCTGCTGGCCCATGCTAGCGCCGGGCAGTCACACAGTATATGCTTCGTCGACTCGCCCCGTCTAGACATATTCTGCATTCCTGGTCCTCTGCCAGGCCCATCCGATAAAGGTGGTATTTGATCGTGTGGTGACCAGTCAGATAGGCCACCAACAGTCGCAGATCCCGTCTGCCGAGACCATTCGTCCTCATTACATTCCCGGAAGAGATGAATTCCCTTGCCTGACGCATTCCCGGAAGCGATACCCAGTATCCCTTATGTTCCCCCAGAGCGCAGTCCTCCATGAGGGACTGGACCCCTGCCCAACTTAACCCACAGAAGGGTTCGGGACCCATCATCAGGGCGTTAGAATCAGCCCTCGCCAGCTCATCAGCCCCATTATTACCCGGGACCCCTGAGTGCCCCGGCACCCAGCAGAGCGTCACTCTGTTCCTTGTCCCTAGCCTTCCACGGCACTCCGCCACGAACTTCGAGGACCGCATGGCCATCAGTGAAAATCACAATACTGCCGCCAACCATTCCCCCATCAAGAAGGTTGCTGCAACACACATCTATGGCGCAAATCTCGGCCTGAAAAACACTCGGTTATTCGCACATCGCCATCGAGATTCGTGTATTGGGTCCAAAAACCCCTGCACCCATTCCGTGCACCGATTTTGACCCGTCGGTATACCAGTGTAAAACCTGGTTTCCCCGACATGGATTTCCATCACTCCAGGCCCTCCCGTCCGGAATGATTGCCCTGAACCTTCTGTTGAAACATAGTTCCGTGGTCATTATGTCCGCCGATGTACAGACAGATAGGCCTGGAGACATTTCCACCAAGCCGGCATGCCCATGGACCTCAGCAAGTCCCGATGTCAGATTGATCCAAAGGAGACTGGACATAGCAGACCTCCTTATATGGATGTGTAGTGGTAGTATACCCACTATAACCTCACGTGCTGCCGTGGGACATGTGCGCATTACCCCCGGCAGGGCCAGACACACCATCCGCTGCAGCCTGCTGCAACCCCCTTTCATGGAACCACCCAAGAACCCTGTTGAGAGCACCCTGCATCACCTCCGTGATAGTGCTCTCGAATTTCCCAGTCACATCGTGCTCGTTGAATGCAGACGTGTTTTTTTTTAACTCGGCATACGGTTTTTTTTCTGTTAATATAAATAAGTTTTTATAATATAATATTATTTTGTTTAAAAAATAATAGGTATAATACCTATCAGCGAATGAACGCTTTGAAATAATTATTAATTAGTGAACATAAACATCAATAATAAAAATATTAAAAATTACAATTAAAAAATATATGTATGCTCATACATCCATACAAACATTATAAGCAAAAACATTTCTTGTTTTTACTTTTTCTTTTTTTTATTCTCGTGGTTTTTAAACAACAAATAAAATTAAACAAACAGTAAAATAAAATAAAAAAAAAAAAACTCTTATGAATGCGTATAATGCAAAAACAATAAAACATAACGAAAGAAATGCTTATGTTACAGTGAGTGTTGATGAAACAAATGTAGAAAA
This sequence comes from Pollenia labialis, assembly GCA_949318255.1. Classification (NCBI taxonomy): domain Eukaryota; kingdom Metazoa; phylum Arthropoda; class Insecta; order Diptera; family Polleniidae; genus Pollenia; species Pollenia labialis. Next base: position 43,998,171 of record OX439139.1, read on the forward strand.
AAAACAAAGATTCGATGATAGCAATTACTTAACGGCTAAACCTATTACTCGAACGCGTTCCCTCTCACCCTCTTTGTTTACAAATATCGTAATACAATAACAAATCTTTTAACTGGAAGTGTTGCCGCAGTGGCAAAAACTACTTTAATAAGTGATGATACGGTAAACCCCAAAACAGCTGCTATGGAAAACTCAGTAAGTCAAGAAAAAAATTCTAAAAAGCCTCCAGTACAAGTTGGCATTGATAGATATATAACAGTGCTTAAACGGGGTCGTAGCCCTACCTCCTCAGCAGTGGCTTCGGCACCGAAAGTTTTAAAAGATGGCACAACCGACAGAATAAATTCCCAAAATCGTTTTGCAATTCTTGAGGATGAATCCCCTGAAGCACCAACCGTGATAAAGTCGTCCAAACCTCCCCCGATATATCTTAGGGAGCAAAACTCAAATGAGTTAATAAAAAGTTTGATTTCGGTAATAGGTGAAAATTCCTTTTACGTAGCTTCAATAAAGCGAGGTATGATTAACGAGACTAAAATACAGGTGAATAACGAGGATGACTTTCGAAAAGTAATTACAAGATTTGAGGCTCTTAATAAAAACTTTTATACATATCAACTGAAGAGCAGTAAAGGTCTTCAGGTAGTGATCAAGGGCATAGATTCATGTGTAGACCCAGGAGAAATTAAAGCTTTTTTGGAAGAGAAGGGCTTTAAAATAAAAAACGTTACAAATATCAAAAATAAGGAAAAAAATCCCCAACCACTATTTCGAGTGGAGTTAGAACCCGGCGACGTTAAGCTCAAAAAAAATGAAACGCATCCAATTTATAACCTAAAGTATATTCTATACAGAAGGGTAACTATAGAGGAGCCGCACAAGAGAAATGGTCCTGTTCAATGTCTAAACTGCCAGGAATTTGGCCATACAAAGGCATACTGCTACTTACCCCCTGTTTGCGTAGTATGTGGTGAACTTCATGGTACAGTTCTTTGCGATAAGTCTAAAACCGACCCCAACGTAAAAAAATGTAGCAACTGTGGCGGTAATCACACTGCTAATTATAGAGGATGCCCCGTATACACTATCGTCAAGCAGTCGGTTGGACCGAAAACTAATCCCCCTCAAATGCAGGTAACAAATCAGCTAAACACTAATAACATTCAGGGCCCGCAGCCTGGTAATAACAGAACCTCCTATGCTAACGTCCTAAAATCAAACCATGTGCCGCAAGGTGCTTCGCCAAGTAATGACGAAACTCCAGATTCTAATATAAGTCGTCTAGAAAAAACCATGGAAACATTAGTGCAAACAGTAAACAATTTTACTAACACAATGGGTAATATGTTACAGGAAATTCTAAGAATGCAATCGATGTTATTGCAAGCTGTACTTAACAAGCCATGAACTGTTTAAAAATTTGTTTTTGGAACGCAAACGGCATCCGCCAACATAAAAATGAACTAGAATACTTTCTCAAAAATAAACAAATTGATGTTATGATGGTTTCTGAAACTCATCTGACCTCAAGAAATACGTTTAAAATCAATGGCTACATACTATATGATACCAAGGACCCTCGAGATAGAGCTTGTGGAGGTTCTGCCATTTTGATAAAAACCCGAGTCAAACACTACTTAATGTGTGATCATCGTGAGGATTATCTGCAAGCAACAAATATTCGTGTTGAAGAGCTTAATCGAAACATAGTAATTTCATCTTTATACTCTCCACCTAGATTTTCAATATCAGAAAGCCAATATTGTGAATATTATAAATCCCTAGGACCCTGTTTCCTGGCCGCTGGCGATTATAACGCTAAACATACCTTCTGGGGGTCACGACTTATAACACCAAAGGGTCGTGTTTTGTTTAATACAATCTCTAAAATGAATTTAAATGTTGTCGCGAGCGGACAACCAACATATTGGCCTGCTGATCCACAAAAAATTCCAGATGTCATCGATTTCGGCGTGGTTAAAAACATCCCCACAGAAACGATTCACGTTGAAGCCTCATTAGAATTATCCTCTGATCACACACCTACAATTGTTACTATAACAAACACCAATAGAATTGTATCTCCCTCTAGTTACATAGCGACGTCAGCTACACAAATAAATTGGTTAAAATATAAAAAATATCTCAGTACTCATTGCACAGAAAATATTCCGCTTAGCACACCGGAGAATGAAGATCTCTCTATTGCCAATTTTGACAGTTATCTTAAACTAGCGGTTCAACATTCCTGCAAAACCCTCAAAAAAACTTATAATAATAAAATATATTCTACAGATGTCGAGCGCCTCTTGAATGAAAAAAGGAGAGTGCGAAGAGAGTGGCAATTGCACAGATCGCCCCAACTTAAGAACTTATTAAAAGAGTGCACAAAAAAGCTAAGAAAATTACTGCAGTCTCGGAAAACGGCTTCCGTGGAAAAATATCTTAAGGACCTGGATGCAACACCACAATCAGACTACTCTTTATGGCGTGCAGCCAGAAATCTAAAAAGGCCAGTTATCACGAAACCACCATTAAGAAACCTGAATGGAAGTTGGGCAAGAAATGATAATGAGAAAGGAAACCTGTTTGTAAATAATTTGAAAAACGTATTTACCCCAAATATACCTGACGACATAGCGGACGAGTTACTTCCTGTTGCTGCTAGAGCAGCTGTTCCCCTAAGATTTGAGATGAAAGAAATCGAAAAGGCTATTTGTAACTTAAACCCCAAGAAAGCCCCTGGTTTTGATAAGATAAGCAACAAAATGCTTTTGGAGCTACCTCGAATAGCAAAGAAAATTATTCTTTATATTTTTAATGCTATTTTACGCCTTGAATACTACCCTCAAGAATGGAAGGTCTCCTTAGTAAAGATGATACCAAAGCCAGGAAAAGATCACACAAAAGTTGAGTCATATAGGCCTATTAGCTTATTGTCTAATATATCAAAGCTGTTTGAGAAGCTCTTAGCGTCAAAATTAACCCCAATTTTAAATGATAATGGGTGTATACCTAATCATCAATTCAGTTTCAGAAGAGAACATAGCACAATTGAACAAACCCATCGAATAGTAAACGCCATAAGAAAAGCCTTTGAAGAAAGAAAATATTGCTCCGCTCTCTTCATCGATGTTTCTCAAGCTTTTGATAAAGTCTGGCATGTAGGCTTGTTACATAAATTGAAGCTAAACCTACCGGTTAACACACACAAGCTGCTAGAAAGCTACTTGGTCGGTCAAAAATTTATTATTAAAGAAGGTGATTTTGTAAGTTCTTCTCAGCCAATTGAAGCTGGAGTCCCTCAGGGAAGCATCCTGGGCCCACTTTTTTACTTAATATATACCTCGGACATGCCAACAAACAATTACACCCTAACCTCAACTTTTGCTGATGATACAGCTTTTCTAAGCGTACACGAGAACAGTCGTGAAGCATCTCGATACCTGCAGGATCATATATTTCAGCTCGAACTATGGTTAAAGCAATGGAGGATAAAGGTCAATGAGCAAAAATGCGTACATATAACTTTCACCTTGCGTCGGGAAACATGCCCCCCTATTAAAATCAATAATCAACTAGTGCCTCAACAATTGCATGTCAAATATCTCGGAATTCATCTAGATCGGCGTTTAACATGGAAATACCATATAGAAGCAAAATTAACCCAAATGAAACTAAAAGCAATTCAAATTAACTGGCTTATTGGAAGAAATTCTGTTCTTAGTCTCGATTGCAAACTACTACTTTACAACGCTATTTTAAAGCCAATATGGTGCTACGGTATTCAACTATGGGGCACTGCCTCGGCCTCTAATATCGAAAAAATTCAAAGGCGCCAAAATAAACTTCTTCGAATAATTACAGCTGCCCCATGGTATGTTAAAAACTCAAATATCCACAAGGATCTCAATGTGCCACTGGTAAGGACTATTATTACGAAGTATGCGGTAAAATATTTAAAAAGGCTAGAGTTGCACCCTAATCCACTAGCTCGAAATATTTTAAATGATAGTGGCCACACTCGCTTAAGAAGAAGAGACACAGCAGCACTTACCCATTAAGATGAGCGATAAACACCTACATATGTGAACAGAACCCGTGATGAAGAAAATTTTTGTCTGGCACTGGCAGGACATAAAATAAATTTTTAGGATAAGATTTGATTAATTATTGTTAGTTCATATTTAATATATGAAGATTCAATAAATAAATAATGAAAAAAAAAAAAAAAAAAAAAAAAATTTTAATAAAATTTTCATGTTTTATACCCTCCTTCAAAATTAGTTGTGAAGAGGGTATACAAAGTGTCATTCCATGTAAACCTTTTAATTATTCATCTCAGACCCCATAAAGTTTATAAGTATAATCTGGCTCCTTCAGTAATTCTAAGTCAATTTAGCTATGTCCGTCTGTCGGTCCGTCTGTTGAAAACACGCTCACTTTCGAAAAACTAAAAAGAAATGAACAAACTTGGGATTGAAATCAAGCAAAATCGGTTCAGTAGGATCAGAGCTATGAATCAAAATGTGGAACCACCATCTTAAAAAAATGATAATTTTGTTTCAAAAACTAACATAAATGGTAGAACAATGCACGGAATGATATAAGATTTTGCAAAAATTTGTTTTATTCGATTAGAAATCACACTGTGAAATTTTGTAAAGATTGGTCCATAATTTACGCAACCCTTTCTTCCGGAAAACAGTTTAGCACGCCTAAAACCGTAATAAATAATACTATTAGAATAAAATAAATATTTCACAGTTTTATAGGACTAGAAATCACACTAATAAATTTTGTGATGATGGGTCCATATAAAGCCTACTCTGGTAAATTAATTAAATACCTCTAAAACCGTAGCAGATATAGATATTGCAGTAAAATTTCTTCCAACTTAGCTTCATATGGCCAGAAAATATGTCATGCAATTTTGTGATATACGGTCAATAATTTATCTTAGATCCCATATTTAGTATCCTTTTGAAATTCACTGCAAACGCTAAAACCATTTCCAACTATTGAAATTTATGGAAATTTATGATTTTTGATACCAGAAATCACAATGCAGAGTTTTGGGATGATTGGTTCATATCTAACCATGGCTCCAATATAAATCCCCCTCCTGAAAATCATTTAAGTTCGGGTTAAACTGTTGCGAATCATGATATTTTACTTAAGCTAGTTAAAATTGTTAAAGAAAAAAAAGCATACAACTTTCTTTCTGATTGTCGGTCAATAATTTCTTATACCAATTTTAATGCCGACGTCAGTTTTTTTTAAAGACAAATTAATAATAAAAGATATCATATAGATATCACTCCTGAAATATTCGAACTCCCGGTGAAGGGTATCAAAGATTCGACACAGCCGAATATAGAACCCAACTTTTTTTTTTTTTTAAATTAATTTCTAATACATTCCATAATGTTGAGCGAGCACCAATAAGTATTTTAATCATTGAACATTAAATTATTGGTTTTCAACAAATAATTAAAACTGTGACTTAAAACTTGAACGAAAAATCACCTGTTGGAAGTTTTAAAGTTGAAACCGGGGTTAAACTGTAGGTGTGATTTCATCCCCCCTCCAAGGTGAATTCATATAAGGTGATCTTATTTTGAAAGCAGATACAACGCTGTATCGTCTATACCAGAGATAAATATTGCGACATATATTGGAGTAAATGTCAAAATAATGTTATCTTTAAAACTATTAATATAAATGTTCACGTTGTTCGAATATGTATTTTAAGTCATATTACAATCCTCAAAAGCTTTTATACTTCAAAAATGAATTTACATTTTCTAACTGGCCCACAAGCTTCAAAAATGAATTTACATTTCCTAACTGGCCCACAATGTCGACAAGAACATTTCTTTCAAATCTTTATATTGAAAACAACAACAAATTTTAGTATTTTATTATTGTTTTTAATATTAAAATTCAAAAGAAGTGTTCTTGTCGACATTGTGGGCCAGGCAGTAAAATAATAAAGGTCAAGGCGAATTCATCCCAGGTAATCTCGGTACTACAACAAGTACAACTCGTACAAAAACCACAAGCAATTTGTTTTTGTAAAATCATTGTACAATGTCAAAAACACAAATAAAACAAAACAGAAACAAAGATAATAAAAGAGAATAAACAAAATGTTGACATCAAACAGTGATTTTAGCTAATATCAGCAGGGCTTTTGAGACCACCTGTAATAAATTCGCCTTGATAAAGGTCGAATAAGAAAAATTTATATTAACAATAATAATTTTTGCAAGATGGCGTCATTTTTTACACAGCACCTTGGTTTTTTTTAAATTATGAGTAGTGTCCGACCGAAGCCAATAGTTAAGGCCGTTGCCGAAGTTCGGCCCAAAGCCGAACTTTTCTTATCCGAATTCACAAGAAAAAAGTTTAAAATTTTTAAGATAATTTATTTAATTAACCAGAAAACCCCATTTATTTATACAAATTTTTCTTTTTCGAGAATTTTTTCATAATTTTCTTCCATTTTAATTTGTTTTCGATATTGCTTGCTTTTTAACCTCTTTTAGAAACAATTTAACACAACAGAATTTTTAATAAAATATTTTAGTGGATTATTTGTGCATGATTTCGTAACATTTGGTTATAATAATATAAAAAAGTTCGGCCTTCGGCAAAAATCGGCCAAATTAATGTCGAACACCGATTAGCAATTTTTGGCCAATACCGAAGCTGAAGCCGATTGATTAATCAATCGGATAAGAACTATTGCTCTGTTATTCTGCCGAATTGCTGATATATTTATCTTTGGTGTAGACCTGAGGTAAAAGAATCATCAATAATATTAACAACACAAGCAAAAATTATTTATGGCCCACATGTGCCAACAGTTTAGCGAAAAAAAAACCGGAAATCCGACACCTCCAAAAACAAAATATAAACAAAAAACAAAATTGAGCATGGAAATGCGCACATTTACATAAAATTCTAAGTCATTTTACGAAAATTTGCGTACGTGTATGAGTGAGCGTTTATATTGGCAGCCACAATTGTTAGCTGCCAAAGAAACCATCCAGCCAGACAATCAGACATTATAAACAAGAAAAAAGCAAAATATTTTTCTAATGAAACAAACTTGTTTCAAATTATTAACGAAATAACAACAAATTAAATGAATATTTGAAGCTTTATAAATAACTAGCAACAAACACCTGTTGTATTCTTTTTTTATTCTTCACATTGTTTTATGTTTATTACATGTAGTAAGAAATATCATAAATCTTACATTTTCGAAATTTTTTTTTCGGTGTTTTTTATAATACATATGTATAATAATTTCTATTGATTAATTTTGAAGTGTTTATTAAAATTTAGCCATAAAGTAGCTAATTATTCGGACATATTAATAAAAAGTTTTTATTTTAATTTAAAAGTATGTAATAACCAAGCCCCGGATTTTTATGCAAATGCATATTTGTTCCCGTCAGTCGGAGATTACCATATACAAAATATCTTTGCGAATCAAGAAATTTGCAGTAAAATGGCATCGATTTGTTAGTGCATATTTTTGCATATTTTGCTTTGAATGCATACTTTTAAATATTGCTGATTTTGCATATTTTTGTTGCATATTTTGAAAAAAAAACTAGTTTCAATTGCTTTATTTTGCCATGCACTCTTCCGCAGAAGAGATAAAAGTTAACTTCGATGATATTTATTTATAGATTTCTAATGGGAAAAATATTTTGTAAAGTTGTTTGTCTTCCTCTACAGCCTATAACTACTAGATTGGGGACGTGGTTGAAAGCAATTATGTATTATGCTGAAAACTTTTGCCAATTCAAAGGTGCGGTAAAAGGATTCAACAATGGTGAATTTAAGTTAATTGATATTGCCATGCATACCATGTATTTTGTGAACGCTAAATTATGCTTGAAACACAACTGTAACGAACGACGAATTTTTGGCCGCGAATATTCGTCGCCAAAAATAAAAAATATGTGTGTACATTATGAAAATGCACACAATCAGGGCGCCGACGAAAATTCGCCGGCTCTAAAGGAATTTTAAAAAACAAAATCAATTAACTTTTGATTGGTATGTAATTGTGATCAGTTTCGCACTTTGCTTAAGCAAATGACAGTTTCAAAAAATTTAACAAAAATTTTTCTAAAGTTCAAAATGGTTTAACAATTATGATTAACATGTATTCGCACAGTTGCTCAAGCTAGCTTATGCATATTATAGTTGGGCCTTTACAAGTGACTTAATTTACATGATTGTCTTACCGTTTCTTAATATATTTGTGGTTAACTTTATTTTAACTTCTTCTTTTGTGGTTATTGTGCTTTACTTACGTTTATGAGACTGAATTTTAACATTCTTCATGTTTTTGCTCGTTATTTTTATCACTAATAAAAAATTTAAGATAATTTTAACTGCATATTTTTTAAATTTTTAGCGCATATATTTCTAATTTTAGTGCATTTTTATGCGCATAAAACGCGATTTTAACTGCATAAAAGTCCGGGCCCTGGTAATAACTATTAAACGTTTTTTGTCTAGCTTGTCTTATTTCTTGCGATTTTGTGTTTAACTATGGCAACTTTCTTTATGTTTTGCTGCCTTTCTTTTGCTATTAAAATATATTTTTGCTTTTGCAAAACGTTTGCTAGATTAAACATCATTAAACAGTTTTTAAATCACATTATACAATTATCTTCTTACAAATTAAGTTAAGTTAGGCAGTAAAAATTGTTAAAAATAAAGCTTAAGTTTGAGCAATAAGGGCTGGGTTTTTGAGATATCAGTTAAACTAGGTTTAGTTAATCTGAAAACAGATTTGTGCCGCCATTATCAAGTTTGTACACTAAACTTGAACGGAACAGCTGGACTTTAATGTTGGACTTTAAAAATAAATAAAAAATCCCAATTCGCCGGAAAAATCCGAGTTTCAGACTACGTTAAACATCTCAAAACCCTGGCCTAACTGGTTTCGTTATTTTTTAATTTTTTTTTCGCCATTGTACAAAATTTTATGACAATCGGTACATTCCGTTCTCCAATTTATGTTAGTTTTTTCTTAATAGAACTAATGGCGTTTTATTTTCTAAAAAATAGTGTTGCACAAGTGTTTTTAAATTCTCCATTAATTTTTAAGAAGTGTTTCATATTTTACGTTTACAAAAGAACACAAATTTCGGCATTAAACAATAAAGTACAATTAGCGCAAGGTAAATTCAATTACAGGCGGTGGCTAGACTACAACAATTCAAAGCCAAAAGAACAACAGATGTTTTTGTATTGCATTGTTAGTGTTTACGGCTGGAAACTTGCCACCACCTTGTACTGAATTCGCCTTGATCTAGTGCTGCACTCATGCCCCTTAAAAAAAATTAGTGTTTAAAATCTAGCATTTTTTTTTATCTTTAAGGGAATATCATCAGAAAAGAACGCTTTACACTTTTAAAATAACACATGTTTTTCAGAAAAGAACATAAAAAAATTTAAAAGGCAGAATAAATGCAGAATTTTACTTAGAAAAGAAAACGCCATAAAAGTTTTTAGTGTGGATGTGGATTTTTCTTGCTGGGCCGGTTGTGCTGGATTTAAATCCCTAAAGGTGGAAGTACATAACACGCGTTAGTGCGCACGCGCTCTGCAGACTTCTGTCAAAAAAAGTGAAACTAGTGTATTTTAATAGAACAAGCGACATGCAAAATATTTTTTGACGCGTTAGTGCCAGAAAGTTGGTTAACTTTGAACTTTTTAACGCGTTGTGTATTTTTGACAAGTAATCAGCTGACATTAAAATGAAAAATTTAACAAATTTGCAAATCGTGAAAGAAAAATTTATTGAAGAGCTTCAAAAACATACAATTTTTATATAAAAATAATAAATTCAATAAAATAAATAAATCTTAATACTTTCGAATCCGTTTTCAATGCACAGCACAAATAAGTAAAAAACAGCTGACAGGAACGGCTTTTGTAACGCGTGTTGTGTAAATTGCAATTTTTCATGCGCTACAGATTCTAAGCGCACGATAAACGTCGACGAATTAACGCGTGTTATGTACTTCTACCTTTACTGATTGGGTTAACTAGAAACAATTTGACAACAAAATTGTTCTTTTCTGTCGAGTCTTTCGGAAGTGTGGTTTTAACAGACGGACATATACGGCTGAATCGACTTAGAACTGTTCAAGGACCCAGTATAAAAAAAATGGAAAATCGTATAGCAAAAACGTTATTTTCATAGTATTCTAAATAAATTCTCCGAAGAAACCATGGGTCTAAAATCAAACCCTAATCCGCACCTCTCGACTTGAAAATTTTTTTCCTCTTCTTTCGATAAAATTATTTTATTTTTTTTAAATATATTGAGCCCAATTATGAATAAAAATTCCTTTGGAGTTTTCTCCCTTCTCCCATTTTTCCTATGTAAATTCTATTGCAAAAATGAGAAAAAACTCCCGTGGAATTTGTATTCATAATTGGGCTGATTATGTTTTATTATATTATAGTTTATGCAATACAGCTTTTGTTTTGAGACTAATCAAAATATTTAATTATCAAAAAAGCAGTTGAACCCAAATTTCCATCTCCTCTAATTTGCGGTCTAAATAAAAATTGGTTAGAACATTTTACCTAAATTGCGTTTTGCATAAAACAAAGAATACTTAAAAAAAAACTTGTTAAAATAGAAAAAAACATGACTTCTAATCCAGTTTATTTGACCTCTTATTCGTTTTCTGAGACTTCTAAATTTATTTGTTTCGATTAATTTGGGCAAGTTACGGTTCGTATTTAAAAAAACGTGTTTCGCTGCAAATTTTTAATAATAATTTAATAATGGAATTACCGGAAATGTCCATCGATTCTAATGACTCGGAAAATTTTCCCAGCCCCAGTTTTCTGCCCATTCAGAATTTTAGTGTTTTGGGCTTTCTAAGCGAATTTAGTGAATTGAATTTGCCAAATAATCGGGATGTTTTGAAATACTATTTTAATATAAGTGAGCGTGAAAATAATAAGAAAATAACACTATCATATGAAAGGTTTTCTCCACAAGTTGCTAAAAAAAAGTTATCGAAATTTGGATCAAATTAATGTTGATGTATGCAGTTGTTAGCCAATGTTTCCTGACGTATCAGAGAAAGGAATTGAGATGATGTTCTAGCCGTAACTATAGAAAGTCGTGCCAAATTACCTAGAATGGAGAGTAAAAAAGACTTTAAAATTAACATGCACCCAATAAGTTAAGTTTTCTTAGTATTCTATAATTGCTAAAAAAAATGACTGAAATATTCTATGAGTGAAAACAATTTTTTGTTTGTTTTTATTTGCATAATAAAATAAGAATTGTTTATCGAAAATAAAAAAGGTAATTTTATAAATACTGAAAACAATTTTTTGAGTGCAATTTTTTTGTATTTTCTTTTTTATGACATTATGAAAGAAATTTTGTTTTTATCTATGTTCCTTATAAAAATATTAAATATAAGATTATATACACAATTTTTTACTTGGGTGAATTTTTTTTTAATGTAAAAAAAATTCGTGTGTAGAAAAAATAAAAAGTGCAAAAGAACTATCGGGTTTTTAAATAAGAGCGCTACAAAAGTTTTTTTAAATAAAACAAAAATGATTTTGGATATCAATGAAATTCTTTATTCCAGTGAAAGTACGTTCGATGCCATTATGTATGGAACTCGATTTATTTTGCATGACCACCACGGGCACGCTTGCAGAAGTCCAGACGCTGAACCCAATTTTCGAGGGTTTTCAAGCATAAATCGGCCGATTCTGCTGCAATTTCACGCTCGATATTCGTACGAAGTTCATCAATCGTCGCTGGCTTGTTGGCATAGACAATAGACTTGACGTAGCCCCACAGGAAATAGTCTAACGGCGGCAATTCGCACGGCCGAGGCGACCAATCGACTGGACCATTTCGTGAGATAACACATTTTCCAAACTTCGTTTCCAATAAATTGATTGTGACATTCGCTGTGTGGCTTGTTGCGCCGTCCTGTTGGAACCACATGTCCTCCAAGTCCATATCATCAAATTGGGGCCAAAAATATTCTGTTATCATTGAACGGTAGCGATTCCCATTCACAGTAACGTGCCGGTCTTGATCATCACGGAAGAAGTACGGCCCAATGACGCCGCCGGCCCATAAACAGCACCAAACCGTTATTTTTTCGGGATGCAATTATGACTCATAGGATACGTGTGGATTGACCAATAACGCATATTTTGCTTATTGACAAAGCCATCCAGCCAGAAATGAGCCTCATTGCTGAAGATGATTTTTCGATGAAAATCCGAATCATTTTCAAGTTGTTGCTCAGCCCAATTCACGAACTTACGACGCTTCTGGTGGTCAAGCGGCTTCAGTTTTTGCGTCAATTTGATCTTGTAAGGATATAGGCCAAGATCTTTTCGCAAAATTCTCCACAACGACAATGCCCAACGCTTGAGAACGACGTGTGAGAGACACATTTGGGCTTTCTTTAACTGAAGCCTCAGCGGCATGGGAACATTTTGTACTGTGCCTGTGGATTCAAATTTTTCCACTAGACGCTAAATTGTTGATCTGGTAGCACGATTTTATTCGTATTTCTTTCCATCATGAAATGGCAAACCTTACTGAAGAGAAATGTCAAAACAGCTGCAAAAAATATGGCGTCGTTTGCTGTCCCTATCGGTCTACTTTTGTAGCGTCCCTGTTGAAAAACACAAGTCTTACGTATTCCATAATACTTTGTGTTTTAGAAATCTAATGAGTTTTGTTGCGGCTGTCAAAAAATCTAATTTAACATAACAGTTTGTGTTCACACCATCACACAAAGTATACACACTAACACATGAAATAAAATGCAACCCTGATCCAATGAATAGTATTATAATTTTTAAATTAAAAAAAAAACGAAGAAGTCGTATGCGATGTCAAACGTTTTTTCATATAACTTGTCATTTTCATCACACATGCATTCACACTATCAGTCTTTTACATATTACTTTAGTTTTTGACATGTATTAATACAAAAGTATAATAGTATAAACTAGCCTTAAGCAATTTTATTCATAAAATTCGATTTCTTTTTGGAAAAAGCAATTTTTTCAAATATTTTTTTTTTGCAGAGGCGGGCATATAAATTTTGAAGTCGAGAGGCGCGGATTAGTAATTAATTTTAGAAACATGGTTTCTTCGGAGATTTTTTTTTTTGGAATTTCATTAAGTTTAAGTTTTGGCTATTCGATTAAAAAAAAAATAAACCCGCCATTTCACATGCAATAACGAACTTAGTATACCCCTTAGCATTCACAACTGGTGGTGGAGGGTATAAATCATGTTAATGATCTTCAGAGATTTTCGATTAGTTTTGAGTCAAACAGCGAAGTGAAATTGTGAAAACTTGTAGGTAAGTTCAAAACCATTCATGCAATTTTTTTGTATTGATAATGGGTGAAGTTTTTACCTGGATTTTTATACGAAATTTTAAAATTTTAAAAGCTTTAATCTTGCAGCTTTTAAAAGGAACATAAATTTCGAAATTAATATGTATATTAGAAATTAAAATATCGAAAATAAAATATAACAATTAAATTATTTTAGTATTTCAGTGTTATTTAAATAGTCTTAATTAATTAAATTAAAAATTCGGTAGATAGAACTACTAAATTTAAAGAAAATATCATAAAACAGCCATTTAACTAAATTAAAAAACTCTAATGGCTAATTAATCAGGCAATGCTTAATCGCTGGCTTAGTTAAACTAAACTTAAATTTACATGTAGTTTAAACTCAACAGCTGTAAATCAGTGTCCGATGTACTATAACGTAAACTAAAAAGCAAAGGGCCTTTTCTAACGTTTTGAACATTTTACAGGAGAAGCAAAAACTATTTAAATAATAAATTAACTTAACCTGTTAATAATTTATTTTCTTCTATTTTTCTTGTAAAACTAACCAGTTTTCTTGACAATTGACAATGTTGCATGTTATGCAAACTGTTAGTTAGGGCTTTAAGCGTTTACCATTTAATCTTTTGTAAATAAGGCCTTTTGTTTTTTGCTAATAAAATCGCAAATTTTGGTCGAATATTTTTAAAATTTTTTGTTTGTTCATTTCTTTATCAATGTAAAAAAAGAACCACTATAGAACATTTAAATATAATGTATGTCTACAGTATCACTACAATTGTTCTGTTTTTTAACGAAGAACAGAACATTATATAATGTTCGGTTCTTTCTTGAAAATAGTTACGAACGCTATTAAGGGTTGTGGTCGTCAACACAATCACTAAAAAAAGATATCGTTCTTGAGTGTGTGAGCTGAACGCTAAATAATGTGCTGTTTTTTTTCTAACACGGGTTTAAACCCATTTTAAACCAAAAAGAGAGTTAAACTTGCTCTGATTTATTAGCCCTAAGTGTATTTTTCAAGGTAGCCTCAAACAGAGATCTGATTGTTGCCACATTTAGGCCAACTAGCCAAGTAGATACACAATGGAAACTTTAATAGAATTAAAATAAACAACGTAGGCTATTTAAGTATCATTAAAAAAGTACTGGAAAACTTAGTTTTGTATTTAAGTAAAACTAAAAGATAAATAACATTTAAATACGAAGTCAAAAATTGGCCATAAGATTAGTAGCACACAACTTGATATAAAAATTTTATTAAAAATAAAATCATATAGATTTACGGCCAATTTCACCAAGTTCAGTTAAAACTGTCAAAAATATAAAATATGTATAAAAATATAGTCAAAGTTATAGTAAGTTTTTACTAAACTTGGCCGTTAAGAACATTAATTAATATTTTATTTTATAGGCAAGTTCAAAACCATTCACAAATTATTTCGAGTTAATGACGGGTGAAGTTATTACCAAAGTTTTTTATACGAAATTTTAAAATTTCAAAAGCTTTAAACTTACAGCTTTTAAAAGGAACATAAATTTCGCTTATAGGAATACATATTTTTTAATAAACTGGTATGTAGTCTATTTTCAAAATATTTAAGTACATATTATTATCAATTAAAACTATTCCTCTTTCTGATTTCTAAATCTAAGCTAATCTTTTTTTTAGCATATTGGGTGTGAATTTCCATTAAAAATTTTATAAGAAATTTGCAAATATGTATAAAAATAAACACAAATAACAATTAACATTTAATGTTGAGTAACAATCTGGTATTTTCTGTATCAATTATTATAATTTTATTAATATTTGTTTTTTTTTTGTCAATTAACAAATAATACATACACTCAAGTAATATAATTCAAAAGTTAACTTTTTATTTTATTTAAATTTCATAAAACTAAAATACACAAAACTCGCGATATTTTATCAAATTAAAATTTCACCTCATAGACGTTTTTAAAGCAGCAACAAGTAAGAAGAGCATTTTAAACGGACGAATTTTATTTTCTACTTAAAAATTTTATTTTTTTATAAAAATGCATTTTACTGATAATTATATGTCCAACACGTGGCTTAATAATGTTAATATTAAGTTTAAAGGGATTTATCGTATAGCGTTTACACTTGAAAGTACTGTCATGACAGTAAAAAGTGAGTTGTCAAAAACACTGCTAAATTTCTCCGTGAAGTAGGTGTACAGATAGTTCTAAAAAAAATAATGTCGAACGCGAACGTTGCAATTTAAAAAAAAAACAGAAAAATAAGAAAATAAGTACCAAGGTCTATTCAATAGGACTGCGCAAGAAGCCAGATGCTTGTTTTGTTTATTCCTCAGCGATGTCAAAAGTTGTTTACATTTGCCTTATACATGTATATTTTTGTTTACGATTTTGGTTTTTTGCCACACATACATGCACACAAATCACATTTTTCCTTTTCGTTCCTCTATGGGGCATTATTACAACTTAAAGTTAGCTGTTACCCGGCAGATAACAGTCGCTTTTTGACAGATAACACATTATTATCTGTCAACTTTATCTTAACTTTAGCTAACTTTAAATTGTAATAATGGCTCTATGTGGTAGGTGTAAGATTTTGACAACGGCATGGAATGTTACACAAACAAAATGCCTATATTGAGTGAGCACAGATAACAACTCCCTTAAACATAAAAAATCTAAGCAAAATATACAGAAAGTAATTTCGTTTTATGTGAAGTAAGATACGAAATCAATTCCACTTTCGAACGGAACGAAACGGATTTCTGGGACAAGCCTGATATTTATTTAATTTTCACTTTTTGATGTTATTTTTTTGCGAGGACACTTCAAATTACTTTCAGCAAACCGCAAAACACATTCCAATTTTATTATAATACCACATCTTACAAAAAACTATTTTTTGCTATGTCTAGTAGTATAATTTGTTTATTTTGTATTACTAAAACCATGTTAAATCCCAATAACTATTAACAAAAGTAGGGGTTACGCTTATTTGGTTAAATATGTAATAAGTGTGACCGTAGCTTTAGTTACAAACAGTCCTGTTTGTATAGGTATAAATAATTTAGAATACTATAAAAATATTGCACATTTGATTTGTTTAACTTGTAGTTGCTCTTTTGATTTTTTTCATATATCAAACTATCGTATTTAACGGTGGGTTGTGATAGAAACCCTAACATTTTCATTTTTATGCAGTTTTATAGTTTAAAACTAGTTGCTTTATTTGAAGTACATATAAGTATTAAATAAATAAAATGACAAGAAAATGAATTTCTCTTTTGCTTCTCTTCACTGTCGTAAGAGAAAAATTAGTAAAAGCAAAAGCAAAATAAAATTTTAAGAACTCAAAACACAGTGGTAAGTATACATAAGCAGCACAGAAAGCTTGTTTTTTGAAATAAATTTGAAAAAGTGACGTATGCGGCACAAAACAGAAGTTTTTACTTTCAATAAAATGCTATTAACTTCTAAGTTTATTCATGAACTTTCACTAAAATTTACTTTTTTCATCAAAACCTATGTATGTCGGAAGCAGTGGTGAATTTTTTTTAGTAAAGTTGCGGTATGCGGCACAAAGCAATATTTTTTACTTTCGATAAAATAATATTAACTCCTAACTTCATTCATGAAAGTTCACACAATGTTTGTTTTTTTTTTAATATATCGTCAGCTTATTATTGATTTGGCGCATATCATGATAATTTCACCATGATATGAGTCGTTCAGTGGATAAAGGGAATGAGTCCAAAAATTTGAAATGGAGAAAAACGACAGAACAGTTGACGTTGACTTTAAACTCGTTGTTAAAACAAAACTCAAAACTAAAATTGCAAAATTAATTATAAGGGCTTCCTTTACAATTTGTAAATATATAATGTTAGTATGTAAGTGTATGTGTTCACAAGACCTGTTTATATGATACAAATAAGTTTTTATTGATAAGAGTTTCAGTGGAAAAAGGGAATAAGTCCACCAAATTTTTTGTTGTTAGAATCGACAGCGTAAAAATGCAAATTAATTATGTTTTGACTTTGAGCATTCGTTCGAAAATAAAAAGAAAAAATATCCATCTAAATATTGGCTTACTATAAATAGTAAATTTTAATATTTATAATTGCCGTATTCACAAAACTCCTTGTATTGTGTATCTATTGTATGTTGTATAAAAAACCAAAAGTAAACTATGTTTTTTAATACAACATACAATTGATCCAACGATACAAGGGGTTTTGTGAATACGGTAAATATTTAAAAAAAATACTATTTAACTTTACTTACTTAATATGCGCAGGTGAAATAATTAAAATATTTTTACGAAGTCTTTTTCAAATGCTTTTTATGCCTTAATTTCTACAAGCAGATATCTGGTCGTGGTCGTACCTTTCAGTTATCTTTACCTATCCGGTAAAACTATTTTGGTAATTTTAACGTAAATTTTGCATACGTGTTTTTCCTTTAAGTTTGGTTTTAAAAATGGCAACATTTGTATTTGTATTAATTTTTAAAATTAACTGTCAAAAATCGATGAAGTAAAATACACTACAGTTTAAAAACGAAAGTTTCAAAGAACTTTCAACAGAATACGCAGTTGTAGTAATCGTTGCAGTTGAAGTTGAAGTACAAAATTCAAACTTTTGAACTTTGTCGCGCTACAAAGCATTCGTCAGTTTCAGATACTACTACAACTTCTCTATTCTGTTCTAGGCCTTACGCTTCTGATTACTGCTCTCTAGCAGCAATGAACTAAGTACAACAACAATTTAAAGTACACAAAAAATTGGCAGGTAGCGAAAGCTCGAAGAGAGGCAAGAAATAGAAACAAATAAGAGTGATTATAAGCAAAGTTAACAAGTGATTAATGCAATATAAATGCAAGCGTGGACTTATTCCCTTTTTCCACTGAAAATAAAAATTTTGTGTTTCGTACAAAAAAATTTTTTGTCTTTAAAAGGGGTTTTCCGTTGAAATTCGATAACAAAATTTTTACCATACATCGTTAGTCATAAAAGGAAGTGTATCCACGCTAAATCTCAAAAAAGCCAAAAATGGACTCATTCCCTTTATCCACTGAACGATTCATATGTGCCAAAGCAATACTAAGCTGACGATATGCCGGAAACAGTGGTACAAATAAGAAAAAATTTCTATCAAGTATATTTTGAGAAATATTTATGATAACCTTCTTTAAAATTTTTCTCCACTCCGTGTTGTTGGCATATGCGCTAAACCAATAAGTTGCTGACGATTTGTAGATTTAAGAATTGATATACAAGAAGAATTTCCGTTTTACAATATTGTACAATTTATTTACGCAAAAAAATTTTTTTTTTTTTTAAATACATATGTATTTACATATTTCCATACAATAAATGGATCTTTAAAACGAATTTGAACTTTTATGATCCCTTTAAATCAGTGAAGGGCACACACATACTATCACATTTATGCTTGTGTGGGAAGCAGCAGAAAACAAATGACGCTCATCAACAAGAAATGACAACAAAGCAATTGCTGTTAACAGCCGAACGTACATTGTCACAGACCACACGAAGAAGTTTATAGTGTACAAGTGTCGACGCCACACAAGCAGAATTTTTATTCAAATGCACGCGTACATACATAGGATTTGCAAAAGTGCCCTTTACTGCTTTAAATTAACAAACAGCACAAATACAAACACTTTTCAAATGACGAAATGTGAATCATTATTAATAATATGTACAATTAACAGACGACAAAACAAATTAAAAATAAAAATCACAAAATTTTAAAAATAAATATGAAAAATAAACAACAACAAACAAATCTAAATACCCACACATTCATTTGCAGACAAATGTGAAATGAATGCTATCGACTTAAAATCATCGACGTAATGCTATGTTCACACTTGGATTATAAAACGCGTTCAAAAATTCAATTCAACTGTCCACAAAATAATAACTCAACAGTAACCGCCAATGCTAATTGGGATTGATTTGTGAAAATCCCGGAATTCGGGGTTTAATTTTTTTTAAAGTTTTAAAATTTGAATTAAGATGTTTTGCCAAAATGCCACGGAAATAAATTTTACATATGTATTTAAAGTAAACATTGTACCTTTTCTTAAAAGCGATTCGGAAAATATTTATGTTAAGGGTTTATAAAAAATATTTTTATGGCCATTTTCTCAATGTACCGTCAAACTGCCTGTTACTAAATGTCAACATAAATTTATTAGACCGATAAACTGTCTGTTAACAATTTTTGGTTTCTCAATATTCCTACAAAAAACATGGTTTTGAGTTGGCAACACCTCTCAAAATACATGTAAAAGTTGGGAGTCAGCTGATTAAATTTATCTGTACGGCAAATAAAAGGAAAATAAATAA
Organism: Pollenia labialis; assembly: GCA_949318255.1. Lineage (NCBI taxonomy): Eukaryota > Metazoa > Arthropoda > Insecta > Diptera > Polleniidae > Pollenia > Pollenia labialis. The sequence continues at coordinate 44,017,970 of OX439139.1, forward strand.
TCGGCAGATGAGTGCTGGTTAGCTTTGCGACAGAATAGAAGCAAATGAGACATTGAGAAAACCAAATTCCTTTAATGTGCAGTTTTTCGTTGGGAAAAAAGTTAATCGTGTAATGAGAAAACGGTCATTAATAATTTAAAAAATATATATATTTTATTTTCAAAAACTAATAATAAGTCTGCCGATTTTTAACATTAATTTTGGCGAAAAATCTTAGATCGTAACAGTGTATTTAAAAATACTCATTTGACTTATGCTCACTTCCAGTGTTAGCACCACAAAACTTTAAAATAACACCTGCAATGAAGCAAAGTTACTCGACTTAAATTTAATTACACCTGTGCCCATATTCTGTGTTCTGTTCGCATCGAGAAACGTTTCGATTGAAATGTGTGAAATGAAACAAAAATGCCATATATTGAAACAAACAGCTGTTTTCTCACTAAACTGTGTCTGAAACTTTTTTTGGCGAGTACTAGCTGTCACATAAGGAAATTACTCGCCAATTTAGAAAAAAAGTGTGTCTGTAACATTTTTGTGAGAAAAGTTTCAGCTCACCAATAAAAATTGGCCAAGAAAAAATGTTAACACTAAAAAAAAATTTAGTCTGCAAAATATTAAGAATAATTATTAGTATTGTGGTTATTTTGTTGAACTGTTCTATGGTTTTTAATCCAAATTTTGATATTTTAATTAGGCTTAATCTAGGGCCAGTCAAAAATGAAAAATTATCAATAAATTTTAATTCATTTCATGTTGTAAAATTCCTTTCTTCATAAAAATAATTTAATGAAAATTAAATTTGATGAACTTAAGCCTAATTAAAATATCAAAATTTGGATTTAGAATAATAATAATAACATTTTGTTCTTGGCACATTTTTTGCATTGTTTAATTATTTGGCTTTAAACGTTTTTATAAAATATTCGAATGTTTTCAAAGCTCGTTTGAAAACAACAAACATTAAAGCCGCACTTTACATTAAAGCCGACGGTTGTATTTTCGCCCTCGTCGTTGAAAAATTTTAAATTTTGGTCGTCGTCAACGATATGTCGGCAATGTCACATCGGCTTCGAGTGCAATGTTATGACATTTATAACGTCACAACGTTATTTCTTCTGATAACTTACGAGATGAGTTACAGACACACTTTTTTCTCACTTTTCGAGAAAAGATGAAATATTTTGTTTCACTTCTTTTCGATCCAAGAAGTTCTCACTTAAGTTACAGAACATGAGTACTGGTATCAAATAAACGTACTGTTTTATAAAAAATATAACAAACAAGCAAGGAGACACATATTAGTCATACTACAGCCATACCTCTCTATAGTTAACTTCTACCCAATGAACCTTATCCTAAAAAAAAGAACCTTTTCTTCATCAAAGTTATTTTTGGTTTAAATTCCTTTTTTCAATGAACTTCTGGTTTAAAATCACTATGAAGAATATATTTCTAAATATAAGGGACCATGCTGGCGTCATTCATTATCACGCTTTTAAAATAAACACTGACTTTGTTTGAGAAGACACTGAATATTTTTATCGACAATTTCCAAAATAGTACAAATTTAATCATTGAAATCAAATCTTGATTTAATTTAAGTAACTATACTTTGATATAAAATTCTCTGTAAATTTAAGCATAATTGTCCTTCCGGCATCTGAAAATCAAAATAACACACTCATGTGCAAAATTATCAACACAAAAAGAAAGAATTTTAAATAAAACCTGTAGTGCGATTCACTATGCTTTTTAAACCACAATTGTTTCGTTTAAAAATTTTTACCACACAATTAACCATTTTGCTATTCACTGACACTTTTAACGACATCTACTGGTGTTAAAAGCCAGCTGTTTCAGTCAGCTGTTATTATTAACAAAACAAATTGTGGTTTATTAACACCAACATTTTTGGTGTGGTAACATCCGCTTAGAAAAGTGTTTATTTGTCGTTGTACCTATGTATATACTCGATAAATGATATGGCTTTTAGGTATTTAGCCTACAATGTATCCACTTCTTATCACACACCAATTTTCCGTGGAATTTCTTATTTATTAATCCTAAAGCAAACCATTTGACTCAAATAAAATGAAAAAATTTATTTATTTAAAATTAATTAATAAAATAAAATAATAAAAATTAGCAATGTTTTACGCACTTTGCACAATATCATTTAAAATCTATAAATTAAAAGGATTTATAAAACCTTTTTTTTTTTTTTTTTTTTTTTTTTATATTTCTCTGAGGTTTTTGTAAAATTTTTCCTTAACTTATTAAATTAATTTTTAAGAAATTTATCACATTGTACAGATTCAACATAATTAAGTAGAAAAGTCATACAAAATAGACTAAACTCTTAACTTACATATAATATTAAAATTATTGTGTATTTACCATGTTACATTTATCAATAAAATATGAATTGAATTGAATTGAAAAAGGATTTTGTTTTGTTTTTTTTATTCTTCTTTGTTATTTAATCCTATTTTGATGTTTCTCTTGTCAGAGTTGCCACGATATATCAATTTGAATAGAGAGATATATAAAACTGTTTACCGTGGTTATAAATAAGTTAGTGAATCACATAGTGGTTAGTGCAAACATCAAAAAGTGTGGTTAAAGTTAACACTGTTGTGTTAAAAGTGTTAAAAGTTAGTGAATTGCACTACTAATCTGCACCTAAAAGAAATTGCCCACGCTCTACCCGGGCCCTCTTTTATACTTAATTTATACTTCGGACGTGCCAACAAACAACTACACCCAAACTTCAACATTTGCAGACGATACAGCTTTTCTAAGCGTCATCGAAAACAGCTATGAAGCATCTCGTTATTTACAGGATCATATATTTCAACTAGAAAGACAGTGGAGGATAATGGTAAATGAGCAAAAATGCGTACATATAACATTCACCTTGCCCAGGAATCTTGCCCCCTATTACAATTAATAATCAAATAATTCCTCAGCATTCGCATGTAAAATATCTCGGTATACATCTGGATCGGCGATTAACGTGGAATAGCATGTAGAGGCAAAATTAACTCAAATGAAACTAAAAGCCATTCAAATTCATTGGCTTTTTGGAAGAAATTCTGTTCTTAGTCTCGATTGCAAGATTCTACTTTACAACTCTATCTTAAAGCCTATCTGGTGCTTCGGTATTCAACTATAGGGCACCGCCTCGGCCTCTTATATCGAAAAAATTCAAAGGCGTCAAAATAAACTTCTTCGTATAATCACAACCGCTCCCTGGTACGTTAAAAACTCAAACATTCATAAGGTTCTCAATGTGCCATTAGTGAAAACTATGATAACAAAATATGCAGTAAAATATTTAAAAAGGCTTGAACAACACCCTAATCCACTAGCTCGAAATATTTTAAATCATGGCGGCCATACTCGCTTAAGAAGAAGAGACACTGCAGCACTTACCCAACTAGAAGAGCGATAAGCACTAGGGTGGGTCACTGATGTAAAATTGGAAAACAACGCGATCGATATAATAATACTTTTATTGACGAATATCGTATGCAGGACGACAAATAAATGGTCAATATTTATTCAGAAAATCGCTAAACCACTTGAAATATATATGTTTTCAGATCAACAGTTAAGCCTCACCCAGAAAAATGGGAAAAAATTATTCAAAATGAGTAGAAATTCTTTATTTATTGATGCTACAGCTGGTGTAGTGTCGAAAGTCGACAAAAAATTCAAAACGATTATTTCTTTATACTATTTGAATGAACATAAAAGAAACAAATCAAAAAGATATTTTGATTCTAATTGAGAAATCAATCGGCCTTAAGCATTAACAAAAAAACTATGTATGTCAGTTTTAAAAGATTGTGCTCCAAATAATTACTATAATGAAAAATTTCTCAACACAATACTTGTGAAATGGATGCCATATGTTGTATTTTGGAGCAATATAATGGGTACATATGTTGAGAATTATTTTACGAGAATTTCAAATTCACCTGCTGAGAGATATTTTTCTATTATCCTTATCCTTTTAGTAGAGCCTGTTTCGTTTTTAAACGAAGTTAAAACTAATCCTCTTGTGTATACAATGGAGTTGTTTTAAGACAACTCCTTTGTATTCCAAAGCTGGGTTATATGGTCCTGCCCAGGGACATCGTTATGTTAACTATACCATGTTTTTTTCCATACGTTTGGGTTACTTTTGGACTAGTCCTAGTCCCTTGTGGGCTACATTTTCCACGCGTGTTTGGACTAGTCCAATTTATGCAGGGGCTGGACTAACATTTCAATATGATGTTATATATTTGCAACTCCATATTTGTCCAAAATGGTCATTCAAATCATGTTGTTTTGTCTCCGTAGTATATAACTATGACTGCTTAACATTGATCTGTTATTTGCAAAAAAACAATGTTAAAAAATATGGTATTCGTCTTTGTTCGTTAAATTTGAATTTATTTTCACACATTAAAATCACATATGGCAATCACATTAGCAAAAATCTTAAACAAATTATTATTTGGTGGCTGTTTTGAAACACAATCATGACTCATGATCTAGGTTTTTAGATTTATTTTAAGAGTTTTCGCCAAATTTAATGTTAAAAATCGCAAAAATAAAATTTATATTTTTTAAAATATTAAAAATATTTTCTATAAATTCTAAATATAATTTTTTTCAATCGCTTAAATTCGGCAAAAATTGAAAAAAGTCGCTGATATATATTTTGTTTAGTTTTTATAGATGGGATCCCACCGGGAATTTACCTGATGTCTGGGTAAATGCCGTGTATATTACTTTTTTGGGAATTTATAAAACACTTATGAATATGGTAATCATTAATGCTAGGAACACAACTGGGACGAACGACGAATTTTTGGCCGCGAATATTCGTCGCCAAAAATAAAAAATATTTGTGTATATGAAAATGCACACAATCAGGGCGCCGACGAAAACTCGCCGGACGCTGCAAACTTTAAATAGATTTAATTCTAATTCTAACGCCGGCGAACGACGAACAAATCAGTACCGGGTAGCCATATTGTTTGAAAATGGTAAGTGTTTTAGTAAATAAAGTTACGTTTTACTTTAGAAATTGTAAAATTTTAACTGAATATCATTTTAAATACAAATTGTAAAAAAAAATTAACAGTAAAAAAGTATTTTAGTTAGTTGTTCTTAATGTTTTGTTTGTGAAGTATTTTTTGTTCATATGGTACCACAATTTCTTGTTTATACAACATATTTTATTTCCATTTTGTTTTTTCGTCGTTATTGTGTTTCATACGCCGAATATATACAGCGAATTTCTTCCGAATAATTCGTCGTGCTGGACGAAATTCGTCGTTCGTCCCAGTTGTGTTCCTAGCATAACTGTCAAAAAACTTAATTTAATTTTTAGTTTTTTAAAACGTCGTTCAATATTAAAAAAAAGTTCGGTTTGTGCTTTATTGTGATACAGATGTGTATTCTTAACCGCGCATACAATTTTAATTATTACAGTTGATTTTTTAAAATAAACATTTAGCGATTGGGCGCAAAAGAGTTATGTTTAAATAAATTATTTAACATAAAAGTGAACAATTATCAAAAACTAAAAATTAAATAAAGAAAAATAAAAAAAATATATATGGCTGGCTTAACATGTAAAGGCTCTAAATCCATATTTGAAAATTTTACAGGAGAGACGAAAAACAATCAAAATACATGTGATGGAACAATTTGAGAGAAATGGTTAAACTGTACTTTTAATTGGGACTTAAAGCTTTTTCTTGTGATAAATTGGACTTATCGCTTTTGCTCATAATTACACAACAACAAAAAATGAGATAACTGTAATTTTTTCTTTGTAAACAATGTATTTTTACTTATTGCATATTACTGCATTAAAATCTCAATTTCTTAAAAAAGTGGACTTAGAGCTTTTACATGTTAAGCCAGCGATATGTACATATGTACATACGTATGAATGTATGTACATATGTATGTATACATATTCTGAGCAAAAACATTTTAGTTTACAATTTTTATTGTTGGTGTTGTTGTAAATACAATTAATAATAAAAATATTTAAAGCACAGCGAAACGGTGAAAAACAAAAACAACTTTTTGTATGAGTAAAAACAATGAAACAACAATAAAACTAAATGAATGAAATGCGAACGAATAAATAAAACAAAACAAAAGAATATTAACTACTAAACGGCTAAGCCAATTATTCGCACACGTTCCCTTTCACCCTCGGTGTTTACAAAAACAGTGGATAGTGATACATTAAAAAATATAAAACTGTCTCTTGGGACAAGTGTTGCCGAGCCCGCAAGTATTGCCATGAACTCAAACACAGACACAATGGAAAACCCTCTAGTAAAAAGTTGTCAAAAGCCTCAAGTACAAGTTGGTATGGACAGTGCTTAAACGGGGTCGCAGCCCTACCTCTTCAGCTGTTGCTTCGGCCACAAAAGTACCATTTTTTGATAGAGTAAATTCATAAAATCGTTTTGCAATTCTGGAAGATGAATCCTCAGAAGCACCAAACGTGATAAAATCGTCCAAGCCTCCCCCGAAATATCTTAGGGACCAAAACTCAAACGAGCTAATGAAGAGTTTGATCTCGGTGATAGGTGAAAATTGGTTTTACGTAGCTGCAATCAAGCGTGGTTGTATAAACGAGACAAAAATACAAGTAAATCATGAGAATGATTTTCGCAAAATAAATACAAATTTTTAAGCACTTAAAAAAAGTTTGTATACATACCAACTGAAGAGCAGTACGTGTCTTCTGGTAGTGATTAAGGGAATTGACTCATGTGTAGACCCAGAAGAAATTAAAACTTTCTTGGAAGAAAAATGCTTCAAAATAAAACATGTAGTAAATATTAAAAAAAAGGGGAAAAATACCCAACCAATATTTCGTGTGGAGTGAGAACCCGGCGAATTAAAGAAATTGTCCCTTTCAATGTTTAAACTGTCAAGAATTTGGTCATACTAAGGTATACTGCTATGTACCTCCTATTTGCGTAGTATTTGATGAATTACATGGTACAGTTCTTTTAGATATGTCTAAAACCGACCCCAACGTAAAAATATGTAGCAACTGTGGCGGTAATCGCACTGCCAATTATAGGGGATGCCCTGTATATACTATAGTCAAGGAGTCGGTTGGACCGAAAACTAATCCCCCTCAAATGCAGGTAACAAATCAAGTAAACACTAATGACAATTAGGCTCCGCAGCCTAGTAATAACAGAACCTCTTACGCTAACGTATGAAATCAAATCATGTGCCAATGCAAGGTGCTTCGCCAAGTAATGATAAAACTCCAGTTTCTAATTTAAGTCGTATAGAAAAAATCATGGAAATTTTAAGAATGCAATCGATGTTTATGCAAGCTGTGTTAACTACATATGAACTGTTTAAAAATTTGTTTTTGGAATGCAAACGGCATCCACCAACATAAAAATTAACTAGAATACTTTCTTAAAAATAAGCAAATTGGTGTTATGATGGTTTCTGAAACTCATCTGACCTCAAGAAATACGTTTAAAATCAATGGTTACATACTATATGATACCAAGGACCCTCGAGATAGAGCTTGTGGAGGTTCTGCCATTTTGATAAAAACCCGAGTCAAACACTATTTAATGTGTGAACATCGAGAGGATTATCTTCAAGCAACAAACATTTGTGTTGAAGAGCTAAATCGAAACATAGTAATTTCATCTTTATACTCTCCGCCTAGATTTTCAACATCAAAAAGCGATTATAACGCTAAACATACTTTCTGGGGGTCACGACTAATAACATCAAAGTGTCGTGTTTTGTTTAATACAATTTCTAAAATTCATTTAAATGCAGTCGCGAGCGGTCAACCAACATATTCGCCTATTGATCAGCAAAAACAGGTTAAAAACATCCCCACAGAAACGATTTATGTTAAAGCTTTCTTACAATTATCTTCCGACCAAACACCTACAATTGTTACTACAGTGAACCCCAATAGAATTGTATCTCCAACTGGTTACTTACAAATAAATTGGTTGGTACCCATTGCACAGCATTTTCGAAGAAAAATGGCCCAATTATGCCTTTGGACCAAAATCCGCACCAAACAGTGACTCGATTTGGGTGCAACGGCTTTTCAATGTATGCGTGCGGGTTTTCTGTGCCCCAAATGCGACAATTTTGCTTGTTTACAAGATCAAAATGAGCTTCATCTGAAAAGATGGTTTTTTTTTTTGGCAAAATCGGCATCTTCTGTAAGTCGATCGCAGGCCCACTTAGCGAAATGAAAACACATTGGATGGTCAGTTGGCTTCAACTCCTGAACCAATCGGACTTTGTATGGCGTCATACCAAGGTCTTTATGCAGAATTCGTTTCAATGATGTCTCCAAAATGTTCAATTGTTGAGAACGACGGTGAACTGATATTGATGGCGCTTCACGCGCACTTTCTGCCACAGCAGCAATATTCTCGGGTGTACGCACTGTTTTTGTCTTTTCACGCTTTGGTTTATCGATGAAGATGCCAGTTTCTTTGACTTTTTTCACAAGATAACGAACATACGGAGCTGACGGTGCTTCTCGTCTTCCAAAATCCGTACGCAATTTCCGCACACATTCTGCAACATTACGATGATTTTCCAAGTAATTTCGTAATATTTCCCAGCGCTGTGTATACACAACCATATTCGTTAAGCGGAAGGATAAAACTAATTATCTGTCAAATCAGACATGAGCTAAGTGTTACCATTCACGAAAAAAGCACTAGTTGAAAAAAACGTTAGATGGCGGACCCGTTAGTTAAATGTCGAAAAAATAAAAAAAAATTAGCTTAAAGAAATAACATTACTTGCAACTGGCAATTAAATAATTTGCATTTGCTTATCTTCTTAAAAAAATTAAAAAAACATTCGGTTTAGTTTTAATAATTTTATTTGTTTTTTTTTATTGCTCTTTGTGTTATTCGTTACTTTGCCATTTTTTTGACAGTGATGCCACTTGACGTTAATTTTTATCTATGTTGTTAACAACAATCGTGTGCAAACAACGAAACAGGTTGAAAATTATACCAACTGTTGTTATTGTTAAAAGTTACAGAATCCCACTACTGGTATTGATAATATCAGTAATAAAATGCTTTTAGAGTTGCCTCGCGTAGCAAAGAAAGTTATTCTTTTTATTTTTAATGCTATTTTACGCCATGAATGCTATCCTCAAAAATGGAATGTTTCATTAGTTACCATGATACCAAAGCTAGGTAAAGATCATACAAAAGTTGAGTCATATTAGCTAATTCCAAATATGTCAAAGCGGTTTGCGAAATTAATAGTTTCAATATAAACACAAATTTTAAGTGAAAATATATGTATTCCTAACCAACAGTTTGGATCAAGGTATATTTATAGCAGGTAGTCTCGGAAAGCCAGCTGTTTATTTTTTATTTGCTTGTTTTGCGATACGAACTGTCAAATGTTGTATAGTAAACAAGTAAACAAGTTTTTTGTCTTTATCTTTTGTCTTTTTTGTCTCTTATCAGCCCCTTTGCTTTTTGACAGTTTGTATCGCAAAACAACAATAAAAAGCCCTGTTGTTTGTTTTATTGTACAATTGTTGTAATCTTGCGGCTACCTGCTATAAATATACCTTGGTTTGGATTTAGAAGAAAGCACAGCACAATTAAACAAACTCATCGAATAGTAAATGTCATAAGAAAAGCATTTAAAGAAAAAAAAATTTTGCTCAGCTCTCTTAAACGACGTTTTGCAAGCTTTTGATAAAGTCTGGCATGAAGGTTTATAACATAAATTAAAGCAAACACACACAAGCTGTTAGAAAGCTATTTTGTCGAATTCAAAAAAGTAAATTGTCCACAAGTCGCTACAACTAGCTCTGTTCAAAATGCTGGAGATGGAAAACGATGTAGAATAGTATTGTCCACAAATCCTTATCATTTTTTTCGCCTACATTGACTCCTTTTCCAGATATCTGGACTCATCCTCTAGAGAATTCAAAAGAGTAAATTGTCCATAAGACGCTCCAACTCGCTCTGTTTAAAATTCTAGGGATGGAAAACGATGGAAAATAGTATTGTCCACAAATCCTAACCATTTTTTTTCGCCCACGTTGACTCCTTTTCCAGAAAACTGGACGCATACATCAAAACTGCGTTAACATAAGTTCTGTTAAGTGGTTAACATCATTCTGTTAACATAACAGAATGTGTCTAGGGTTATAAATTTTAAAATTTATCTCCACACACATAACTTAAAATAATTCGGTAACTTGTGAAAATAATGCATCAAAAATGACACAATTAAAATATGTTAATTATCTAGTGTATATATGTATGTATATGTAAAAAAAAGCTTTTTAGATCATAATCTGTATGGACTTTCTATTAAATGGTCCAAAGATACGTGTGTGAAGATAAATATGAAAAGGTAAGTTCATTTTTTTTAAATACAGTGCACTCGCGATAATATGAACTAATTAAAACAAATTTTCTACAATTTCTGATTTTTCTTTTGAAAGTTCAAAACTTATGGTTTTTTAAATTCATATTTAAGAACTTTTTACGTTAAAATTATATTTAAAGATGTTTATAGAATTCCATGTTAATGTGAACACTAACTAAAACGTGCATGTAAGAAAAAACGACTTTTACACGAAATTTTACAGTTTTTATGAAAATTCAATAATTTATATTATAATTAGTCTTTTTAGATTAAAATTTATGATTTTTGAAAAAATATGACGGACTGAAATTCTTATGCATGAGATCTGTGAGGGATATGGCCACTGTATCCAAATCCTTCGATCTCAGCGAATCAAACCTAATGAAAAATAAAGACTATGGACAAGGCTACAATAATCTATAAGCACTTTATAGTGAAATGTTTAGTAACAAAAAATATTAAAAGAATTAATTCACTTAATCTTCTGTAGCTTTATAATTTTTGCACCAATCTTGTTGTTCGCAAATTGTTCGTATTGAATTAAACTAATACTCCATGCAATAAACCGTTTAAATGTCTTACTGTTTGGTATAAAGAAGATAACTTGAAAGAGCAAAATTGCTAAAAATCATAAAATTTTCAATAAAGTTTAAACTTTTGTCCCCAGTAAATCTATCATTTCTCGACCAATTTTCACTTGCAATCCAATGTTATTTTATAATTTTCATTAAAAAATAAGAAATATATAATCTGTTTAATACGTTTAAAGATATTTGCATTTAAGCGTCATCATCTTTTTCAAAAACACAAATAACGGTAATTTTGGAATATCTCGAAAACTGTTCTACTTTTGACAATCTGACTTCATATTCGGATGCAGCGGACAATTTAACATAAAGAATAGGTGTTAAATACATTAGGTTAAAAAACTGTCACATAGTATTATCAAGCCTTAATTAAATTAAATAACCTCGAACGAGAACCTCGAAAGAACGGAAAGACTACCAGGCCTGTTCTAAAAATCACTTGATTTTAAATCAAGTGATTTCATAAATCACATGAGATTGTTAAATCAAACGTATAATATTTTGGTGTTCCGTTTTTGTATTTTTTTTTTTGTGATATTTTAAATTGCTGATAACACACCGGAATAAAACAAGAGCGGTGTGAGTTTCAGAATATTACAAAATCACAAGTGTGATTTTAAAAGCTCATGATTTGAAATCTCGTAATTTTCAGAACAGTTCTGTATGTGCACTTTTTTTATTTTAATAAATTATAAAAAAATGAAGTATTTTTATTTATTTTTGAATTTGTTTTCTTTCTAATGAAATAAAAAAGCTTAACCACGAAATCTTGCAAATACCAATTTCGTTTCATTCAATCGCGTTTTCCTCTATCCGAATTTCGTTTAATAAAAAATCTCGTTTAAACGGCTCAACCGAATTCTGTAGAATATGATAGAAATGGAAAAAATAACAAAAACAAATGAGAGCAAAAGTAAATTGAATAAAAATTTCTAAGACAAAAAAACCTAGAAAAGATGTTACAAAATTATAAGGACTTTAAGGTATTTTATGAGCACACACATGGACATGAAGTACGTATGCTTATGTATGTTTGTGTTCAACACATGTACATATGTATGTATGTATAGATGTGTAATATTGGAAGTGTGTGCAATATTTGCAAAGCCAACAACAGCCTTGAAAAAGGACACAGAAATCAAAATAATGTAAAAGTATGTAAGACATGTTGAAAAAAAAATTAATTACAAAATACAACCCCGAATGTGTGTTTTATGAACGAACCTCTTCAAAAAAAAAAAACACGAGGAGCAAAGATAAGGCAAAATTTAATATTAATGCCAGATGTTATGGATTAAAGGGGAAATGAGAAGTTTAAAAAATCACAATAAAAGGGAAAGTGAAAGAAACAAAGATTTATGCAATTATTAAACCTTTTTTTTTAAGTTTCCAAATTGCAAATATTTTTTTATTAAAAAAAATTTTTTATTAATGTAACGCTTAAGAATTTATAAAGTATTCCTAATACAATTAGATATTAGAAAATGTTATAATGAGATGTGCAATTATTTGACTAATTAAAATCTTATTTCACCACAATATTCGTATTTGTAATTTAATAAGTTTTATTATTATTTTATATTAAAAATTATTGAATATCGGATTTTATCATTGTTTTAACAATATTCAAAATTTTAAATTTGTAATTAATCAAATATCTGATTATTAATAGTTACCGATAAATTGATTAATAAATATTTGTATTAATCTAACGGGTATATTCTATAAATTGAATTGAAGGTAACTTAAAATCTAACAAATTTTTAAAACGAGTCTATAAAGAAAGTTCAAAAAATATATCTGCCTATACCTACACTTCATACTTTGAATACCAATTACCTTTACTAGAACAACTTTGTAAAAACAGAAAAAATCTGTATTTTAAATATAGCTGAATTTCTCGACCATGGAAAAGTTTTTAAAACTAACTAAATTTGTCTTAAAAAAAGTTTATTTTGCCTATAAGATCGTATTATAGTTTTTTACCTACCTATGTTATCAAATTCTAATTTCTATTTTTTAAATTTTTACTATCATAATCGAAACTTCATGGGTACATACATATTTTTTTATATACATATGTCTTATTTTCAAAGCACAAGTGATTGAACGTGTAGTAAAATTGTAATAAAATTTTTTTTTAATAAATTTTATTACACATTCAAACACTTGTGTTGCGAAAACAGAACATTCGGCCTTATTGTGGTTGTCGTTGTCGTATAAGACTGTGTAATAGATTAAAGTAATACACATTATGTGTTCTTTGATCTACTACAAAAAACGACACGTTTGTTTACGAAAACGACAACCACAATAAGGCTGATTAATTTCTTAACTTGTTTGTGCCTCGGGTTGTTGTAACATAAAACCGACACTCCTTTTTTATTATAAAAAGAAAATTCAAAAAATAAAAAAACAGCACAATTGTAAAATAAATCTTCAAGTGAAAAATCAAACAACTACCTATGTATGTACCTATTTTGTTTTTTTTACTTTTACGCTTAACCCCACTGTGCTCCTGCCCAAAAACTCCGTAAATTAGATTTTATTGTACCTACTTTTTTCTATGCTACATAAATCACCATTCTTTATAAAAAAAAACGATCTGGTAACCACATATACCCAAATTATTAGTTGTAGGTTTTTCATACACTCCCCAAAAATCCGGAAACAAGAAAAAGTGCAATGAAAAAGTTGTTTTTAAAAATAATTGTGTATTTATTGTACCTAGAGCAAAAATATCAAAGACAAAAAATGTCAAAACCAAAACAACAAAAGAAAAACTTAACAGTAAAACAAATGTTTTTGTTTAGTTTCTTACTTTGGTACTTTCGACATGTATTTTTTATTGCGTCGTTAAAGACATATAGGCCCAACCATAATGTGCTTAAATTGGCTTAAGCAAATGTGCAAATACATGTTAATTATATGACGCAAGCCATATTGAACTTAAGGAAACTTTTTGCTAAGTTTAATGAAACTGTCATTTGCTTAAGCAAGGTGCGAATCTAATCTCACATTCCGTACGGAATCAAATGTTTTTTATTTTGTTTGTTTTAAATACCTACATTGAGAAACTTTTTGTTAATTTTTGACAGTAGGTTACGCAAAGCAATGCATATTATGGTAAGGCCTTAAGCTTGAAATCTGCGGCATTTTGAAAAAAATTTTGTTAATCACGAATTTTTATTCAAAGCATTTTTGTTTACGTTTTTAAAATTTTTTAGGTACCTACCTACTATAAACAAAATTTTTCTTTCATTATGGTTTATTTTATTATTTAATAGAAATTATTTTTTCACTGAGTTTATTTTTAACTTTTTTGATATCTTATCTCGACTTACGATGTTTATACTAAATATTTTTATTAACAGATACATTAATATTCTTATTGGGTAAATTACCTTGCACTTGCTTGAGCCGAGGTTGTTGTTTAAGTTGTTATTGTTATTTATTACGTTTTTCATACGTATGCTGTTGTTATTGTTAATTTTTTCATAACTTTTGTCTCATCTTTTTTAGTGCTCAAGCACAATAATAGCAGTTGTTTATATGTGTGTATAATATTGTTATTGTTGGTGTCGGTTGTTATTATTTGTTTGTTTTTGTTGTTCTTCTATACATTTGTACATCTGCATGTATTCTCAACTTTGTACATACAATGAATGTTTTGTTTTGTGTAGGTACACCTTGTCTTTACCAACCTCAAAAATGAAAATAATAAAACTCACTATACTGTTGATTCTGTTTTATGAAAATTCTTTCTCAAAAAAATTAGAACTTAGCACAACTTCTTCTCACTAAATTTAAAACATTCGAATTTATAATTTTATTTTAATTATCTATAAATTTTTCTTTTTTTGTCTTTTAATAAATTGTACCTATTATTTTTCATTAATTTTTTTTAAGTTGTGTCTCGTTTAAATTTTTTTCACTTCATTTTTTATCACTGAAAAATTCTTTTTTATGTTTTTTCTTCTCGCTTCACATCCATAAAATGTTATGTTGCACCATATTTTTTACATCACGTAATCTTGTTTAATTTTAGCAAAACTCTATTTAATTTTAAGAGAAATTCACAAAAAAATCTTTAATTTCTTTGAATTTTATATATTTATCAAATATTAATTGTATTAAATTTATTATATTTGTGGAAATTTCACATTTTACGCAGCCCGTTTTATTTTTCAACAAGATTTGGCAGAAAAAACGAAAAAACACAAACGCGTGAAAAACCAGTGTTACCACATGGTTGTTGTTTTGTATGCGAAGCTGCCACACTATACCGCATTTTTGTAAGCTGTCAACTTTAAAATGATTTAGTAATTTAACACGTATAAAATCGCTGGAATGTTAGAAATGATAAAAAATTAATTTAAACTTATAACAGGTTATTATTTATATTAATATAATTTCTTTCTTATTCGTCTTTATTATTAAATGTATATTAATTTGGGCTGAAGTGCATTTTACGGGGCGTACGAAAAAAAAATAAAAAAAATTTATGCCACCCGATTCAGAATAAAAATAGAAAAAAACCATAATTAAAATTTAAGGGGGCTGAGGCCCGTGGGGCCCCCTGGACCCAAAAAACTACCCCGCCCACTTAGTGATATGTGTGGGTACTCAAATTAAAGGCAATTGTACAAGAAAAACGAAAATAATAAAATTTAGGGAGGGCGGGACTTTTGGGGCCCTCTGGGTCAAAAAAAAAGTGCCCTCATCCACTCACATCTATGTGTAAGTACTCAAATTAAAGGTAGTTTTCTCACGATTGTACATATTTTGTAATTTTTGATGTTTTATGCTCGATTTTTAAAAAAAAGTTTTTAATTTAAAAAAAAAATGTTAAAATTTTTTTTGTAACTAATAGCCTATTTCCGATGTGCTAAAGAATTCTTTTCTGCATAGGATTTCTTCTCTATGGTATAACAAACACCGGCTTCGCTAACTAAAGCTTTTCTGCACCTAAAAGATACTTAAATTAACCTAGAGAGGAAAACAATATGCAAATACAAAAACAAAATACATGTTTGCAATCGTGAGCAAATTACCTTTAATGATATTGATTTGCAACTTTTCGTATTAAATGATTTAATTAATAACTTACATAGTTTGGTACCTACCTTTAGATTTATACCCAAATCTAATGATATTCACTGGATGAAATCAAGGGAAATTGTCCAAGCAAGATCGTTACGTGATGCTGCATATAAAACTTTTTTGAGAAATCGTTCTGAGAGCAATTGGAAAATTTATTGTAAATTAAGAAACAAATCTAAATCCGTCATTAGAAGAGTTCGCAGGAATTATGGTAAGAATTTATTTACTGCGGCAGATAATGCTCAAATTTGGACTCATGTACGTAGGCTCGGTTGTATTGGTAGAGATAACCATGAACCAAATGAATCCGATGTCGAGTCAATTGCAACGGGATTTTTAAATAACTTTACTCCAAATAATTTGGGTAGTTTAAATTTTGAGAACATTGTTGATGAGTCGAACTCTTTTTCATTTAGTATAGTTACTGAATATGATATTTTAATTGCAATTAATTCAATTAAATCAAATGCTATGGGGCATGATACGATTCCAATTACATTTTTGAGAATTATTTTTCCGCTTATATCAAGGTTTATTTGTCATATCATTAATACTATGCTAACTGTTTCTAAATTTCCCCTCGCATGGAAGTTGGCTCGTGTAATACCGATTGCTAAAAATAATAACTATAATGTGGAAAATTTAAGACCTATCTCAATTATGCCAGTTATGTCAAAAATTGCGGAGAACATCATGAAAAAACAAATTTTATCTCACTGCTCAAATTTTTCGCTTTTTCATCCAAATCAGTATGCTTTTCGTAAAAATCACAACACAACATCCCTACTTGTTGCTCATACTGATTCAATTAGACATAATCTAAATAAACATGGAAAATGTATAATTGTATCTCTTGATCTTTCAAAAGCATTTGATAGAATAAACCATAACGTTCTTGTTTGGAAGCTTCATGAAAAGTTCAATTTTTCAAAATCAGCTTGTCAATTAGTATACTCTTATTTAAATGGTCGTTCTCAGTTTGTATCTGTTGGAAGTTTAAGCTCTAGTGTTGGTTTTGTCACCTCAGGTGTACCACAGGGGTCTGTATTGGGTCCTATACTGTTTCTCGCATATGTTAATGACTGCATTTCTATGCTGGAGAATAGCTTTTGCAAACCATATGTGTTTGCTGACGATATTTTTCTTCTTTACAGTACTTACTCCGATTTTAATAATATTTTTGAAAATTCACTAAATAATCATCTTAGTAATGTACAAAATTGGATGCATCAAAATCATCTTGAAATTAATTCCTCTAAAACTAAGGCAGTTTGTTTTCATTTACCTTCCCAAATGTTAAGGTATCCAAATATTTATATAAATAATCAATTAATTACATTTGTCGACTCTCATAAATGTCTTGGTGTTGTTATTGACTCGAAACTAAATTTTGAAAGCCACATAAACTCTCTCTCGAGCCAAATTTCATTTATTTTAAGAAGATTGTACGCCTTAAAGGCATATACGCCAAAGTGCATAAGATATCGTTTAGCACATGCCCTGCTTATGTCCAAACTCATTTACTGCCTTGAAATATTTACTGGAACAATTTCTAGAAATTTAGATTATCTAGAACGGATTTTCAGACGAATTGTGCGATATATATATAATATTTCTGTTGGAGACCACAATAGAACCACTGAACTAGTCCCGCAATTACTAGGTTGTTCTTTTCATAACTTTTTACATTTACGCCTTTTGGTTCAGTACTACAAGATTATGAAATTTGGACTGCCTATTCAGGTAGTGGATGAATTCACTTTTATGCACTCAACTCGTAATATGCAACTTGAAATACCACAAATACATCTTTCAGTTTTTGAACGCTCGTTTTCAAATCAGGATATGCCGAATCTGGAATAATTTGCCTATAACTTTTAGACGGTTTACGTACTCATATAACACTTTTAAAAGGGAGCTTTTAAGATTTTATAGTGGAAATACCTATGAATGATATATTTCTGGCTTAAGGAAAAAAAAATAAAACGATATTATTTAAATTTTTATTTTGTAATACTTATGTGGTTGGGGAGCCATACAATTAATTAAATTAGAAATAACATATTGTACCTACATATATTGATAAATATTTATATAAAATTGTATTTGTAAATCATGGATAGATGTTAACAGCAATACATGTATAATTGGCCTTATAGGCTTTCTTTGTATTGAAAGAATGGAATAAATAAATAAATAAATAAATAAATAATTTGAGTACACACACATACCACTAAGTGGGCGGGGCAGTTTTTTGGGTCCAGGGGGCCCCAGGCATCTCAGCCACCTTAATTTTTAATTATGGATTTTTTATTCTGAATCGGGTGGCATAAAATTTTCCATTAATTTGAACTGTAAAAGTTGGACTCGGGAAGACCTTTGGTTACCGATAGAGCGTATTTAAAATTTTTTTTATTTTGGCCATAATTTTTTCGTATTTGAACCGATTTTTCCCAAATTTCCAGAAAATATTTTCTACTAAAGATTTCCGATATATAAGGCGTAATCATAGGTCCAAAAATTCAGGTTTTTATACAATTTTTAATATTTTTGGTACGGGAGGTAACACGCCCACTTCTCCAATCCTGCCCACATTTTGTGGGATTGTGTGTATTGATAACTTAAGACTTTTTACCTAATTTGGAAACTTTGGTTCATATCTGGGGGCTTCGGAAAACCCATTTCAACAGACAGACGGACGGACAGCCGGATTTGAACTTCCCTTCTCATAAGGATCCCGAGTATATATACTTTATAGGGTCTAAGATCAATATTGTAGAAAGTTATATTTACCTTTTTACCTTCGGTGATCGGTATAAAAAAAGAGTTTTAAATTTAGTAGTTTTCATTAAGGAGCATATAGACGACATGTTTTTGTCATCTGACATGTCAAATTTTCAAGTCACATGTAATTGTGCATGTCTGTCAAAATCGCTGTTTTACATAAGGTTTATAATATTCGGTCACAAACGTACATGTAATTTGCTTCTGACATTGTCTCTGTTTTTTTCGCATTGTTATTGCAGAAACCAAAGTAGTGCTCGGTTTTAAAACAGCTTGCTGCCGCCATTAAATTTTTTATTTGCGCCGTAAAATAGTTTAGCCATCTTAACATTTTTTTCCTTTAATTCAAAAAAACCAATTTAGGATTTTATAATAAAACGATTTTTATATACATATATATTCACATAAATTCTATTCAATGGAAAGATGATCAAACATATCTCGGTATTGTAAAAAATTAACTTCAGCCGGCTAATGATTCCGTCAATAGTGGACGCCGCTGCCGGTTTCTTCGCGGCATAGATTTTTGATGTCAGATTGTTTGTCAGAAGAAAATAGAGCACGCTCTAATTGAAATTTTGTCAGATGACTTTGCGTCTGACTTTTACAGAAGCAAAGTTAAAAAGGTAACACACGACATGTATGTATTTTGCAGTGGGAAATTTGACATGTCAGATGACAAATACATGTCGTGTACGGTCGCCTTTATTATAAAAGTGGGAGTGATTTCCTTTTTGAATTTTTTTATGTTTGGATTTAGTTTATAATTAATAAAAACGTTTAAAAGCACATTATCGATATGTTTTTAATATAAAAATTTTACATTCGTAAACGTCAACAATTTGTTAAACGTCAACACCCGCGGTTTTAATTAGTTGACGTTTTCCAGAGTGCACTGTAAATCAAATAAACACAACACTTTAATATATAAAACTTTTTTATTATGTACACAGCTTTATTTAGAACTTAGTCACTTTAACAACCGTAACTTACAGCTTTTATTCACAACTCACTATTGTGATCAAAACACTTCAATGTTTATAATTTCCTCCGCTTGATGCGTATCAACTTGACAAAGTCTGAACTAATACTAACTTTTGAAGTATTTATACTTCCATTCAATCTTATGGTGCCCTCTAGATGTCTTTCGAAGGTTCGAGCATTTACTGTTCACCACTTTAACGTCTATTATGTTTTATGGCGCCCTTATGTTTACAAAATTTCATCACTTATACTGAAGCTTTTTTACCGGTCATTTCGAGGGCTTTCTGCACATTGGGATTGAAGTGTACTAAAGAATAACAATTTTTCAATAACAAAGTGAACTACTAAAATTACCTTTAAATACAAAACAACTAATAAATACAAGATAAATAATAATTACAACTTATTCTTAACTAAAGTTACTTTTGTAACAATATATGTATATAAGATGATCTTTGCCCGGCATAAATAGAATCCTATTAAATGGGATGGGATCGGAAGAACCTTTGACCTTATCGATTATCTAAAAAGTGTTTCAGTTAGACCTATGAAGAATTAAAAGTAGCAGCTAATGGCTTTAAAGTATATTATATGTTTAAGTTGATAGTCTGTTCAAGTTTAAGCTTTTTTAAGTGGATTAAAAAAGTATTGGTATTGGTTGAACAAATATAACACACAATTTTAAAGAGTCAAAAAAGCGAAGCGGGAGCTTTTGCCAAAACGAAAAATTGGTTATTTTTGTGTTTAAAAAAGTAACCAAAATGGACAAATGAACACAACCAAAACTGCAACGCTGATTTCTCCAACATCTACGTTAAGTTAAAGAATTTTTTCCAAGTCAAAACTTATCAAAACTGAAGAAAAGATTCGCTTAAATCCTAAACATTTTAACCAAATTGGTTTTCTAAAAGATTATTTTATAAGTTCTCCTTAAACTATTGAAATTACTAATATAACATGCAGTCTACAACTGACATGAAATGCTTAATATTAACACTAATATGATGTTAGTGTTAGGTATAGACTCATCATGTTATAGGTTTTCTCATGTTTTAACACGGTTGTTAATGCAAATGTTTTAACAACGCTTTTATAACATCATGTTATAACAGCAAATCATGTCAGTTGTAGACGTGGAATAATGATCACACAGTTTATTTTTTAATAAATACATAATCGGGCATGTTCTGTAAATCGAAATTAAGTGATTCAAAATTGCACAAATTTTGAAAAAGAATGTTTTCCTTTTTATATTCTTCATACTTTGAGTACTAATTATCTCCACAAGAACCACTGTTGAAAAAATGTTTTTATCATACCCTACAAGAAACGAATGAGCGAGTAGTCACATTTTTCATTTTGGTGTTAAGAAAATGATGGGATGGGTCATTTTTTCCTATCATTTTCTTAATACCAAAATGAAAAATGTGACTACTCCCTCATTCGTTTCTTGTAGGGTAGTTCTTGTTTGTTGATTTTAGTTCAAGAATTGTTATGTTATTGTTATTTATTACCAGGGAAACCAGAAATATGCTCTAAAAAACGCGTTAACACTTAAAATGAAAACAAAATTTAAAAAAAAACCTAAAAATATTATCGCATATTAGGTTAAAATTCATATAAGAGATGTTTGCGCCGTATATTATCTAGATATTAACATCCATATGGGTTTTTTTGTCTTAATGTCAACATTTAAAAGGAAATTAAAGCTTTTTAAGGAAGCGAGCTTTGGGAAAATGTAAACCGATTCGAAAATAGTTTAATTTGAAGTAAAATATTTTTGGGGCGAATTTATTTTAAATAGCAACATAATTAGATAGTTTACGGACACAAAAAGTCTAATTTGGAAAGAAGTTTTTATGGGGAATATGTGAAATTATAGAGCGATTCTCACCATTTACATAGACTTCGTCCATATTTGATCGAATAATATACAAAATGTGAACCTGTTCTTTGCGCACAACGTTAACATGGACAGATACCAAGCCAGACGGACGGATTTTTATTTATTTATTTAATATCGATTTTCTAATACAACAAGATAAGTATGTATATCTTATAAATTAAAGTATTAGAATCAGAGATGTTAAAAAATAATATAAAATGTCAAAAGTTTTACAAAATTTTGGGAGAAAAATACATTAATTTTTAGAAAACAGAAAAAATACATAAAAAACAAAGATCAATTTATGTTGAAAAAAAAAATAAATAATAATAATAATAAAAGTATATGTGTGTAGTAACAATTAACACAAATATATGTAACTAAACATTGATTATGGATGGATGGACATGTAAGCTAATGATTCAGAGTCGATCGGTATACTAAAAGATTGGTCTAGATTTCTATGCACTATACACATTGTATAACATTTATGTATATTTTATGACAACCTGCTTTGTCTTAAAATTTTATAGTAAAAATTAAATGTAGTTGGCGAAATTGAAGAAACACGTTGGGTATGCAGATAGATAATTGTAACTGAAAAGCCAAAATTTTGCAACAAAAAAATTTGTATTTGCTGCGAAAGCTCTTGTAGTCATCTAAAAAAAAAACTAAATATGTTTTAAAATATGCCTCAAAAAGGAAAAATATGCGCTAAATTAATGCACAAATATGCTGCAAACGTTAAAATAAGCAAAAGTATGCACTAACAAATCGACGCCAAAATGCATAAAAGGCTCTAAAACGGATAAATATCTTGTTTGTGCCATCATTGGTCGCACAAGGAAAAACATGCAATTGCATATTTATGGTTTCCCTGTTTATAACTTATAAACTCCAAATAATATAAATACTTTTATTACATTTTTATTTATTGAAATTACTTAATTTGTAAAACAAAAAAACTTTATTAATCGGTTAATAAAACGAACAAAAATCAATCAAAAAGTCAATTTTTAATTTTTTGATTTTCAGGGGTGTGCTAGAGATCGCAAACGTAAAACGCAAGAATTTAAAACGTCGTTTTTTAATAAGATTTCTGTAATAAAAGAATTTTATGACAAATATTAAACACATATTGTCCTCTTAAACAGAATTTTAAACCAAAAACTATAAGAATTAGGTTTAAAGTTTATTAAAAACAACATCCAAATTCTTGCGTTTTGCGTTTGCGATTTCCAGCACACCCCTGTTTACGTTGTTTTGTATTTTAGGCGACGATATAAAAGATCAACCGCATAATTTAGCTCAAATTTGCACTTTGATACCATAATGGTGTTCTGAAACTCGTGATATATACATATATCGCTCCTTTATTGCAACATTGTCATATCTCAACAAAACAAAAATTTTAAGTTACTTAAGCAAAAGTGCTAGTGGTTACCTTCTTTTATGTAAAATATAATCGGTATTATATCTCAAACTGAACCGAAGTTATGGCAAAATATATTTTATTGAATCTGTATACAAAGGTACATTTGATACATTAAAAACTTTAATCGCATTTTGAAGAGTTTGATTTTTTTTGAAGATATGACTATGATGCAATAATGGAGCGATATGGTCGTTCCTATAAGGAGCATAGGGCCTTACTGAAACTTTTCATCTGGATCTTTGCAGAGCAATGTTTTTACTTCATTCCAGCTAGTTTGCATATTTGACACCTCGGTTTCAATTTGTCGACCTCTTCTGCGGCTGCCTTAAGGATTCCACTCGATCGCTGTTCTGGGAATATCTGTGACCGATTTTCGTATGGTGTGATCAATCCAGTTCCATTTTTGTCTTTGTATTTTAATAGTTATGGGGGACTGGTGCGTTTGATGCCATAGTCCGTTGTTTGCCAGAGTTTCTTAAATAGTTATGTTCTAGTTCCCTTGAGCATATTTTTGTAATTCACCAAACTTCTTGCGATTTACAGAAAATTTAAAATATAAAATAATTAAATCCAAATAAAAGATTGAAAAAATAAACAGCAATTGTAATAAATTTGTAATTCTCTAATAATTTGTTGAAAAGAAAAAAAATACGTCTACGCTGGAATTGTGGGTAAATTGAGCGTGTTTTCGGAAATGTACGGCTTTACGTCCCTCGTTCTTACGACGTACGAACAAACTGTGTTCCTAGCATTAACAGACAATTGAAATAAAATTAAAAAATATATTATCCTTGAAGAAAAATAAAAACATTTGCGTTCTATATTCAATAAACTTATTTTTATTTAAAATTTTTTTAACTGTGCTTACTTTCTAAAATTTCATTTTAGTTCTATTTGTTTAATTAATAATAATAATAAATTGATTTTTTTTCATAATATGTATTATGTATATCTATAATAAATGAAATATTTTTCATATATTTTTAAGATGATTTTTTATTTTTTTTTTTTTTGCTATTGTAAGCTTTAAATAAATATGTATTTTTTTAATTTATGATTTTTTTTAAATAATATTAATAGTTAAAATGTATTTCCTTAATTAATGTACATTTAAAATTAACAAACGAACACATTGATTTAAAAACATTTAATTGATATTTCTGTTAAAGTCTTCATGAACAAAAAATAAATATTTTTTTTTTTAATTAGAATTTTTTTAACTAAGATTTTAAAATGATTTATAATTTAAATGATTATAATTTTACAAATGATAATAATTTTACAATTGTTTTTAGGTGTGTGATGGAAATCGATTTTGAAAACGAATGATTTAAAACCGAAAAAGTCGATTCCAATATCTTTGAAATTGATTTCTTTAGGCCTTGTTATATTAATCTTACGTATACGTTGCGGATCAGCTGTTCCGTTTTCTCTTCCAACCGCATGTGACAATTTGGTACTCCTAAGTAAACGTGGCGTTGCGTTGCGGATTAACCTGTTGAAATTAAAAGCTTTCTTCGTTTTCAAGTATCAGCAGTTACAGAATTTTATGTTTGTTGATAAAGCGAACACACGACGTTATTTATATATTTGAATACAAAACGTAAATTTTGCAACAGCCAATCATTGAAGCCGACCGCAACGATGCTTATACGTAATATTTACGTTTGAGTAACGGGGCCTTTATAAATTTTCTTCTAATTTCCTGTCTATCATGCCTGGGGCCAAATTACGGCATTCGATATCGATCGAAATTACAATACAATTGAAATGGAAATTTCGATCAATATCAAATGCCGTAATTTGGCCACTGTTCACTTTAACTCAAATCAGGTGATATTTTTGTTTTCCGTTTTTGTGTGTTTTGGTGTGATCTCCAATTGCCGAAAGCACACGGAGAAACACAAAAACGGTATGACTTTTAGAACACCGCAAAACCACACGCGTGATTTTCAGAACAGGCCCGTATATTTATTTACATCTTATTTTATTATATTTATTAATTAAACTTTATTTTGAACAAAATTTAAGACTTTAATCAGAAATAATTTTTTGAAATCACTCGAAATTTATCACACCTTTTTAAAACGATGGGTTGGAAATCTATCAAACGATTTTAATCACACTCCTGGTTATTTATTGAATTCAAAATTATTAAATTATTTTGTTTTTATCAAGAATAAAAATTGGGAATTAAGCACGAATAACAAAATCATTTAAATTAAATTTTGTATTCCCACGAAAATTGTTTTGATAATTTTAGAATTGTATTTATTTTTATATACTCGCTTAACTAGTTTTCTTAAATCTTTGTAAAAAAAATTCGTGTCTGTAAAAATGTTTGCAAAAAAAAACTTAGAACTTTCTTGTTCTTCACTTGTTTTCACAAAAAATATCAAAATTTCTAAATATTATTTTAACGACACTTTGTTCTTATCAAGTAAATGTATTATGTATTTTGTTTTGATATACAACTACAAACCAGGGACTGTAACGTTTATAAGTTTTATTTTTTTAAATTACTTTTCAACCATCATTTTTTGAATTCATTAAAATTATTATTTGAGTTTTGTTCTCAATTCAGTTGACTTTAAATATTTTTAATTTGAAATTTTGATATTTAGTTAGGCTAGATTTAATCAAATTGAATTTTCATTAAATTATTTTACTGAAGGATGGTATTTTACAACATGAAATTACATAATTAAAATTTATTGATAATTTTAATTCTGAGCTGAGCTGGGGATCGAACTCTGGTTAAATTTATGTTTCGAGTATAACCACATTCTCATCATCAGAATTCCTTGCAGTTCTACCCTCTGCACCACTGCGATGCCTGTCAGCCAACATCATTATTTACCAAATGTTATTGGTGTTTTGATATTTGCTGTAATTAATTAATTACATTTTTCATTTAATTTACATGTTTCTAACTTTTCTTCTGTTTTTTCGTACTCTTTGAAATTTTGATATTTAATTAGGCTTGAGTTCATCAAATATAATTTTCGGTAAATTATTTTAATAGAGGAAAATTGTCAATAAATTTCATGTTGTAAAATTCCTTTCTTCCGTAAAATAATTTAATGAAAATTTAATTTGATGAACTCAAGCCTAACTAAATATCAAAATTTCAAATTTAAAATCGATAGTTCAACTAAAAAATCACAATTGTTCTAAAAATAGCTAAAACACAAGCTCTGTATGTTTAAATATTTTTTTTATGTGCATAAGAAATCCTAATGATGATCACCAGGCAAACATTGCATGTTTTTCCTTGTGCGACCAATGAAGGCAGAAGCAATATATTAATCCGTCTTAGAGCTTTTTATGAATTTTGGCATCGATTTGTTAAGGGCATATTTTTTGCATATTTTACCGTTTGCAGCCTTGTTTGCATAATTTAGTTAAAAGAGCATTTTTGCAACTTTTTTAAGTTTTTAGCGCGTATTTCATTCGGCTCAAAGAACTTTTACATAAATCTTAGGCTCATAAATTTTGTTCTAGCGGGTTCATGTCCATAGTCCCCAAATAGGGTACCTCTCTAAAATTTGTTTTTAAATACAGTTTGGTGTAGGGTTTCATATGGTGGGGCTTGACCGACTAAACTTTACTTATTTTACACGTGTAATTTTGGACAGAGGAATTTTCTTTGTTGACTTTGATCTATTAGGACTGACACAGAAATCAATTCCGATCGAAAGTGACTTCGTTTTATGTGAAGCAAGATACGAACTCTCTTCCACTTTCGATCGTAATTGATTTCTGTGACAGGCCTGTATATTTGATAGAAAGACATCGTTAGCGCCATTTTAAAGTATTTTTTTTAATTTATATAAAAACCAAATTTTTTTTTCAATAAACTAAACTGTTTTGAGTTAAGCGAATAAACAGTATTGTTCGAAACCTAAGCAACTTTTCGTGACATAGTAAAAGACTTACATTTTAGTTAAAGTCGTTTTAATAAAAATAACACAGTTAATATTTATTATATTATGCAACTACTTTCTAGCAGTAACTACAAAAATTTAATTTTATTCCCTAGCAAGAAATAAACAAGTAAAAATTAAATCACTCTTTGAATAACAGTTCGAAAGTTGCTTAACTTTCAGTACTTCGAAGAATAGCCTTTGTTGCTTATGTCCACCGCACATCGTTTGACATAGAATCAATAAGATTTGTTGAAATTGTTGATTACTTTGATTCCCACACTAATTTAAAGCACTCCAACAGCTCCTGCTTATTTTTGAAACGACCAGCTCCCACCTGCGCTTCAGAATGGTGAAAATGTTTTCAATGGGATTTAAGTTTTGCGTTTTCGATTTCTAGAACATCCCTGATAAACTAAACGCATTCGGCTAATTCGGCGAAATTATGACAAAACTTTTAAAAATTTGGATTTCTGATAAATAAAAATGATGCAAATTTTTTAACTAATTAAAACAAAAAATATAGCAGAACTTAATTTACATGAATTACTCCAAAAGAGTTGAAAATACAAAAAATAATGCTATTTGAATGACTCAAAGGAACTTTTATTCCTAATCATTTGTAAGTGTTTTAAGCAAAATCGGACAAATCGTTCTCCAGTTATGATGAAATGTATTATTGTAACCGTCTTATTTCAAAAAAACACTAGACGTGATAGAACAAACCGAAAACGGGTTTGAATTAAGCGCTTTAAAACGTTATATCCCATACAAAAAATTCTATTAAAACCATTTTTGCTGCAGACAAGTGGAATTTGCATACGAATTTTAAAAAAAAAAGGAATCATTTGTTTGTGTTGTGTTTACGACTCTGGGATCCAAACTCATTCCCACAACAAATCAGTCCTAAATATTTCTATTAAAAATTTAAAAATAAAAAAAGGTTATACATATATATATATTTATATAGTTTTGTATTTAAGTATATTATATTAACTTCTTTTTTTTTAAATAAAATCCTCTATATATTAGCTTTAACTATACATTATTAATATTAATTTTATTATTATGCTAAAGTAGCAAATATGCATTATACAAAGTTTGATTTCCTGTTAGTTTACTGTTAATATTATTTTTTATATTTGTTCGTTTATTTGTGGTTAATTTCAAAAAGTTTTAAATGAGTTTTAAGTTTATTTTTTCGGTTTTCTTCATTCATTTAAATACTATTTTTTATGTTATATTTTTTCTTGAGTTTTTTTTATGTAGATTTATATGTAATTGCTAAATTGTTCTTTACTTTTTTGTTCTTTAGATTTTTTCTAATAATATGTAAGAGGGAGTAATGTAACAGAGTTTTTTTTATTTATTTTTGAATCCATTCTTATTTTCATACATAAGGTTATGTTTTGAAAACAATTTAGAAAGAAAAAAATAAAAGGCAAGACGGTCCTTAAAGTCTTTAATAAAAAGCTGTCAAAAAATATTTTAAAATTTCAAATAAAATGTAAATATGTCTTATGTAAAAGAACTTTTGTACAAAAAGCTATATAATGTGTATTTCAACGCAATTGAAGTTGGGTTGTCAAATAGCAACTCAATTTAAATAAAAAATGTATGGGTTGATTACGGACCGCAACACAACTGAAGTTGACAAAACTATTATATGCAAAAGTATCAAGGCGAATTCATTTGCAGGTGGTGTTGAAAGCACAGCTGTGCTACTTTTTTTTCTTAGTTAGAGAGAGGAATGTCAAAAGTAACTTGTGTTTTTGACATATCGGCCAACGAAAGCAACAAAAAAATACATTGTAAAACAACAAAAAAAATCGAAAACATGTTGAACTTTTAATCAATGAAATGCAAAATAAAAGTCCAATTCCTCGTGGAGTTCGGTCTTTTGGGGAAACAAAAGTCAGCACTGAATTGAACAGTTTTGGCAACGAGTGTGGATACATTTAAAGGCAAAATAAAAAAAAAGTTGCAAAATAAAAAAAAATATACACAACCGACCGTTTCCGTTAGAGGAAAAAATGTTGGCCCCGATTAAACAGGCTGCAGCCGAGCTTTTACAGATGGAGCTGGCAGTAAATTCTTAAGACTTCTTTGGGGCAAAGTTACCTGAAGTTTTGAAGCAAGAGCCTAGGTCCCAAATTCTAACTAGCGGCAACAATAAAAAGTAAAGACTTTGATATATCTCTTATATAACTTATAATAAATGCCACTTTTACCGCCTCCTCTTGGCCAACAGTGCTAATCATATTTTAAAATTTTATTTTTTTTAACTTTATTCACTTTCGTTTTCAATTTGTTATATATGCATTTTTATTTGCCAAACTTTCAAACTAACATTTTTGATAGCTTTTTGGCAACTAAACAATATTGCCGATCCAAATATAAATTTAAATGCCAGAAGTTTTGTTGCCATCCGCAATCGATCCATTGTACAAGAATTTTTCTTTAGAAAAATTTTCCATAAAAAATCTCTTAAACACAAATCGTTCTAAAAAAAAATATTTTATAAGAAATTTCATTAGAAAACCCTCTTATAAGTTAATTTTTCTATAAAAACAAAATCTGTTAAACGTTAATTTTTCTATAGAAAAATCTTTAATTCGTAAAATGTTAATAGAAATGTTAAAACTTTGTGCAGTTTATCTTGAAATTCTAAGATTCTTTTCTATTTTTTTTAAAAATGTCAAAATTAATACTGTTGCAAGTTTAATTTAGAAGAAGTTTCCTGAAAATTTCGAGTATACTAAGAAAGTTTTTAAATTTGTAAAATATTTTTACTTAAACTTAAATTGAAATCATTTGTATATCTTAATTGTTGTTAGTTATAAATTATTTTAAATAAGTTCAGCCGGAAAGGAAATTTCATTTCAATTTGAATTAATTTTTTTTTTGATTAGAAAAAAATATATGTATATAATTAAAACTAAATTAAACTTATCGAGTAAAAATATTATTAGAAAATTTGTATAAAAATACTACTAAAAACAAAAACTTATCATTTACATTAAGAGATAATAGTAGAGATAAATTTTTTTTGGAGAAAACACTCAGACTTCCAGTTGTTTTGAAGGTTGTTGGGTAATGAAAGGTTCACTCCACATGCGACGTAAGTCACCCTGTAAATACAGGGAAAATAATTCAAATTGAAGCATGGTTAAAAATAACTTGATTGCAAAAAAAAACTCACCTTTAAATAAGCCATTGTCAACAAAGGCAATAATGTGAATGGTACCAAATACAGTAAAGCCGGCTGAGCAGCTTTAAAAATTTCTGAACTTACAGTGGCTGTAAGTAAGCCAAGAAAGTAACTTAAAGAAAAATAAAATTAATAATACATTATTAAAAATGTTTGCACTTAAAGTTAAATCATTCTGACTTACCCCAACAAGGAACAATGAAAATATGTCAACCTCGACCCAACACCTCTTGGTGGTGATAATGTTGGATCATTTGTTACACCCTGTGACTTTTTATATGCGTCATAACGTAAGACAAAGCATAACAGAAGACCCGGCATGACAATATCACCCAAACCCAGCATTGAGAAATGTCCCGTATTGTGTATGCTTGGAAAAACCAGTTTTCCAGGTAAATTTAATTTCGGTGGCTCCTTAACGATATTACCCAAATTTAGTTTGCGCGCCACAATACCAACTGGATTGTCAGCTGGTCGTGTCGCCACCTTGACCATAACATTTGTGCTAAATATGTATGAGGAGAAGAAGACCCAGAAAACATCATAAATGAGAAGACCGGTTAAGAGTAGCGTTGATACTTTAAGACTTGGCAAGCGTACGAAGGCAATAAATGCAACACAAAGGCCCATACCCATGGCTGAAAGTGAAATAATTAATTCAATATTTTTTAAGTTATAACGTCTTATATTGAAATTTTTATATGTAAATAGAGAATGAGAAAATTATTTTCTTTTATACCCAATTTTTTATTAAATTAGCCGCCTTATTTATAAAAAAACAGGTTTATAAAGGGCTTATTAAACAAATTTTCATAGAAAATCAATTTCATTAACTTTTAATAAACCAGTTTTATTTTTATAAATATGGCCGTAAAATGTTTTCTTCGAATGTGTTCTATGAGTAAAATTTTAATGTATAAAGCTTTCTTTCAAATTATAAAGTTCATAAATTATATATTAATTATTAAATTTACAGCTACATTATAATTACAGCTGCGAAATCAAAACATATATCGTCAGCTCATTATTTGTTTGGCTCATATGTGTAGTGGAGTAAAACGACAGTGAAGGTTAACAAAGTTTTCTGAAAATATACCCGATAGATTTTATTTGTATTTTTATCACTGCTTCTGGCATATGGTTTGAAGAAATATGTAAATTATTGTCAACGGTCATTAACGAACTTAGAAGTTAATAGTATTTTATTGAAAGTTTAAATTATTGTTTTGTGTCGCATACGCCACTTTTCTAAATTAATTTCTAAAAAGTAGCTTTTTGTGCTGCATATTAATTCTTGCTGCTAAGTATTGAGTTGTTAACGTTTTATTTTGCTTTTGCTTTTACTACTTTCTTTCAAGTGGCGCACGGCAGTGTGCTGTTGGATACTTTCCGTGAACCAACCCTAGGGGTCTATACTGATGGTTCGAGGAAAGGTGAGAGGGTCGACGGAGGTATCTTCATAGAGGAACTGGATGTGAGGGTTTCCTTTTGTCTGCCGGATGGATGTAGTGTCCTGTAGGCGGAAATCTCGGCTATAAGGCGGGCGGCAAACTGGCTGAGGTATCATTGCATATCGGGAGATATACGTATATTTACTGACAGCAAGGCTGCCCTTGCTTCCCTAGCGGGTGTAATATACGACATCTAGGTTAACTGTAGAATGTCGGATGTCTTTGGATGAGATTGCGAAACATTCAAGGGTAACGCTAATTTGGATACCGTAAATCACTTATAGGACGCGAGTCTTATAGAGTTGCGCAGACGCGGTGGACCTGTGAATCCACCTTCTCGATACCCAGGGCCCTTTGGCCTGGATATGATGGACGGAGAACAAGCTCTCTACTTGGGTTCAGTAGGGACCAGATTATGACGGTGATATCTGTTGTAACTGGACACTGGCCGGTGGGGACTCATGCTGGAAGAATGGGTCTGGAATTTAACGACTACTGTAGAAGTTGTCAAAACGAGGAGGAAGAGGAGACTGTGCTTCACTTTCTCTGTCATTGCCCTGGATTGCGGCGCATTAGGGGAATGCCTGGGGGAACCGGTGTTTGCCTGCTTGGAGGATCTATCTGGGATGGAACTAAAATCGCTCCTTCTCTTCACTAGGAAGACGAGGTGGTTGGACTTTGCAGTGACGCCATCTGAGTAACTGCTCTAAGGGATGGGCATTGGCGCAGGGTATCACAAAGGGACCAATAAAGGACCCAAGTGAGCTGTCCTTTGATGGCTGCCCATGGACCCTAACCTAACCTTCTTACGGCAATGAAGCGAAGCAAGAGTAAAATGTATTTTCTTGTTGTCATTTTGTTTTACTTTTGCTTTA
Source organism: Pollenia labialis (assembly GCA_949318255.1). Classification (NCBI taxonomy): domain Eukaryota; kingdom Metazoa; phylum Arthropoda; class Insecta; order Diptera; family Polleniidae; genus Pollenia; species Pollenia labialis. Next base: position 44,050,660 of record OX439139.1, read on the forward strand.
ACTACTTGTTTTTCTTACGGCAATTAAGCAAAGCAAGAGTTAAATTTATTTTGTAAATTTTTGTATGAGGAATTTGTAACATTCGACAAACAGAAGCGTGTAGAGCCAAACAATACTTAATTAACTTTAAAAAAGTTGATATGGAGCAAAGTTAATGTTTAACATCTCAGAAACAAACAAAAAAAATTTCGTAAAACATGTTTTGGACTCCGAAAGGGTGTGTAAAATATATATTTAATCCATATCTTACAATTTTTTTTTAATGGTCGGTAGGTCAAACCATTACTGAGCTGACGATATGTAGTTTATAAAGAATTTAATTAATCAACATTTTGTGTTAATATATCGTCGGTTTAATATGCAAACCTGCTTAATCCACTATTTAAGTAAGTTGAGATTTTTATGCCGTGTAGTAGAGAAAGATGCTCCTCGCCGACCAGCATGTAGTTTTTTTCAATTTGAGTCTTGAAGTGTGTTAAACGAACTATATTTTTGGCTTTCCTTTTAGGCTACAAATATGAAATATCAAATGTTTTTTGTCTCTCCTGTAAAATTTTCTGAAAGGGAGTTAGTAGGTTTGAATATTAAGCCGACGATATGTCATCAGACTAAAAAGCTTAATAAATTTAAATTTGACTCATAGAACACATTCGAAAAAAATGTTTAATGTGACATACATTTTCATATTAAAATCCTCATTATCGTCCATTCTTCTGAAAAAATCCGCCCAACTATGAATAAAAATTTCCTGGGAGTTTTCTCCTATTTTTCCTATGTAAATTCAATTGTAAAAATGGTTAAAGGGAAAAACTCGCAGGGAATTTGTATTCATAATTGGGCTGAATATCTCTTATACATAAAGGGTCCGCCAAATAACGTTTTTTTTTTTTTTTTTAAAATGCCATAAAAAAATTACTGAATATTTTCTCAAATTTCTTTTTTTATTTGAAAGAACAATCCTTCCGGTTAATAATGGAAAATAATTTCATTCAAATGGCTGCCTCGGCTGGCCAAGCAGTAGCCTACAGGATCGGTCCAATTTTTAAGCGCATTATCGATTGTGTGCAGCTATATTTCACCAATGGCTTCACGAATATTGTCCTTTACAGTGTCAATTGTCTCTGGCTTGTCGGCGTAACACTTATCTTTGGCGGCACCCCTCAAATAATAGTCCAACGGTTTCAAATCGCAGCTCCGAGGAGGCCAAACGACATCAGCTCTGCGGCTGATAATGCGATCTTCAAAAACAGGGCGCAAAACATAGAGTGTAGCTTCGGCTGTGTGGCACGTAGCTCCGTCCTGTTGAAACCAAATGTTGCCAATATCCTCCTCTTCAATTTTTGTGAACAAAAATTCGTTAAACATGGCCCGATAACGATCGCCATTGATTTTAACGGCCACTCCTTGCTCATTTTCGAAGAAAAATGGCCCAATTATGCCTCTGGACCAAAATCCGCACCAAACTGTGACTCGTTTGGGTGCAACGGCTTTTCAATGTATGCGTACGGGGTTTCTGTGTCCCAAAAGCGACAATTTTGCTTGTTTACATATCCGCCAAGATCAAAATGAGCTTCATCTGAAAAAATTATTTTTTGGCAAAATCGGCATCTTCTGTAAGCCGATCGCAGGCCCACTTAGCGAAAACGCACATTTCCCAGCGTTGTTCAAGCGTATACACAACCATATTCGTTCAGCGGAAGGATAAAACTAATTATCTGTCAAATCAGACATGAGCTAAGTGTTACCATTCAAGAAATAAGCACTAGTTGAAAAAAACGTTAGATGGCGGACCCGTTATAATTGTTACATAAAAATGGATTCGAAAAAAAGAAAGCAATTTTCCTTAAAACAAAAAAGCGACATTATAAAAGAAATTGAAAAATTACTTCTTTTGCACAGCGTTATGGAGTCGTTGCAAAATCGACAATTTCTGGTATAAATAAAAAGAAAATCGGAGTACATAATAATAAATGCATTTAAAATAAATGAATTAGTTTTTTAAATAAAAAAAATTCAACCTTAATTTATTGAACAACCTGGGTATAGTGAAATCGCTCTGCAAAAATTAGTTCACTCTACCCACTGTACTTGTTTTTTGGCAATGAAGCAAAACAAGAGTAAAATTTCTTTTCTACGTTGTGTATGAGGCATTTGCAGCTTTCGCTAAGTAAAGAAAAACTATAAAAGTTGATATGGAGTAAAAGTAATGCTTTATATCGCAGGCACCATAAAAATTTCGTGAAACATGTTTTGGATTCAGAAAGTGGTTATTTAAAATATATATACCCCATACCTAACTAAATTTTTTTAAAATGGTCGGTGGATTTTTTTCAGTATATAAATAAATAGGAGATTTTGTGTTTCCAAAAGTTGTAGTACGGAGCACAGTGTACTATACAGAGCTGAAAAAAGCGATGTTTAAAAAAGGCCCAAACTAAATGCAAAGGAAGCTTTTGAAGAAAAAGACAGAAATCGTTTTTTGGTAGTGAAGTGGCAAGGTGTAAAAACAGGCCGCTACAATCAACACAAATTGCGTGATAAAGACTAAAATTAGAAAACACATTGTTTTATGCAAAAGAATTTATTTAGAAATACTGTTCTGTTTTATAATGTAATTTACTTACTTATATATTATTTAATCGTGTTGTGGTTAACTTAAAAGTTAACTATAGTAACTATAGTTTTATTAAAAAATTTCTGGCTTTTGCAAAACGTTTGGCTAGATTCAACATAATTGAACAGTTTCTGAATTACATTTCACAATTATCTTCTTACAAATAAAGTTTATTAAATCAATAGAAATTTTTAAAAATAAAGCTAAAGTTTGATTAATTTACTAGTTACGCTTTTTTGGAGTTTTACGTGAAATATTTGTTACGTCTCAACATACCTTAAGTCTAGGACACATTTTTTTAATCGTTATCATCTGCTCTTTAGGAAAAAGTCTATTCAGTTCAGTTTAATTTAACTAATCAGGAGTATTAAGTAGGTCCAATATTTTTGAACTTAAAACATTAGAATAGGAAAAGTTCCGTAAGGAGAATGTTAAAACATTTCAAAGCAATCTGCACATCAAAGATTTTTTTTTTGAAACAGGAAGTTGAGATTCCTGATATACGAATTAAGAGATTTCTAGTAGAACGCGAAAACACAGAGGAGTTTAATAATTCTAATATTAAAGGCAAACCGAACTAGGTAAACGTATTTCGTTTCAAATACACCTGATCGATCTCATTTTATTTCTTAAACATTTCTCAAAAGTAAAGTTTTCTATAGAAAAATCTGTTATATGTGCTTCTTTTAGAAACATATCTTAAATGCGAATGTTATTTAAAATAAATTTATTTTTGTTGAAATTTCCAACTTTTAAAATAACATTTGTGGGAACCTATACAAACCTTATAGCTATAAATTCTATTCTATTTCAGTTCATAACTTAATAACATAACAGATGTTTATAAATAGAAAAAGCATATAAATATTACTCACCATCCATTAAAAGCCAATGGCCGGTTAGCACCCATACGCAAACAATTGACACCGACAGAGTAAAACTAAAAAGTTCAGCCGCAGTAAAGCGACCACAAAAACCAAACGATATACGATTGCCATCAGTGCAGGGGCGTATTATATACTGGCACATGGGCAAGAGCAAAAAGGCCAAAGCCACAGTGGCAATTACTAAAAATATCCAATAGAAAATGGAAAAAGAATAATTAAACCAATTAAAATTTAAAAAAGTCTTCTAAAACAAAAGGAAATTAATTAAGTTGATCAAACATACTTGCAGTGCAGACAGCAAATAACAGTTGCATTGAATCGAAAAAGAAAAACATAATTAACAATGATATAGAAGCTCCCAAAGGTAAACACAAGGCATGCATCGTATCCAGGGTAGCAAACTTATCTGAAAGAGATTAAAAAAAAATAAACATTGAAATTTTTTTTATATTTTTGTATCTTTTTATTTAAATAAACTAAAATGTTAAACGATTACTAACACATACTTGTGTCCTGTTGTACAGGTTCACCGGTCAATAAATTTGTCATCGATTCATTGCGTTTCTTTTGCTCACGCTCTCGAGCCTCCTGTTCGATATTTAAACTACGAAAACTACCATAGACAATCAACAGCATCGATATCAGGCATGTGGAGACTCTCGATGAATCCATAATGCTTGTGACCTGAAAGGTATTTGTGGTTGTGCTACTACTGCTGTCAATAAGTAAACCAGCGGCTGCTGCTCCTGCTCCACCATTTAATGAACTGTGCGACATTGCTTAGTGCAGCCTTAAAAAAAGGCAGCACCTTTTTTTCTTTTACTTCCTAAACGCCCGTCTGTCCGTTGTTTCTTAAATTTTCCTTGCAACACAAGTTTTAATTTCTTGTAGCTGCCTTTAAACCTGTTGCTCTATAGATTTTATTTATTGTATGGTGGTTTGGATGTGGGGCATGTATTAGTTTGAGAGGTTATTTGAAAGTAAAAAAGAAAATCGAATTTTCTTATAATTTCCGTTTCCGTTAACAGATTTAAAAAAAAACATAGAATTATTATTAAATTTTGTTCAGATTGCTTTGGTTCTATAGGCTGAGTGAGGCTGATGCAGATGATGACGTTGTTGATGTTAAGGACGATGTGGGTACTGTTGGCGTAAAAAAGACCACGTTGTCGTTGCTGATGAATTTAATGTTTGTTTTACTTCTAACTTCTTTTATTCCAATGATTTAGAATGATGTCTCGTTGTTGACATATAGTGCCGGTGTGTTTTGTAATATTTTGCCTATTAGTTCTGCTTAGTTCAGTTTAGTTTTAGATTGCTTTTCACCCATTTAGTTTAAGATTCCGCTGATTTATCTCTTTCTTTCTTTTATGTTTTTATTTCTAAAAAAACAACTTTTATGGATGATTTTCTTTATCAAACACACACCATGTGCACATACTCTCGTGCACACACATACATACTCTCGCTCTGCTGCAAGGTATTGTTATCATATCAGAACATCCCAACAACTACAACAATGTCAACAACAACATTTTGTTTTCTTTTATTTATGCTTGTGTTTTTGGAGTGTTTTTATTTTTATTTGTACTTGTGTTGTTTACTTTATATTGCATTCTGAAAAAAAAACGTTGTAAAATTAAATATTAAATTATTTGTTAATAAATATTAGACTGTCCCAGGAAATTTTTTTTTCGAATTCAGATATGAGTACCCTCCAAATTTTTTCCTTTTGATCCGAATAACCGAAATATGAAATATTATTGTGATCGGATAACGTTTACCAGTGTCGACTTGAAGTCAAAGTTTGAGATAAAGGCCAGTGTGAAAGCCATAGAATAATCTTGGAATTTAAAACCATCTTTTAATTTTACTTGTGTAATTCACATTTATTTATTAAAAATATGCTAATATTCAGTGTTTTCTGAATCCTCTAACCACGCCCACTACAACCCCCCCCCCCCCCCCATGCTGGTACTGTACTGTTGCCCTGCCACAAGTCCTAAGTTCCTGCCTAAGACCATCTGGACATGGTAAGTGATATAATGTAGACAAAAAAAAATATATTAATTTTAAAGTTTTAGATTTTATTATCTTTATTCATTAAATTTTCTTTTTAAAGTTTGTTTATTACAGTCCGGATACATCTGTCTGTGTTCTTGTTCTTTCAAAAGCAACGTTGCAAAAGTTTTGCCAGTATTTATGGTACTTGACAGATGAAGTATGTATGTTGTCCCTATTTGACGATGAAGTAGATCAAAAAATTAAAGCGAAAATGGTGGCTAACTTAAGAAATGAAATTCCGTTAGCAACAGGTAAACGCTACATCCCAGCGAAAGAAGAACTTTGCGGCTCACTTTACGGTTAGTCTTGCATATACTAATAATAGATTTAATTTCTTTCAATAAATACTTCAATATACAATTGATAACAGTTTTCCCTTTGTATTTTTAGACAAAAATATAGATGACTTTATTTCATTTAAAAGCAAATCCTTATTTAATCGGCTTAAAATCGACGACAGTTTTCTAAGCGAATGTCCCACTACGTGGCAAACTAATGCATCATTTAAACAAAGTAAAGAGAAAGTTAATGCACTGAGAGCGGTTAATGATACTGCTGAAAGAGCGGTTAAGTTAGTAAAGGATTTTCATGGCTTAATTACAGCTGAAGAGGAGCAAAAGCAATATTTACTACGTTGTGTACAAGAACACAGACAGATGTATCCGGACTGTAATAAACAAACTTTAAAAAGAAAATTTAATGAATAAAGATAATAAAATCTTACAGCCATATTCATAAAAAGTTCTTATTTTATGTTTATAGCATGTAGTAACTATCAAATGCTTTTTGTCTAACAAAACTTCTATAAAAATTTGTATTCATAAACGTACATTAACAGTTCTATTACTATTAACAGTTTGTGGAGATTTTTTGTTTAAGTATGGCAACTTTCTTTATATTTTGCTGCCATTTTATTGCTAGTGATGCATGCAACTTCTATTCGGTTTACATGATATTCTATATTAAATTGTTTTTTATAGTTTTTTTTTATTGTAGGAATAGCTTATCCCATCAACAATAAATTTCAACTGTTTTTATCAATAATAAAAACTGGGAATTAAGCACGGATAACAAAATCTTTTGAAATTTTAATTGTAGAACTTAAAAATTATTCTTATCAAATAAAACTACATTTTATTTTAGTTTCTGAAAAAAATCTTGCCGAAAGGTATCATAAACACTTTTGTTTGAACCTTTTAAAATATACGATAAGAAAATATTCGAATAAAAAGTTTGTTTACTTTTTATTAACATCACTATTATTATGATTTGTTTATTCTATATTTTTTAATATTTTTGAACAATAATTTGTTAGTTTAAACAAAAAAAAAAACAACTAGTTGCAGTAATTTAATAAGTTATTAATGATAATATCTGCATTTGCCCCTAAACATATTCTTTTAAATCATATAAAAATGTTTTAAATAATTACCCATATAACTTTAAATTGGTTGTCTAAAATAAAAAAAAAATTTTGTTACATGTACTTAACATGTCCATATTAATAAATAAAACATTTTTTCATTATTTTTGAACATATTTCACAAAAATAATATCATAAAATGCAGACACTTATCAAAATTTCATTTTATTTTTGGTTTAAAGAAGGGTAAATCGAACAATAAATTTTCTTACTTTATGAATAGTTTATTAAAGGTTTAATAGACTATTTTTCGTTTATGAATTCAACTTTAGTACTTTTGCCTTATATTTGGTTAATTAACCATTAATAAATTTTTATGAATACGGCTGTAAATCTTTAAAATTAATATATATATATATTTTTTTGTCTACATTTTATCACTTACCATGTCCAGATGGTCTTAGGCAGGAACTTAGGACTTGTGGCAGGGCAACAGTACAGTACCAGTTGTAGTGGGCGTGGTTAGAGGATTCAGAAAACACTGAATATTAGCATATTTTTAATAAATAAATGTGAATTACACAAGAAAAATTAAAAGATGGTTTTAAATTCCAAGATTATTCTATGGCTTTCACACTGGCCTTTATCTCAAACTTTGACTTCAAGTCGACACTGGTAAACGTTATCCGATCACAATAATATTTCATATTTCGGTTATTCGGATCAAAAGGAAAAAATTTGGAGGGTACTCATATCTGAATTCGAAAAAAAAAAAATCCCCATACAAGCTTGGGACAGTCTAATAAATATGGTTCAGAGATAATAATTTAAGTATGTACACATATATGTACATATTAAAAACAAAGTTTGTATAGATAACAATAAACATACATAAGGACGTTTATCATAATCACTAACAACTACTATAGTAAACAACAGGGACCGAAAATAACAAATATTTTGAAATTTTAAAACAAAAAAAGCAGATACTTAGCAGCAAATGGCGTACAACTGATTGAAGTATACCATATTCATTCTTTCGAACTGTCACTTTACGCTCTCAATTTGTGTTCTCATTTACTGTATTTATGTACGCGAACGCAATTTAGTTAAATGCAGTAAAGTTCAGTAAAAAAAAGTAAAAACTTTTGTGTTCTCGAACGCAGCTAGTGTGAACAAAGTGGCAAAACAATAAAAAAAACAATACCCATTAAAAAACACAAAATTATAAGCTTAAAGATATAAAAAAATAAAAAATTTTTACATTAAAAAAAATTTTTAAGTGTCACTAAATAAAATAATAGCATTGCTACAAAATGTTTATTTATTTTTTTATTATTGTGAAAGTTCGAAAAAGAGCGAGAAAAAAATATACTGTGTTTACGTTTTATAACGTTTATGAAAAAAGAGCGAGTGCGGTGTTTCATTTCTCTGATCAATAAATAAATTTTGTGTAACGAACCCTGGGAGACGCGAGCTCTACCCCAGCATAAGGTGGAAAACACGTCGTTACAAACGGGAAGCTCGATTTACATTTTAGAGCCATGGTTTCTTTGGCAAACCTTCTTAGAATTCGTCGTAGATTATGATTTTGACAACCGCTTGGGGAATTTTTTTTAATGCATACAAATTGACCCGCTCTAATGTATGTACATATAATATTTTTAATTGTAATAATAATATTATGATAACCCATGATTATAATATGATTACTGCCATCGTATTTTGAATTAAAATATGATTATTTCAGATTATAACATGATTCTAATAATAACACTGTGCTAGTTGCAAAAACAGATAAGCCGGGCACCTGGCGTTTTAACATAATTCGGGTACGCTGAATCCAGCAATGCGAACCGTTTTAAAGTTAAGCTCTTGTTTTCGAGATATACTCTTATATCGAAAATGGAAGAGGTTGCACAACATCTATTCGCGAAAGTTTATGCAAACCACTAAAAAAACCGAAATTTCGCAATGAATCAAGCTTTTAGAAAAGTTAAGTTCTAATATGCGCAGCCTGTGCTTTTTTACGCATGTGAAACGTGGAATACACCCAATCGCGAATTGCAAGTAATGCAGGCGTTTGTGAATCGTTGCCTACGTAGAAATTTCCGTATTTTCTGGCCTAATTCTATCACACATAGTGATTTGTGGGTAATAACCCGTCAGACACCGATTCATGCGGAATTAAAGCGACGCAAATGGTCCTGATTGGGACACACCCTACGGAAATCATCAGATGATATTACAAGGCAAGGCATAGAATGGACACCTCAAGGAAGCCGAAGAAGGGGAGGCCCATCAAAAACCTGGCGGAGATTAGTGGAGGTGGAAGCTGCGGAGGCTGGAGTATCCTTGCATGAAATAAAATCAATCGCTACAGACAAACCCAGATGGAAGACATTAGTTGAGGCCCTATGCTCCTAAAAGGAACATCGGGACAAATTATATAAATATATACATATAAAGAATATCATAAAGCGGACTATTTGTATGCGATAGGGCGGCTCCTAAGTGCAGAGGTCTCGAGAAAATGTTAAGCCAATACATTATATCACGCAAGGGGCGACTCCTGGTCAGGTTTGGAACTTTTTCTTCAATATTTTTCTAGTCTGTATTGAACATTTTGTATGGGAGACCCTAAATGAATGAAGATAGCGGCTAGATATGTTAGAAATAAATCATGAAAAATAAAGTGGGATTATCCATGCATTTGACCCATCTAGAGGCATCCTAGGCGCTGCCAAACTTAAGAATTTCCTTAAACCGCCATATTTGTATGGTTGATATTCTTAAATTTTGCACCTGCAGCGCTTTGGATACCTCTAGACGGGTCAAATGTATGAAATGTAATCTGCCAAGGAGTCACCCATAGGAGCATAAAATTTATGACCGACCTCCATTAGCGTTTTGTTCCTAACATTTTATCAAAACATACTTGCCCTTATCACCACTTCTTAGGGGGGCTCCAATACAAATATTGCGCTTTATGTAATTCTTATATACATACATATAAATAAGTTTCAGAGTTAAATTTTTTTTTGGCTAGTTTTCGTTTTTTATTTGTCTAGAAAATATTAGAAGCTTTTTACAACAAAAATTTCGAAATTTTGCTAAAAAATAATTTTTTTTACCCAAACAAAAAAATTGTTTCTAAAGCTATGTTCACACCTATTAAATATTTGACGTCCTACACGTAACCACTAGTAATATTAAAAAATATTTGCTTTTTCAAAACATTTGGCTGGATCAAACTTAATTTTACAGTTTATAAATTACATTCTACAATTATCTTCTTACAAATAAAATTTTATAAATCAACAGAAATTTGTGAGGTCTGAACAAACCTTAAAACGACTGCTCGCATTAGAAAAAGGTTTACTTACTTAAAGGATTTAATTGGGGAATTATGGGTTTTTAGTTAATTTAATGAACTAATCCGTTTTTGAGTTACGTGAATATATCGCTCCTTATTGCAACATAGTCATATCTCAAAAAATCAAAAATTTTAAGTTACTTAAGCAAACAGCTCCTTCATACCTTATCTATATGTAAAACAAAAATCAGATTTTATCTCAAACTGAACTGTTGTTACATCTAAATATAATTTACTAGCATATACCCGTTACTTCGTTAGCGTCGCCTTTTACTAGGTTTAATCTTGTTTAAATTCTACCGTTTAACAGCTTCTTCAGTAGAACCAAAAAGCTAAAGAAAAATATAAAGTTTCCCGTATTTCCTTTTTTGGGTACTATATTTTTCCCCCATTAAAGTATCAAAAATTTCAGTATTGCAGTGGCAGCCAATAATTAAGTACGAATATGTCAATGAATGGAGGAAAATGTTTTGTAAAAAAAAGTACCAAAAATAGTTTCGATTTTCACCCCTTAAATGTTCGAATTTCGAAAAAGGACCAAATTCGTATACGTGTTTTCTTGATAAGTTTCAAATGTGGTATTAACTTTGTTTCTATGTTTATTGGTTCGAAAGATGGGGTGGCAAAAAAGTACTAAAATTCAGATGTTACCCGTTTACTCCCTAATAGGGCCGAAATTCAAATAAGTACCAGACACCTGTCCGCTTATTTTTCTAAAGAACAACGATAGGTATAACATTTATTTTGCATTTCTTTTAGTTTTAGAGATATGTATAAGGTTACCGAATTTTCCCGTTTTTACCTTTTGTACCCCTTAAACATTCGAATTTCGAAAAATCCCGTCATAGTGGATCGATTCGCTAGTCCGAAGTTCAAGTTTCTTGGGTCAGCGGCTTGGGCTGGGAGATGATGAGTGAGTCAGTCACTCACGCAACTCCATTATATATGTACATATATAGATTTTATGTATATTGTATGGCTTATAGCAAACAAATAGATGTTTAAAAGAGGTTAACAATTTATAGTTTTATGAATTAAACTTGAAAATTATTTGAAATTTTTTTCACACTTTTGTGCAAGGCGAATTTATTACAGATGGTCTTAAAAGCCCTGCTGATAACTTTTAAATTCTGATGCTCACATTCACAAAAAAAATTTTGATTCAAAAAAGGTTTATTAAACAAATTTTTATAGAAAATTCGTTTCATAAACCTTTTACAAACCTGAAATGTTTTTTATGAATATGGGGGTGAGACTTTTTCAGCAAACAAAAAAAATACTTCCCATTGCAATACTTGTTTAATGAGAATTTAAAACAAAAGATAATTTTTTACATATTAAAAGTTACAATTTTGTTTGGAAGGCATGATTTTTTTTTAAGTAAAAACGGCATGTTAAAATAATTAAAAAACTTTTAAAAAAATTTACTATCTGCTGTCCCTCTTAAAGAAACCTCTATTTTTACTTGTTATTACAAATAAAATATATAATATTCAAAAAAATTATTGACATTATTTAGTTAATGTTTTTGTCTTTTTTTTAGTACTTATTTACAGTGGAAATTAATTCTGCTCTTATGGGTTTTCTTCTCGATTTTTTCATAAGTTTCTTAACAATGAACTAAAAAGAAAATATTGTGGTTATATGGGTAAAATTCTATAGACTAGTTGTATTACACTCTTTTTAAAACATTTAAATCAAGCTCTAGTTTCTGTAAGTTTTGAAATTGTTAGTAAATTCCTTACATGCAGTCTACAACTGACATGAAATGTTTAACATTAACACTAATATGATGTTAGTGTTAAGTAAAGACTTATCATGTTAGAGGTTTTCTCATGTTATAACACGGTTGTTAATGCCAATGTTTTAACAACGCTTTTATAACATCATGTTATAACAGCAAATCATGTCAGTTGTAGACGTGGAGTTAGCCATATGGATATGTAGTTAAAAGCAATCTTAAACAAGCCGCCACCAACTAAACGAAGGTAACTGCTCTGAAAATTCTCAACTTTAATACGATTTAAAAAAGCTTAGGTTTTTAATAAGACAACAGTTACATAAAATCTTACGTGCAATTTATCTCGATTTATGCTTGTTTTACGCAATCTGTGGCCGTATTCTGTAATTCGCTAAAGCTAAATCTCTATCGCTAAAAATCTAAAAAGTTGATTAAGCGATTTTTGGCTACGAATTGAATACTGTAACGTGCATTGCTAAATTTGGCATTGTCTTAAAAATTTAATTCGCCGCAGTTTTAGCTATTAATTTCATCGCCAAAATTTTTCAATTTTGTATTCTCTAAGGCATTTTAGCGATAGAGATTTAGCTTTAGCTAAGCGAATTACAGAATACGGCTGCTGTACTTCGATAGGTGTCGGCAACTTGAAAAATAGCAAAATACTGGCTAAAGAAAAACCAATTTGCTAAACTAATTTGACTAATTAAAAAAAAAATTATTTGAATGATAAAATTTTAAAACCAATATGCTTGAATAAAATTTGTGGCAAAAAAGAAAAAGTGCTTAAGTTGACTTGGGTTAAAATGGCAGCTTTAACATCTTCTCGTTAAACACATGTGCAAAGTTTAAATTATTTGGTGCAAGTTTTAAGGAAGTTTTGGCAAAATTACTTTTTTTCTTTTTTTTACGTGCAATACTGAAATTTAATTTCGATCTGTGATATTAGGAACATTTTGGAATAATTACTTTAACCGCAAAAAAGTAATGATTAAAAATCACCTGTAAAGTTTAAAATTGCTCTTCTACAAAACTAAAAATAAACTTAAGCATTTTTTTCCATATTGCCACAGAAATAATGAATGACTTTAGAGTAAAAATTTATATTAAACTTCATGAAAATTTATATTCATACATACACATAATATGTGTATGTACCGGTATGTGATAGAAATCGTTTTAGAAAAGTCGGGACTGTAAGAAAAGATAAACTCACTGTTTATTGTTGTTGTTTTTGTTTATGCTTTGATATTGTTGCAAGTAAAACTGGGGTTTATTATTCTTATTCGCTTAAAAAATTTACATTTTTCTTCACAACATGTACCAGAAGAAGTGGTAAAATACAAAAAAATTCAACATATTTTCAGAAAATTGAATGTAAACCTTCATTGTCGTTTTGCTCCAAATATGGTACCTGAAAAATGAGCATAATTATTATTTAGGGTCCATGATATTTTCAAAAGTAAAGCTTACTGCCTGTTTTCCAAAAGAAAATAAAATGGAAATGATGCCTGCATGATTAAATGCTGATATGTAATTTCTTTGTGGTATATTCATTTTCACAACGCTGTTTTCGTAAAAATTTCTATTAAATATGCCAGCAGTTTGTTTTATTGTTTTAATTCAGCGTTCGAAAATAAACACTAAATATCGCTCCTTAGTGTTTGGTTCGGAAGATTTGTGAAAAACACAAACTCTAACAGTGTTTGTCTAGTTAATCATTAAAAAAAACCGTTTTTATGTTTGTCATCTTTCGAACACAAAAATAATAATTTTCTTATCCAACTCAACAAAAAGATTAGAACATTTAATTCGGTTCGGTTTTTTTAAACCACAAACTTTTTAGTTTGGTAAAAATAATAAAAAAAGTCTGCAAAATAATTTTAAACAACAAAAAGACATATACACAATATTCACACAAGCTATTCGTGCTACGGTCGTTGCTAAAATTTTTTGTTTGTTAATCGGGTATGTTCTGTAAATCGAAATGAAGTGGATTGAAAACCGAACAAATTTTGGAAACGAGACTGTAAAGAAAGTTCATACAAATATTGCTTTTCATATACTTCACACTTAAAGTACCAATTATATTTACAAGAACAGCTCTTAAAAACAGGAAAGACTACAGAAATTTTGTAAATATGTAATTGAAATTAAAATTTCGTTCGGTTTCAATTCCACTTAATTTCGATTTGTAAACATTAGGACCTAACTTCCGCGATTAGAATGGGGCGGTGGGTTATGGTCTACGCGGAACTACGGTCATGCCAGGGTCACGCTACACGCATCATATGACCATGCGGGGCTGTACTATTGCACTCCGAAACCCTTTTTCGCTGCTTTGTTTACATTTAATGATGGTGATGTTGATGCGCTGTTCGAAAACACGAGTTCTCTGGAACCGGCCCTAAAGGTCTATACAGATGGTTCCAAGATGGGCAGCAGAGTAGGTGGAGGTTTCTTCATCGAGGAATTGGGTCTCTTTAGGCTGTCAGAAGGCAGCAGTGTGCCGCAGGCGGAAATCTTTGCCATTAGGCGGGCGGCAAACTGGCTGAGGTACTATCGCATATCGAGAGATATATGTATGTATATTTACGGACAGCAAGGCTGCCATTGCAGCTCTGGCTGGTGTCTTCACGACATCTATGTTAACATCAAAATGAGATCGCGGTACATACCAGGGTAACGCTGACATAGGTAGCAGGGCACAGTGGATGCTTGGAAACCAAACTGCAGACAGTCTGGCCAGACAAGGCTGTCTCTTGGACGACATGTTCGACGACGGCCTGATCGACATTTCGATGGCCCGCTGCAAGACTCTCATCATACGAGAGTCGTACAGAAGGGCTCAGGGGAGATAGCAGGGGTAGCATACCTGCCCGATGGTCAGGCCTTTATGGCCTGTCTATGACGCGGCGAAAACGCGCGTGCTACTTGCAGTCGGCAGGTACCGGATAAGGACAGTGATATCGGTCACTGGGTGATAGGAACTAATGCTAGGAGAATGGGTCTTGATTATAATGACTACACACAGAAAAAAATACCAATGTAAAATTAACATGGAAAAATGTTGATTGAGAATCATGTTAAATTTCAGCAAAAGTATGCCCTTTATTTAAATTTATCATTATTTCATATTAATTTTAAATTAAAAATATTCACTGTTAAAATAAATAAAAAAAAATATTGAAATTTAAATAAATATGGATTCAATATTGAATCTATTAAAAACCTGTTTTATATTAAAATCAAAAGTTTATCTTGTTAAATTAACATGCATACATAGTTAAGTATGTTAATTTTTTTATTTTCATTCCTAAAATATGTTATAAAAAGAAGACAATTCCCGTATTCTTTTAATTAAAATTATTTAGTTAAATAGTACATCAAGTTTTCAAAGTAGAATGACGACGAAAACCATATCGGGCCATTCTGCGGATTGATCTGTTAACAAAGGAGACTACAAAATAAGTGAAACATGTGTTACAGGGGTAAGTGTTTTGAATTATTCTTAAATAAATCTATATGTTGTCTCTGAAGCTTCTTCGCACCAATTAGTTTCTACATGAAATAACTTTCATTCAACGTGATTCGGATTGTTATTTCAATATAAATGACATTTTGCTCTAAATTTACTGCAATGTTAAATTAACATTGAATAATAGTTATTTTAAAAGAAAAAAATGTTTTTCGCAAGCAATTATAAAATCAGGTTGAATTAACATGAAACACGTATGAAGCAAAATCACCACCGAACAATTTTAAATCAACCTTGTTTTCGACGTTTTTAACTTGATTTTTTTCTGTGTGTACTGTTGAAGTTGTCATGATGATGAGGAGGAGGAGACGGTGTTTCACTTTCTCTGCCAATGCCCCGGTCTGGGGGCATTAGGTTTAGGAATTTTGGTAGACCGGAATTGCCATGTCTGGACGATATGTCTATTGTGGGACTAAAATCGATCTCTCTGTCCTGCAGGGAGTCGGGGTGGTTCGAGGCTGCAGTGACCTCTGGGTCTGGTGAATACTGGCTGACGCTTGTCAGTGGCTAGGGGTATCATAAAGGGAGCGCTATAAGACCCAAGTGAGCCGTCGTCGTGAGGGCTGCCCATTGAACCTAACCTAACCTAACCTATATATAAATAGTATTATTGTTTTTTAGTTTGCTTATTGTTAAGGATACATTTTACTTTACGCAGGTGATATATAGATATATACTAGGGTGTTTATTCTTATAACTAGCGCGGATCAACCTTGGTTTTTTAGGAAAAGAAACATACCGTTTTGTAAAATTTCTATTAGAAACATCTGTTCACAAAATTTATTATGGTTTCTGGCTGCGTGAAAAATTATAATCAAAAATAATGTTTTGGTAGTATTCCGGGAAGAAGTATGTAAATGCGTTTTCGAGAAATAATAAGCTCATAAGATAAAATTTGTTAAGTTATATTTTGTGCTTAAACCGCAAGTTTAATACAAAGAGACACCCAAATAAAGTTAAAGTTCAGAGAAACCAAAAACTGTCAACCAAAATACGAAAATTTGTGTACAACTTTTCGCTTTATTAGTTGGTTTGAAAGCGACTGATTACATTAAATGAATCAGAAGTAAAGGCAACAGTTTTTTTTTTTTTGGCAGATGACAAGTTAAGAAGTGGAATGAATTGCATTTTTTCTACTTTGACTGCAGTTTTAAAACGCTGGTTAGTTATCTTTATTGAGCCTTATTATATAAAACGAAAACTTAAGACTTTTAAATAACATCTTATAAATATAGAGCGCTTATAGCAACAAGCTTACAATAAAAAGTAATTTATATAAAGCCCAAAATATTGTCTTTTTTTAGCTCTTACTTAAAAAATCACCTAAACTTACAGAACTATGAAAAAATCAGCCCAATTATGAATACAAGTTCCCCGGGAGTTTTTTCCCTTTTCCCATTTTTTCAATTAAATTTACATAGGAAAAATGGGAGAAGGAAGAAAACTCCCCGGGAGTTTTTATTTGTAATTGGGCTGAATAGTTAAATTTAAAAATTTTTTTTTATTTAGAAAAGTATTTTTTACTACTACCAACTGCTGAATCAGATGCATAGGGGAAAAAGCGCTATCGACCTACATGGATTTAAGCAGCATTTTAGACTTGTTTTGCCCCAACGTGCAACATTTTAATATCATGTTATTATTGTTTAGTTATTGTTTTTTCCTTTTTTTTTTGTTAGCATTATAGCATAGAAATGTCAACAGCTTGACGGCAGCATATGTTGCATTAAATATATTTTTACAGTTAAAATTTAGCAGAGCTGGCAATGAATTGTTTATTTTTATTCAAATTTACCTTTTACTTGGAAAAAAATTTAAACATAAAAAATGGGAGTATTTTAGACAAATATTTCATATCTTCATACCACAATTAAAGGCCCGGATTACCATGTCAAAAATAAAATTTCTTCCGTATATTTCCATACCGACCCCTTTGCGCGAAATTATCGTATGTTACAAAAACCAAATTTTACAGAACATAAATCGAAAATGATTACACAACTATTTATTGAAAAACATTTTTAATATTTTGAGGAACAATTATCTGTTTTTGGTGTCAATACAGGCTGAGTTGTGAAACGTCAGTTGCAAAGCAACTAAGCAAAAGTCTTGCAGTTTAAAATGCAACCGTGTAGAATTTTACAATAGCCCTATTCACAATCTTGTGCATTTTAGATTGCAAAATTTTTGCAATTGTTAAAAAATTGTCTATTTAGTGTGCATGACCTCTTTGGTTTACAATCAAGAGTTGCATATGTCAAGTTAATATAAAGTATTGGTTTTAAGTTTTGCTTATTTACAAAAGTGTAGTAAGTTTACTGCTGTATATTATGTTACAAAAATGATAGTAGGTACATAGTTTATTTCTCTGATAAATTGTAAGTTTCAAGTGGAATTGGGTGTTTTGATGCAGCCAAAGATACTTAATTTAAAATGTGACAAATTACTAAAACTGGGAAGATTCCTTCATTGTACTAAATTAGCCATTGGTTAGCAAAAAAGTACAATTGCACCAATTTTGGCATCCTAGTTACAGCCGTGCCTAAACAAGAGCGGAAAGCGGAACGTTTTCTTTTGCTAAGCTTTTACTTTGATATGCCATGCCTAAACAGGAGCGTCAGCGTTGTGTCACGGACAGTAGTGTTAACTTTCATGTTTAACAAAAACCATATAATAGATCTAAAAAATAGAGATAAAACCGCTAGATTGACCAAAAAATATCTGACTTGCAATTATTTATTTCAAATAGCAGCCAATTTCACTACTAAACGCGCTATCAAAGTCGGATTTTCCAATTTTAAAGCGTTGACGTCGCGCTACTTAGGGATGCTTGTATGGGCATGACAAATTTTGACAACTAGAAATCGCGGCCGCTTTTGTTTAGCTACGGTTGCTACTGTTTTATTTCAACAAATTTGTATACCCATCACCGCAGGTCAGCCATACAGGGGTGTGCTGGAAATCGAAAACGTAAAACGCAAAAATTTGGAAGTAGTTTTTAAAACACTTTTAATCTAATTTTTATAATTATGTATTTATAAATAAAATTCTGTTTAATAGAGATATATGTGTATAATACTTGTGATAAAATCTTTTTATTACAGAAATCTTATTAAAAAACGACTTCTAAAATTCTTGCGTTTTACGTTTTCGATTTCCCTTACACCCCTGATAATTTTTTTTAAAAAAACTGCAAATTTAAAGAAATTTAGTAAAAAAAAAATATAACGTTTTTCATAAACAATCGATATATTTTTTAACATAATAAAAATTAAATAGTTGCAATATTATGGAAAAAATCGTTATTTCAGGTTATTAAAAAAAAAAAACTCGAAAAAATCACGTCCCATATGTATGACTTTCTTTTAAACACAAAATTTTTTATTTGTAATAAAGGTTCTAAAGGGTCCGCCAAATAACTTTTTTTTGAAAATGCTCAAAATTCTTTTTTTATTTGAAAGTACAATCCTTCCGATTAATAATGGAAAATAATTTCATTCAAATGGCTGCCTCGGCTGGCCATGCAGTAGCCTACACGATCGGTCCAATTTTTAAGCACATTATCGATTGTGTGCAGCTGTATTTCACCAATGGCGTGCGGGTTTTCAGTGCCCCAAATGCGACAATTTTGCTTGTTTACATAACCGCCAAGATCAAAATGAGTTTCATCCAAAATCCGTACACAATTTTCGCACACATTCTGCAACATTACCATGATTTTCAATGATGTCGCATATTCGTTCATCGGAAGGATACAACTAATTATCTGTCAAATCACACATGAGCTAAGTGTTACCATTCACGAAATAAGCACTAGTTGAAAAAAAACATTAGATGGCGGACCCGTTATTACCTGAGCCATTCTAAAAAAATTTAACCATAGGAACACAATTTTATACAAAGGCACACAATAGCTGACGTAAATGTTACAGCGTATCTACGTATTATGTTCGTTGATTTAGATCTAATTCTATTTCATACGCCCATTGCGACCGTACACTGAAATAATTTTTGACATTAAACCCACGAAAAATTGCATTAAAAAGGAACCTATGCAGCGCTTCGTTGGATCAATGAAACTTGTTTCATTAAAATTTATTTAACGAAACACCACATAAGATCTATGCATATTATTCATTGGATGAATACATATATTTTTATTAGATTCGATGATTTTATTTCATAACAATCATGAAAATATTCATTAATTTTATAATAAATATACAAGATTTTAATGACACAATTTCATTGAAAATAACATTTTTTATCGCTATTTTAATGAAGACTTTAAATTTTTTATTTTTTTTAATTTTTTTTATTAATTTCCTAAGCTAATCCCGTGAAGCTTTACGCTTGTCTGCAGGAATCAGAGTGAGTCTCTGGCAGGAATCAATCACGCAACCCTGGCGCTGATAGACTAGCTCACTACCAGCTAGCCTACCGGGGCATATTAAAGAAAACTAAAAACATACATATTTATGGATTGAAAGTTTTTGTTTCATTACTATAATGACATTTTTCATTGTCACAATGAAAATTTTAATTTATGAAGGCATGCTTTTTCGAAATATTTTTATACTTTTAATTATTGAGACTATAGAGTAATTTGAATGTTAAAAATATTTTATTTCAATTATTGAAATATGTTGCTTTAATAAAAAAAAATTTGATTTCATAAATGTAATGGTGTATTGCATTAGATGTATGAAATAATTAAATATTACATTTTTTTAAATAACAATTAAAAATGTTTTTAAGGAAACTATAATTTTGTATTAGTTTATGAATATAGTTATGTTTGTATACTGTTTTTTATGTTCATAATTAAATTTTTTTGTTTAACTTGGTCAAACTTTAGTTTTCATATATCCAATGAAAATTTTTAACGTAATTACGAAATCCAATAAAGCGATTTCAACGAAAATACTTCATTTTAACTATGAAATTCCATTTAGATAATGAAAATTTTTTTATGAAAATGATTTATTAAATATATGAAGCATTTTTCTTTCAGTGTATTATCATAGAAAAAGATAGTCTTTTAAAATTAAAGATTTTAAAACAAAATAAACATACACAACAAATGGAATAATTTTGGAATTTTCTTACAATTTATTCAAAAGAAAACAAAATGCGTGTGGGTAAATAAAGCGTGTTTTATTAATTTACGTCCGTACGCAGGGGTTAAAAAACTGCAGTCGAAACAAAAAACTGTCGAACAAAAACGCAAATGTGTGTACAACTAAGTTTTCCTTTTTTGAGTTGGTTTGACAGCGCATGTTTACATTTAATGAATCAGAAGTAAAAGCAACAGTTTTTTTTGGCCAATAGTAAATGAAGAAGTGGAAGAACTGGCAGTTTTTCTACTTTGACTGAAGCTGTTGAATTTTTTATAACAATAATTATACTAACACCACAATAGTGGTGAGGGTATTATTAATTTGTGCTGGTGTGTGTAACACCTTAAAGTATACCGATCGACTCAGAATCACTTTCTGATTCAATCTCGTCCGGCTGGCTGTCCATGTACCCTTGTGCGCAAAGTACAGGGGCCTAATTCTGGCAGTCGTGATCGAGTAATTTCTCGATTCGTAAGCAATTTATAATCTAATTATTTCAGTCAATACTGAACGAATCGGAATTATTTTTTCAGTGTTATAAAGCATTAATTTGAGTTTCACAATACTGAAAACACAATTTCGATTCGTTAAGTATCTACTGAAATAAAATTGCTTTCGAATCGAGAATTAGGCCCCAGGTGGCAATTTTTAAGATAATTTGATGAAATTTGGTATATAGGTTGGGCGAATAGTCCATAATTTCATATAGCTTCCATACAAACTTATTTCCGGAATAGGGTCTTTGTTCCCACTATCAAACCGATTTTAATGAAATTTAAAACATAGATATTTCCATATTTATACGGACACATAAGCTATGCATTTTTTAAAAAATTGGACCACAAGGGAAGTTAGGGGGCAAGTTTTGGCTCTCAGAAACTATCTAACAGATTTTAATGAAATTTTAAACATATATAGATAGATTCCTTTTCATATAGCCATACACAGAAAGAAAAAACTCGTACTTAATTTAAGTTTTTTCTTCTTACTTTAGTAAGAGTCGTTCTCAAAAATTTTAGTACGGATTACACTTAATAGTACTTTAAACAATCCAAAATGTGATAACTTTCGAACATCAATATTAGTGCATAAAAGCTTGTTGTAAAACCAAAAGCAATGCTAAATACAAGAAGGAAAATATAGTTTATTTTCATGTTTAAAAAGTAGAAGCAATAATTCCCATATTCTATTTGTTAAAATTATTTAGGCCCTAATTTTGTAAAACACAACGCAACGACAAAGAATTACAATGAAAGCAAAAACAAATTCATTTTTGTAATTTTGTTGTTGCCTCTTACAGAAATTCACATTGGTTTTTAAGATTTCATACGCCTCATTGCTTGTGGCGTTGAAAATTTTAAAACGGTAAATAAATTTCTGTACAAAGCAACAACAAAATTACAAAATATTTATGAATTTGTTTTTGTTTTCAATATAATACTTTGGCGTGCGTTGTGTTTTACAAAATTAGGGCCTTAGTTAAATACATCAAATTTTTAAAGTAAAATGATTATGGAAATAATATTGAGCATGCTGCTGGTGTCTTATAATTGTGAATAATTCTGTAAAAAAAAAAGCGGAATGCAACAAGTGAAATAAACATGTGTAACGGGTAAGTAAAATAATAATATTCTCTTTGGTTCTGTGGGGTAAGAGTTTAAGTTAAAATCAATATAATCTCACTTCTGGATTATTTTAAGTACGAATCGGGATTAAACCGTTTCCGAAATTCTTGAATCAATCACAGTTTGCTATTAATTTTATCTGATTTTTAAGTAAGTCAATCCTGTTTACGGATTATTTTAAGTACGAATTCGGAAATAAAAATGGATAAGTTAAGTATTTCGCACTTGAATAATCCGTGCTTGAAACAAGCGTTCTGTACTTAATTTCAGAAAACCCTTACTTAACGTACTATTGGCACCGCTTGGGCTTGATTTAAATGGATTGATTTGTTTTTTGAGTGTATACACTCTCGAAAATTTGTTTTACATAAATACTGTGGTGTATGGTATCATATGGTCGTGCTTAGCCGAACATACTTTCTTACTTGTTTTGGTCTACAGTAGGATAAGTAGGAAATATGGATAATTATTATTTATCAAAAGCTGCGAAAGATTTCGCAGACTAAATATCAAAAACATTAAAAAAAAATCTTAAACACCAAATATAGCACTTTACTTTACTTGTTATTATTAAATAAATTCCTTCAAATCTCTGCACAAAAACTTGACTAAATATTATTTTATAGTTTGTTACAATTGCCAAATGGAGGTTGTGGAGAACAAAAATGTTGGAAAAAAACTGGAAAAGTGTTAAGAGGGAAGCAATGTGAATGTACACAAAACACTAGCATAAAATTAAGTGGAGGAAAAAATAATACAAAGTTTTCTATAATTCGGTTTGTTTTTAATGCAGAAATGGAAGTAGGTCTGAAGGTATGCGAACGTAACAAATAGACAATTTCACATTAATACTCGCATTAAAAGAAGTACAAACATTTTTTAAAGGCACTACACATAAGACTTATTGTATTCAGAAATTGTTAACGAAAAACTACTATAAGACAGATACCTACTAAAGAAAAAAAAACAACGTGAAAACGAATAAATTGGTAAAGAAAATTTTAGCTCTTAATTGGTTTCGTACAACAATAGTTTAATTGTTAACACAAATACATTTATTGTTTACGTGTGTATAAAAGTACGAGTAGCGTCCCTGCAAACAATTTCGATCGAAAAATAATCTAAATAGTTTCCCCATCTAGCATAAATCTATCGCTTCTGCTATTCAATTCTTACTTAATTAGTAACATCGTTCGGGAAGAAGTGTCTCACAATAGTAATATTTACATTGGGAATCTACTTGGTGTATAAATTTATAAACGAATTAGAGGGTGTATAAATTTTATAACGAATTAGAGCGCTTTGGTAGTTGAATATTAATTGAGTTTAGTGGTATCGGTTTTGGCTCTAAAAAGTGCTCTTTTGGAGTTAATTTTTTTTTTTAATTTAAATTTTCATATCATCCGAATGTGTATTCTAAGTCAAATTACAATCCTCAAAAGCTTTTATACTTTAATAGTCTTATTCCTTCAACATTTTCCAGGAATATTTTCTATGCACTATCGAATAGTATGAAAATTTATATAATAAAATGTACTCACCATGAGAAATAAATTCCCAGATTCTATTTGTTAATTTTTTTTCTCTTATTGTTCCTTATAATTAAATATTGGGCCATTTTACTGTTTATCTTTCTGTTGCTTTTGTTAGGCGAGTCTGAATGAAATAAACATTAACTGAGCTGAAAGTTTTACAAATAATCAAAAATCTACAGTACATTTAGTCAATACAATTGCTATGACCAATTTCACCAATTCAATTTAAATAGAAATTCATATTTAAATATACATAGTTTTTCACATGGTGAAATTACTACAAGGCGGCATCACTAGGGCATCTGGTAATTTTTTGCTTAACTGTGGTGAGAACCCAAAGATGTCATTTTTTTTTGTTTATGTTTACATTCTTGAAAAAAAATTGTTGTGCGTTAAAAAAAAATCATTTTTTTGCGGGTTTTGAATGAAAATTGTGCATAAATATTAAAATAATTGCAAAAAATTAATCGTTTTTGGTTTTTATATGTGCATCTTTAGTTGTGCTAACAGATTTATTTTTAAATAATAAATAAAAACTAAAATAATTGTGTATGTGACCACTTCGTGCGTATTTTGAAAAATGCGTTTATTTTTGATAACCACTTTTGCGCCACTTTCTTTAAACCTCCGAGGGCTTGCAACGAAGAAAAAATGGAAAAACAATTGTTTTTAATTCAAAAAACATTAAAATATTAAGTATGAATCTTTTAGTAATTTTTTCATAATATTTTTTGTTATTTTTTGTTTTATTACTTGCAGATCAGCGTTGCCACTGAATATTTTCTATTCGCCCAAACTTGGTAACCAAAATCCTTTGGACCCGACCAGTTTTTTATTTTTGATGTATTTAACTGCTAATTTAGCAAGTTAAGTTATAATTAAATACCAGTTATAGCTGTTACTTTAAAATTTCTTTTTCATATACATACATACCTTTAATATAAGATTAAAAATTGTTTTGCTTCTACTGAAAATTTGTAAATTTTGAGTTAACATATTTGCAGACATAAAAAAGAATTTGTTGAAATTTACAAGAAATTTACGCTACAAATTTATGTTAGTTTTTAGGGAGGTGGCTTCACATTTAGGAGCATAACTCTTTTCCTAATAAAAACATCTTTGACGAACTAGAAACAATTTGAAACCCTAACTGCTAAATCGACTTAGAATAACTAAAGACCCAGAATATACTTATGGGGGATTTCGTGTCAAGTGACCTAACTTATAAATCGATGTCTTCCGATTTGGATGAAATTTGGTCCTATTGGATAGTAGTTTAGACACAAATTTTCAACCAGATCGGTCAAAAAGTTTCTGAGTTAGAGGGGGTCAAAGTTTGACATTTTGACCATACGGGAGTTCTTTCTCATCCATTGAACTTATTACCTATTGGTGTTAGCAAAATTTGTCCCAAGTAGCTTCGATAGCTATTTGATAATTTTTTTTTTAAATTTAAAACTTTTTTTTAATTTTTTTTTAGCGGGAATGTTTTTTTTTTTTTTGCTCAACAGAAAGCTTTTGTCTTTTCTTTTACGGAAAAAAAGATTTACATAGAGTGATAAACGTAGTATCCCTTCATACACCACGCCTGATTAAGGGTATAAAACTGTCAAAAGTGTTATTTATTATGATAAATTTAATTTCTCCTTAATGCACAATTTGTTAAATAACGAAATTGTTTCAGAAATATTACTTTATATTGTTTAGTTTTCTGTTCCTATTCGCCCTTCCAGAAATAATATTCCCCTTAGACTACAATAATTTCATTATCATTTTGCAAATGAGCTATGAATTTGACTATGTTTATACGTATGTATATTGATTTTTATGATACTATTATCATCAAAAATAACCCCTTTAATATCTTAAAATAGCTTTAATCTTAATTTTGTTTTCGTTTTTGTTTTATATGTATGTATTTATTAAACGTGTCACATTGCCCTAAGGTTTAGCCTACCATCCGACTAAGCGAAAATTATCCGACCAAATTTTGTCGCAAAAGACAAACAATGGCAACGTTGTTGCACATAATTTTTGACAGCAAGGAGTTTATTACACAAACAAATTTGCCTGTTTTTATTGTATTGTTGTACAACAACACCTAGCGCTGCCACCTTGTAGTAATTTCACCATGGTTTTTCATATAATTTTGTTTAATTTGAAATTGGGCATTAATTAATTAAATTTGTAGTGCTTTGCAAAAATTATTTTATACATTTTTTCCCTGATCATCGAATAAACAAACAGCTCAAAAAATCACTAATATCCTTTAAAAAAGACAATTATCATTTTTTTAAGTTGACTTTTATTGGCTTAAAAAATGAATGTATGAGAAATTATTTAAAATGTACCCAATCTACCCGAAGATTTAGTTTGGGCTGTGTCATTTAATACTTTTGTGTACTAGAACGCTCGGTAACTTTTGGAGTCCTTACTTTGAGTACAATATAACTATTTAATTTTTTAATATTTAAAATTTTATTTTACAGATTTATACAACTTCACACTAACGCACTACCGATCACATTGTAATTTAAGTTAAAACTGCCAAATTTTTTTGTACTTGATATTCAGTTTTTAATTGCAAATCGTTGCAAAGAAGTCAATACTACATGGGAAATGTTCATTTTTGCTGTTGTTGTAATTTTATAACTGTTAAAATTATCTGAACAACTTTTTAAAGTGACGAAAAAGTATAATTTTAGAACTTATTATTCGATTCTAACGAATCTTGTTGTTGCTAAATTCCGCATAATCTACTGTTTAACTACTAAATGTGACGAAATAGTTAAAATTTGGTTGATAATCGAAAAACACTCAGCCAATTGCTTGGTGGGGTGTATATACATACATATGTATGCATGTGTGTAAGTTAAATTTCGGTGATCATAAAAGAAAATCTTAAAAAAACTAGATTCTACAAGGTGTTTGTTTCTTAGTAATTTAACCAAATAAAACTAACAATTCTTGCACAAGTTTTTTTTTAGTATGTACTTAAACACCAAAATGCGTTTATTATTTTTGTCCACAAAAGAGATTGAAAATTGTAAACTGCTATGTCATTAATTAGTGCCTTCTTTTAGTCACTGCAAATAATGGCTTCAAAAGGAGGGCAATAGGAAAAAGCGAAAATCGAGACAGATGGCCTGAAATGTTTTGTGGGTAAAGCAAGCAATGTTCGCTTTAAATACGGTCGTATAAATTTAATTAATGTTGGGGAAAACAAACAAGTTTTCATGGAAAGAAAACAAAATTTTATTTCGCCGAAATATTGTTTTCATTAGTCTGCAGTTTCGTAAATATTTCATGCAGCATACGATAATAGTTTCATACAGGATTGTTTTTTAAATAGGATTAATTGGTGCCCTATGCTCCTTATAGGATCTTTGGGAACATATATATATATATATATATATACATATATAATATTTTAACCATTTGTTAAAAATTTCTTAAGTTCTCAAAACATTCGCAAAATACGGATAAGGCAGAGGGTCCCACTACAAAGTCTTCTGATTTCTATTTCGTCGGATGGCTTTGCCAGTTACAAAAAGTTAAGACAACGGAAATCGAATATAATAATACTTTGGATTCGATTCATGATGGTTCCTTTTGGATCCGGTAAACACTTGGAAAATTGAGTACATTTTAAATCCTGAGTTTTTTTAAATTCGTTTGAAATGATGAATTTTGTTTAAGGCCCAACCACAATGGGCATAAGTTGGCTTAACCAAATGTGCGAATACATGTAAATTAAATGTATGTGTCAAACTATATTGAACTTAAAGAATATTTTCATTAAATTTACTGAAACTGTTTTGTGCTTAAGCAAAGTGCGAAATTGATTGTGATCATTTAGTTTTTTTAATGCATTGGCCGGCCTTTTCGTTATTTTTCGACAATTGTTTATGCTGGCTTATGCATATTATGGTTGGGACTAATACTTTTGACTTCGTCTTTCTCTATACTAACGGCCTTATTCATAAAAAATAGCACAGTGCTGGTGTCTATTAATTGAGACTTCTTCTGTTAACAAAGGGCGGAATACAACAAAAGTGAAATAAACATGTGTAACGGTTAAGTAAATAAAAATATTCGTTCTATATCTGGTTCCTTAGGGTGTTAGTGTTTGGGTTAGAAAAAATCTAATCACACTTTTGGATTATTATAAGCAGGGTTTCGAACAACTGCTATAAGCAGTCGAAATTTGCTAAAAATTTCGTTTATTTTCAGCAACATGCTGAAAAAAAATGAACTGTATTTTATTTGCATCCCACTCATACTTAAATCAGTTGAACTGTGTGCGCACAGTTACTGAAAAAACAGTAACAGAATTTACTTTTTTTTCAGCAGTCAAAAGAATCAGCAGCCGACTCACTCAATTTCATACACACACACTGCTGAACTTGCGACTGAAACACAGCAGTTGATGTGTTTACAGTAGACGTAAACATTTTTTTTTAGTTTTCAAAACAGCGTAGCTAGAAACTGGCAGTTCGACTGTATAGTCGCGTAACACAAATTGGCTGGTGACTATATTGAGTTCTGTATAGTTAAAAACACATTTGTTTTGTTTTTGAAAAGAAAAGAGAAATACAATTACATACATTTGTATGCATAAATAGAATGAAGAAACTTATTTGTAATGTTTGTAATGTCAATTATAATACTTTTTATTAAAAAATATTTATTTTTGCTTTATTAAGTTTCTACTAAAATTATTTATAGGTAGTAATCTAAGTTTTTTTTTTGTTTTGTTTATACATATGTACATACATACATATGTAGGCATTTTAATTATTATACATTTATATTGATTTATGTCTGTAGAACATTGTCCTTAAATTAGTTAATTCAAAATATTATATAAAATTATTTAAGTATTATTTTCAAGATTTAAAAACTATTTACAAAATATTATTATAAAAATTATATTTAAATAGGATTATTTCTCATATAACTAATAAAAAAGAAAAGACTTAAAGTTATGTTTTGATGTACTAAATTCCATAACAAAAGTTTGCGACAATTTTTTAAATAGAGTTCAAGCTCTAATAAGAGGACTATTAAATAAAAAATTAAAACGAGGCAGTTGAATAAAAACATTTTATGGACACGAAGATTCCTGCAGAAACGTTAAAAGAAACAATTTATGTGTAAATAACCTATTTACTTAAAAATAAATGTGACAGTAGGTAAAATTTTTGGGTAAGAAGATGTGTTTTATTGATGGCTTAATGAAACTTTACCATTTTATGGTAACTATTTAACGTAAATTTGTCCTGTCACAATGCCTTTATACATTTGTTTACAGGCAAACACAGGTGCGCATTTGGTACTTATAAAAAGTTATGATATACCATTAGGTAGAATAAAAATGTATGCACAGATATTTGAATGAATTGTCCTGTTGCTTTTTCTTATTGTACATTTTTCTTAGTATTGTGGTTACATGATTATCATTGTGGCAGGCAATAACTGTAAAATATTTTGCACTGGCAATGCAAAATATATACGTATATTCATATAGGTAGATAGTTTTTACTGAAAGCAGTTCATAATTGGTGATTGACGACGACGAAAATAAAACACAGTTTATTAAAAAACAGTGCGTGCACATTAGTGTGGCCGCAAGTTATATGGACAATTTTTTTTCGTTTTTTCACTTGGCAAGCCCCTTAGATTGATTCCAAATTAGAAAAAAATAATACACAAAAAATTTAGATCGTTTGCATAGTTATTGGGCGTGCCATGAGCCCACAAAATTTGCTAAAAATGATATTTTTCTCACTATTTGTCGCTTTAATTATTGATAACTTCAGTAATATTTATTTTAGAGAAAAACCTTATTCACAAATATTCTAGGGCTATATCTTATAAACAATGTTGTTCTGTATTAGTTTTCTTTAACATTAACATTTAATCCAGAAAAAGCCAAATTAAAAAATAACACCGAAATTTTCACATATCTACGCATTCTTTGCCTGGTGATTACACTACGTGACAAATTTTCAACAAAGTCGTGACCAAATGATTCTAACAGCTAATCTTTATGTAAAACTTTCCCCTGAATCCGAAAATGAAGTCAGAATTGTCAAAAGTAGAACCGTTTTTACAAAATAACCGTTATTTGTGTTTTTAAAAAAGATGATGATACTAAAATGCAATTATCTTCACAAATTTTTAACGGACTATGTATTTCTTTCTTTTTATTGAGAGGTAATAAAATTACTAAAATAACAATGGATTGCTAGTGAAGATCAGTGATGTTATACACTTTTTTGAAAAGTTCTTACGCAGTCCAGAAAAAACCCTATTTTTCTCTACAAAAATCCCTACAACTTTCAAATGATATATAGAAAAACAAATAAATCCATTTGTATTAATGGATATAAATTTTATTTAAAGTTGTTCCCAGAAAGCATTTGGATGATAATTTTTTATAAAAATCACCTGAATAAGTCTTCTCAGATAATTTTTGTTGATTAAAAACTGATTTATCAGTTCAGCGATTGAAAAAGGATTCATTTATATAATTCATTGACGAAGAAATTAAAAGATTGGCGAAACTAGAAGCCCAAAAATTATTGTCAGTTAATG
The DNA here is from genome assembly GCA_949318255.1 of Pollenia labialis. Lineage (NCBI taxonomy): Eukaryota > Metazoa > Arthropoda > Insecta > Diptera > Polleniidae > Pollenia > Pollenia labialis. The sequence continues at coordinate 44,081,120 of OX439139.1, forward strand.
AAAATAAATTAAATTACGAATGTTTTTTTCTTTTATTTCCACGATCCCTATAACTTTTGTTGTTTTGTTCAAAATAAAAAACATGACGGTTAAAAATTTATTTAAAACATAATCAAAAACTTTATAATTAACGATTGAAAAATTAGATGATAAAAACTCACTAATAATTATCAAACTACCATTAAAGTGCTCAAAAAGAGATCAGAAAATTGTTTTTCTTTGAGGTGATTCATCGCTAGGGTACCATTTTATCACACTCCCTTTACTATTTCGACTTTACTCCAAAACTTTTTGATTCCCATCTTTTACATATGTATTATATATTTCTTGCTCTAGAAAATAAGGTTTAACAGATCTCCTTTCTTCTAAAAGAGCTTATCACAAAATTTGGTTAAAATCAAAGCTGAAATGACGGCAAGCGATGACTCAAAGAAATTTAACAATTTTTATTGCTGCCGTATTAACAAATTTATTAGTATGCTATCACAAATCGAAAAAAGCTACTAAACGTATAGTTTTCCAACATTATTGAAAAGTCCCTACATTTTAATGATTTAAAATAATCTGTCCTTTTATCATTATGGCTATTTTTTTTTTGAAGAAAATCCCTACGAATGGGGATTTTTCCCTACGTATAATATCACTGGTAAGATTGTTCAAGAAATGACAGAGTTACACGTATAAAGGCATTGTGACAGGACAAATTTACGTTAAATAGTTACCATAAAATGGTAAAGTTTCATTAAGCCATCAATAAAACACATCTTCTTACCCAAAAATTTTACCTACTGTCACATTTATTTTTAAGTAAATAGGTTATTTACACATAAATTGTTTCTTTTAACGTTTCTGCAGGAATCTTCGTGTCCATAAAATGTTTTTATTCAACTGCCTCGTTTTAATTTTTTATTTAATAGTCCTCTTATTAGAGCTTGAACTCTATTTAAAAAATTGTCGCATACTTTTGTTATGGAATTTAGTACATCAAAACATAACTTTAAGTCTTTTCTTTTTTATTAGTTATATGAGAAATAATCCTATTTAAATATAATTGTTATAATAATATTTTGTAAATAGTTTTTAAATCTTGAAAATAATACTTAAATAATTTTATATAATATTTTGAATTAACTAATTTAAGGACAATGTTCTACAGACATAAATCAATATAAATGTATAATAATTAAAATGCCTACATATGTATGTATGTACATATGTATAAACAAAACAAAAAAAAAACTTAGATTACTACCTATAAATAATATTAGTAGAAACTTAATAAAGCAAAAATAAATATTTTTTAATAAAAAGTATTATAATTGACATTACAAACATTACAAATAAGTTTCTTCATTCTATTTATGCATACAAATGTATGTAATTGTATTTCTCTTTTCTTTTCAAAAACAAAACAAATGTGTTTTTAACTATACAGAACTCAATATAGTCACCAGCCAATTTGTGTTACGCGACTATACAGTCGAACTGCCAGTTTCTAGCTACGCTGTTTTGAAAACTAAAAAAAAATGTTTACGTCTACTGTAAACACATCAACTGCTGTGTTTCAGTCGCAAGTTCAGCAGTGTGTGTGTATGAAATTGAGTGAGTCGGCTGCTGATTCTTTTGACTGCTGAAAAAAAAGTAAATTCTGTTACTGTTTTTTCAGTAACTGTGCGCATACAGTTCAACTGATTTAAGTATGAGTGTGGATGAAAATTGATGCGTCGAACTATTTTCAGTATAGTTGCCTGTCAAAAAAAAAAACTGGCGACTAAATTTTAAACACTGATTATAAGTACGAATCAGGATGAAACTAGCTTATAAATTATTGAATCAAGCAAAGATTTGAGATTAGTTTTATCTCACTTTTAATCAAAAGTCTCTCCCGTTTTCAGACTATTTTAAGTGCAGGGCACTTGAATTATACGTTCTTGAGTCCAGTATTCTGTACTTGTATTGCTTCTTTGCACCGCTTTGGCCTGATTTAAGTACAGATTGTTTGCTGTGTGTTTTCAGTGATATCTTATTTGTGCTAAGTTAAAATATCAAAAATTTTACCGAGTACATAGATAACGTCTTGTTTAAATCATAAATACATTTGTTCCAATAATTTTAAGTTCGATAGAACCATGAATATGAAATTATTCAATATTGGATTTAATTAAATAAACACCGATATGTGTACGAAATAACAAAGTTCTTAAAACCTTGTTTAGGAGGTAATTAAATACATACTATTCTTTTGAAGAAAGTTAAGTATTCTGAACTTTGTTTAAGTGGAAATGTTTTACTAAAAACAGAATGGGCTTATAACAGGTGGTTAAATTTTAAGGGCCGATGTTGAATGTGAACCACAACGTCAAGTTTTTTTCTGCATTTCATTTCACATTTCTCAATTTCAGACTAATTCAATTTGAACCATGGAAAGATACACAATCGAGCAACGCGTTAAAGTTTTTCAAGCATATTATGAAAATGGGTGTTCAAATCAAAATGCATATCGTGCAAATTCAAGGAAAATCATCTTCAGTGATGAGGCACATTTATACCTCAGTGGATTCGTTTATAAGCAGGATTGCCACATTTGGGCGATTGAGAATCCAAGAGTGATTGTCGAAAAACCAATGCACCCACAAAGAGTGACCGTTTGGGGCGGTTTATAGGCTGGCGGAATCATCGGACCGTATTTTCAAAATGAGGCCGGTCAAGCAGTTACAGTGACTGGTGTTCGCTATCGTGAGATGATAACGAACTTTTTATGGCCCGAATTGCAAGATAGATGTGGACAATATGTGGTTTAAAAGTTGCCACATGCCGAACAGCTAACGAAACAATGGCTCAATGGCCGTGTTATCTCACGTGGTGGCAATGTCAGTTGCCACCAAGATCCTGTGATTTGACTCCGTTGGACTTCTTTCTTTGGGGTTATTTGAAAGAAAAGGTGTACGTCAATAAGCCAAGAACAATTTAAGAGCTAAAGTATTAGATAATTCGGCACATTAGCGACATTGAGCCCTCATTATGGCCCAGAGGCATTAAAAGTATGGGCAATCGAATAGAGGTGTGCCACCAAAGACGTGGCTTATCTCCATAATAATTTAGAATATTTAATATTTGTATTTTAGTGAACAATCGAAAAAATCTTGCATTCAAAATGTTTGCAGTAAGGGGTAAGTTTTGAATATGTGGTTGGTCAATTTGTTATAAAATACTTTGATTTTGCCATTTAAAAAAACATCAGAAAAATCTGAATCAGGGGAAAAATTTTAACAAATATTAATTTTTTATTTATTTTAATTTTTAAATTCTGCAAATGCAGCTACTCGGAGGATAATGATATCCAGATGCCGATTTTTAAAATTTTTCTGAAGATATTCTGCAATGGCTAACCTACATGTATTCACAGGCACATACATATAGAAAGAAGACGATATCTAATTCTTGTGTTTATCTTGATGAAATATTTTCGTTTTTGGTCCATGAATGTATATGTTTTTTTAATTTGTTATCTTATTATACAGACACAAATGTAACGAAATGTTCTTAATGTTTCTTAATAATAAAAAGTTTTCGTTGAAAATTTAGTTTACTTTTAGAGTTCTTAAATGAATCTTCAAAGGGGTTAATCTTATTATTTAATGCAAATATATATTTTAACGTTATAGATTATTAGAATTTTTTTTGTGTTTCAAAAAACTGCATACACTAAAGATACCATTTTGCTACTAAAACCACGAAAATTAAAAAAAAAAAATAACATTCGAAAAAGGCTCATCTCCGGAAACTGTAATGACCAAGCATGTTCTTCTTCAAATATAACAGATTCTTGAAGTTTAAGGAAAAAAACTGCTTTAAAAAGTCAAATGGTTTAAGAGATATTCAGTTTTGTGTGTCTCCTGAACACTTTGTATTTTTGTACCTAAATCCTTTTCGAAATAAATGATTCAATTTCACTCGAATGCGATTTTCAGAACATGGCTGATAATTTTTGGATATTCTAACATTAAAAATATCTATCCAAAATACTCAGGCTGAGTGAGGATTAATCATATTTTTGTTATTTTAAACAACAAATGAAAAGTTAATTTACAAGAGATCAAATATTGCAACCATTTAAGATATTTATACATAAGTACATATGAATGTATACGTACATTTGCATATTATTTCGTGTAAAATTATATGGCATAAGTCCGGCGATATTAATGTGTTAATATAATGCGAATTTTGTAGTGTTAAAGGCCGTTACACACTATCCGACAAAGTCTTACGTATTTTTCAAAAATGCTTCCCTGATCTAATTATTCTAATTAAAAAATAACAACTTATCATGACAGGGTTGCATTTTCGTAAATTACTAAAGTCTTTGTGGGATAGTGTAAAGCGGCTTTAAGTAATATTTTGTTTATTAAATTCCTAGCGATGACCACACGTTTCTTTCATGCATGATTGATATTTTTCGTTTATCAATGCAAGAAGTGAAAATAGTACAAACATAAGTGACAATTTTAAGAAGTTTCCACCGATCTAAAATATCTGCAATTTCAAACCAAAAATCTTCAAATCGGCATTTTTGCAATAAAATCTACAAAATTAAGAAAATTCTGCACTGCTGGCATCACTGAAGGCACAATGATTTCTTTCGAAAGTGAGCGTGTTTTTAACAGACGGACATGGCTTAATTGACTTAACACTACTCAAAATAAGTGTGTATGTATATACTTTCACGCGGAATGACAAACTAAGTATAACCTCATTCACCACTAGTGGTGGAGGGTATAAAAGTTTCTTTAAAGTTAAGTTAACTTACACTTATGCATTTCTTAAAAAAAAAACAACATTTTAGCAAAAAATTTCCACAAAAAACAACAACATATAAAAGTTAATGACCACAAAATAATTTCGAAAATTGTAGAAAGGTTTGAATTTAGCAGTACGAGGCAGTACCCTGCTACTCTGTTTTATGGGTTCGAAAGTATTTAACAAAAAGAAAGACAGAGCAACAAACATAATATTATGTATATGTATTTAAGTTTTTTTAATTCTTTCTTTCTTTCTTTTTTCAATTTATTTATTTATTACTGCACAAAGGTGTTGTACAAATAAAAACAACAACAATAACTTCAAATGCCTTGGGTTGGCGTGAAAAAACAGAAATAAATAATAATAATAATTATAAATGATGTAATGAATGAAAAAATACACTTTCTTTTTCAATTGGTTTAAAATATTTTTTTAAATATCATTGATAAAACCATGTTTATAAGCATTCCCAAAGCACATATTAAACTTCTATGATTAAGAGAAGGTTGGTTAATAATAGCATTTCTATTAATGTATTAGAAATAACTTATTCTAACATTATAAAAGTGAATGAAACTTATTAGGTAGGTGTCTGTAGGTTTTTACTCAAAAATATGCAAAAATTGGATGTTTTTAGGTGTTTAAATGCCTCTCTATTTCTGTTTGTAGCTTTTACCAAATTTTTTATTAAGGCAAAAATATTTATTGCCTGTCAACTAAGAAATGGCATGTGATATTAAAGGCCAACTTAGTGTATGAAAGACACGCTTTTGCTCTACTGTCCTACTAACATAAAAATCATCAATATTTTGTCATCCTTGTAATCCCGCTATAGCCACTACTTTTAAATCGGCACATATGTACAATCCACAAATCGTCAGCTCATTATTGGTTTGACCTACCGAACATTTAAAAGAAAATTGAGTTAGATATGGGGTATTTATATTTTGAATACCCCCTTTCTAAACCCAAAACCTGTTTCACGGAATTTTTTTATCGTTTTTTCGATATTTTGCTCCATATCAAATATTTATTAAGTATTGTTTTATCCAACAATTTGAAGATCGCTGCAAATTCCTCATACAAAAACGTACAAAATACATTTTACTCTTTCTTCTCTTCATTGCCATAAAAAAAAAGTAGTAAAAAAAAAATAAAATGATTACGACTCAATGCACAGAAGTAAGTAAGCACAAAAAGTTACTTTTTAGAAAAGTGGTGTATGCGGCACAAAGCAATAATTTTTACCTTCAATACAATACTACTAACTTCTAAGTTTGTTAATGAACACATTTTACTGCACGTTCAATCACTTGTGTTGTGAATACAGAACATTAATGTTAGGATTTCGTGTGTCGATATGTATCCATTCCACATATTGTTACTTTTATATAGAAAAGCCCTAAGTAACGTTTTTCTTTCTTTACAGGAGTAGGAAAAAACTTATTGTTCTATAGCCGCGAATTTCTTTTAAACACAGTTTTTTTTTAAATTCTGTGACAATTTTTTAAATTTTATATTTTTTATAAAATTGTGGTTAAAAGGGCTTTTTGTGAGTTAGTTTAATTAAAGCCTGGGTTTAAGTCCTGCGGCAGTCAAGAATGAAAAATTATCAAAAAATTTTAATTCATTTTATGTTGTAAAAATTTGTTTCTTCATAAAATTAATTTAATGAAAATTAAATTTGATGAAATAAAAAATATCAAAATTTGGATTAAAATGCATAAACAGTTTAACAAAAACAACCACAATACTAATTATTAAAAAAAACAAAATTGACGAAGTATTTCACTTTAACGGACAATATTAAAAAACTTAATATTACATTAACTTCCAGTTAACAACAGGGTTGTTCACGTCACATGTTGCACAATTGCAAAAAAGAAAAATTGCGAAAACATAACAACAACCACAAAGACAATCATTTGTACGAAATATTTATTCATAATAATTGTTCATGTTGTTGTTGTTATGTTTTTGCGCTTTCGCAAGGGTGCAACAGGATAAAATTTTATTTGAAACTAACTGCTTGGCCCTCGATTTCGGAAGAAAATTTCTTTCTTATATTTATATTGAAAACAAAAATAAAAAACCTAAATTTGTTTTTATTTTCAATGTGAATATGCGAAAGAAATTTCCGTTTCGATATTGTGGACCAGGCTTGAAAATAAATAATGTGATTCATTTGTTACAAAATTAAATAAATAGTATTATTATTGTTTTTTTTTCCTCACAGGCTTATTATGATCTATCGATTTTTTACCAAATATAAATAAATAAATAGTAATATTGAAGCAAGTAGATAGAAAAAAATATGAAAATTGTCAATATTTACTTTAGATTTAAAAAAACTGGTTGCACCGTTTTTTTTCAGTTTTATTAAAGAATATATGCTACGTTGCCCTTCCTACTGATGTAAAGAAAAAATTTACCACATTTTGAGTTTAAATTTAATTGTTTGTCCTTTTTCCGGAATATCAAATTGTACTTGTTTTTTATATTTTTGTATGAAATAGAATATGGGAAATATTGAAGGAATAGTACAATTCACGTAAAAAATCTTTTTAGGATTGAATTTTGACTTAGAATACACATTCGAATAATATGAAAATTTGTATGAAAATATACTTTGATATAAATATCATCATATATATACTAAGAATATTTCTTCCACAAATATTATAATTGTTTGTATGATTGAAAATTTATGTACATATTTTTGAAAGTATATGTATATTATCCTTAAATATATACTTTAAACTGTTAATTTCTAATGAGATCTAGTGTTCCAGAAAAATGTATTAGAGTGGTTCGATTTTTCAACAAAAAAATTTAATTCATACATACATACATGTATAATAAATGCATATCCTCCAGTTTGTTTGGCACTAAACTCTTTTATATTTATAATTATTTAATTTAAATGGAATATAGCGTAGTGATTTTTATATTTTTTGATCTTTTTAACAAAAGAATTTTTTAAAATACAAAAATCCTTGCAAGAATTTATAAAAAAAAAATCACATCCCATAATTTGCAGCTTTTCGCATATTTATACATTCACATCAAGATCACTTCCGTTAAGTGAGATTCCAATGGCTTTAAAATTAAAAGTTTAAATGTACTTAAAGTATTTTACCGTTATTTTATTAACCACAGTAGTTTTATTTTATGGCCTGCTCACAGATCAGAGACGCAAACGTAACTAACAAATAAAGCAAAAACAATATTTTATAATTTGTTTTCATTTAAATGTAAGTTAATCGCGAACGAAGTCTTCGTTTTTTTTTAATTTTTTTAATAATTTTTTTTTTTTTTTTAATTTCCTAATCTAATCCCGCGAAGCTCTTCGCTTGTCTGCAGGAGAGTAACCAGAGTCTCTGCCGGGAATCGAACCCGCAACCCCGGCACTGATAGACTAGCTCACTACCAACTAGCCAGGAATAGCTTATCCCATCAACAATAAATTTTAGTTTATTAATAGAATGAAATGAAAGCACATTTAAATGAATCCTTAATAAGATTTTAGTTTTACAATTAATCAGTATCCTTATTTATCATAAGGCCTGGAAAAGAAAAAAAAATAGTTGTACCTAGTAGCTGAAGCTAATTCGTTAGCACAATAAAGTTCAAAAATTCGAACTTTGCGCTTCATCTTCACCTGCAACGACTATTACAACTACGTATTTTGTAAAATTTTAATGAATTTTTTTTTTTAATTTTAAAGTTGATTCTCTCAAAGTAATTTTTTGTAGCTGATGTTATTACGATCATCCGTTCAATCAATTTCTTTCCCTCGAAATCTCGAAATTGGAAAACTTTATTTTTATTATCAGCTTCTTACGAAAGATAGGGTAGGTCAAGGGTTAATCAAATAAAAACTTCTTCACATCTAACTATGTAACTTCTAAATTAACACCCAAACAAACTTATACACATTATGTACCTATTTGACAATTTTTTAATCTTCTTTAGATTATTTTTTTAATCTTCTTTAGATTATTTTTTAATTCACTTTATGTTTTAACTTATGTGTGTTAAAATAACATAAATAAAAATCGATTGCAACATGAAATTGGGAAATCTTTAGACAAGATTACACATAATAAAATGATATAATTGTAAAAATCAAGTTGCACTAAAAACCCATTTAAGAAATAAAACTGCTTTTAAATACGATGAATAGGCATGTATGTACAATAAAAATAACAAAAAGCGACACAAGTTGGAGAAGGAAAATTAATTAACATTGTTAGACGGTTGGTTAACTGAGAAAATTATCGTAATCCTCCAATGGTTCGTAGAAATAACCAATTAACAATACATACTTGCAAAGAAAATTAAAAGAAAAAAATATTACATACAAGTTTATTAAACCTCATCATATATAATGAGTATTAGTAGTACGTACATGATTTTAATTACATACACATTGCTATACAAATGTTTACCAAAACGTGAAGAAAAATTTCTAAATTTTGTATTAAAATTTTACCTTTTTCGTAAGATAACTTCCAGTTTTCTTTTCTTGATGTTGTTTTGTTTTGTCGGTTTTTCAGTTGCCGCTCTATTAGTAACAAAAAAAATAAACTTTTAAACACTAAACCATATAACAAAATAAACTTTAATTTGTGTGTAGTGTTTTACCAATAAATGTTATTTCTACACCACTGTTTTATTTGTTGTACTTATGTTTTTTTCTTTTCTTTCATACGCCTCTATATACTTTTATTTCAATTTTGTTTTTTGTTAGGTTTTTTATTTTCCTGTATTTGCTTTTGTTGTATTTTTTTCATATACGAAAATTTTTTTTCCAAACATTTTTTTTATTTTATGAAGTATTTAATTGAATTTTCGTTAAATCTTTTAAGGATTTATATAAAACTTTTCCTTTTTCATACATTTATCACATTTTTGTTGATTTTTTTCCAGTTTTATAACTATTAAATTAATATAAATTTTTTTTTATCAAAGGACAATTAACTTTTGATGTTTCTTTGATGGTGTACGAAAATTCAATGATATATTGTATAGATATGGCAATGCTGTTAAAAGAAGAATGTGAAATGAGACAAGAACAACAAACGCAGGGCTGTATTTTTGAGGTAGTATAGCTGAAAAATAAAATATAAAATTTTGGCATAATAAAAGTTTTAAGTATTATTTTCTAAAGGTTTTTAGATTATAAATACAATTTTAATAAATATTAATGTTTTGAATTAAAAAAATTTAAATAAAAAAGAGCAGCAATCTAGATATACATATATATATATATATATATATAAAATTGTAACGTTCCTGACTGACCGACTAAGCGACTTTAGCTAAAAAGATGAAATTTGGAGTTGGGTCTCTCGCCCAATCGATCCACTAAGACGGAATTTTCGGATATAGGAATGTTTAAGGATTAAAAACGTGTAAATTCATTAGCCTCATATCTCTTAAACTAAAAAAAAATAAAAAAAAGTTAATACTAATCGTTGTTCATTGAAAAAGTAAGCGGAAAGGTAACTGGTACTTTTTCAAAATTGGGCACTTTTGGGAAGTAAAGCAGTAAAACCTGTATTTTAGAACTTTTTTTTATCATCCCATCTATATTTTAAGCCAATAAACAGAAATAATAATTATATCACACGCATTTTTATTATTATTTAACAATTTCATTGAGTTGATTTGTTTCCAAAAGATATTGATATCAAAATCTCTTTCGTCAAAATTTTTAAATCTTTACTCTCTTATAGTTTTTTTTTAAATAATAGATTGAGTTATCAATTTTAAATTATTTGTAACAGAATTTCCGAACTCAAATCTTTTTTTATTTGAATGTATAACTCAACATAGAATGTCACTTAACTTTAAGTTTCAATAAAATTAATTTCATCAAACGGATAATGTTTTACATTATCTTCTTTTAAGAAAATCGTTACATATATTCGCAGTTATATCTAAATTTTTTTGATTTTCTATCCAGAATCGTCGGTGTGACACATAAAAAACACATTTTTACTTATACTACCACAATGCTTGATGAGAATTTTGATAAGTGTATTTGGGCTCTAATAAAATCAACATCACATTTTTTGTAATGGGTGAAGAATTTCTTTTGTTTATTTTCCAAACATTTTTAAATATCAAAAAATTGATTGGTACATTTTGGACTGCTCCTAATATAATTGTAAATATTTCTTGTAAGTGTTTCTAAACACGAAGGAAGTTTTAAGCACGCATATTGATATCTGAAAATCATCATAACACTATATCTTTCATTAGAAAATCTTTAATCGTCATTATACTGTATATTGTCAAAAAAATCGTCAAAATGACGCAAAACGTCACATCTAGCACCCCTGCTTGTGCTTAGCATTGCAATTTAAATCATGTTTTTTGCAGTTTTTGCAGTACAAAACCGTATTTCCGATTTTTAACAAAATAGGGGATACTAGAAAATTTAAAAAAGGAAAATATAAAATGGAAAGTCTCAAAGTTTTCGAGTTATGTTAAGAATAAAATTAAATCTGTTTTTGTTATTCATTTTATTTATTAATTAATCGACCCCTTGGGCCATATACATATTTACATACGTTTAATATACATAGTTATTTACAACTTTGTAATGATACATACATACATACCTACTGTATATCGATGGCTTAATATAAAAAAGGCTTAAGTCAATTTTTTTCAAAAAAAGAGTTTTCGTTTATTCTGGTAGATAACTATCAAACGTATAAAATTTGTTGCATATTTTTATTATTTATTGCTTTAAAACTTTTTATATTTCAAAAATTAAATGGGTTCATTAAGTTTTATCCTTCCCTTGTAAACTTAAAAAAAAACGAGTTACGCCTTTTTTATATTTAGCCATCGATATGTAAAATAATGAAGATAATGTCTTAAAAAACATCTTATATTTTATTAATTTTATTATGAAATCAATGTAAGAAAAAATGTATTAGTTATCAAAATAGTTCATAAATATGTTTGCAATTGTTTAATTTTCTAAAATTTATAATAAAGTGATCTACTGTCTACATGCTCTTATCAAATTTATCTTTCAAATTTATGAATATTCTTTAAAATTCGTTATTCTAGGAAAATTACTATAGATGGGATTCTACACGGTATTTACCTGATGTCTGGGTAAGTAATACTTACTAAGTACTGGGTATATTCCTTTTTTGGGAAATAATTTTGGGCATTTATAAAACACAAATCCATATGGCAATTATTATTATACAAAATTAAAAAAAAAATTTAAATAACTTCGTTTTTTAAAAACGTCGTTAAATATTTGAAAGCTTGTTAAATTGCTTGCACTAAAACTACAATAAACCGGATTATATTGTATAAAATTGTGAAAACGGTACGTGTTTATTAGGGAAGTTAATATTTATTAAATTAAACCACAAACTTTTATCAAATTTTGTACAAAACGTTTATGCATACCCTTTGGGTATTTACCAATTTTCCCTATCTACCGGGTATTTACTATTGGATATCTATAAAAATTACACATTTTCAACTCTGTAAAACTATAAATTTGTCTTTTAAAAATTATCAGTTATTTTTAGAAAAAATTAATTTTTATTTTATTTTTAGAATGAAGAATTGTTGGCCTCGTAAGATTCTGTATTACAAACCAAAGTAAAATTTACAAACTACATATGTATGTATGTACAGTGAAAACTCTGTATAGTGGACACTCTCTTTAGCGGACACCCCCTTTTAGTGGACAAAAACTCTGAAACGTAGCACTAAAATATAATTTTCATGTGAATGAACCTCTCATAGGTGGACATTCCGCTGTTTGCAATATCGTGCTATTGCCGAAAAAGAAGCCAATTTAAAACAGAAAACTATAAACAACTTTTTTAAATCGATTTAAAATTATAAATTACAAAACATTATTAACTAGTGAATATTTTGTGTGTACATGTTAATTAAATTAGAATGACCTCTTTTTGTTTTTGTTATTAAATAAACTAAAAGAAAAATATTATGCACTTTTTATCAGACCTCCCCTTAGGTGGACACCTCTCAATAATGGACAAATTTTAGGCGACCGCATCTGTCCACTATAGAGAGTTTTCACTGTACATATAAATAAAAAATCAAAATTTTATTTTAAACGAAAATAATTCTTTACTTTATTTAACAGACTTTATATATTTAAAAAAATGTATGTAACTGAAATAAAAAAAAATATTTTTTTTACAATAAACTTAATATTTTAAACTTATTTAACAATAACATTTTTATTTGTTTGCAGTGTGTATATTTATAAATGCTTTTAAAATATTCGTATCCTTTTTTTATTCGTATGTAGATACATATGTATATTATATTAATGTTGCGAGCATTATCGTTATCCTATTTTTTTTACTCGAATTTAGGAACTCAATTCCTTAAGAACAGAACTAGCTGTTACCAAACGTTGAATTTCTGAAGTACCTTCATAAATTTCCGTAATACGAGCATCTCTATAATAACGTTCGGCAGGCATGTCACTAACGTAACCCATGCCACCCAATACTTGTATACATTGATGGCTACACCACGTGGCAGCTTCCGAAGCAGCCAATTTAGCCATGGCTGCTTCTTTAGTATAGGGTTTATCGTTATCCTTAAGCCAAGCAGAACGCCACGTTAATAAACGAGCAGATTCTACTTTTACAGCCATATCAGCAATTTTCTCTTGTATGGCCTGCAATTTTGAAATTGGTTTACCAAAAGCCGTACGCTTTTGAGCATAATCTACTGCCAATTCTAGAGAAGCTTGAGCAATACCCAAAGCTTGACTGGCAATACCAATGCGACCAGCGTCTAAAGATTTCATGGCAATTTTGAAACCATAACCTGGTTGTCCCAAAATGTTTTCTGTGGGTATTATACAATCCTCAAAGATCAATTGACATGTCGAAGATCCACGTATGCCCAATTTATCTTCTTTTTTGCCCAAAGAAAAACCTTTGGTATCCTTGGGTACAATAAAGGCGGAGATGCCTTTATGTTTTAATGATTTATCGGTGGTGGCAAAAACAATGGCAGCTTTGGCTTCATAGCCATTAGTAATCCAAGACTTGGTGCCATTTAAAACATAATGATCACCTTTGTTTACGGCTATAGTAGAGGCAGCACCGGCATCGGAACCGTTACCAGGTTCAGATAAAGCAAAACAACCCACAGTATCCCCACTTGTAAAAGGGGTAATAAATTGTTGTTTTTGGGCGTCATTGCCAAAACCAAAAATTGGTCCTAAATATAAGGAATTATTAACAGACATAATAACACCGGCCGAAGCACAACCTCTAGAAATTTCTTCCATAGCAATGGAATATGCCAAATAATCCAAACCGGTGCCACCTTAAAAAAATAAGAAAACAACTTTAAACAAATATATATAATTCAAATTTAAACATATTCGAACTATATTACCTAATTCTTCTGGTAGCGCTACAGCCATTAAACCCAATTGACCCATTTTCTTTATTTGTTGCCCAGGATACAAATGCTCACGATCACATTTTGCTGCATTTGGGACTAACTCAGCATTAGCAAAATCTCTACAAGTTTTTTGCAACATTTGATGTGTTTCCGACAATGCAGACAAACAGGCAATATTACGGTGTACCTTCTGCATTTGTGAACGGATCGTGTGACCTTTGAGTTTATACATATGTACACAAAAGAAATATAGTTTATATTTTATTAGGCAAAATGCATTTGCATAATATTTACTTACCAAATTTTAAAGTGTTTCTTAAAACGTTATACATTTTTAAAATGTTGTTGCTGAACTAAGGAAAGAATTAAAACAAAATTTAAAATACAGTTGGAAAATTTTCCACCGATTCACTACAAATAAATAAAATAATTAGATAAACAGAGAAATAAGAGAGTCTTTAAGGTTGCCACGTAGAAAAATAAATTATAAATGAAGTGGCAGCTCTTTATAACTACAAGCTGGGATTCAAGGTACATTTACACAATATGTCTTCTATACAACGATGCCGATTTCTGTGTAATTATCCGAAAATGGGGCAAACAAATTATCTTGGAGTATTTTTGGATCTTAAAATTTTTATGTAAATTATCAGTTATAGCTGTCAAAACAAATTGTTAACTGGAAGTTAGTTTTAACTGAACTTGTTGAGATTGGGGTTAAGAGTGCGAAAAATGGCTTTAATTGTTTGTGTTATAGTATAAACACATACAAATATGTGCACACAAACGGCCGTATAAATTTTATATATTCTATCGGCTAACAGCAGGATTCGAGCCGCCGCTGCCAATAAAATCCCACGGCGCAGGTCTCTGATCTATGACGATTCAATTCAACGCCCATTGAACGGTCTGCGCAAGAAGCCTGATGATAATTGTTTATGTTCTTTTGAGCTGGTCTGCGCAAGAAGCCTGATGATAATTGTTTATGTTCTTTTGAGCTGTCAAAAGCTGTTTACATTTTGCTTAAGGCGACCGTACACGACATGTTTTTGTCATCTGACATGTCAAATTTCCCAGTGCAAAATACATACATGTCGTGTGTTACCTTTTTAACTTTGCTTCTGTAAAAGTCAGACGCAAAGTCATGTGACAACATTTCAATGAGAGACTGCTCTATTTTTCTTTGTGTATGCCAAACTTTATTTTTCTAGGTTTTAACTTTCCTCTTATAGATTCTTATTCACTTAGGACATTGCATGTTTAATTTTATGTTGGTTGGTCCAATACTGTCAAATATTCAAAAAGTACCAGTTAAAAAAAAAAAATTATGTAAAGTTCCCTAATAGACTCGTATCCACTCAGGACATTGCATGTTTAATTTTATGTTTAAACGATAATTAAAAATATACCAGTTGTAGAACCAAAAGCTAAAGTAAAATGTCAAATTTTTCGTATTTCCCCTTTTTGGTACTATTTTTTCCCCCTATTAAAGTATTAAAAATTTCTGTATTGTAGTGGGAGCCCATAATTTAGTACGAATATGTCAATAAATGGAGAAAAATGTTTTGTAAAAAAAGTACCAAAAATAGTTGCGTTTTTCACCCCTTAAATGTTCGAATTTCGAAAAAGTTCCAAATTTGTATTCGTATTTTTTTTTAATAAGTTTCGAATGTGGTATAAACTTTGTTTCTATGGTTATTGGTTCAAAAGATAGATGGGGTGTCAAAAAAGTCCCTAATAGGGCCGAATTTAAAAAGTACCAGACACCTATCCGCTTATTTTCCTAAAGAACAACGACAGGTATTACATTTTTTTGTACCTCTTTTAGTTTTGGAGATATAAGAGATTGCTTTCAATTTTACCTTTACATTTGTTTGGCAATTTTACGTTCAATTTAACAGCTGATTACATGTTTGTCTTTGTCGCAGTTTACACTGTGGACATTTCTTGCCGGACAGAAAGTTTTTCTGTCCGGTTAATTGCTTAAAAATTTCGTGCAGCCTACGTCACAGCTTTAAATGTTTGGAAATTTTGATAAAGACCATCAAGAAATACTTGATCGTGTGGCAGCAGGGTAAGGTTAAGGCCCAGGCCCACGATGTCGACAAGAACATTTCTTTCGTATATTTGTATTGAAAACAAAAACAAATTTTAGTTTATTATTATTGTTTTCAATATAAATATGCGAAAGAAATTTTCTTGTCGATATCGTGGGCCTGGCTGTTAATAAATTTAAATGACAAGAAAATTAATTTGGCACCATCATATCCAACAAGATTACCTTATGTTAGTCTGGCAGCATATTTAACTTATCACAAAGCAAGTGTCAAAATTGTTTCATATTTTCTTCGAACTACGACGTTTTTCATTCGTCTGCAATACATTTGTTGCCAAAATAAAAAAAAAATTCGATAATAAAATAAAATCGTGAAAATTTTATAATTTACAAAAAATATATTAGTTTTTTTTGGTAAAAAATACAAATAAATCAAATTATTAATATTTAACAATAAAAAAACAACACCTAAAAGTTTCCAATTAGAAAGTGTCCAAACCCACAAAATCACCAAAAGAAATAATAAGAGGTGCGAATGAAAGGGCAATAGTGATTTGAATGAGAATTAAAACAAAAAAAAAATGTAAAATCCAGTTAGTATTTTTTCTTCATATTTAATAAAGAGAACATAGTGAAAAAAAACTCTTAAGATTTATTTTGGCAAATTGGAAAAAGCGAGAACGGAACTAAAATTATTTCAACTAATGGATGGATATTGCCAAGATTTGTTAAAAGTCATAGTGAAAAAACAAAAATAGTAATTAAAATTGCTAAACTTTTCAATAAAATTTTAATATAGGTATTTCTTTATATACTGTAAATTTGTTGCACAAAAAATAAATAAAAGGTAAGATTTAGCGATGTTTAAAGTAATGATAAACTTATGGGTAGATAATCAAGATTTTTTTTTTGTTAAATTATTTTAATTTTATACTTTATACGGGTTTGTGTGTGGGTTCATTAAAGCTCAACCAACAATACCTTACCATCACATTGATAAACACAAAAACTACAATAATTAATAACAACTATGTACTGCAATAATAAATTCAATAACACAAGTTGCTCCCCCACACAGAACAACACCTTTTTATTAGGTATAATTTTCTTTATAGTTTTTGTTTTATACCCATTAAATGGATGAAAATCTACATTTATTTGTTATTGTTATATGGAATTTCTGATGGTATACCATGGAAGTTCTGATATTAAAACAAAAATTATTCATCAATAATTTTTTTTAATGTTTTGTTGTGTTTCTTATTTTGCTTTTATGCCATTTCAAACGTACAGGGTGGAACTGAATTTGCGGAACAAATCTAGTTTACTAACGCAGCTCTAAATAAAATAAATACATAGTACCTAGTAGGGAATGGTAAATCGATTTCGATTCCATTCGAAAATCGATTTTGTGGTAAAAAAAAATCGACTTTTCGCAATCAAATTTACGTATGCGATTTTATACTGAAATCGATTAAAATTGATTTTTTTATTTGTATCAAAATTTTGGAAATTTTTAATTTTAATCTTAATTAAATTGATAAATTATGGGCATGAACAATTTGTAGGTGATATGTTTATGAAGTTTTCTAAGTTTAAAGTTGTAGTTTTACGTATTTACTACCTATTAGTACCCTTGGTACACTTTCAACTTTAATATAGGAGCTCTTGTTCTTCAAAAATTAAAGTCATCAATGGACAGTAAACAAAACAATCCAAACATATCGTACTGGACCAAACACTGAAAGTCAGCTTTGTGAACATCAACATAGGTATTATAGGAACACAACAGGTGAATTAAACCATGACATTCCTGTGAAAATGCGCTAATATTCAAAAGGACCAGTGTGTGAGCGAAATTTAAATCTAGTTATAATCAGAGTCATAAACAAAAAGTATGTAATTTATCCTAACAAATACGAAATTACAAGGAAATAAATCTGCATCTTTCCGACATCAATGCTATGCAAACATCCTAATAGTAACTTAGCAAAGAAACAGTAGCCACCGATCAGGAACTATTGCCATAATCCTATCCGTACATTCAGCTTGTCACAAAAATCAACTCCGATCAAAAGTGATTTGGTTTTATGTGAAGCAAGATACGAAATCACTTTCGGTCGGAATTGATTTATGTCACAGGTCTGATTGACTTCACAAGAACACAATTTTAATGTGAAATGTACATACATATCGCATATGTTCCTCTAAAGGCCATCTTAAAATTTACACATTTTCACTTTTTGCAGGAAAATTATAAACAGTAGCCATATGTACTAACTGTAAAAATCTTAGTTTAATTTCTCCAGTAGTTTGCCAAAAAATGCTGGTGTATCCCCCTTTGGGGTATAATGAATAAGTTTGCAAATGAATCTTAAACGATTTTGAAATCGATTTTGAGGTTCGATTAATCGATTTAAAAAACCGAAATAAAAAAAGTCGATCGAAAAATCGAAAATCGATTTTGGAATCCATTTACCATTTCCTAGTACCTAGGGTGATAGAAAGTTGAAAAATAAAAAGAGAATATAACGTGAAAAAGTGCCGCAAACGCATAGTTTTCATGTTATGGACATCTAAAGTTTTCATAAAAAATGCGATTTTCACTACATATCTGAAAGTATAGGGCCAATATTGTTATTATTTTAAAGCTCTTGAATAGACCTTTCTGAATACATAAAATCAAAATGTTTAACTGTTAACATTACAGTTTTTACAAAATTTTACATCAAAATATTACGGATGTGAACTATGTTAATAATTGTGAAGGTTATTCCAGTAAAAATGTATTTAACAACAAACACCAGCTTCGCTAACAAAAGCTTCTATGGATAGGCTTCATATATTGTCTCCTCTATAGCATAACAAACACCGGCTTTGCTAACTAAATCTTTTCTCCATAGTAATTATTTTGCTTACTAAAAACTCTTGTATTTTCGCAAACTCATCCCTGCGCCTTAATGTGTGTGAAGTTAAATTCCTGTTAAAGCTCTAACATAGCACTGTTAACCATATAGAATTGTGATATATGTATTCAAATTGGAATTATACCTACATTTATGGATCAAATGGACTGGAAAAAAATATACAGCTTAACACACATCCCGCTTATCAAAAACATTTAATATTTTAGGTATATAATAGGACTTTTCATGTTTTTTTTAATTTTTTAAATTTACAATTTCTCTGGAATATTTTCCCGAATTCCAGGAAAACGGGAGGAGATGGGCAGATGCAATTTGTGGACAAAGGGGAACTTTATGAAAATAAATTATCAGAAGCTTATAGGTGTTGCGTCTTTATACGAATTGAAAATAAAGACGCAACACCTTTAAGCTTCTGATAATTAATTTTCATATAGGTCCACTTTGTCCACAATTTCCATCAAATTTCATCCGCCCATCTCCTCCCGTTTTCCTGGAATTCATCTTACAGCGAAATTCAAAATTTGAAAAATATGGAAAAATTGAAAAATTCATATAAAGACGCAACACCTTTAAGCTTCTGATAATTAATTTTCATAAAGGTCCACTTTGTCCACAAGCCCATCTCCTCCCGTTTTCCTGGAATTCGGGAAACTTTATGATAGGTATTCCATGGATTTTTATTTAAAAGTTTTTTTACAAAATAACTTACATATGGTGTAGATATGGGCCAGCGCATAGACAATGTTTTTTGTTTTTTTTTTGTTTGGTGTAAAGAGCCGTTTTCTGATTTTAGGTAAATCGAAAAAAGAGGGTGGGGCAAAATTTTCTTTCCGTTAAAACCTAAGTTGGACCATGGCGATCATTTTAAAGAAAAAATCGTCCAAATCGGTCAAGCCGTTCTCAAATTATGCGCTTAATAGAAAACGTGGGCGTTAAAGTAGGCGTGGTAATTTTTTCTTTCGATGAAAACGTAAAATGAATTGATACGAACAGTTAAAAGAAAAATTAGTCAAATCGATGGAGCAGTTTTTTGATTTTAGGTAAATCGAAAAAAGTGGGCGGGGCAAAATTTTCTTTCCGTAAAAACCTAATTTGGACCATGGCGATCATTTTAAAGAAAAAATCGAAAAATCGATGGAGCCGTTTTCTGGTTTTTTGTAATTCGAAAAAAGTGGGAGGGGCAAAATTTTTATTTCGTATAAATCTAAGTTGGACCATGGCGATCATTTAATAGAAAAAATCGTCCAAATTATATTAATGTCATTGTTGATGCAATATGAAAATTGGATTTTGCCACGCCCCTCCGCCCGCAGACCTAAAATCAAAAATCAGACTTCACAGTGTCACCCGCCAGAATATTCTGAAGATTCCCTGAAAATTTCAGCAAAATCGGCCCAGCGGTTTTGGAGTCCATACGTTACATACATACATACATAAACACATCCTATTTTATATATACATACATATATATAAATAGATAGATAAGATACAAAAAGTATGCTACTGTTTTGCTTATTTAATATACTTCTCACTTATCATTACTTTTTTGGTAAAATACTTATAAATAACGGAAAATTTTGATATGTGCCAATATTGCATTATAAAAATAGATACAGTTTCAAAGTTTAACCTTAATTAAAATCGGCCCATTTTAAGTAAAACAAATGTTTTATGTTTAGTAAACAAAATCGGTAACTTATAAAATAAAGTAATAAAAGTTTATGAAGTTTAGTTCTTTTAAAAACAGGGTCCTGAAATAAAAATTAAAATGCTTTTTATTCATTTGGTAGCATTTTTATTTAGTAAGTATATTAAATCTTTGGAATTGGTAGATAGCCATTGTACGCACACTCAAGTTCTAAGTTTTTTTAGTCTAATTATTATCGGTTCAAATACTTGGGAACTGCTTTTATTCTCCAATTTACAGAGTTTCTAAAGTAATCGTATCACAAAAAAATATCAAGCTTATCTTAGAAAAAAGCTGCGTTCGTATACCCCAAAATTTGCAAACATTTGCATTCGCGTACACATAAATTTGCAAAAGAGAGCATCTACTGAGAGATTAAATTGACATTTTTCATATTTTATATACGAAACAAAGAAAAATAAGCGTAAATAATAAAATCATGGAAAAAATATTAAAAATGTGTAAAATCCCCGATTTTTTTAAATCCCCAAATGACTTTCTTTGTCATTTTTGCTCGCAAGAAATACCCTACTTTGGGGATAAGTCCCCAAGTCTGGCAGCTCTGTATAGTGGTACCGAGATAGATAAAGTTGTTTACTACCTCGATGTTATGGTCACCAAGGTTCACAACTTGACCCAGTCTGGTTTTTTCTTTTACCTCTCGCACAGTCCGCCCGCTGTTATAAATATCATCGGCATAAGGGAGTAGCATATGCTTTTTGTTGTAAATTGTGCCTGCTCTGTTAATTAACTACAGCATCACGTAGGATATTTGTCAACAAAATGTTGAATAGATAAGAGGATATATTATTAAATGTCTAGGATAGGTGTTTCCCAATTTTAAGCAATGATCTTGGATCAGTTAACGTCATTCTGCATAAATAAGCATATTAGCTTTGCAGGCATGCCAAACTTTGACATGGATTTAAATACCTTTGTTCGAATCGGTCTGCCAAAAGCAGCTTTGTAGTCGACGCAAATAGGGGTATTTTGTCAATATAGCCGGAGATTACTTTTTGTTTTAGCTTATATTGCTTTTTTAAAGTTATTGAGTGCCCCTGGATTGTTTAAAATTGGCAGAAATATGTGTTCTGGTCCTTAGCTCAAAATAAATAAAATCGGACCAAGGAGGAAAAAGTTCCCCCTAGAAGAACTAATCCAACCTCTGAAAAATTAAATTTTTTTAAAGTTTTACTTTTAACATCGGCGAAAGTTAAAAAACCTAAAATTGGACTCAGGAGATAGAAAAATTACACTTTTCGTCCCCGCCCCTTTTGTGGGCGGTTACATAAAATAATATTTAAAAAAAAATGTAACTGTAAATAACTATATTAATCGTATATGGCCCATGGGCTTGATTAAATATTAATAAATAAAAAAAAAAAATTTAAAAAAAAATAGATTACTAACGCCTTAATACCATAATAAGTACGTTTTTTTGAAGTTGTTCTTATGCTATATATCAGTGGAGAATTGAGCAAAATTTTATTTATTATATCTTTGTTACAGTGAACCCTGGAAAACTTTCTAGCAAAATTCTGCCTGTTAAGCCGAAAATATTTATTTCGTGCCTTAGACGCTTCTTCTGATAATAGTTCGATAGACCAAAATGCTTCGCTCATTACAGTTGCGCCATGTATTTAAATCTTGTGCATTGTAGGTGTCATAGTATGCTTGGGATAAAGAGTAACGTAAAGTTTTGCAGTGTCTAAGCAATAATTGCAAACTCGTAAAAATGGATTTTGTAACCACTTGTAATTAATTCAATTATAACTTTGATTCGGTAGATAAATCAAATTCAGGATTGGAATAAATCTTCAGCTGTCTTCGGTCTTCCACTATTAGCCCTTATTCACTTCTAAATTTTTCATGGATGGTTTTTTCCTCCCTTTAACAATCGTTTTATCCACCACTTTTTCACTGTGAGTTTATTCGATAGGTGTGGTTAAAACCAGTTACTTACTGTTTCGCACATTCCTTTTTTTACACAGGTAATTTTATTCTTAGATGTAATAATTTAAATAAAAGACAACCAAAACATTTTATGGCTGACGAAAGCGTTTATTTCATATGTCCCTATGCAAGATGAGCAAAAACAGAAAAAAGGTGAAATTTTCAAAAAATCACAAAAAAAAAAATGGTGAAAAACGCGCAACTCATTTTTTTAATTTAAAAGTAGGGATTTAAAATTTTATCGTGATGTATAACATTTTTAAGAATGCAACTAAAATCACTTTCAAAAACATTTAAATTTTTTTTTTAACAAAGTGAACAAAAAATCTTTTTTTTTTTTTAATTTCGAACCATTTTTTGTCATAAAAATTTAAAATAAAATTTTTCTAAAAATTTTAATAAGTTACTAATAATAGCTAATATACTCTTTCGTAGAAAAAAGCAATGTTAAATCTTTATTCGATTACCAACAAAAATGAATACGCATGCAATTTACTCAACTTTCCTTTAACAGTGTCCCAAACCACAAATCGCAGAAAAAAGACTTAAAAGTTCACTATACGATGCAGAATTTTGTTGTTGTCTGTCGAGCTGCGTACTTTAATTTTTACATTTCTTAAATTGAATTTTTTTCCCAATGTCCGGCTTGGTTGGCTACAGGTGTCGATTTGTTTTTCTTGGATCTTCTCTAGGATCTGCCGTAATGTAAATATTTGGTCGGTGGTCGATTTACAAAGCTGCATTGGTGGGGTCCCATTATATCGCTGCCTTAAGATAGAATATTTTATGCAATAGGAAGGAGACATACCTCTATAGTTGGCGCATACCGGGTTTTCTCCTTTCTTTTGCATAGGACACAGCACGCTGAGGTTCCAGTCATCGGCTATGCGTTCTTCTAGCCAAATAGTTATAACAAGTCGATGCATACTCCTTAAAAACTCGTCGCATCCGGCTTTAAACAGTTCAGTGGGCAGACTATCGACACCTGCAGCTTTGTTGTTCCTCAGATGGGATATTTCTTCTCACTCTCATTTTAAACAGGTGGTGTACATTGACATTGTCGTCAATGATTGGTTCAAGGGTATCTTCATCGCTGCTATTATCTAATACCAACAGCATGGAAAAATTTTGTATCCATGTCACTAGTATCTGTCACTAGGTTTCCGTCTTTATCTTTACAAGAGAAACTACCAGTACCTCTGTTTGGTGTTTTACTTTTTGTAAGAATTTGCGGACTTCATTTGTACTGCAGCTTTTTGACGTTGGTTCGTTCGTGTGTGTCTCAAGCCGTTATCACCAATGTTTTCGTGCAGACTAAATCTGCCGATTGTTGTATCGTATCGCTGTTCCATTCCGATGTTCGCGTTACAATAACCTAGATAAAATGTTAATATCATGGTTGGGGCAGCGGTCAGTAACATCGGATCTGTAATTATTCTGAACAACCGCCAATTGTATCATTGCATTTACTCTGTACAAAGTACGAACGTTCTAGGTGCATATCCGTAAATCATGGCCCTTTATTCGTTTGCGGTGGTCGTCAATTTTTGTTGGGGCCGTTTATTTATTTTTTCTTTCTTTCATTGTAGGGTATTTCTTTTGTGGTGGTGAATTACAAGTCCAACGCTCCAACCATTTTTTTAAGTTTTTATGGTGAGCAAAATCGTGGTACAAATAATCTTACTTTTTCAAAACGGTTTATTGAAGCAGATACCACAGGTGACACCGCGAAGGTGTATGTGTCCACTTGAGATAAAGGAGGAGCCAAGATAGGAACTGGGCTTCACCAAGTTAAAACCGATCAGACCATTGCATGGTCTTCCACATCCCCATGCCACCCCATGTTAAAAATAAGCCTCAGGTTATTTTTATTGGGATTTTTTGTATTTTCCATTACCCACACTGTTCAAAAAAATCAGAAACAACGTTAGCATTTCCCGTAATTTAAAAAATCTGTACTTCCTAAAATCAAACTTGTTCTTCTTAAAATAAAAAAAAAACAATGTAAGAAAAGATAAACTCACTGTTTATGGTTGGTGTTTTGTTTTGGCTTTGATATTGTTACAAGTAAGACTTTGAGTGTTTATAATTCTTATTCGCTTTAGGGTTTTATTTGTATAATATTTTTGGCCTTTCTAAAATCTTTGGAAAAGGTTTCCTGATGAGCTGGCCTAAGCAACCAGTGAAATGCGCATAGAAGCTAGCTTTCCCTCAACAATAAATTTCAGTGTATTTATCAAATATGAAAAACTGGGAATTTAGCACGTCATACGGAAATCGTATTAATAATAAATTTTGTATTCCCGAAAATAACTTTGATAATAGTAGAATTATTTTCTTTTTTTTTACCGATTTAGCAATTTCAAAAAATTTTGGGTTTTATTAGCAATAGCGATTTTTTCCTGTAAGTTTTCTGATTCTTTATAGCTTTTACAATTTTCCGCTAATTTGGCAATTATTACCGAATTTTTGCCATTCCTTTAGGGGCTTTTAATGAATTTTATGGCTTGTTTGAAATATAAAAATTTTTGCTAATTTTTGCAAACTCTTCTTTGAGGCAATCGTCGACGTTTTTAAAAAGCCCCATATGTATGTATATACATACATATATATATATATATATATATACCGAAGTCACCTATTTTAAATGACACTTTTAACACTGTCGATTTATACGTGACGTGAAAGTTTAATGACTTATGCGATTAGTAAGGGTGCATTTTTTGGAATAAAACATGCTACCCTTTTGTTGAGCAAAACATTTTTAAGAAACGAACACCAATGTCACATTTTTTTTAGACAAGAAAATCCAAAAAAGTTATGCAATAAATAAAAAAATATATAAAAGTAACAAATATCAAATTCTTCATCGCACAGCCGTATAGACCATGAAAAAATATTAAGAAATGATGTATTACTTTTTCGCGATCGAAAAAAGTTTCCGCACCAAACGCGATAAAGTTTTGAATATTAATTTTTCTCCTTAGTATAAAAATTAACATTTAATAACAAAATTTTAAGTATTTTTTAATAATTTCATGAATATAACAAGATCCTTCCAATTGTACCAGTGCTGCCACTTTGTGGGTAATAACCCGAATTTGGTATAATTTTTACCGTCGTGGGTAGAGCGTGTGTAATTTTTCTTAGGTCTTATTCCGGTGTTATTTGAAATTCTTACATAAGATACCCAAATAAAATCAAGATTCGATTCCAGTGATGACATTCATTTCTTTTAAATATTGTTGCTAACAAATGCACAGTCTTTTGTACCAAAGTTTCGGTTTCTTTTTAAGAAAAGACTTCAATCAATAAATATACATTTTCAAAAGTTTTGTAATGAATGTCGCAGATGGTCCCTTAAAATTAGATAAAGATGCCTCTTATAGTGATTTAGAACCTAAAGTTTATTAAAAAAAAGTTGTTCAAACTGAAACTAGCCTGGGGGACGAAATGTTTCCAATATTTCAACATGTAATTAATTTTATTTTTATCTGGCAACTTTCAAACGCAGATTAATACACGGAATTATTAATTGAAACTGATCTCTAGGCCCCATATAAACTCTACTACCGGAAAACGGAATAGTACGCATAAAACCGTAATAAATAATGCTATCATAATAGAATTTTGTACGTCGCAGTTTTGTAGGACTAGAAATTACAATGTGCCCTATATAAACCCTACTCCCGGAAAACACTTTAGTACGCCTTAAACCGCAATAAATAATGCTATTAGAATAAAATTTAATACTTCACAGTTTTATAGGACTAGAAATCACACTAATAAATTTCTTGATGATCGGTCCATAATTTAGTATAGGCCCCATATAAAGCCTCTGGTAAATTAATTAAATACGCCTAAAACCGTAGCAGATATATTTAATGTGGTAACATTTCTTCCAACTTAGTTTCATACGACCAGAAAAAATGTCATGCAATTTTTTGATACCATAATTAGCTGCCTTCTGAAATTCACTGTAAACGCTAAAACTTATTTCACAGCTGTATTGAAATTTATGTTTTTTAATACCAGATATAACTGCAGAATTTGGGCTCATAACTTACCATGGCTTCAATATAAATTTCCCTCCTGAAAATCATTTAAGTTCGGCTCAAGCTTGTTTAAATTGCTATAAATAGCATACAATTTTCTGATGGTCGGTCAATAATTTAATTTATAAGGAATAACTAATAATAAATATATATCATATAGATATCACTCCTGAAATATTCCAACTGTCGGTGGAGGGTATCAAAGATTTGGCACATCCGAATATACCACTCTAACTTGCTTAGCAGAAGCACTATTGTTCAGCAGTGTTGACAAAAACCAAATGTGAGTGGTCCAAAGGGTTAAAAAGTGGAACAAAATAGTTAAAAATGATACAAAAGGGTAAATCAAAAAAGGGTCGTAAAGGGTATCAAGACCGTCGAAAAAGGGTCAGATTGAAATTTTAGTATCACAACGGTAACGCTGTCTATGAACCAATTTTTGTTTGTTTTATTAGTGTTTTGTTACACAGAAAAAATAAAAATGGATTTCAATTAAAAAGTTTGTAATACATATTAATTAAATTTTCACTAGTTAACAAATTAATAGTATCAATCAAACGTTAAATTCATTTGATTAAATATTTAATTCACTTGATTAAACGTTTAATTAACCTGATTAAATTTTTGATTAAAACCGTTTTTATTTTTGACTAATGCTTAAATTGTTGAAAAATGTTAGAGAATTTTTTCTGTGTAGAAATGGTTGACATTTCAAACCGTAATCACTAACAATGCAATGCAAAAAAGTCTTCTGTGGATTTTGGATCGTTCAATGGATGTGCCAACACCTGTAGTAGAATTCGCCTTAAGTACGATCTTTAAAACCCCAGATAACAAATTTTTTCAGATCTGATTTATAGAGAAGATATTTTATATTGTTGATTTCTATACAAAACTTTAGTGATTAACTAATTTAACATACAAACTAAGACATTTTTATTTTTTTTTATAATTTTTAAATTTTTTTAGTATATTGTTACGTCTTTACTTTATAGCACGCGTTTAGGCTAATTCACACACTTATTCAACTTAATCCAATTGTTAAGGGCCAAATACACTTGTCAAATGCTTGTCCAGCCGGCGAATTCAACGTGTACGTGTGCTTTACGTAATATTCGCCGTCATATCTAAATTTTTTGATTTTTCATCAAGCGTTGTCGGTGTCACACATACCAACACATTTTCACTAATACTACCACAATGCTTGATGAGTACTTTGATCAGTGTATTTTGGCCTTTAGTAACGAACTAAACCGTTTAATGTCTTAAATCAATATCAGCTAACATTTATGAGTCAGCTTGTTTTTATAAGTAACAAACATTTCTAGACGCTTCCAGAACTTTCTGTTCGAATTATTTTTAAATAACTTTTATACATCTTAATTTAAAGTCTACCTTTAGGCGTTTCATTACTATGAAAGTCCGTATAGTGGAGTTCATAATAATTTGAACTAATAGGACTTAAGTGGGGAACAGAATAGTCGCTGTAGTACAGCATTACGAATATCGCTGAAAACTGTCAAAAGTTAAGAACTTTAGTTTCAAAGTAGTGTCAACAGAATACGTGGTTGTAGAAGTCGTTGTAGTTAAAGATATGAAGCGTAAAATTCGAAATTTTGAACTTTGTTGCGTTACAGACTATTTTTCAGCTTCAGCAACTACTTTATTCTGTTCCAGGCCATAAACGTATATTTTACAAGAAAACATAACTAAAACTATAAATAATTCTTAGATAAATCTAATTTTGTAACAATATATTTATCTTTGGAAGGATATTAAAAGTATGCAAGATACGCTTTTCGACTACCATACTTCTAACATTAATTAAAACAGCTTCCACTAACATTATTATTTCTAGTATTAACTCTATAAGCTAAAGGGAATAATAGTTTCAACCCCAGTTATATCGTTTATAGAATTTAAATCTGTACTTTTATAATATAAAAACGTTTTAATAGATGTTTAGCAATTTCACAGATATTTTCTGCATAAGAAATTATCTTTATTTATTTACAGTATGTACTTATAATTAAAAAGATAACAAAACTGTTAAAAAAATACAGATAAAATATCTTAAAAAGATAAAGTTTAAAAAATGTAAATATTTTTTTTATAGAGTGCAATAATCTTTATATTATTTCTGAAATTTAATTGTCAAGATTTTATGCCTAACAATTGCTAGGGTTCCTAATTTTAAGATTGTTTATCCCTTTTAGAAAACGTATAAAATTTGTTATGGATATATATTTATTTTGTATTGCCTCTTCTAATCCAATGAAATAAAAAACTTAATTGTATTTTGTTATAAATTAGATCAATATATTTCGAACATCTTCGGTTAATTTTCACAAATTGTATAGATACTGAAGATAAACCGAAGATGTTCAAAATATAGTGATCTAATTTATAACAAAATACAATTAAGTTTTTTATTTCATTGGATTAGAAGAGGCAATACAAAATAAAAAAATTCAATAGTATAAAATTTGCTTAAATTTTGTTATGAAGTGTTATGTTGAAAAGTTTATAAGATTGATACAGGGGTGTTCTGGAAATCGAAAACGCAAAACGCAAGAATTTGTTTTAATACACTTTTAATCTAATTTTTATAATTTTTGTAATGAAATTCTGTTTAATAGAGAAATATTTGTATTATATCTATATATATAAAAGAAAGTCGTGTTAGTTACACCACTTATAACTCAAGAACGGCAGATTTGGCTGAAAATTGGTAGGGAGGTAGCTTAGAGCCAGGAGACGGACATAGGATACTTTTGCCCCGCCCACTTTTACGCCCACTTTTTTCGATTTACCTAAAATCAGAAAACGGCTCCATCGAGTTGACTAATTTTTCTTTCAAATCTTCGTATTAATCAACTTTAAGTTTTCATCAAAAGAAAAATTTACCACGCCTACTTTTACGCCCACTTTTTCTATTAAGCGCATAACTGGAGAACGACTTGACCGATTTGGACGATTTTTTCTTCAAAATGATCGCCATGGTTTAACTTAGGTTTTTACGGAAAGAAAATTTTGCCCCGCCCGCTTTTTCCGATTTACCTAAAATCAGAAAACGGCTCTTTCACCAAATAAAAAAAAAACAAAAAACATTGTCTATGCGCTGGCCTTAAGATGAAGTAATAAATAAATATAATTTCCAATTTGCCTTAAATACATGCGTTTCTTTTTTGATTGAGCCCATATCTACACCATATGTAAGTTATTTTGTAAAAAAAACTTAATGATAGGTATTCCATGGATTTTTATTTTAAAGGCCGTAAATTTCGTTAAATGTTTAATTTAAATCGTGTGGTAATACAACACTACTGTTTGCTTAATTAGCAACGTGGACCGGGTCAGCTAGTTTGTTATAAAATGGTTTTATTACAAAAATCTTTCTAATAAATGACGTTTAAAATACTTGCATTTTGCGTTTTCGATTTCCAGAACACTCCTGTATTATTGACAATTAATAATCGCGTTATGCTTACAATGTTCTTAACCATAAAAATCGTATATTTTTTGTAAATGTTGTGATCTGTTTCAGAAACTAAAATTAAACAAAAGTCGCTCCAAAACTGTTCAGTGTTTTTGAATAGAACAGCAATAGGTGCGTTCGAGTACCCAACAGTTTTTACTCTTTTTTTACCGACTTTTAATGCATTTTACTAAATTGCGTTCGTTAACACAAAACACAGTAAATGAGAACACAAATTGAGAGCGTAAGAGGGTCTGTTCCACTGTTGGGATCTGACAATTCTTAAATTGTACCGTCTCAATAGCAAAATTGTACCGAATTGACATAAATTGTACCAAAACTTCGCTTTAAAATAAAGAATCAAGAATAGTAATTCACTTTTTATTCAACAAAATTAAAAACAAAACAAGTAAAAAACTATAGTCGGTCAAGCCCGACCAATTAATCCCCCCCATGCCACAGTATATAAAGACTCTATTTGGGACCCATGGGCAATAATGGACCAGCCAGAACAAAATTATGTTAGGAGGAATCCATTCATGTGGAAGGTCTTTGTTTGAGTTTTATTTAGATATTTCATCTGTATGAGATTTTCTTACCTATGTTTAATATTGGACCTACCAGCACAACATTCTTTATGATATAGTAGCTATCTTAAAAGCTATTGCAGCCAATTTGTATGTCAATACCAACATTTATTAGGAAGTTATTGAATTAAAAGCTTTCCGAGAATCGTATAAAAAAAATATGGGCCGATCCCAATAAAATTTGGTAATATGATTTAGATTGCAATAAAATTAGTTTTGCCCAAATTTAATCTTAGTACCAAATTAAAAAGAGGCACAACCACTATTCCAGAAAGAAGTTAGTATGGCGGCAATGTGAAATTACGAACCGATTCTCACCATTTTTTTGTAGGTTTCGAACTTTTGAATTGAAAGCAATGTACGAAATTCCATCAAATTACCTTCAAAATTGCAACCCGCGACTCAGACAGTGATATTGAGTCGATGGGTTTACTAAAAGGTGGGTATAGGACCAATATTTTTTAGTGTTACACCCATCAGCACAAATGCATAATACCATCTGCACTATTGAGGTGGTTGAATACAAGATAAAAATTAATGACAAATTTCACTTTTCTTGTCAAAGGCAAACAAAATTGTAGACAGTGTCACAAAAACAAAAGTGGAGATTTGGAAACACTTGATTCAATGCTTTCTACAGGGATATACTTATGTATTTACTTCATATGTTAGTATAACATCATAAACACAAATTACCAATAATGCAATTTTTAGTAGTTCTGGTTAGAGCTGGGGATATGTAAATAAAATTTTATTATTGAAAAGAGAAGTGAGTTAAGCCTAAATGTAGTACATGGAATGTAAAAAGCTACATGCGCATGTGGTTCTGACGTAATTTTATCGTCATCACACAACTCGAACTTGCTATTGTGACTTTTTAGTGTCGTCAGAACCACTTGCGCATGTGTCTTTTTACATTCCGTGTACTATAGACTTTAATCCAGTTAAAATAAATGATAAAACTACGTGGGCATTTTATTTTAATTGTACCAAAAAAGGATGAAGTGTACCAGTGTACCAATTAAGTTTCGTTTGTACCAAATTTGGTACAATTGTACCACAAATCCCATCAGTGGTCTGTTCTGGCTGAGTATTTACATAATCAGAAGTTAAACAAACAAAAAGCATGTAAATTGCGAAACACTTATTATTAACACATTATTGCCCAGCCGGTAGTTTTACTTACCAGCTCTTTAGTCAAGTATAAATCCTATTGTATAAAAAATATCTAACTTTCGTTTGGTTTAAACTTTAACTTAATGTCTTTGAAGAAAACAATATGAAGAATATTTATTTTTTGACTATATTTTGAATCAAATACAAAAATTATATAAAAAATAAAATTTGTTTTGTACTAACTGTTTCTAAACCTTCATTTCGGCTACTTTTATTATGAAATAACATCAACTATCCTAATTTTACTTACCATTGGGCAGAAACATATAGCAAATTAGGCAAGATTTAATAGAATCGTGAACAAAAGAATACCACTTGTTTTGATACGCTATGGTTGGTTCAAGGCGCATTGAATGATGTGGTGGCAATGCCAAATTCAATTCACCGCAATTAATTCGCCGTATGCTAAATTTATCAGTAGTTTTACATGATATTTAAGGCGAGTTAACTACATGTGAACCCGAGAGATCAGCTGACTATTTTTTGCTCCGTGTATTTTGTTCTAATTCGCCTTGTAAGTTTGCCAACAATTTTAATTTGCGTTGGGGTTTTTGACAAAGAAGCAAGATATTTTTCAGAGCGAATTCGGGCGAGTTATGAATTTGCCTTAACGGTATTTAAAAGTTTTACGTTCCAAACAAAATGGTCTAATAAAGAGTGCTTCCTCGTGAGGTTTGTTTATAATGTTAAATGAAACACATAAATTTAAAACTGAACTTGAAATTTGTATTATCGGTTAAAGGAACCATTTTTGCCATTAACTATTCGAAAATGGTATTATGTAAATGTCGGCCATGACTCATCTGAGGTGGTCCATGCGGAAGGTCCAATTTCGGGCTACTCGATCGAGCCTAGCGTTTAGTTTCTCGCGAACAACAATCGTAGCTGGCTTATTTCTGCAGACCTCAGACTTTACATATCCTCATAGAAAATAGTCCAAAGGTGTGATATCAAACAATCAGGCAAATTTACCGTTGCAAAATGTGAAATTAAGTGCTCACCAAAATAATTTCTCAACAAGGTAGCAGCGCCGTCTTGTTGAAACCAGAGCTCACCGAGACCTTTCGCTTCAATTTCAGGAAGCACAAAGTCCGTTAACATGGTGCAATAACGGTAACCATTGACGAAAACATTCTGATTTTCATCATTTTTGAAAAAATATATAATTCCACCAGCTAATAAATCACACCATATCGTTGTTTTTAATGGATGTAGTGATAGCTCTTGGTCCTTTCCCAGAAATGTGCTACATCACTTTACAAAATTTCACGATAAAACACCAGATTTTCATTGAGTTCCGAATGAACTACCTCAGACGTAGTCATGGCCAACATTTACGTGATAGTATTTTGAAATAGTAAATACCACAAATTGTTTTTTTTAACCTCTAATAACAATTTTAAGTTCCCCTTGAAATTTATGTTTTTTATTTTACATAATCAAACCTCACGATGAATCACCCGATAATCAGTTGGCGTAATAACGCCACCTGGTTGTCAATTATCCTTAGTTGGATTGATTTCTTACTTAAATCGAATTGAAAAACTGGGAATTTCCTTTTTATAGCTTTTAGATCTGCGAGGTAAACTTACCAACTCATATCTCAGAAACCAATCGTTCCCTTATCTTGAAACTTAATATATATTGTAGTTAGACCAAAAAAAAAAATATGAGCAAAGTTTCAACACGTTTTCGGGTACCGGGCAATAATGGGTTAATAAAAAGAAAAGTGGAAATAAAACTGAAACCAAAATTAAATAAATATAAATATATATACTTTATTGTGCAGCAAGTAAAGACTCAGTTAGCCGGGAGTAACAGTAACCTTACCGTAAAAAAGTAAGACCAATCTATTTCTTACAGATTAAGACGTATCATCTTACTGCTAACTATAATCGTTCTAATTGCTTTACACACAACAAAATGAATCAGCTAATTTGCGACGTTATTGTTACTCCCGGCTAACTGAGCCTTAAGCTAATGACATGTGTGTGAAGATAAATTTTAAAATTTATAACCCTAGACACATTCTGTTAAGTTAATGGAATGATGTTAACCACTTAACAGAACTCATGTTAACGTAAAAAATTGCAAAGTTAAAGGTGTACTTATCTTTTTGTTTGCCCAAGTAAGGTGAGTCAGTCTAATGTTCATACATATATCGTTAAATTGTTTTGTATTAGTATACTGTCTGTGACTTGCTTTACGCTTTAGTAATGTAGGGTATAAAAATTCTTTTGAAAATATTACATAATTCTATTAAAAAAGAAACATTTATGTATGTAAATTTTAAAAAAAGGTTGAATGTCCGGAAATATTATGTGCCAATAAAATGTAATATGCATTTCCATTACTTTTGTAAAATAAAGCAGACTCCATTTAAACACTTATAAAAGGCCTTTAAACTTTTAACCTTCATTTAAAACTTAAGTTTTCAATTGAT
The DNA here is from genome assembly GCA_949318255.1 of Pollenia labialis. Taxonomy (NCBI): domain Eukaryota; kingdom Metazoa; phylum Arthropoda; class Insecta; order Diptera; family Polleniidae; genus Pollenia; species Pollenia labialis. The sequence continues at coordinate 44,115,729 of OX439139.1, forward strand.
TTACAATTTCTACATTTCCCTTCAAATTTATAGCACAAACAATTAAATTATCTACTGCAAAATAGTTTCTTTAAATGAATTAATCAAATAAAATTAGGGATGGGCAACTTGAAAAAATATATCGATATATATCGAATCGATATATATCGAATCGATATTTTTTTAGAGTATCGATATTTATTATTTCAAAAATATCGATATATCGAACGTATTTTGCTGAAACTATTACCAAATTAAAAAATTCAGTATACCTTTGTACAAACATATTTATGAACAATCAAATTATATGTAATTGCATTGTTACTTTTTATTGTTTCATTTTATTTAAAAAAAATTTAATTAAAACAAAAAATTCAATTATAACAAAAACAAAAGGGAAGAATACAAAAAAACCATATGAAATAAAAAAAAAAAATAAATTACGAAAAATTTCAATTGAAATAAATAAGTCATGGAAGTACCAACTTTCCTTAAAATTTGAATTGCACCCCAAAAGTACCAACTGGTTTTAGTCAAACAAGTAATCATCAGATATGGACATCAGGTGTACTTTCTGTTTTATGTGCTCTCCAGTCAATCTGCTTCTTGTATCCGGCACTGCTTCTTATAAATGCCAATCATTTTAGATCTTCATATTAGTTTAAAAAAACATATGATGCATGCAATGATTCCAATTCTTAAAAAATATATTGTTTGAAAAACGGCTAAAATTTTGAGTTCTTAATGAAGACTGACTTTAAAAAATATCGAATTCGATAGTCGTATTTCAATATCGATATTTTGATATATCGATATTTTTTGCACATTCCTAAATAAAATTTTTTCACAGAACAACCAACTTCTGATTGAAATATCAATTAACAAAATCTATTAGATTAACACCCTTCCATTTTAAGTTTTCTAACTAATAATAACTATTATAACGTGCATGCCCATACAAGAGGGTTAATAAATACAGACCTGAATTTCAATTTATTTTTATTACATGCAATTTTTATTATTATACCCTTCACCTCAGGTGGAAAAGGGTATATATAAGTTTGTCATTCCGTTTGTAATTTCTACAATATTGATCTTAGACCCTATAAAGTATATATATTCTGGGTCCTTATGAGGAGAGATATGTGTTTTCCGGAGACTCCAGTCATTACAGCGGCTAGGTTGTTTTACATTTATGTCACATATAGTCTACCATTTCGTCCTATTGAAATTCAGATAGACCGGTCCACGAGTGGCTGAGATATGACGAAAAAGCCACGACTGCCTCTAATTTTTCCAAAAAAATACCTTGTGGTTGTTGTTTTATTTTTTTTTTTATTATTTATTTTAATGCGTTTAATTTAACACATACAAGCCCATAAACAGAATAAAGAAACAAACAAGTAGACTCAATATATTTTAATTTAACGCTTCTTCAGTAAAAGCGTTCGTAGTCGAGTTGTGTAACTTGCAGGCTAAGACTCGTGAGGTTTCAGGTTCGATATGTCATCACGAAATCATTTTATTGAGACAAATCGTCGTGCTGAAGTTATCTTGAGGTACATATATCATAAAAATTTGTGGAAATTTAAACTTTATAAAAGCGGTACTATGTACTATTTTAAACAACAAAGCGTTATTTATATAACTTCTTGTTCTTATCTCACTATGGTGAAGGGTATTTAAGATTCGTCATAGCCGAATATAGCACTCTTACTTGTTATAAATAATACTGTTTTTATAACACATTTGTATGATGTATAAAAAAAGCAATTTTAAAGCAAAGACAATTTTTATTTAAAAAAATATATTAAAGGTATTCACGTCAAATTTGTTTACGCTTGCAACTTTGCAAACTTTTTGCACCTTTAATTTTCAGCTTTTCCGAAACAATTTTTTAAACAACGCACATTCTTTTTGACAATATCCCAAGATGAATGCGATTATTTAAAAAAAAAAAAATGTAATAAATTTGAACCGTAGATTTCTTAAAAAATACATCAAATAATTATTTTGTTTAATTTACAAGTCGAATTTATAACTTATCTACCTTAAATTTGTTCAGGTAAGTATTCCAGTATTTTAATTATTTTTTACGCTTTTTGAAATAATTCTCTATGTGGTTGTTGTGGTTTTCGCAACTTAAGACGTGAATACCTTTAATAAAAATATGTATGTACATACATACATACATATGTACATATTTTTTGTCTAATACTATTTAGTGACCTTAAACCGCCGTAATATTTTTCTTAATAAATAAGTACAAATGTATGTACATTTTATATGTATGCAGTAGGGTATTCAAACGATTAACCGTTATTCGATTAATCGAATAATTTTGAGCAATTAACTGTTTGAATGATTTAATATTGTTTATTTTCGATTAACGAATAGTTCGAATAATTTATGTCGATTAATCGATTATTCGAAAATTTATTTTTTCACAGCATTAGTTTTTTTCTTTTATGAAAACAAACAAGCCGGTACGTTTTAAATGCCATTTTATTATTTCTTAACTCAGAAACATTGCCTTCGAGTACAAATTTTTTAAAATATATGTAGTATAAAAACTGAAACCAAAGAGTTTGGGAATAACTTATTTTTAAGAATGTTGAGTACAGTCTTTTACCACAATGATTCATATGAAGACGATGATTTTTTTGAGACGAATGAAATCAACCTTCTACCATACCTTAGCAAGACTATTAATATTATTAAAATTGTTAAAAAATCAAAAAGAGATTTAATTGGTATAATGGAAGAACACCATTTTTTTGAAAAGACGAAAAAAGAACAGAGAAATCGGATATATTTCATAACGCTTTACTTTTTATCTCTCCAACATCAATAATAATTGAAAGAATCTTTTCTAAATCAAGTTTCATCAAAACAAAAGAATGAAATCGTTAGAAACATAAACATTTAAGCTTTGTTCACAATAGGCAGCAACATTTGCACTGCTGTTCACAATAGAGAAACAATTTTTGTTCGCAACATCACCATTCGCAATTAAGAAACCGTTTGCAAATTTTTCCCACAACAAAATGGTGTATTTATTATTATTTTTAAAACATTTTGTTGAAATTTGCATTCAAAACTAAATACAATAATTATTAACGTCAGTTTCAATTTCATACAAATTGTTGCTGAAGTACAAGTAGACTCAACTTTAGTTACATTTTTAAAAAAATTTAAGTTACATTTCTGTTCTAAAAATGAAAGGAAAATATATGAAATACTTTGGGAAAAAAAAGATAGAAGAAAAAACGAAATTGTTTCTCTTATTGTGAACAATGCTTCAAACTGTATATTCTTTTTGAAAGATTTTTTGGAAGATTAATAACTTAAATTTTATGCTGTTTTTTATTTTAAAAGGTTTCCTCTTTTATAACATGAAGTACCTTTTGTTAAGTTGTTGTTACTTTTTTAATAAAATTTTTATGTTAAAAAATATAATTTTTGGTATTATTTTTAAACTTCTACACTAGACAAAATTAAAATTATTCGATTAACCGAATAATATAAAATTGTTCGATTATTATTCGATTGAATTTTTACCTCGAATAATTATTCGCGCGATTAATCGCTGTTAATGGTGCTTGATATCGCGGCAGGGCAGCACCGTTTTTCGGTCTAAATTTAATTATATTGATGTGGCTATATGAGTTTTCAACAAGTCCGAATAAATAACTTATAATAATCGATAAAAGGTAGGCCAAATTAAAAACATTCGTAAAAAACCGCTATGACCTCCCTAATCAAAAACAAACAAAAAATCTATAATTTAACACAAAATTTTAAAAAATAAATTTATTGCGCATTTTTTAAATTTTCAAATGTTTATAAATAAAATGTCTTCTCTGTGCTTTTATTCCCTTCTTTAACTACGCTTTATATTTAATTGATCAATATGTGGTCTCTTAATAGTATGCGAAACAAAATTAAATTAACATACTGAACTTTTTCTCATTTTATTTAAGATACAAACAAAAGCCCAACCAATTTAATACTTGTTATTTAATTTAGCAGAAAACTAGAACAATTTTGTTGGGTTTTTAAAAATTTGTGGGTGTATTTTGTTAATGATCTTTTTATGGTTATGAAATTGTAAAAATTCAAAAGCATTTAAATAATAAAAGATTAATAACCTATAATTTGTTTGTTTTTATTTTAGTTTACGATGGCAACATCACCACGTTCTGTTGATACAATATCACTTTGTTCTACAGTCTCAAGTTGTCCAGATCGTAATGGCTTTTATGGTGGGTTTCAGAGAACGGATAAACCAAAAGAGCCTTTATCAAAAGCACAAATCATAGCCAGAGAAAAGAAATGGTTATATATGATAGATAATTGGTCTTTATATATGTCAAAGAATTATAAAAAGGTAATTGAAATACATTATGTTTCAAGTAATAAATAAATTATTCTAAATTAATTGAAAAACTTTTCAGATTCGCGATCGTTGCCGCAAAGGTATTCCGAAATCGATAAGACCTCGTGCTTGGTTCTTTTTATCTGGTGCTTATTTATTGAAAAAGAAACATCCCAATTTGTATACAGAATTATTGGAAAAGCCGGGAAATCCTCATGTCATCGAAGAAATTAAAAAAGACAAACATCGTCAGTTTCCATTTCATGAAATGTTTTTGGACGAAGATAAAGTTGGTCAAATTGAATTGTTTAATGTTCTGAAAGCGTATTCGATATATAATCCGAAAGTGGGCTTTTGCCAGGCTCAAGCACCTATAGCAGCTTTTCTCTTAATGCATTTACCGGCTGAAGATGCATTCTGGGTTTTTGTCAGTGTTTGTGATGTGTAAGTACGATTTTCTATTTCATTTATTTATAATTTAATAATGAATACAATAGGTATAACATTAATGTATTAATTATACAAATTTAATTTATTTTTTTTAGCAATTTTTTTTATTTAAATTCTGTTTACAAATTAGCATTTTTTATTCAAATATAATCCATAAAACAATTTTTGAAATTATCAAAATACTTCAATCAGCAATTTAAAGCTCTACTCTACTATCTTATACAAAAAAGTAAAAGTTCACATTAGTCAACCAATACATTAATGTGTTGTTTTCATAACACATGTAATTGAACATGTAGTAAAATTTATATGAAAAGTACTCAGTTTTGTAAGTGTTTCTCATTAAAATGTTACTACACGTTCAATTACTTGTGTTGTGAAAACAGCACGTAAGTCCATACACTTAAGCTGGGCTTAGGCCCGTTTTCACAACTTACCGATAGCTAAAAGTAGACTTTAGCCGGCGTTATAAAAAGTGTTCCATTATTAAAACTTTACTATAACCTTAAGAGAGCGATAAAGTAAATTTATAAAGTAAAGTTGAAATAATGGAAAACTTTTTATACGGCCGATAAAATCCTACCTTTAGCTATCGGTAAGTTGTGAAAACGGGCCTTAATGTATTAGTAATCTAATGTGAACGTTAATTTTTTTTACAAAAAGGTTCAAAAATTGTCAATTTGCATATCACGTTGTCATCTTAATCCCAAAACTAAAATTTTTTTTACTTTCAATCTCTTTTTTAGCTACTTGGAAGACTACTTTATAAGTGGCCTTGAAGTTCTTCAAAATGATGCTGGCATCTTAGAAGGCCTTTTGAAAAAAACTTGTCCACCCGTTTACCGTCATTTACAAAAGCACAAAGTTGAACCTCTGCTCTATATGACCGATTGGTTTCTTTGTGCCATGACCCGCACATTACCCTGGGAAACATTACTGCGTGTTTGGGATTGCTTTCTAGCCGAAGGTATACGTGTCATTTTCAAGGTAGCTTTAGTCATACTGGGAGCCTCACTCAATAGTCACAAAGTTCGTAAACAGTGTAATGGTCTCTGTGAAACGCTCGAAGTGTTACGAAATCCTCCCGACAATGTTTTAGATGAAGATTTCATTATAAATCACATGCAACGTTTAAATTTACGCGTTGAAGATTTTCAAATTGAACATACACGGCAAAAAACTAGGCGAGCCAAACAGAAGGCCCTACAAGAGGCAGCCGCAACGGCACAACATTCAAATACGAGCACGTTTACTCGTAGCCGCACCACTAGTCCTACCAATATGTCAACCACAAATATTTCTTCAACGACGGCGACAACAACAGCAACGGCCCAAACAGCAAGTGGTAATGTAACTGTGGTGAATATTTGCGGTGATCATTCATATGCATCATCGAATAGTGGTGGTGGTGCTACTAGTAATGGCGGTGCCGAGGGTGGAATTGTAAGTAGTAATAGTGGCAATGGTATTGTTAGTGTTTCCACAAATAATCATAATTCATAATTTATGTATATATGTATATATATTTATTTGTATATATATAAATAAATATATAAATAACATTTTTTATTAACTACTGTATGCACACCTCCTTTTTAAAAACGCTGAGCGTTTTTAAAATATTTCGTTATTTATTTTTTAAATTAAAATCTTTGTTTTATAATTTTTCATATCTGTAAAAAAAATTTAATACCTTTAATAACTTAGTAAATTTTGTAAGAATTCAATGAAACCTAAGGTTAGTTTAAAAATTAAAGGCTAATTGGAAAAATTGAGGTTAGTTTAAACTTTTTTATTTTAAGTTTTTATTACAAAGTAAACACAAGAATGAGTCTTTTTGTTTGTAAGATTTTACTTAACCCATTCAACCTGTTAGTATTAAACTTTAATTTAAAGTCCTCTACACTTATTTACAAACATATTGTATTTTATAACATCCTTTCCTACAAAGTAAGTCAATAAAAAATAATAATAAAAAGAAAGCAACAATCATGCCCTTTTAGTATAGAAATTAAACAATTTACCTTTTTATATAAATCGAATATTTTTTGGGCGGTTCGATTTGCATACATTAAAAAGAAAATTTAAAAATAGTAGAGTCAAAACGAAATCTACATGAAATTCTAAGAACATTTTCAAAAGAACCCGTGGGTCTTAAATCAAACCCTAACCGTGATATCGACATGAAAATTGATCACATCTTCTAATACAAAACAAGCATTTTTTGTTAACTTGAAAAATAAAAATAACATCAATTAAGCTCCCCTTAAAAAGTATAATTTTGTGTTGTTTGAAGGAATTATACCTGTTTCAGACAATGCGACATGTCGCACAGAAATATTTCATGAAACAGAAGATTTGGACAAAGGCTCTAGAGAGATTCGAAGGGTAAACAATGTCCCACGAAATGTAAAATCAAGCAACAATTTGAAGTTCCTCTATAATTAGTTCGTAAAAATTTTTGAATTTGAATATGTAGTTTAATTTTAATTTAAGTATAAATTTCAAATTGTTGATTGCAACAAAAAACGTAACGTTTTAACGTATGTATGCGAGTTTTCGAAGGGAAACCAAAAGAAACTACGAATATTGTTAAGGGTCATATCGCAAAGTCTAAAGCAGGGTAACAGTTTTCCAAAAATTGTATTGTGAAAAAAAATGTATATTACACTTAAAGAAAACTTTAAGTAAATAACAAATTAACACTGAAATTATTTTTAATCAAAAAAAAAAAAAAAAAATTTTATTTCATACATATATGCAAACATATTTTCCACAGCAGCATTTGTACATTGAAATTTACCGATATAAGATACATTTCATATTTGCAGCCGTATTCACAACAAAAAGTTACCCAGAATTTGGTAAAGCTATGTTCACATTAAGTGTATATGTCATGTGGAATGTCACTTTTCTACCCACTTGTGATTTCATGTGTATTTCAAAGTTTGAATTTTAAATCAAAAATATCATATCGCTTGCTTAACATGTAAAGGCTCTAAGTCCACTTTTTTAAGAAATTGAGATTTTAATGCAGTAATGTGCAATAAGTAAAAATACATTGTTTACAAAGAAAAAAATTACAGTTATCTCATTTTTTGTTGTTGTTTTGTAGTGATGAGCAAAAGCGCTAAGTCCAATTTATCACAAGAAAAAGCTCTAAGTCCCAATTAATAGTACAGTTTAACCATTTCTCTCAAACTGTTTCATCACATGTATTTTGATTGTTTTTTGTCTCTCCTGTAAAATTTTCAAATATGGACTTAGAGCCTTTACATGTTAAGCCAGCGATATATACTGTACACAGAGAAATAACACATTATATTGTTTTTAGGGGTTCAGACAATATGTACAAACTTAACATGTAAAAAAGTGACAATCCATATGACAAATACACTTATTAGGAGTGATCCCGTACTCAACGTTGGGAGCCCGCGGGATCCCAATGTTACCGAAATCTGTTTCCGTACTCAAAGTTTGGTAAAAAAAAGAGCTTTTAAGAGAAAATAAACTGTAAAAATATGTGAGTTCTAAATTTGTTTTTCATTTCTCTATGATATTTGTTTAACAAGTTTTTTAGTTTCAACCATAGTATAATAAGTACCAGGCACGTTCATTAGGGATAGTTTTCATTATTTACCCATGTAATGTCAAATTAATTTATTTGCTTTTTGACGGTTGTTTTTACTTTTTTTCGATATTTTCTTTTGTTTGACGTTATATGGGTTTTGAAATTGAGAACGAAATTTCTAATGTATGTACTTATTCCACCATGGTTTCGACAACATTTACATATGTATATTGCGATTGTTTTCTTTTTCTCACGCTCACTTAAAAAAATAAATATTTAAACATAACAATTACTTTGCAAATTTAATTCACTAAAATCACTTGGCAGGCAAACAATACTTACGTTGTAAATAGTCAGAAAATTTATCTGGAAGATATTGAAAACACATCGCTTTCCGAATCGTTGGGCATTGCTGGTGTTTTCATAATTATAATATTTTCTTCATTTAAAAAAAGCACGTGTCCACAATAAACGAATTATAGGTAACGGGTTCACTTTATTTATTTCCTTTATTTCAAAAGTATGTTTATCATACTGTATTACAGTTACCTCTCCCAAAAAAAAAACAATTGCTTAAAACAAAAGAATTGTACACTTCAAAATTATTTTTAGTAAACAATTTCTTATTCTTTTGAAGAAATACAAATTTTATAAGTACTTATTCTACCATGAAAAAAACAAAATTTTTGCCTTTTTTTAATTTAAAAAAATTTTTGAGTCTAAAAATTTGTTAGTATTTTTTTTTTTGTATTTTTGTTTCATTGAAGCGGTAGCAGACTTGTATTTACATATAAAAAATAGGAAATTTGATTAAACATTAATGTTCGTAATAGCGAGTTGCTTTTTTGAAAGCCATTTTTTATTTTCGAGAAAGTATAGCGGTTTTCACTCTTGGTAGTGAAGTGTTCTTGTAGACCTTGTTGATATTATTTACGTAGTTTAAATCCATATTATGAAACATATGCAGCGAAACATTTAAGTCCGATAATAAAAGGGGAAAGACGTATGGAAAGGTGTACATACTTTGTTTTGTATACAAGCAGTTTTTGTGAGTTTGTTATTGAAAGAAAGAGAGAAGTCATACAAAATGCCTAAATGCCGTAAAACAAAAGATTTATTGCATGGACACGAATGCAGTTTTAAAAGAGAATTGGGGAAAGTTTCTGCAGCAAATGTCTTATAATATGGACGAGGATTAAAAGGCAAAAACAAAAATATAGACTTTTAAGTGGGAGCTAAGTTGATGGTATGCCTTATTAAATATATGTATATATATTTTTTTTTGTTAAAGAAGAGCAGGGGCCTAATTCTGGCAGTCGTGATCGAGTACTTTCTCGATTCGAAAGCAAATTTATTTCAGTCAATACTTAACGAATCGATTTTTTTCAGTATTGTGAAACTCAAATTAATGCTTTATAACACTTAATAAATAATTCCGATTCGTTCAGTATTGACTGAAATATGTAATTAGATAATAAATTTCTTTCGAATTGAGAAATTACTCGTTTACGACTGCCAGAATCAGAACCCTGAACATCTTCCTGTCGATAGACACGGTATAGGTTTGGATTTTAGAACAAAGGTCTCTTTGGAAAATTTTTTGTAGATTTCGATTTAAGTATGTATACAATTATTGATAAAAAAAAATTTAACGATCCAAATATAAAAACATATACAAACATATAAGTGTATCGACAGCTCAATTCCAAAACATGCTAAGTCGAAAAAGTGAATTTTGCAGGAAAAGCTTTTGAAGTTTACGGGCGATACAACATTCAGTTGTATGCTAAGCTACTTTTTTATGCATAGCTTTGGATTGGACCCGCCCATCAACACTAAAATTCAAAACACACTAAGTCGACTTAACTTGTTTTAGAGTCGAGCTGACGATATATGTATTACGCCAAAATTTACAAAACCTTGCAAACAAGTGCACAATTGAAACAAAATATTTCAAGAAAATACAAAAAGCTAATAAAAGATAAGAATTTGTTTAAGTTTTATTAAATCAAAAAATTGTAAGTGAAATAAAAAGTAACACTGTGCCACTGGTAAAAGTCTTTATTGTTCTTGGGCTGGGCTCTTTAGATCTTAGTTAAACTAGAATTAGTTAATCTGAAAAAAGATTTGTGCCGGCTTTACCAAGATTGGATACAAAATTGTGACGGAACATCTTAGTTTTGCTTAAAATGTTGGTCTTTAATGAAATTAAAAAAAAAATCAAATTTCGCCAGGAAATTCGAGTTCCGGACTACATTAAACTAAGTTCAAACTAAATCCAAATTTCAAAAACCCGGCCGGCCTTTACACTGATTGTATTTGAAATTTTCAAAAATTAAAAAAAAAATTTAAATTCTATAACTAAAAATTAAATTTAAGAAATTTGTTTAATCTATTGGTAAACGAAAAAATTTAATACCTTTTTAAAGTATCAGGGGTGTGCTGGAAATCGAAACATAAAACGCAAGAATTTTGAAGTGATTTTTTATACAGTCTTAATCTCATTTTTATCATTTTGGCTATAAAGTTCTGTTTCATAGAGAAATATTTGTCACAAAATTCTTTCATTACAGAAATCCTTTAAAAAACGACTTGAAATTCTTGTGTTTACGTTTTTGATTTCCAGCACACCCCTGTATGTTATGCCTTTATACTTGAACAAATATTAAATTTTGTTTTTAAAGAAGTCTAGATAATCGTGATTATCTGTTTAACTTTTAAGATAAATAAAAAAAATGAAAGATGTTTCACACAAAGTCAAGGTGTATGCGATAAATGACAGATAATAACGATAAATCAATTATTCGATTAATCAGAAATTTGATTTATCCAATTCTTGATTAATTAGGTGTGTTAGGAACAGAAACTAGCAGAAACTTGCAACGAAAGAATATATGGAAAATTTACAAAAGAGAGAGTTAGAGAATTTTAAAGAACAAAGATTTTCATTGAAATTTAATCACAAGAATATGGTTTAATTGCAAAGAATGTATAATAATGCCTTTTAAAATATATATTCCAATGGGTTTAAAATGTTTGATGTCATAAAATACATTTGGCATTACAAAAAACATTTTTTTAAACTCTATCATTTCTTTTTTACGCACTGTATTTGGAAAAATATCAACGCAGCTAATTATCATGTTTACATGTCGCTGTCTCGTGAACGACTTCCTTCATTAAAGAGCATTAAAAAGGAGACGTGGCTTCTAAACAATTGTTTGTTAAGATGGGCAACCCTGTAGTATAACCTTAATTTTTTGTCCCTATTTATTAGAAAAACAAAAAAATTTATAATTGGTTTAACTGCCTGTTTTTAGAAAACGTAAGCAAGTGAGTGAGTGAGAAAATATATTGAAAACAAAAACAAATTTTCGTTTTTTATTGTTGCTTTCAATATAATTTCTCACTCACTCACTTGTTTACGTTTTCTAAAAACAGGCAGTAAGTCTTGCTTGTGTTTAAAATTTTCAAAGAACTCCAAATTTGAGGCCGTATTAAAAAAAAATTGTTTTAACTAATAAAGTCGTAAAGCAATGTTTGTATTTGAACTTTCAAAGGTTCCTGTAAAATTAAGTTTAACCTGTAAATTTATTTTTAATTTCAATACAAAATAGAGTCCTAAAACTAAAATTGAGTTACAGACACGTTTCAAGTTCTTTTTTCTAATGTAGTCTAAAGTAGTGTTTTTATCCTTTTTGACAAAAGTTCTTCATTTTTTATATCATTCCATTTATATAAAAATATCGAAATATTAGGTAATGAAATTCTTTTACAATAATTTTGCATGTTGTTTTTTGTTAAATTAAAAAAACATTAAGGGGGTTCACCTAACGTTAAACAACATTTCTTAAAAATGTTTTTTGATTTTTCTAAAATTTTAACGAACCTGTTTTTAACGTGAGGTTAAGTGTTATACAAAATAACCCCCTAAATTTAACTTTTATTTATTTATTATTGTGCAATTTACTATTTAAACATTTTTTTCAGAAAAATAAAAATCTTAAAAAAATTAATTGTTTTTTAAGAATGTATTACATAATTTATATTTTAACTAAAAATTTTTATTTAACAATAATTTAATAAAATAATTTTTGTTTTTTTTTTCATTTTGTAATGGCACAAATTGAATTAAAAGAAATCAACTTAATGAAAAAGTATTTTGTTTATACATACTACAGACAACATATCGTTTATATTTAATATACATTTATATACATATTTAAAAATACTTCATACTTATATACAAATTTATTTATAAAAAAAAATATTTTCTGTTATGTATTTATTTTTTTTATTTAATTTAAAACTGTATTATTAATAATTTTTTATAGGTATATACATATTAATTTTTATCTTTGCAATATTTTATTTAACAATATTTTTATTTCAACGCAGTCATATTATTTTTAAATATTTATATACAATAACTTAAATATCAATATTATCTAAAATTTTATGGTTGATAAATAAAAACATAAAAAATTAACCTGTAATTGACTGTGAATTTTAAAAACGTAGAAATATCGTACTTGTTTGCGGCAAGAAAATATTTTAAATAAATTATAAAAAAATAAATAAAATAAAAAAACTTTTATAAATTTTATTTTATTTAACCTTTATTTATTAAATTTCAATATTATTTATTAAGCTTGAGGTTTTTCTTTTTTTATAAAAAATTAGATAACATTTATTTTATAAAAATTCCAATATTTCGATACAGCAATGTGTATCATCGTCAGGGAAATAATTAAACAGAATTGTTAAGAATTAATTTTAAATCAGACACGGAAAATGTAGCACAAAATTATAGACATTTAGTGTATAAAAACAAAACAGGAAATTGAAAAATTTTTTAGAATGTAATAGATTATTTGTATAAAAATTTTTCTAATTGTAAATAATTTTTTCTATTGTGACAATTGTTATTATTTTTTCATTATTTTGTTATTTTTATTGTTTAATTATTTCCCTGACGATGATACACATTGCTGTATCGAAATATTGGAATTTTTATAAAATAAATGTTATCTAATTTTTTATAAAAAAAGAAAAACCTCAAGCTTAATAAATAATATTGAAATTTAAAAAAACTTTTAGTTAAAAAAAAATGAAATATATTTTATTTTTCAAACCCTCAAAATGTTAAAAATTTTGTGAGCGAAATTATATGAAAGCGGGCCGTAATGATACAGCCTGCAATAAGAAATTATACTGATGCGCATTTTATATGATTTATATACTTTGGTTCAACAAACGGACAGAGAGACGCACATGGCTAAGTCGAAAAAAAGGACTCAACGACGAATATATATACTTTATAGGGCCTTAGATGAATATTAAAAAATTTCACACGGAATGACAAACTTAGTGTACCCTCATTTCCCACTTTACCATTTTTCATTGAAAAATTCTATGCAAATAAAAATGATTTAAGATTGAGAAAATTGCAAATGAAATTGAGAATTTCAATTTGAAATTGAGAAAATTGGAATTGACACTGAGAATTTTAATTTTAAATTAAGAAAATTTCAATTGAAATTGAGAATATGAAAACGAAATTTAAATTTGAGAAAATTCTAAATGAAATTGAGAAATTTAAATTTGAAATTAAGAAAATTCCAAATGAAATTGAAAAATTTTAATTTTTGAATAAATTGCACCAATTAAGTGTAAGTTTGGACCACGGGATGTAGAAGTTCACTGCACTGCACGAAGAAGAGCAAAGTGATTAATGCTTCTAAAAAATGTATAACCAATGGGGATTGCAATAGAGTCATACAATATACTACAACTTTTTACCAATCTGCTCTGGATCTGGAAGATATGCTTCTTGGCCAAAAATACTGCGATTTGTATTTAGTTTAATTCGTTCGATCCTTATGTATGTTTGTTATATGAATATAATTAAATTTTAAAATTTAAATTTTATGAATTTGAAATTAAAATTTCTCAATTTCATTTGGAATTTTCTCAATTTCATACGGAATTTTCTCAATTTCAAATTCAAATTTCCCAATTTCATTTGGAATTTTCTGAATTTCAGATTGAAATTCTCAATTTAATTTGGAATTTTCTCAATATCAAATTGAAATTCTCAATTTTATTTCAAAACTTTTCAATTTCAAATTGAAATTCTCAATTTTATTTGGAATTTTCTCAATTTCAAAATTAAATTCTCAATATCATTTGGAATTTTCAAATTGAATCGTTTGGAATTTTCTCAATTTCATCTGGAATTTTCTCATTGTCAATGAAAAGTCTTGTAATTGTAATTGACTATATTTTGTAGAGACAAAAAACTATATATGTTTCTTTACCTTATTCAGCAACTTTATTATTTTACAATACTAACGAAAAAGACACTCACGCTTTGTAGTAAAAATTGTATTAAGTAAAGCAGAGTTGTAATCTTAATACAAAGCGTGAAAACCGCCACTGTTTTCTTTTTATATGTACTCTTATACTACAAAGGGGGATACATTTGTATTTTTTTTTTGCACAATACTAAAGAAACTGATCTAAGATTTTTACAGTGCGTAGATATGACCATAGTACATCGATTTCTTGCAAATAGATAAAATTAAAAAATTTTGAGTTGACTCTCTAAAGAGGAAGCAGTGCGATATGTATAAAAAGTTATTCACCAACAGGCATACTCTCCAATTCTATTGCCCTTTGGTAAAATGTTGTACTGTTCTTGCACAGTCAACGGTGGTTATAAAAGACTTAGCTTCGTCGATAATACCTTCTAAATTAACAAGACGTAGTTCGCAAACAACAGGAGGAAACACATTTGGTATACTTAGGTGGGTTTTTGTGTGTGTGTGTGTTTTTTTGGGCCATATAAACACAATTGGATTCAACATTGGGCTTAAAGGAGCCGATCTAAGAGTCGCTGATAAATTTTCAAAAATTATTTCCATTTGGCTATGACATGGTGCATTATCACACACAACAACTAAATCTGGTAAGAGGTTTCCTAATTGCTCACATCGATTGATTACGCTGTTTATTTACTCTCTTGCGTCCTGCATTTAGAATGATCCTCGTTTTCTCGTCATAAGAATAACTCCAAAGGATGATATTCCCCCGATTAGGTGGATATTTGGGCCTCGGGAAGATGGTACTGAGCCTTTCCTGGACCAGCCACGAGTTCTTCTGCAGAGCAAATTGAAATTTGTTTCGTCAATCCAAATTATTTGTTTTCCACTTTAAAATAAATTTTTTAAATATTACAAAAAAAATTCTCAATATTAATTTGTTTTATCTCAACTTCAATTTATATTTACTGAATATTAATTTGTATTTTCATAATTCCAATTTGTTTTGGATTTGGAATTCTAAACATCAATTTGTAATTTCTCGATATCAATTTCGATTTATTATTATCAATTTGCAAATTCTCAATATAGATTTGGATTTCTTAACATCAATTTGTATTTTTTCAATATCAATTTCGATTTCATATTATCAATTTGTATATTCTCAATATCCATTTGGATTTCTTATAATCAATTTGTATTTTCTCAACATCAATTCGTTTTTCTGAATATTAATTTGTATTTTCTCAATATTAATTTGGATTTTCCCAATTTCAACTTAAAAAGGTGTAGTTTGCCTCAGTTAGAAATATTGACTTCGAAATATTACCCGAGATATGGGCCTTTCAATTTTGGATATATTTTTCGTTATATCTTTAAAATTAATTGTCCATTTGGGGCAATATTGGTACACTGAAAATAGTTCATGAATAAAAATACAAGATATTTTTTTAACAAATAGAAACCGAGAATTATTTCCTTTCGCAGGTTACTTTATATTATATTCAACATTTTTTATAAAAAACATAACTGAAATTTAGCTCATAGAATAAATTCGAAAAATAAAAAATGTTGAATAAGATATATTTTTGTAAATTATTTTTTGGGCAATGAACAAAATTTTTTGTATATGGATCAATTGCAAACTAAATGTTATTTTTCTGTCTCCGCTGTTTCAACTCTGTTTTGATGTAAAAACATGAAATAAAAAAAACCAAAATAGGAGTGTAGGCTTGAAGAAGGTCAGAAGAAAAACATTGCTCAGATTTTTAATATTTTTTTTCAATATTGATTGATAACCGTATTGTTTTGCGCTCTCATACTCGTGCCATATAAAAAACACTTGTCTCCAGCTACATTTTTTGAAATTTGAAACTAAGTAAACTAGAAACATGTATTAATTATTTTTAAAATATTGGAATCAAGGCGGATTTATACCAGGTACTCTTATCTTGCTACAAAAGCAACAGCTGATTACTAACCTTGTGTCAAAATGATATACCGTTCATGTGGTTCTGGGGAATATTTACTACATTTTATAAGTTTCGCTTAAAATTATGATATTAGAAATTTTTTAAATTATTAAATTTCAAAACAAACAATTTATAAGTAAAAAGAAAATGAAATATTTGTTTAAATTGTTCACTACAATGCTGTATTATTAGGTGCGATCCCGTACTTTTTGGGTAAAGTTCGGTAAAATGAGAGTAAACAAAAATTTATCTCACTAATAGACAAAAATGTACAAAAGTACGGGAACAATAAAAACCAAATTTCTAGCCCAGAACAAAACGATACTATGAAAACGTTCAAATAATAAATCACTGTCATGAAAGCATAAGGCGCAAAATTGTGTTATTAAGAAAATAATTAAAAATAAATTAAAAAAAGCAGATATTGTGTTTGAGATTATTGGAATGGATTGTTAATAATACTTGTTTTAACATATTGTTGAATAAAACTCTAAATAAATGAAAGGACAGTAATAAATCTTTGTGGTTGAGTGAAGATTCTGCATACATACATACATACATACATATGTTCATTGTGATGCATGCTTAGTGCTGGCGGCAATTATACCATCTTTTATATGTATGTGAATTTCTGCGTCTAATTGCGATTTAAGCCATTTGTTCCAACTTGAATTTGCTGAAGAATTTATTTTAATACGTGTGGATTTTTTTCCAATTCGTTTAAAAATATTGAGTTTATTCTGCTCCTGAGTTGATGTTTAATTGTTTGTTTACTTGTGTCAGAGCTGGGATTTATTAATTGATTTCAGTATGGCCCCACATAAAGAAATTTATAAATGCCTTGATTGTAATAAAAATGTAACAAAAACACAAAGGAATGTTGGGTGCGCTTATTGTGATCATTATTTCCATATTGAATGTGAAAATATTTCAGTTGAACAACATACATTTTTAACCAAAAATAGAATATTGAAGTTTATTTGTCAACAATGTTCTCTTAAACCGAAATTTTGTAATATTCAGGAGGAATTAAGAAATGGATTTGCATCACTTACTGCAATGCTTGAGAAAGAGTTGGATGTTAAATTTCAAGAAAATAAACGTAAACTTGATGAACAATTGGAAAATGGACTTAAATTAATTCAGACTAAAATAGATGAAATGAATAAAATTAATAATAATGAGCCATCTAACAATGTTGATGAGTTGAAGTCTGAAATAAAAAGTTGCTTAGATTTTGTTAAAGTAGTCGATAACGTTGCTGATGGAAAAATAGCTAGCTTGGAATTGAAAAATAGTATTCTTCAAAGACGTCTCAATAGATCAGATATTATAATACGTGGCCTACCAAATAAAATAAAGAATTTACGTGAGCCTATTAAAAGAATTTGTTCGCAATGTAATGTTCAGATATATGACTACGATATTCAGCACTGTACTTATTTTGCTGGTGGAAAAGCTGTACTTGTAAAATTTAATTCTGTGCAAATTCGTGATCAAATAATGATCAACTACAATAGGAGTCGTAATTTGCTTTTAAAAAATATTGTTCGCCTTGATGATAATAGTAATCTATCCAGGATTTTTTTGTCGGATCATTTGACTGATGCTGCTAAAAAGCTAGTTAATCTGTGTCGTAAGCTTAAAACAGATGGCAAGATATTACGATATAAATTTGTGAATTATGACATACCTAAGGCGAAAGTAGTGAAGTCGGATCAAACTGAGGTGCTCCTATCTTATGATGATTGCATTAATCTTTCTGAAGGACGTGGTGATTTAAGCGATATATCTTTTTCATCTGTTAATAACTCAATTCTTGCTAATGCACAAACCACATAACTAAACCTTTTTCTTTTATTTTTTATTATCAAATTTTAATTCACACACTTTTTTCTATTGCAGTTAAGCAAGATTAATAAGGATATTTAAGATGGTCATTGCAGTAAATATTATGATTGAGTTTTATTTTTTGTGAAAATGTGCCATATATCTGTATATTTGTTCTGGCAACACACAAAAAAAAGCCTGGCAGCACTGTTAAAGTCTAATTTGCTTACAATTATGCGCAATCATATTAAAGTAATTTTTTTTTTCTTTGCTTTTTGAATTGCTTAAATTTATTCTTTATCTTATATCGAAAACCGCGACCATTTTGTATAAGTTTTTCGACAAACAATATATCGCTTATTATGTCTGGTGTTGTTGCTTGCATTTGTTGCATCTGAGTAAATGTGCACTACCATTTTTGCTCAGGGGTTTTTTTTCTGTGAAAATGAGGTAAAATGGAACAAGTTGCAAATACGTGCTGTCTGTTTTGCGTTGAGTGAATGTGTGTGTTCTTCCACATATTTGCATCGTTTTGACACTGTACTTCCCATCGTGAAAATCCTTATTATTTTTGTTTTATTTGTTTGCTGTTCTTTTAAGAAATGTATTAGGCCAGTTCAATGCAAGATTTCTTATTGTACTTAATGTTTATTTAAATTTGTTTTAATGTTATATTTGAAATACTCTTTGTATAAAGTACTCAATATTTTTATATAATTATAAAAATATAGAGATGTGTGTATTAGTAGAATGATTTTTGAGTTGGCCTAATAAAAATTGTTTAACTGCTAATTTCATAAATTTGTTTTCTATTTATATGTAGATTCTTCTATTGCTTTTGTTAATTATTTTATTTTTAATTTTCTTAATAACTGTATTTTTAATTTTGTATTGCTATGAATTTAAGGCAAAATCTAGGAAATGTTGTAAGTGATAACAGTTATTTAAAATCCCAATTAATTCATTTTAAGCATAATCTTAACATCGGTCATCTAAATTGTACAAGTTTTAATTTAAGACCGAACTCTACTAAATTTAATGAAATAAGGAAAATATTAGATGGTGGATATTTGAATGTTGCTGGTTTTACTGAAACCTGGTTACGTGATGAAATATCTTCTAATGCTGTTAATATATCAGGATATATATGCCACAGAAATGATCGGTTAAACAGTAGAGGTGGAGGAGTGGCCCTTTATGTCTCGGAGAATATAAAACATAAGGTTGTATTTGTTGGTGAGGGTTATGGAGTTGCTGAATGTCTCTTTGTTGAACTTGTTTTTAACGAAGTGAAGGTGTTGGTGGGAGTTGTATATCTACCTCATGGTAATTTTGATGCATTTGAAGAGGAGATATCTGAGGTGCTTGTGCGTTACTCTAACATTGTTGTTATGGGTGATTTCAACAATAATCTTTTTGATGTTGATAAAGGTTTGAATGTTAGAAATATTTGCAGTAGATTGAATCTTTTCTTAATACATAATTCCATGCCAACATATGTTACTAGTAATTCCACTTCTCTTCTTGATTATTTTTTGGTGTCTTCAACTAATTTAGTGAAATCTACTGGTCAATTTCAATGTCCTGGTATAACGCGGCATTCTTTTATTTTTTTGTCTTTTGAGATTTTATTATCAGAGGAAAGAAGATTTTATCAATTTTATGATTATGATGCAGTAGATATTAGTTCTTTTCAATCTGCATTGTTGGACTGTAACCTGGATGATATGTATCTGACTAGTAATGTTGATGAGCAATTAAACATTTTAACTTATAATTTAGGAAATTTACATTCTCTTGTTCCCTTAAAGAAACGTTTTTTTAGCAATCGTAGTGAGTCTTGGACCAATGATCCAGAGATTCAATACAATATTTCCCTTAGGGACCTAGCGTATAGGACCTATTTAACAGAAAGAACAGATGGTAATTGGAAAGTTTTTTGTCGCTGTAGGAATCGCGTAAAATCTGTTATTAGGAAAATAAAAAGGAGAGTACATAGTTTAATTTTTGAAAATAAAAACGCTAAGGATATTTGGTCAATCCTTAATAGGCAGGGACTTGGTGTTAATGAGGACAAATTGGGTCATGTTGATCCTGACTATTTAAATCATGTCTTTTCATCCAATCAGATTAATAATAGCAATAGAATAGTTGATAGATCAATTTATAATCAAACTGGATTTTCATTTCGTCCAGTTGAATTGTGCGAAATGGTTTCGGCTTTTTATTTAATTAAGTCAAATGCTGTAGGATTGGATGGCTTTAGACTTAAGTTTATCAGGATTTTGATGCCAATCATTGGGAACTTTGTACTTCATTTACTTAATACAATATTGATAACGACGAATTTTCCGTTATTTTGGAAGATTGCGAGGATAGTTCCCATAAGTAAAAATAACTCAACAACTGGGTCTGATGATTTACGGCCGATATCCATATTGCCTGTTCTATCTAAAATTCTGGAGCATCTTATGAAGATTCAACTTTTAGAACATATTGATCGTAACAATTTTCTGCATGATTGTCAATCTGGTTTTAGAGCTAATAGGAGTACTACCTCTTTGCTGCTTGGCTTAACAGACAATATTCGCAATACTTTAGCTAATGAAGGTGTTTGTATTTTATTGTCATTGGACTTTACCAAGGCTTTTGATAGAGTAGATCATTATCTGATTGTTCAAAAATTGCACAGATATTATAACTTTTCAAGTTCTGCTTGCAAGTTAATATCTTCATATCTTTTTGGTAGAAGTCAATATGTCGTTAGTGGTAATCGGGCTTCTGGCTTGCTTCCAGTTCACAGCGGAGTGCCTCAAGGATCGGTCCTTGGACCTTTACTTTTTATAATGTTTATAAATGATCTTTTTGATCAAATTTCTAGTAATACGTGTCTTCCATTTTCTTTTGCTGATGATGTGCAGCTTTTGTTCAAGGGTACACCTGAATTTTCCGATGTATTCCAAAATGTGATCAATTATACAGCTCAATTGTTAGATAGTTGGGTTCTGGATAATGCGTTTGTAGTTAATACTGGTAAAACTAAGGCTATGTTGTTTGGCAAGTGTAGTAGTTCTGAGTTCACTATTACTCTCAATGGTGGTGAAATTGAGTTTGTTGATCGTCTTAATTGTCTAGGTGTAATACTTGACACAAAATTATCATTTGAGGGTCATGTTAATTACATAATATCTAAAGTGAATTTTACTTTGCGTAAATTGTACAATACGGATTTAATGTTGCCAACTTATGTAAAGAAGCAAATTGTTCATGGGCTTGTTATGCCAGTTTTTTTATATGGGTTGGAGGTGTATTCTGGAACCGTTGGCTATATTCTAAAAAAAGTAAGATTGGTTTTTAATCGAGTTATGCGGTATCTTTACTCGTTGAGAATAAGACAGCATGTCTCACCATTTGTTTTAAAATTTTTAGGTTTTTCATTTGTAGAGTTCGTAGATTTCAGAAATCTTGTTCACTTTTATAAGTCTTATAGGTTGCAAACTCCTGGGTATTTAATTCAGCTATTTAATTTTTGTAGATCAACGAGGAATAGACAATTAAAGATACCGAAATTATCTGCCGTATTGGAGCGTTCTTTTCATGTTAGAGTTGCACGGTCTTATAATAAGTTGCCTAACTTTTTGAAAACTTTTGGTGTTTCTGCTAACACATATAAAAAACGACTTTTTCTGGAACTTTCAAGAAATCAATCTTCTATATAACTGTTTGATATTGATGTGTTAAATATGCTTTAAAGGAATGATATTTAAAAATTTATTCTTTATTTATTCTAACGTTAACAGATATCCACTTTATATTTTTCTTCTGTGTAAACTTGAAATAATATATTATTTTTTTTTATGATATTTTGGAGAAATTTTTATTATTTTATTACTTATGCATGTGTATACATG
The DNA here is from genome assembly GCA_949318255.1 of Pollenia labialis. Classification (NCBI taxonomy): domain Eukaryota; kingdom Metazoa; phylum Arthropoda; class Insecta; order Diptera; family Polleniidae; genus Pollenia; species Pollenia labialis. Next base: position 44,138,144 of record OX439139.1, read on the forward strand.
TATTTACATTTAATCTTCTGAATCGTTCGTTTTGGGATTTTTCATAGCTGGAACTCTTACATTTTAATTAGGCTATCTAGCTCTTTTGTAATTATATTTTAACTTTAATATATTTGAATTTTTATATACATATACATACATACTTTCATATATAAATTTTATTTACAATTGTTAGTAGAAATTTGTAACCGATTATGGCCTTTAAAGGCTAGGTTATAGGTAATGTGAAAATAAATAAATAAATAAATAAATAAATACATAAATGACACATTAGCATGCATAAAAGTAAAGTTCAACATTTTTCATTGTTTATTTTGTTAATATTTTGTATTTTAATTCTTTTGGTAATACTTGGTTGTAATTTTTTATTGTTAATTTTCGGACACAGCTGATTGTTTAACAGTTTTCCCAATCAGCCCAAAGAAAAAGTACGGGCTACTTCGTGCAAGAAAAAGAAGAATATGTTTCTCTTAAAAGCTCTCTCACTTTACCAAACTTTGAGTACGGGAACAGTTTTCGGTAAGATTGGGATCCCGCAGGCTCCCAAAGTTGAGTACGGGATCACACCTATTTTTGACACAACGTTAAAATACTTTACAGTGTTGTAAACGTTTTCAAAATAAGACCACCTTGTATGAATTCGCCTTGATTGTAATTATTTTTCAAATTTCGTTTTTTTATTCCTAAAACAAAACATTGTCACATTGGCTAAGAAAGTGTTTTCTAAAAAAAATACGAAATTTAAAGAATTTAAAGAAAGACAATTAAGTGAAGGGTTCAAAATCTGTTTTAGTATATAATGGTAAGTACGAGTAAAAATGTCATGCTAATTTTTGGAGAAGCAAACACCTAAAATAACAAAAATTTAAGTTTAAAATCATTGCTTCATAAGTTGTAATTATTTTTGTTTTCGGTTTTATTACATTTGCAAAATAAACTTCTTTAAAAAACAATAAAAAGCCGTACATGTCTTGACCGCCACTTTTAAACTTTAATTTAACTTTTGCTATTCAAATGACGTTTTTTGAAAAAAATTATCTTAATAACCATCCTTCCAATATAAGTAACTTTTCATGTATTTTTTTGCATTGTGGCGTTCAAGACAGAAAGAAAAAAATAAAGGGGGTAATTTTGTTGTTCACTTCACCTTGCGTTGAGAAAATTTTTATATAAAATTTTTTGAATTTTTGAAAATTACAAAAAATTTTTCAACGCAAGGTGAAGTGAACAACAAAATAAACCCCCAAAATCAAGGTATATTTACACAAGGTAGACTCATTTGGGAGTGTAGACATGCTGCTCTATAAAAATAACCGAATGGAACGGAATTGTCAAAATTGTCTTCATATAAATTTAACGCACACATGTACAAATTTTGGCTCATATACACGGAATTTGACATTGGTGTTCCAACTTAGGTAAACAGCTGACAAACATATGGGCCAACGAGTTTACCTTTTGTAAATATACCTTGCCCAAAATGTTTTTGTTCACCGCAATAAAGCAAAGTTGTAAACCATAATACAAAAATTAAGAAATTCCAACTCAACTGAGTTAGTTGTAAACCGTAATAAGGGCCTTCGTGTACGTTTTAATTGAAATTTACCCATATTTTACAAAATTTTGGTATTTTAATTGCGCAAAAGAATTTAGTTAAAATACCAAATTTGTAAAATATACAAAATAGATTTTATAACGTAGAAAGTTTTTTGTAAACGAATAATTAAAACGCGTGTTTAGCAACGATAAAATCAATTTTGGGCAAGAAATAATCTGTTAAGTAAGTAACTATAATTAATGGAAATATACTTTTTCAGAACAACATTACGTAGACGTGCCTTATCATTTGGATGAACAAATGGCCAAAAACTATTCTTTCTGATACCAATATTTCTCTTGGACTACAAGTTGAGTTTTATTATTAATGGGTAACATTTTCAACTACTTTTGGCAGTAGAATGGCAGTTACGAATTATCCTTCCACCGTATAATAATCTTAATTTGACCACTATCCTAAATTGCAATCCATATGGTCAAAGCGTTGTTTCATCGTTATGCAAACCATTAATTTTTGCCGATGAAGTCTTCTTACTCTTCAAGAGCAGAGTTGACTTTAGTGATGTTTTACAGAATAATACATCTAAATTTTTGCTTAGATCGGGTATGTGAATGGACTTCTTTCAATTCGTTATCTATTAATCCTAGTAAGTCTAAAGCAATGATGTTTGGACCAACCAGTCGTTTTTATCCTGATATTAATATAGTTTTGAGCAATACTCATACATATTTCTTTGGTTGACCATATTAAGTGTCTAGGTGTGTATTTGGATGGCAAACTTTCTTTTGATCCCCATATTAATATGGTTTATGGTAAAATTAATGGTATATTGCGTGAAATTAATTCTACTAATTTATACTTGCCTCTTCGAATTAAATATAACTTGACACATGCTTTGATGTTTTCGAATATCTTATATGGCCTTGAAGTTTACTCAGGAACTTGTTCTATGCGTTTGAGGATGGATGATCAGGCGTATTTTCAATATAATAGTTCGTTATGAACATATTTCGAATATTGCTTTCAGTTTTCTTTGATGTACTTTTAGTAACTTTATTAAATATCTTAACATGATTTTGTTTTATAAAATTATCAAAAATGGTAATTCGTTTACCGAGTATCTCAACATCTTGTTTCGAAAAATCGTTTATTGTTTGGATTGCTAGGCTTTGGAACTTTTTACCATTTTTGTTACGTATTTTTCCCCTATTCAAATAATGTTTTCCGGGTAAAAATTTTAGACTTCCTAAATAATCTTGATTAGCTACTGATAGATGATAATTATGATAACTCTATATTTTTAATGTGGCTGGGGAGCCTTAACCTAAAGTTACAGTATGTATATTTTTTATAATTGTCATTTTGTTAGTTTTAATTATGAATTATAATTATAGATTAATGAATATTATATATTTGAGAGCGCATAGAGAAAGTGGCCTACACACAAAAAAATAATCTAGGGTATTTTACAAATGCGTACATAGGTAATTTTTTTTTATATAAAAACAAAAAACTATGTTTAGTTGCCTAAGATAATTGGTAATTTATAAAAAAAGTTTTGCCTAAAATTTTTGTTATTATTACTAATTGGGTTAGGTACCTTCTTCGAATTTTTTAATATATGTTTTTATTATTGATAAAAACTGGGAATTTAGCACGAATAACAAAATCTTTTGAAATTTAAATTTTGTATTCCCAAAAATTGAAATTACTTTTTGATAATAAACAGGCAGGTGCACGGCCTAAAAAACACTTAATTGACAACATCTTTTGTAAGTTGTTGTTTGTTTTTTATTTTGTTTTTCTTAACCTACTTACAACTACAATTAATGTTGAGAGAATTTCAACTAATTGTAGCGGGGAATGTAAGACGAGATGAACGCACTATTTATTGTTGATGTTGTTTTGTTTAAACTTTGATATTATTACAAGTAGAACTGTTGCTATAAGTCTTATACGTTTAACATTTTTATTTGGTTTAATATCTTTAGTTTTTCTAAAATCTTTATGGATGAAGTTTCCTGATGATCTGGCCTAAGCAATCAGTGAAATGCGCATAGGAATAGCTTATCCCATCAACAATAAATTTCAAGTGTTTTTATCAATAATAAAAACTGGGAATTTAGCACGAATAACAAAATCTTTTGAAATTTTTGAATTAAAATAAATTAAAAACTATTCGATAGAGTATAAAGATACAACGTATTTATGTGAGTATATTATAATCATAAGATCTCCACTGAACTTTTTACAAAAAAGATGTGTTTTCATTGAAAAGAACCAGTTAAAAAAAAAGATTTAGAAGCATTAACCGAAGGAAGGCCTAATGAAAATTATGAGCAGTGATGTTAACTTTTATTTTTTAATTACCTTACGGCCCTCTAAAAATTACCGTTTCTAAGACAAAATTACCGCACGCAACGATTTTTTTATACCTATATAGAATTAATGTGCTGTTTCCAAATAACAGACAATTGATTGTGTAGTAAAATTTATATTAAAAGCACTCAGTCAATTTTTGGATTGTTGTAGCCACAAGAAAAATCAACCCATCCGTTCTTAAACCAAGGCAAAGCGGTGTCAATTGTTCGATAAGTACGGATTTTCTTAAATCAAGTACAGAATGCTTGATTCAAATATGGATTATTCAAGTGCCAAATACTTATCTATAGCCACATTTTATTCCTGATCCGTAATTAAAATAATCCAAAGTTTAAAATAAAATTATTAATAAACAAGATTAATTAAATTTTTCATATTTTGCACTTACCGGTTTTTCGAAAGCATTTGAAGAAACATAATAATGTTCTTAATTTTAATATTATCTATTTTTAAATTGAAAATCACCTCTCAAAAGTTAAAATTTTAAAACCTACATATGTACATATTATGAATGTATGTATATATATGTATTAAAAAAAAAATCCAAATTTCTTTAAATTACCGTATTTTTAAAAAAATTACCTTGCTACCTTTTGCGGCCCAAAATTACCTTAAAAAAGGGTAATTACCGTACGGTTAACATCACTGATTATGAGTTCCACAGAAACACCACTGGATGCGCTTGTTACAACAAAAAACAAACAAAAAATCACAAAATTCAAGTTTAAGTGAAAGCGAAGTAAATATGCACTATTTTAACAATTTAATAAATCAAATTTATCGTTAAATTCTAATAGGTTTAAAAAATATATATCGCTCATACAAAATATGATATTTTGGAGTTAATGATGCAGAATTGTTCGCTATGAGTTTATTTTTTGTGTGAATTTTATCTTTATAACTTGTATACTTTACCCGTTTGATGAAAATAAATAAAATATTACAATGAAATTAAATTAATTTTATTTAAAGTATGTAACCAAAAAAAAATAGTAAATTTACCTTAAAATCTATGGTAAATTAAACTTAGATAATTTTCCAAAAATAAAAATATAAAATAACTTTGCTATCATTGGTAAATTTTCAAAGTTTTTAAGTAATTTTAACAAAATAATTAGATACTTTTTCGAACATAGAAATTACCTAAGTTAATAGTTTTATTAACTAAGAAACTTAGATACTGCCATGCTACCCTTGCGCTTAGTTAATTTTATACCATATATTTAGGTAATTTTACCTATGATTTTTTTTGTGTGTAAGGGTAAAAAAAAAATCAATTTTTTTTTTGATGTGGACAACATCTGAGCATCGAATGAAACCGAACCCATGCCCCAAAAAACCCCGGTTTTTCCCCCTTAGGTCCCTTTCTATTTTGCGCGTCACATATACGTATGTAGCTTAACCATTTATCACTTGTAATATTGATTTTTTGGCCTAAAGGGCTTAATATTACGTAAATAAATTAATAAATTAGCCTGTTGGGTAGCCTAATTATTAATAATTTTACAGATTTTCCTCTCTTAGGGGACAAGAGCAGGAGAAATCTGTAAAAGCAACTAAATTTCAGTTACTCCTCAGAGCAGTTGAAATTAGTTGAGGATTTGGGAATAGGTAAGCAAATTTTAGAGGTTAAGGTGGCTCATCAAAGTTAATACGCATGTGGATGCTTACCTTTTTTTGGTTAGGGTGCCTTGTGAGAGGAAAGAGCAGTGGTGGTTGATTTTTGTACAATACGCTTCTTTATTTGGGGGTTTTTTTGTTTATGTAACTTTAGAGTTTAAAATACTCAATTAATTTTAAATTCAAATATGAAAATTTAAATTAAATTTAACAAAAAAAAAAAAATTTAAAAGGAAAATTTAAATTAACTTTGAAACTAGAGTGTACTGCTATGATTGCAAGCGGTATTTTAAGTGAAGTGATTTCTTTTTTTTGCTGACTCGCCTTAAGCCTCGTCCATTTTAGTTTCTTACTCTCCAAAGCTAGGCTTGACCGTCTGTTCTTGGAGAGTACTAAAGAGCGCATACTACTCTCATTCACAATAGCCACTTTAATCATTTTAATCAATTTTCGATTTGTAATTCTCAATAATTCATTACAGTAAATAATTTAAATGGCTGTCCGTTAACAATTAATTTCAAATGAAATTTCAAGTATTTCTAAATAATATAATAAGTAATAGATTATCAATAATAAATTCACATATATAAAAGATATTCTACAGAAGTTTAGGTTAATAAATTCAATATTTAAAAAATATTCTCATGAGTGTACAATGTAGATTGTACAATAAATAAAAGAAAAATCGCTCAATAATTGTAGTAGAGAGCTTATGTGTAAATCAATCATCTGCTATTACATAGACAAAGGACATTATTTGACCATAAAAGACACTGAAAATTTAGGATATATATATTTAGGATATTGTTCTGTCATTTAAAAGAGAAGAAATGGTTAGCATAAAGATCGACTGCAAATAAAACAACTGAATTGGTTTCTAATTATATGTAATGTTTCTTTTTAGGCATACTTTTTCGTAAATCGACCAAATGCATTACCATTAGGAAAACTTTATTATAAGTTTAGAAATCTAAAAGCTTGTATATCCAAAAAAGTAACACTGGTGGAACAAGACATTTTAAATCGAAGAAGAGGAAGACCATATAAGAATTCCAAAACACGCAGTCTTTTGAAGAAGTTTTGAAACATTGAAATTCATGTTTTGAACTTCGCCAGAAGTGATAAAATGATATTTGTGATATAAAGTCTAAAGAAAAACTTACTGATTTGAGGCCAATTTAAAGATCTTAAATGAGAGGAAAAATTTCAAAAACATGGGTCCAAAATACGAGATTATTTGCTTGGTGGCGTAACTTGACACTTCCGTGGAAGTTCCCAAAGTCAAATTAAAAATTTTTAAATTTTAAATTAAGAATTTTTTTTTAATATTTCTATTCCTTTTTTTTAATTCTCTTTAATATCTTCCTTTTTATATTATAATAAAATTATTTGTAATGCTTATAATCTATACATTTATTTGTTGCATTTATAAAAAACTGCAAAAAATATTTTTCAACAATTTTTTTAATGTATTTTATGAATATGTTTAAAAAAAATTAAAAAGGGGAATAAATAATTTACTCTTCATCACCACTTCCTTTTGCTAAATCAGAAAAGAAATCCGAAGTGTTGGAAAATTTTGAAGATGGAAGATTATGACGTTTCTCTTTATAACTATTGTGTTTTTCATTATACTTGATATCGCCAAATTCTTCAAAATATTTTACGTTCCAAAAACGTACATCATTGTTGTGGGATGATGAGGCAATCAATTCTCCTGAGTGATTTATATCCATAGACTCAATGGGCATGTTGTGTTGGCCGACTACGCCTAGATTTCGAAACGGTGCTATATGAACAGCACGTATAATACCCTCTTCGCCAGCCACGCATGCAATACGGTCAGTAATGGGTATCATTTCAGAAATGGGAGATTTTACTCCGGGAAACTTGTCGCAATGATAACCAAACTGTCCCCAATTATATGTATATAGATTTCCTTTAGATGAACCCACTACCAATTTAGAGTCGCCGCGATATATGCCCATGCATGTCAACTCTTCTTCGTAGGGTTCAGATTGTACATACAGTTTTCTGGCTGATATATTGATTGTAGTCAAGTAGCCATCGCCACTGGTAACCATTAAAAGCTTACCAGCATCATTGGTGATTATTTGAGTGATATAATCTTCTACTTCTTTTAAAGCAAAAATTTCATTTTTTGTTCTCATATCCCAGAGTTTCACTGTACCACTGTCATCACCAGTAGCAAAAATATTCTCATTTAAAATATGCAACTTATTAATGGCTTCCTCATGAGCATTTTCATAGAATTTTTTTAACTTCTCCGTTTCCATGTCAGTTACCATAATTGATTTATCTTTCGAACAAGTAAGTATGTTACGGCCATCTTCAGTAAACTCCACATCTCTACAGGCTTTTGCATGAACCTCTATGTTTCTTAAAAGTGTATTTCCCTCATTGGAATATTCATACAATGCCACATCTCCGGTTATGGTCGCCAAGGCAATAATATCACGTTCAGGATGAAAACAAACATCAGTAACGAAATCTTCTAGTTTTATTTCAGGAGGAGAGGTTTTCGGTTTCTTAATGGCAGCTATAATTGCTTTAACGGTATCATCATCTTCTTCGTTTTCATCCAACTCCAAAACAGATCTAGCTCCTCCATCCTCATCGTCACCACCGCCACCTTCGTCGCTTTTATTTTTGCTGGAGGAGGCTTGTGTGTTATTAGAAGTATTTTTCACTTTTTGTTGTTCCTGAGTTTCTTTTTCATCGTCATTCATAGATTCATCTGAATCTGTGGCCATTTCGTCAAATTCGGAGCTATCATCAGTATCGGTATCTTCACTTTCAATATCGTATTCCGGATCAACTCCTTCAGGCCCTTCTTCAATATCTTCATCACTCCATGGTTCTATTAGGCGCACATTGCCAAGTATTATTTCTTCATCTTCTAACTCTGCATCCGCTAGTTCGTCAATATCATCCGAATCTGAGGTTTCTTCAGGATTTTTGAATTGTTGACGCCTAATTAAAATTAATTAGTTTATTATTTAATTTTGTATTTTATAAATTTTCGTGAATTTCATAACTCACATATGCATTTTGTTTATTTATAAATAAAATTCAACTGGAACACGCTTTTCTTTCTACACAAAAAACATCACAAGCAAAACAGAAAATGTGTAATTTGCTTCTTCTTACATGAGCACAAGGCGAATTCAAACAGGTAAACTCATCTCTACAACTACAAAAAGCCCCATGTATATTGTTTATACAATTTTCTGGTTGGTTGTCAACATTTTTTTATTGCAAATTAAAATTATCACTTTTTTATAAAAGAAATTAATAAATTCACTTCAATCATTCGCAGTTTTGAAATTTTTTTATTATAAAAATAATATTTTTAGCACTTTGCATTCAACTTCTTCTCAAAACAATATCATATTTTGACGTTTGACCATATTTTTTAATTCGCCGTGGAAACAGCTGATGAACGGCTGAACGTCAAAATATGATTTTGTTTTGAGAAGAAGTTGAATGAAAAGTGTTAAAAATATTATTTTGATAATAAAAAAAATTCAAAACTGCGAATGATTGAAGTGAATATGATTGAAGTGAATTTATTAATTTCTTTTATAAAAAAGTGATAATTTTAATTTGCAATAAAAAAATTTTGACAACTAACCAGAAAATTTTATAAACAAAATACATGGGGCTTTTTGTAGTTGTAGAGATGAGTTTACCTGTTTGAATTCGCCTTGGTCAAAAGTTGCTTGTGTTTTTGACATATCGGCCAAGGCGAATTCATAACAGGTAGTGCACAAGGCGAATTCAAACAGGTAAACTCATCTCGTCAGCCGTTCATCAGCTGTTTCCACGGCGAATTAAAAAATATGGTCAAACGTCAAAATATGATTTTGTTTTGAGAAGAAGTTGAATGAAAAGTGTTACAAATATTATTTTTATAATAAAAAAATTTCAAAACTGCGAATGATTGAAGTGAATTTAATAATTTCTTTTATAAACAAGTGATAATTTTAATTTGCAAAAAAAAAATTTTGACAACCAACCAGAAAATTGTATAAACAAAATACATGGGGCTTTTTGTAGTTGTAGAGATGAGTTTACCTGTTTTAATTCGCCTTGGTAGTGCATCTCTACAACTACAAAAAGCCCGATGTATTTTGTTTTTACAATTGTATGGTTAGCTGTCAAAATTTTTTTATTGCAAATTAAAATTATCTCTTTTTTATAAAAGAAATTATTAAATTCACTTCAATCATTCGCAGTTTTGAAATTTTTTTATTATAAAAATTATATTTTTAACACATTTCAATCAACTTCTTGAATTTAAAATTTAAACAAATTTTTTCATAAAATGTAAACGACGCTTGACATTCAGTATACACACAGGAAATAAACATTAAACATATGACTTGAAAAAGTCACCTTTATGAATTCGCCTTGCTACTACTTTAATTATTGAATGTATATACATATAATATTCATGTGTAAAGAAGGGCCTTGGTACTGCAGATAGGTTATTTGGTTTCAGATTTTTAAAATTCCAAAAAAGTGTCATAACATAAGCTGTGATTAGAAAAACAAAATTTTCTCACCCGATATACCTATATTACTGGTTTCATTTTAATCAAAATGTGTAATTTTCGTTTCAATATCGTTAATAGTTCCAATTTTATAACGTTTTTTCCCTCTCCTGTAAACTTTTGAAAACTGCAGATAGGATATTTCATCTCTTAGGTGACGATATGTAAAAGACTATCAATAACAACTTGATCGTGTGACCGCAGGGTTAGGGCCGGTTCCAGAGATCGCATGTTATCGAGCAGCTCATCATTACCATGATGAACTGCGAATAAAGCTCCGAAAAAGGGTCCCGGAGTACAATATTCAAGCCCGGCCAGGTCATATGATGCGTGACCCTGGCATGACCATAGTTCCGCGTAGACCATAGGCCCACCGCCCCCAAAGTAAGAATTCTACTAATACAATAATTACTTTTTATTTATTAAAAACACAAATTTCATTAAAAATCCATATCTGCCAAGGGTGTTATAAAAAATATTATGTATACTTCAGCCTCTGTTGGATCTACCATCATAAAATGCATTTCTAAAAGGCCACTTAAATCCGTCTTTAAAGCCACCTTTGTAGCTACACCCAAAGCCTTTTGTGTCAAACGTATAAGTGTTGTTTTATAGCGTGCCTTTGTTGTCTCTCGACAATTAAACAACAATATCATATCACTTGTCTTGGCTACTTCAACACTTGATTCGGACTGCATAACACCTAATGTATCAATTTTAAAATGGGGTCTTCGTGGTGATATTGTAATTTCCAATTCTTCAGCGGATTTGTCAAACTCTTGAAATATACTAGCCAAATCAGGACCTCTAACGAATAGTCTATTTAGACTGGTACTCTCATCATTTAAATTGAAATCCATTGGTTCTTCATAGTGTGTCGTTTTTATGGAGCACTCTGTACTTATATCATGTTCATCATTTGGCTCCAAAACTAACACCAGTGGAGCTTCCGGACCTTTATAATACATTTTCATGCTGCAATCTATGCCCGCAAATATACTCAGACACTCGGCTAGTATATTCATATTTATACTAAACTTGACTATGCCATCAACAAAAAATTCCGAAAAACAACGGGGCATTATGAACAGAGAAGCTTGTATACATTTTCCTTGTTCCACCACACATTTAAAACCATCTTCACTGATCATAAATGAACCATTTTCGGCAAAACTTAAAGCTTTTATGCCCGACGTGAAGGTTTTGATTTGATGTAAACATCCCACAAATTTAAAATTTGAAAATTGAGACTGTGTCAACATCTTCCAATTACGCAAAATACCCTTTTCAAACAATTGTTTAGAATGTTGCATGAAATCTTAAGTTGTACCCAATAAATGTTTAAATATTTACACTTCCTCGGGACTTGGTAAAAAATTGTTTAATATTGAATCTAATTTCTGTGTTGGGACTTCTTTAAATTCCAAACGTTTGTGTTTTAAATCAAGAGCCAATCGTACAGCTAATACGTGTTCACAAGTGTAGGAAGCACTGAAAGCGTTTTGCTTGAGCAAAACTTTATATTGAAAATATTCACAAGTACAATAGTTTATTTGCAGAAAAACATGCTCTATGCGTAAGGAAGAACGAGTGCCTAAAATTTCTGCTACCTCAATGGTTTTTGTGTTGTTTCTATATATAATAATGGTTTGATGGTCAAGTATATTTAAGGCCGCTGCCACTAGACGTTTACCCAATATTTTGTGCAAATCTAAAAGCAAATTTTCTATAGATTTAAACTATATTATTTTGCTGTATAAATAAAATCAAATTAATTACCTGTATCTTCCTGATCTGTTTGACTGCTGTGGTAAAATCTTTCGAAAATTTGTTCCAACAGAGTAGGTACCAGAACCTGCGAAATTGCCGCTTTTTGCATAGCTCTCATCTTGGCTCTCATTAAGTTCATGAATTCGCCTTGGCTTTAATTTTTTTGTTTTTGTTTACATGCTGCTTCTTGTTAAAGCAGCTTATACACGGCAGAAGAATAGCACTACATAACGCCGTTTTTTTATAAATAAAAAGCTACTTTGTAGCACAGACATAAGCTTTGTAGTTTTCGAATAAAAACAAAACAAGTACACAAAAAAATTAGTCAATATTTTTCAGTTTTCTTTAGGAAAGTATTAGATAAAACTTTTAGAACATTAATACATATATTGGAATTTTTCGATCTGGAGTTAAAACCCTTCAAATATTAACATGGACTTGGGTGAATTAGTTGAAGATGATCAAAAATTTGTTATATATAAGCATGAAGATTTATTTAGCGAAAGTTTTCCTTTAATGAAAGAAATTCGACGTATGGGCAAGTTATGTGATGTGACCTTAAAGGTAATAAGCCTTTTTTAAAAGACCTTTAAGTAAAAAAAAATATCTTTTTTAGGTAGAGGATCAAACATTTTCAGCTCATCGGATTGTTTTGGCAGCCACTATACCATATTTTTATGCCATGTTCACCAACAACATGGCCGAGAGCCGTATTAAAGAGATCACAATGAAAGAAATTGAACCCACAGCTTTGGAAAGTTTGATCAACTTTGCTTACAGCGGACAAGTACGCATTGATAATCAAAATGTCCAAAGTCTTATGATGGGTGCTTCATTCCTGCAGTTGCTTAAAGTACGCAATGCATGTGCCGATTTTTTAATATCTCGTTTTCATCCTCATAACGTTTTGGGTATTCGGCACTTCGCCGATTCCATGAGTTGTACGCATTTAATACGGGCCGCTGATAAATATATTGATTTAAATTTCACTAAAGTCGCTCAGTCTGAGGAGTTTTTAAGTTTAGACTTTGAAGAGTTAATTGAGCTTATCAAAAGCGATTTTCTTAATGTTAAATCGGAAGAGGTTGTATTTGAAGCATGTATGAAATGGGTAAAGTACTCGGAAGGTAAACAGCGCTCATGTATGTTTCCACAAGTTTTGGCTCAAGTTCGTTTACCTCTGTTATCGCCTCAGTTTTTGGCAGATCGTGTTGCACGCGAGGAAATGATACGATCATCACATCAATGTCGTGATTTATTAGATGAAGCTAAAGATTTTCATTTAATGCCAGAGCGAAGGGGTCTCTTGCAAAGTTTTAGGTATGTTTTTGGTTTCTTTAAAGTTTGTTTTATATTTATTAAGTTCTTTTAGTTAATTTTAATGACATTTTTTCATAACCAGAATAATTCAGCCTTGTTACGGCTTCCGTAAATGACTTTTGTTTTTTGTTATAGATTAAAGTAACACACAACTTATGTCCTTAATCTACTAAAAAACAACAGTCGTTTACGACAAAGACAACGGCAATAAGGCAGATTATCCATAAATATTAATAAATATTGCTCATAATTTTTAATAATTGAATTTTTTTGCCCTTAACAATTAATTTTTACTAAACAAAGGACTCGTCAGAGGGGTGAATTTATTTCGGGACAAATATATGCAGTAGGTGGATTAGCTAGTAATGGTGAGTCGGTTAGTACAGTCGAGATTTATGACCCTCTTACACAAAAATGGCGCATGGGTCAACAAATGTCAATGATGAGGTAAACTAATATTAGTACTTTTAAGAAAGAAATATACAACAAAACTAAAAAAATATATACATATATATATACTTATATTATATATTTTCTTATATATATATACATATATATTTGTTAAAGATCTCGGGTAGGTGTTGCCGTAATGGATGGCAAACTATACGCGTTTGGAGGTTTTAATGGTTCTGAACGTTTATCGACAGTTGAAGTTTATGATCCCAAGAAAAATCTTTGGTCGCAGGGCAGTGCTATGAACTGTAAAAGGAGGTAAGAATATATACATAATATGTTTTTTCTTAAAAAATAAATTTTAAAGTAAATTTTGTGTCAAAAGTGCTGTAGGTGTGGCAGCTTTAAATGATTGTATTTATGTTTGCGGTGGTTATGATGGAGTCACTTCTCTTAACACTGTGGAATGTTATTGTCCTAATACTGATATATGGAAAACTGTAAATACTTAAACGCTTTATGTTTTTGTAATTATTATAATATGACCTTTTAGGTAGCCCCTATGATGAAATATCGTTCGGCTGGCGGTGTTGCAGCATTAGATAGTTTTGTTTACGCTTTAGGCGGTCATGATGGCTTATCCATTTTTGATTCTGTGGAACGCTATGATCCTATAAATGATGTCTGGCATAAAATGAAACCCATGTTAAATCGTCGTTGCCGCTTAGGAGTGGCTGCCCTTAATTGCAAACTTTATGCTTGTGGTGGCTACGATGGTAATTGTTTTCTACGGTCCGTTGAAGTTTATGATCCCATAAAAGACACCTGGACCTTGGTAACCCCGATGAACTGTAAACGAAGTCGTGTAGCTTTAGCTGCCAATATGGGCAAATTATGGGCCATTGGTGGTTATGATGGCGAATCAAATCTTCCCACTGCAGAGGTTTATGATCCTGAAACTGATATTTGGACTTTTGTTCCTTCAATGTGTGCTCATAGTGGAGGTGTGGGTGTTGGTGTTATACGTAACGAATAAATTTTTATGCAAATTAGATTTAAAGACACTGCTGTCTTCAGGTTAGTTTAAATAAGTTATTATTTAGTTTTAGCTACTTTTCAATTTTAAAAATTTTTTATAATTTGTATATCTCTTTTTATACTTTTTAAATTAATCGATGTTTTCTCAATAACATTCGTTAAGTTTACAATATGTTGAATGCGTTAAATGTAAGGTAATTTTGAACTTTTTTGCAGTACTTTAAGAAAAAGAATTGTTACTACTTATTCAAATTTTCAGGCTTTGTCCACGCTATGCTTTAAGAACGGTTTATAAGTTAAAACTGCCAATAATTACGATATTTTAAATGTCCCCTTTTATTCAGATTAAGCTTTTCTTGTTATTGTACATTTATTTTCAAATTTAATATTCACATACATACATATTTATATATGTATGTATATCTACACATATTTTCATTTGGTAAAAAAACGTAACAAAATTTAGAAACGCAAATACATAAAAAAAATTTCTACATATTGAAAATTTACGGACTAATATTTTCGAGAGTTAATCACGCTTATTGTGTTTGGCGTATTTAAAATACGCCTACGACTGTTTGGTAATAGATTAAAGAAAATAAGTTAACGTTCTCTTTATCTATTACCAAACAGTCGTAGGCGTATTTCAAATACGCCAAACACAATAAGGGTAAATATTAGAATAGAAAAACTAGTTTCGCAACCTTGAAAGAGATTTAAATGACAATTTTATCGATTAAAAAAGTAAATCCTCTTTTGAAATCGACAAGAGTGGGACGAATTTCGAACGATTTTATATTTCAGATTTGTTTCGTTTCCATAATCATTTTCATAAAATACAACTTTTAATATCATCATAAAATTTTCGTTTGAATAAAGATGTCTTCACTAACAATTTAAACAAAATTGTAGGAAATAAGATGGGCACATCCATTCCTCTAACAATTCATTTCATTGGAACCTTAGTATATTTAGTGGAAGGGTTCTCGCTATATACACATACATGCATAATTTTTATTATTTTCCTATTAAAATAGTGCATAAATACCATAGATGGGGGTTTCATGCAGTTTCAACTCACACTTAGTGATAGTGCAAAAATATTGCAATCATTTTGTTGATGTTGAGTGATGAATTGAAAATTTGCAGCCCCACTAAACATGAGTGATAGTGATGTTAAAAAAATTTGCACTCAAAAAAAGGAGTTTGATTTAAAAAAAGCTTATTGCAACTTTTTTTTAATGATATAAGCCAATAATTATACAGTTATTGACAACATTTCATTTTGTTTAATGTTCTTTACATATGCATATCCTAAAAAGAAATCAAAATCCACGCACATACAAAGTTAAATTTTTTTAAATTTTAGTGAGAAAATATTTGTATGCAGCTTTTTTGATTGCATGTCCAAATTTTGCACTATTTGAATTGAGTGCAGATTTTTGCATTCAATCTGCGTTTAGTGATAGTGAAAAAATGTGCACTAGATATCACTAAATTTTTTTAGTGGTAGTAAAAAAAAATAACAATCATCATTAAAGCTGGTAAAAAAAGTGTGTAATTTAAATCAATATTTAGTGCACTACTCTCAACTATGATAAATATTTTAATAAACAAATTACAAATAATTTTGCGTATCTTTTTAAATTCCGTCGATGTAAAATTAAACGATTTATGCATCACATGGCAAAACTAGCAAACACGAAATGGAACAAAATGTAAAATGAAATCAACAAAACAATAAACAGAAGTTAAGACATCACATATTTTGTCAATTTCAACACGTTTTGGCTTTGAAAACGATTTCCATCACACACACCTGATAGTTAAAACTTTTAAAACTCGACATACGCTCAACAAATTATTGTGAATTGAAATATTTAGTAAATTGGAAAACTTTCTGAGATATTTTCTTACTGCCTGTTTTTCAAAATAAAATAAAAATTCTCGCTTGGGAATTTAATTGAAACAACAATAAAAAAACTCAAATTTGTTTTTGTTTTCAATATTATAAATCCACATAATATTGAAAACAAAAACAAAATTTCGAAATTTGTTTTTGTTTTGAATGTAAGTTGAACGGACGAGTTTTGCGCTCGTGTTCTATAAACCACACATTAATTTCTAAACGAACATTTTTATTTTATTTTGAATAACAGGCAGTTGTGCGTTATTTTCAGGTGACATGCAATTGATCGTGTAGTAAAATTTATATGAAAAGCACTCTACACAATCAATTGTTTGTCACCTGGAAATAGCACATTATTTATCTCGAAAAAGGTTCAAATGCCAATCGAAGTTTCGTTCACAATGATAGCAACAATTTCGTTTTTCTTTTATTTTTTCCCAAAGTATTTCATTTATTTTCCTTTAATTTTTCGAACAAATCTGTAATTAAATTTTTTTTAAATAGTCCATTTTACTTCTTCAACAATTTGTATGAAATTGTTATTTAAGTTTATAATAACTTTTAGTTAGTTTTGAATAAATATTTTTTAACAATATGTTTTAAAAATAGTAATAAGTACGTAATATTGGTCAAAATTTAAAAGCGGTTTCTTGATTGAAAATGTGTGCGCTTGTAAAAAAATTGTTGCTTTATTGTGAAAACCAAATGAAAATGTTGCTTTCATTGTGAATCTGGTCTTAAACAGGGTGTTCATTTTTTGTAATAATCGTGAAAATTAGTCTTTTTTGAATCGCTTATGTTGATTAAAAATTTATTCATTAATTTGCTCAAAAAGGAATGGTGAGCATTAAAAGTGATCTAAAAAGACTAATTTAGTTTTTCGGATATTAATAATTTTAACTTTTTATCAAAATATAAAGTAAACTTATTAGTATATTTCTTGTTAGTACACACTTTATTTATAAAATCTTTAAAAAAAAATTGTATTTTATTTAACTTAATAAAATAAAAAAAATAAATTTATGTATATAGGTTTATACCAAGACTGGCTTTTTCTATTTCATTTAATAAAATAAATAAATATTTATGCATGCACGGGAAATCAAATTTGAGTGAAATTGAAATTTAACAAATTTTGAAATTTATCCCTTTTATATACTTCAAGTACAACTTATTCCCCCGTATTCATAAACGATTATTAATTTTAACAAACGTTTATTAAAAATAATTTTCATAGTAAATTTGTTCTTTAAACCTTTATTATATTTTAAAAAAATTTATGATGCCTGTGTTCATCTTTAACCGAACTACTCTTAAAATCATGAACATCACAGGTATACCATGAAAATAAAAAACAGTTAACTAAAAATCCAGTTTTCCAAAACATGAAAAAACATTTTTATATATCGCATTTGATCAACAAGAGGGTGTTAACTCAAATTTTTGAAAATTAGCTGAAAACTTTTTGGTCGTTTTCGATAAAGTATAAAAAACATCCGTTTATTCGAAACAAATATTACGAAAATCGTAATAGTGCAAATTGTTCGAATTCGTAAATGATTTCTTTCGAATCGAAGTACGCGGTATCCCCCAGTGTTAGATGTCAAAACATATTGTTAACTGTAAGTTAAAGTAATAGTTACTTAAAACTGAACTTGGTGAAATCGGCCGTTAGTGCGATATATTTTTGAGTAAAATGAGTAAAGAAAATTTCATGTGCTGTTTTTACAACACAAGTGACTGAACGTGTAGTAAAATTTATATGAAAAGCACTCAGTTTTTTGAGTGTTTTATTTTATTTTATTTTTTATTTATTAAAAAAAAATGGATGCCGCAAGCCCGTAGGGCCTAATTGGCTAGTCTACAATGAGATCGGGAGTAAAATTAAGAACTTAACTTATAATTACTAATTGTAATTTATATAATAATTTCACTTAACAATAATACTTAATCTAAAAAATATTGGGATTTACACACACCTATTGCAATAAAAAATTTCGGGAAGAAAGCTGCGGCAAAACTGAGGTAGCCCATAAGATGGCAACAATATGAAAAATTTATGCTCAAAAAATTTAATGTTCAAATAAGTTAAAATTAAATTGTGTTTATTATACAGCGATAAATACTGGGTATGCTCAAGAACTTTAATAAAATTGTCATTACAACTTTCATTCGCAATGAAAGTAAATGAGTAACATCATTAGTGAATGAATAAGTTATAAAAAATAACAGATATGAAAAATATATATATATATAAATTTAACTAAACGTTTAGTCACTTGTGTTGTGAAAACAGCACATCAAACTAAAAACCAAAATTTTGTTTTTGTAAAAATATTATCACATACTAAAGGAATAAAATTCGATTCGTTTTACGTTTATCAATTCCTTTCGACTCTAATTGAAAACGAATAAAATCATGTTAATGTGAATTGTAGAACACCAAAAATGCTGAAGTATTCCACTTTCGATTTTTGTGTAATTGTATATTGTGTAATAAATTCTATTTGTACATTATATATCGCTCATTTGCTGCAAGACCGGCATAAGTCAAAAAAATCCATTTCGAGATAAACGCGTTTAAAGTTTTTAATTTGCTCTAATCACTTAGAAAAAATAACGATACATTCTCTTCAAATGGGGAAAGTATAAAAGATATAAAGATGAATTTTATACACAATATAAAGAAAAACATAGCGAACAATTCTGCATCACTAACTCCAAAATTTTATTTTTTGATTTATGCCGGTCTTGCAGCAAATGAGCGATATGTATTTACAATTTACACAAAATAATAAAAAAAAAGTGTTAAAAATATAAAATTTAACTAACGAAATGCATAACCACAGATAAAAACAAATCAAAACAAAAAAATATGTATGTATAAGTAAAATACGCCTCTTTTATGTATGTCAATCATCGCTAAAAGTAAATATACCCATAGACCATATTATGGGTGTATGAGTTTCAATTTCCACCAAACGTACAGCATAGGTATTTGACGTACTAACCATGCCGCCAAACTTAAGACAGTGATTGGCTGCAAATAATTGAAGTTAAAAAGAAAATTTTCTAATAAAATTACATATTGATGAACTTACTTAAATTCCACTTTAAACCTTTAGTTGTAACATTTGTAGCTTCTTGACCTACAGGTATTAAAGCACACCATCTCTGATTTTCCACCAAATCTGGGGCTATTGTTATGGAATGTTTGCCTGGCTTTAAAAGCCATGTCAATGAATTGCCGCTTAATAAATATATATTAAAAAACTCTTCCTCGTTTTTAAATAAAGTATTAATATTAGCCATTATTTGATCAAAACGGCCAGAAATGTCATGAAAAACTACAATGTCTTGTATATGCTGCTCTTCTAAAATGGACTTTAACAACAGTATAGCTTTAGTAAAGTCTGTAGCATTTTGGTCTGGTGTATGAATGTATTGAATTTGTTTGCTATTAAAATATTTTTTGGTTTCTTCTGTAATAGAATCAAAGTCTCCAGTAATTAAATCCGGAGGCTTGAGACTGCATTCTTTACTTTTGTTTAACTTAAGAAAGTCTCGCCAACGATTGCTGCCACCATCTACACAACAACGGAAATTGGCTATTTTGATTAATTAAAAATATATATTAATTGGTGTGACCAAAAGGTATTTACACAAAAACAGAGCCATGTCACAGAGTACAATTTCGTTCGGAATCGAAGAAAACATATTTGTTTATTGATAGAACGTGACTGATTTCATAAACGCAGTGTTGCAAGGCATCACTAAAAGTAATAGCTTTATAAACTTCAGAACCTTCATCTAAACAAATGCCTTCAGGTCATTATAGCATGGTAACCGTATTCACTGTACAACGGTAGCGAAATATGTGCATCATTTTTATTTGTGATGATTTGTCAACGCATTAGTTTTAAGTGATGCTTTGCAGTACTGCGTTTATGAAGTCAGCCTACATATGTATTTTGATGGTTTTTTGGCCTTTCAGATACAGAAAACTACCCTACCGTTCATGGAAACAAAATTGGTTTCAATCCGAAAATTTTTTCGTAATATTCTAAATCATCAAAAAACCTAATTAATTACGTTTCCGAACGGAATTGTACTCTGTGACATGGCTAAAATTCGTACCATTTTGCCATAATTCTGTTACCACATGTTTAGGTATCCGCACTTCCCGATTAAGTACTAAACAGACATGACCATTACCGACTTTGTAGGGTTGATCTATAATGTCTGCTGGTTTCCATTGGTATATCTTAGGATAACCTCCATTCTCCTTCGTCCCTGAATCATTTGACATCATTAGTTTCTTATAATTGCTATATTTTTTGTTAGTTAGGTTACACAAAAATAAAATTGTTTTTGTACACATCTATGAAGACGTCATAACACAGCTGTTGGGGAAAATAAGATACTGAAATGAAGAGTAGTTGCCAATTAAGGGATTTATATTTGTTTTCATTTTTTATACAAACTATGTGCCAAGGAGAAATTCAACAAGGTGAACTCTTTAGAGCAGCTGTTAAATCCAATTTGTAAAAAATTACTTTTTTTTTAAATTAAATTGTAATCGTTGAAATTTTTTGAGAAAGTTGTTATAAGAAAAGCAAAACCAATTTAACAATAAAAAAATCTGCAGTTGATAGATTATTTTGGTGATCATACGACAAATCACTTAATGTAAGTTAAGAACAAGCTTCTCATTGATTTACAATTTTGTTTTTCCCTTATGTTATAAGTTCCCGCCTTATGAATCAACGACATGTTACGAAAGTTAATAGAATGGCTACAGCGGCAATGTCTATAAAAACCCTGTAAAAAATAGGACCAGTCCAAACACGCGTGTAAAGAGTAGCCCACAAGGGACTAGGACTAGTCCAAAAGTAACCCAAACGTATGAAAAAAACATGGTCTATTTAACATTACGATGTCCTAGGGCAGGACCATATAACCCATCTTTGGACTATAAAGGAGTAGTTTTAAAACTACTCCATTGTGCACACAAGAGGATTAGTTTTAACTTCGTTTAAAAACGAAAACATGTTAAAAAACGAAGACATGTCGTCTCACTACAAACACTTTTTAATTGTTCAACAATAAATTTCAAGTGTTTTTATCAATAATAAAAACTGGAAATTAAGCACGAATAACAAAATCTTTTGAAAATTTAAATTTTGTATTCCCAAAAATTTAAATTACTTTTTGATAATAAACAGGCAGGTGCACGGCCAAAAAAAAACACTTAATTGACAACATCTTTTGTAAGTTGTTGTGGTTTTTATTTTGTTTTTCTTAACCTACTTACAACTACAATTAATGTTGAGAGAATTTCAACAAATTGTAGGGGGAATGTAAGATGAGATAAACCCACTGTTTATTGTTGATGTGTTTTTGTTTAAACTTTGATATTATTACAAGTAGAACTGTTGCTAAAATTCTTATACGTTTAACAGTTTTATTTGGTTTAATATCTTTAGTTTTTCTAAAATCTTTATGGATGGAGTTTCCTGATGATCTGGCCTAAGCAACCAGTGAAATGCGCATAGGAATAGCTTATCCCATCAACAATAAATTTCAAGTGTTTTTATCAATAATAAAAACTGGGAATTAAGCACGAATAACAAAATCTTTTGAAAGTTTTTTTGTTGTTTTATTTTAATGTGTTTAATTTTACGCATACAAACTCATAAACATTTATGTATGTACATGATATGCCGCTCAAATAAAGAAACAAACTCTTAAAATTTTTGTTAAATTTTATGAAACTGTCATTTGCTTAAGCAAAGCGCGAAACTGATCGCACATTCTGTACGGAATCAAATGTTTGTTGATTTTTTTTTTTAATACATTTGAGAGACTTTTTGTTAATTTTTGACAGTAGAATAAGCAAGGCTATGCATATAATGTTTGGGCCCTTAGACTAAAAGTATGGGTAATTCCAAAGCCATATACGTGACAGTCGCACGCTTCAATGAGACAAAAACCAACGAAAGCGTTAAGAATCACCAAAAAAGTAAAAATCGATTTTTCATCATTTCAAACTATCGAAAACGAGACTTTTTTATTTCCGAAAACTTTTCAGCCTAAACCATAATAAATTTTAAAAACTTTCTAATTTTAGCCTTAATTCAAACAGTTCACTTATTTTCTATAAATAATTTGTTCGTATCATTGAAAGATTTTGCTGAAAAAAATTTGAAAAGAATTTCTACAAAGTTGATTAAATACAAGGCCCATCTATCAGGTCTGCTTACTTGTACAAAAACAAAATACGATTCTTTTTAGTTGTCAAAAATTTACTACCGCATATACAAAGCAAAAGGAAAAAACGTGTATGTGTGGCATACCATAAACGTATACATGCACATGTAAGCAAAATGTAAACAACTTTTGACAACTAAAAAGAACATAAACAATGATCATCAGGCTTCTTGCACAGACCTTTTCAATGGGCCTTGATTAAATATTTCTCAATTTCGAATATATTTGTATTTTCACTTCCTTATTCAAACAACTGAAAGAATTTTTAGTTCAATGTTTTGGAGGAAAGACCAAAGTTAAATTTTGATTGAAAATTAAAAGAGTTAATTAATAAAAAAAAAACTAATTTTAAATACACTTGATTTTTTATATACCGAAAACGGTAAAAATGCCCTTGTTAGCGAAGTACAAAAAAAAGTGATAAATATTTGCTATATTTTAAATTTACAATAATTAATTTGTTAGATTAATATAATGAAATTGTTAACTTAGAATATTTAAATTGTTAAACTAACACGTATATTAAACTGAAATTTAGATTATTATTTTATAAAATAAAAAAATAACGTTGATAATATACTTGCATGTGCCAGTGCAGAAAACTGAACTGGCAAATTGGGTTTTTTGTTGTTTTCTTACGTAGACAATAAAATGGAACAATTTGTGTTTTCTTCTTTTTACCCACTTAAAACTATAATTCGAATCGGAAAAAACCCAACCAATTGTAGGGGAATGTAGGTAGGTAGGAAGGCTGGTGTGAAGTTTCCTTCACCCACAGAGCAGTATGGTCCATTGTGACGCCTTAATTAGAGATATATATGTAGAGATGGAAAGTAGGTGAAATAAACAGCGAAAGCACAAGTCAGAAATGAAAGATAGATAGAAAAGGTTTCGGACCAGCCCCGAAAGAAATCCTAACCAACCAAATGCGCCCTACGTTTGGCCAGCACCCAGCCTCCTCTCGCGCAGCCAGGCCATCCCCATTACGAATCCTATCAGATTCTCAAGTCCGCAACCCGAGACATCCCCTAATTCGCCCAGGAATCTACTGCCTAGCCACGTCAGCCTGCTGCCCTGCAACCTGGGACAGTGGCACAAAAAGTGCTAAACTGTCTCCAACTCCTCAGGGTCCTCACACAACTTGCACATATCCGATAATTCGGATCCTATCCTCACCGCCATCCTGCCTACCATTCAGTGATCGTTCCTATCATGGTCCTAACGCAGACCCTACTCCTGCCCAGCAGCGACCCCGAATCGGACTTCCTAAGTAACGGCCACAGCGTCCGATCCTTCCAAAATAGAAGCCTATTGGAGGTCTAACCGCCTCCATACAGTTAGGGTCCTCCATCTCTGAGCCCTGTCTTGCCAACTCGTCAGCAACTTCATTGCCACCTATGTCGCAGTGACTCCCCTAAGACTTCCTCCAAAGCCCTCCTACAATCATCAACTAGCTTTGAGTTCACATAACAGCCCCTTACGGCCATAAGAGCCGCCTGGCTGTCCACATATATAGTGACCTCAGAGCCCCTATCAATGTTGTCCCTAATCAGTTCCACGGCCATCAAGACCCCCAGAACCTCCGCCTGAAAGACACTACAGTCGTCAGGAAGCCTATATGACCTTCTGATGTCCAGATCCTCAATGTAGACCCCCGCACCCGTGCCCCTCATCTTCGAGCCATCAGTGAAAATAGCAAATCCACTAAGTAATCTGCTCCTACCTGACCAGCTCTCCCTAGAAGGCACTATTACCTCCGGCGACCGCCCAAAATCCACCTTGGTGCTCACATAATCAGTGGAGCCGGGTGGTCCCAGGCAATAGCCACAATCTTCAATCACACTCAGGATCCGTTAGTGATCCTGCGTGACATTCCCTATCAATCCTAACTCCCTCAGTCTAAGAATGCTCCTGGCCGCCATTCCCATCACATACTGCTCAATATGCAGAAGATGTAGAATGACATCCAGGGCAGCCTGCGGAGTACTTCTCATGGCACCTGTCATGCCAATTGAAGAACACCTCTGAGCCTTAGAAAGAAGGTTCCTCCTGACTCCCACCAAACACAGCATCCATACGTAAGAATGGGTCTAACCACCGAAGTGTACAGCCATCCCACAGCGCACTCTCAACAGACCTACCCTTAAGATAGGCGTGTTGAGCACCGCTGACGATGCCGGCGTCAATCTTCGTACTCAAATGTAGATAAATCAGTCTTTCCAACGTCTTCAAGAGAAAAGACGACAAGCTGATTGGTCTAATATCCTTGGGTTTAGAGTGACCGGTTCTACCCGCCTTGGGTATAAATACAACCCTAACCTCCCTCCACCCTCTAGGAATGGACCCGTTCAGCACACATACCCTAAACACACACAAACAAATTCGTAGGTAAAATGAACTAAAATCTTGGTATAGAATTATCTAAGCGCAAGGGTAGCATGGCAGTATCTAAGTTTTTTAGATAATATAACTATTAACTTAGGTAATTTCAATGTTCGAAAAAGTATCTAAAAATTTTGTCAAACTAACTTAAAAACTTTGAAAATCTACCAATGAGAGTAAAGTAAATTTATTTATTTAGTTGTGGAAAATTATCCAAGCTACATTTTGACATAGACATAGATTTTAGGGAAATTGGCTACTTTTCTTTAATAAAGTAAGAATTTTTTTAAACTCTATATTCTATTTTAATTTATTTAAATAAAAAATTTTATTTATCAATTTATAATTTTGAAAAAATTACATTGCAATTAAATGGTTGGTTGTATATGTATGAATAGGGTGTAAGGCATTCGGCAGGTAAAAGTATATAGTAAATCTTCATAACTTGCAATTATTCTCGAATTTTCTGGAAATTTAGCGGTAAAACAAACTGAAAATATAAATTTGAATTATCTTGAATTTGTAAACAGAAAATATTATCGAAGCATTATAAGCTTGTTTGACGATTCTAAATAATTGTTAAGTCCTTGTCCATATTATAAAACATTTGCTGCAAAAACCTTTTTTGATTCTCTTCGAAACGGCATTCGTGTCCATACAACGAAATTTTTGTTTTCCAGCATTTAGTTATGTAGGTAAAGTAGAATCTTAAAAAAGTTAACCAAAATGTCCCAAGGGGTATTAACTTTTCTGAACTTTTAACTTTTCTAAGCGCGTTTTTTTAGTCGAAAAAAAGGAATAAATAAATTATGTAATAAATTTTAAATGTAATACACAACTTTTTTTAGATGCAAAATGTTATGTTTTTTATTATTTATTATTAAAAGGGTTAAATAGTTTTCATTAATACAAATAAAAAACTTAGGCTTAATTTGTACTGGGTACTAAACTTCACTTCACGCTCTAAAAAGTTAACCGAAAAGTTAACTTTTTAGAGCTGCACGTTGATAACAAAAAACTGTTAACTTATCCACGTGTTTAACTTTTACGCGAGTAAACTTTTATAAGATTCTACTGTATTTTGAATGCCTCGTCTCTTTCTTCTTCTTCCCTTCAATTAAAAACTTAAAAAACTGCTTGTGCATCTTTTCCATGCGTCTTTACCTTTTCACAATCAAAATCAAATATTTCGCAGAAAATATTTCATATTATGGACGGGGATTTGCAAACGCAGTACATGTAGCTCAGTATTAGGCTTTCAAAAGTGCAAATGCAAAATATCTTAGCTCTTTTGATACATCCAACAACAGAGTTTCCGTTAGAATTCATTAAATTGCAACGATATTTTACATTTTCTCTCTTGCAAGCCTATTATTTAAATATGCAATCGAATTCTTTATGCAACCATGAAAACATTTAAATGCCCGCAAAGAATATATGGATAAGTAAAATTTTTTTAAAAATAAAACACTCCATACCTCTTTATGATTATTTTTTCTTGTTTCTTTCTTGAAATATATATGTTTATTTTATTTAACACACATCTGTAAATTAAAGTTAAGAATGTTTTATTGATACATATGTACATACATTTTATATATTTAATGCTCGTAGTTTTTTCTGTTTTTTTTTTTAATTTAAATTAAATTTTTTTTTAATATAAACGTTTTCTTCACAAAAAATTCTAATTGACAATAAAATTAAATAAAGCTTCACATACATACATATTATGAAAATCGAAGAAGATACCTAACTCAATTAGTAATATTAACAAAAATTTTAAGCAAAACTTCGTTTTTATGTTACCAAATATTTAAGGTAATTAAAATTAGTTTTTTGTTTCTATATAAAAATAAATTACCTATACAGGCCTTGGTAAAATTACCTAGATTATTTTTTTGTGTGCAGTTCCACCAACAACAGGAGTGATGATTTCCCGATATTCTGTAACATCGCCGGAAAGATACCATCTGGTCCCGCCGATTTGTAGGACCCAAAGGTATTTACCGCCCATGTTACCTTATCCAAGGAAATCATCTCCCCTACCGTCTCCCTTTACTCAACGCTTGAGCCCGACCTAGAGAAGGGGTCACCACGTACAGCCTGTTCCCCGACCCATGATACACACACCCCGGAAAGTGAGTCTCCATTAGCAAACAGAGAGATTCAGAGCCAGATTCCGCCCGTTCGGTCTCTGAATAAATCCAGGGACTACCGGGTCCTTAGATAAAATTCTCCTGAACCTTGACATCTCATTCACGGATTCAACTGACTCGCTAAATTAATCCACGAGTCCCTTTTCGCCCTTCTAATATCTCCCTTATACCTCCCGTAACTTAACCTGAAGCTACTCCAATCTTCCTCCTTACGCGTAAACTTCGCCCTATTGAACAGCCTTCTGATAGTGGACCTTTGAGTCCTTAACTCGTCTGTCCACCATCTTGGCTGTGTACGCCTGCCCGAAAAATTTAGCGGTCAGGATCGCTCATAGCTACTGGTCAATACCCCCGTGAAGGTATCACCAATTGCTCCACACCGGTCGGAGTCGACCCCCAGTCCCTTGTAACCCTGAGGTTACTTTGAACCAGCCCCGAAAAAGAATCCCAATCCGTCCTTCTCGGATTCCTATACGGACACCTTTTCGGCCTCTCAAACATTAGACTAAAGGAACTATGGTCAGAGAAGGAAAAGTCCAGAGCCACCATACAGTCCCCTACTAATTCCCTACAGTTCGTTAATGTTATATATATCACTGCCTCTCTATCACTATTTCTGAACGTTGGCGTATTCCCCCTGTTACAAATAAGGAGATTGCTGGCAATAATAAAATCAAACATAGACTCACCTCTTTTGTTGATGTCGGCACTTCCCCATTGGGTATGGTGTGCATTGGCGTCACAACCCAGTACCAGTCTCGAGCCGCTTCTGCCCGAGTGCTCCACCAACTCCCGTACTTTATCACCAGGTGGATCGGTAGCCTCGTACGGCAAGTATACCGATGCTAGTGCCAGAACCGTTCTGTCCTTGGCCTCTCCTGTCACGACCGTGAGGTCTCCATTACTGAAAGAATAAGAAATCATAAATTTAAACTCAGTTATCGCCAGTATACAAGTTCGTACCTTATCATGCGTGTGGGATACGAACAAAGTATACCCCGTGACCTTTAATCCAACTACCCGGTTTTTGTTAAGCCAGGGCTCTTGGATTAAGGCCACGTACACGTTGTTGTCAATGAGGTGGGTTGCTAATTCGGTTGAGGCTGCTTTGCAGTGGTGCAAGTTTATCTGCACCACTTTCAGCCTCTTAGGGTCTATCATCTTTAGGAAACCTAAATTTGATAGACCCCAACCCGAACACAGCAACCCCTCCCATTGACTTCAGCTTTTTGAGAGACTCCTGGTCTACTGCGAACCTGAAGTCTCTCCTTACAACCCAGTGAAGCTATCAACTTCCACTGGCCTGTAGTGAGACCATCGTTCTGGTTGGCCAGTAACCCCAGTATGACCTCCACCGGTTTTATAGGTGGAGGTATCCACACCGTGACTACCGGCCTCAATGGGAACTCAGACGCTAGTATAACGTCCAATCTGGCTTCAGGGAAAGCGCTGCCACACCTGCCAATTGCATCCTTTAAAAACTCAAAGGTTTTTTGATTGCAGCAACTGACAGTTTTTTTCATACTGTGTGGCATTTACCAGCAATTTAAACTCTATTTTTTTTTTTATAATTTCTTAGCTTATCCCGCGAAGCTTTATGCTTGTCTGCAGGAAAGAAACTAGAGTCTGCAATTAGCTCCTTTTTGAATGACACAATTTAAGGGTTGTGAACAACCTTTTCACCTGAGAGATTAAGACCTCTTGCCCAGTCAGGCCCTTTGAACGATACTTCGTCCGGCCTTCCTTTCACGCTGAAGATTTCGTCGAGTAGTTTGTTCTCTAGCACCTGCCATTTCTCGACACTGATCCTTCCATCGGGATCCATACGATCAATGACAGCCGTCAGAATACCGTCCTTACCCGACGACTCCTTCAGCTTCCTTGACATGGGAGGACTGATCCTCTCTGGAGACAGTCCTCTTAGTGGTCTCCTTGCGGAGATCCTTAAGAGGGCCGGCACCAACCGCTGGGGATTTCTGGTCATCACCAGACCTAACTCTTGACAACCCCTCTTTTGGGGGCCTTAGCAGAGCTCTGTCGGTGATCAACCGATTTCCCTGCAGATGTTGACTGGTTTGTTCCGGTAATTCCTGTAGTGACTCCCTTTTGGGGGTGACTGTCGGAGATTATCAGGACTTTCCCAGTCCTAGTATTGGGTGTTTCGTCCGCAGTCTTAGCTCCTTTAGCCGTGACCATGCTGTCACAAGACATTTACTACAGCCGGCATTTAAGCCACCACACCGCGGCAAGATAGTTATCCAGGTGGTGGGTAGGGGAATGTAAGAAAGAATAAATTTACTGTTTATTGTTGGTGTTTTGTTTAAGGTTTGATATTGTTACAAGTAGGACTTTCGCTTTAGGGTTTTATTTGTATAATTAGCCTTATTGTGGTTGTCGTTTTCCTAAACAAACGTGTCGTTTTTTGTAGTAGATTAAAGAACACATGTTGTGAATTACTTTAATCTATTACACAGTCGTATACGACAACGACAACCACAATAAGGCCGAATATTTGTAACTTTTCTAAAATCTTTGGAAAAGGTTTCCTGATGATATGGCCTAAGCAACCAGTGAAATGCACATAGAAGCTAGCTTTCCCTCAACAATAAGTTTCAGTGTATTTATCAAATATGAAAAAATTGGGAATTTAGCACGTCATACAGAAAAAAAATGAACAATACTTAAAATTAAAAATATCTTATTTTATGTCTTTATGTTCAATGCTTTAAGTAAATGTTTTTTTACATAAATGCACTGCCTTTTTTCTCGATGTACTGTTTTTATGGATTTCATATCTGGCAAGCCTACTCGTCTATGCCTTGATTTTTGCCTTTGGTGTCATTTTAATCCGATATCAAATTCTGGGCGCCACTTATGCCATCTCGGAACGTACATCCTAATGTCAAATTTTTTTCACGTTGCAAGAAAGCACTTCCTTAACTTTGTACTTCTAGCTTTTAATGTACTTACCAAGGCGAATTGACTTTCAGGTGGCGTTGAAAACACAGCCTGACACAGCCGTGCTCAAGGTATATTTATAGCAGGTAGTCTCGGAAAGCCAGCTGTTTATTTTTTATTTGCTTGTTTTGCGATACGAACTGTCAAATGTTGTATAGCAAACAAGTAAACAAGTTTTTTGTCTTTATCTTTTGTCTTTTTTGTCTCTTATCAGCCCCTTTGCTTTTTGACAGTTTGTATCGCATAACAACAATAAAAAGCCCTGTTGTTTGTTTTATTGTACAATTGTTGTAATCTCGCGGCTACCTGCTATAAATATACCTTGGCCGTGCTACTTTTTTTCTTAATTAGAGAGAGGAACGTCAAAAGTTACTTGTGTTTTTGACATATCGGCCAACGCAAGGTATATTTATAGCAGGTAGTCTCGGAAAGCCAGCTGTTTATTTGCTTGTTTTGCGATACGAACTGTCAAATGTTGTATAGTAAACAAGTTTTTTGTCTTTATCTTTTGTCTTTTTTGTCTCTTATCAGCCCCTTTGCTTTTTGACTGTTTGTACCGCATAACAACAATAAAAAGCCCTGTTGTTTGTTTTATTGTACAATTGTTGTAATCTCGCGGCTACCTGCTATAAATATACCTTGGGCCAACGAAAGCAACAAAAAAATACATTGCTGTGTTTTTGGTGTTGTTAAGGCCCAAATACACTGATCAAAGTACTCATCATACCACACCCCAAAATTAGGCCCACTTTTCTTTACTTATATGTATATATGTACATATAAAACTTTTTATTTTTTATACCTATAGGTATGTAATATTTTTATATTGGCCACGGATGCTTTATATTAAATGTTATCATAAATAAATAAAGAAATACATATGTATGTATAAATGCTTTTTTCCTTTTTTTTATTGTTGATTTAGGTTTAAGTTTTGTACTAAGGTCTGCATCTTAGGTTTATGTTATTACTATGTAATACATATTTATATTTTGGCCTGGAAGGCTTTGTATTACTTTATTAAATAAATATTTGTTTAATATTTGTCATAGAATTCTTTTATTACTGAAATATTATTAAAAAGACTTTTAAAATTCTTACGTTTTACGTTCTCGATTTCCAGCACACCCTTGTTTGTTTCCATTTTCTAAAAATTGGCAGTTATACTTAAAAATAAATAAATGCACATTTGATTTAATTTTAAATAGATTTCCAAAAATATTTTTATTCTCCTTTATAAACCGGCTTGCGTTTTTCGGCAAAAGCTTGCAAACCTTCCAATCTATCTTTTGTAGGAATGACCTGAGCATAACATACTTCTTCAATTGAATAACCGGTATTAAGATCCACTTGCATGCCTTTATCAATAGCTAATTTAGCCATTCGTACACCCACTGGACCATTTGGCAATATTTCCTCAGCTAAAGCTATAGCCTTTTGGTAAGCAGCATCCTTAGCTTCGTTCTGTGGCACTGCATGATTAACAATTCCCATTTCTTTGGCCTCCTTTCCATGAAAAACACGACCAGTAAATATCAATTCCTTAGCCAAAGATGGCGACAAAATTCTTGGCAAACGTTGGGTACCACCAGCGCCGGGTATAATTGCCAATTTAGTTTCCACCAAACCCAGTTTGGTATTGTATGCCGCCGTACGCATATCACAGGCCAAAGCCATTTCTAAGCCACCACCTAAAGCAGCACCATCTAAAGCCGCTATAACGGGCATTGGTAATTGCTCAATAGTTATCAACAATTCACGCAAACGGCTAACAAAAGCACTAACATCTTCTTGTTTCATATTTTTGCGTTCCTTTAAATCAGCACCGGCACAAAAGATATCGGGCGTTAAACTTCTTAAAATGACAACACGAGATTCATTGTCAATTTTTAAATCAGCTAAAATATCAAAAAAGGTTTGTACTAAACCACGACTAAAAGCATTTTTAGCTTCCGGACGATTTAGTCCCAAAACTGTAATACCAGTTTGATTGCCTGTCAAACGCTGGACTCCTACCTCTTCACCAGTTGCCTTTATAGAGTACCGACATTTCGTTAAAACGCTGGGCGTCAAGTTGCGCAAAACAAAACGGGATGTTTTTAAAAAATTTGACCCAAAAATTGTCATAATTTTAGTGGGTAAAACGTGAAAATTTTTAAATTGTAAATAATTGTGGAAATGGTTATAAAACCATAACCAAGGCGAATTCACTTATACGAATTCGCCCAAGGCTTATCCAATAGGTCTGCTCAAGGCGAATTTAAAAAGGTACGTGCAAGGCAGGGCTGCCAGATAAATTTGTGATTTCAGTTTCCTGAGAAAAAAAATCGTCTTTATCGTTTCGAAAACTCGTCAAAAAAATCGGACATTTTTATAAAAGAAAAACATTGAAACAAAAACATAATTACTTCATACCAAGCTGGCATTTTCAGTCGCGTAAAAGCGTCTGATCGTCGGTGACCGCATTTTTTAATCGTAGTTGATTTCTCACACAGGAAAAACTGTAACACGAGTGAGATTCTTCCATAGCACAGCGAAAGACGCTTCTTCAATCGTTGTGGGAATCGTTTAGGACGTGGGTAAATATCATCAAACGAGACTTTCATGCCAAGAATCGTATGAGACTCATGTAGATATTCTCTTCATATCGTGAAATACTCGCCGTATAATTGAAAATATGATTTATACGGAGAGCCGTAAGAGGTTCATTCGATGATGGTTTGACGAAAGATAAACAAAGTGTAACTTTGTTGTTTTTGTACTCTGAAAATAATCCAAGATTTTCTTAAGACTTGCATATTACGGCCGTGCCTAATCAAAAGCGTTTTCTAGTTTTTTAATATAGCGGCCTCAATGCTTTGCAATTGCAAACCCCGATTTTAACAGCTCGTTTAATATTGAAGTTTGCCGCTATTGTTAATATATAATGACAATTTAGCTATTTTTTGGTCAATCTAGCGTTTTTATCTCTATTTTTACTTAAAATTTGTGGGTTTTATTAAACAAGAAAGCTATCACTACTGTTCGTGACACAACGTTAACGCTCTTGTTTTGTAATGGCATATCAGCGTAAATGCTAAGCGATAGAAAACGTTTCGCCTTCCGCTCTTGTTAAGGAAGTTGTCAGAAAATTTAATGTTTTATTCAGTCTTTGGAGATTGAAAAAAATCGTCACTTTTTAGAAAAAAATCTGCAATTCGGCACTGATTATTTCGGAACAAAAAGTCGTCAAAATGACGATAAATCGTCACATATGGCAGCCCTGGTACAAGGACTATCCCAAGGCGAATTCAAACAGGTAAACTCATCTCTACAACTACAACAAGGCTGTCTGAAATTCAGAATGAAAAAACCAAAATTAAAATTTAAGGTGGCTGAGGCCCGTTTGGGAACCAAAAAACTGCCTCGCTTACTTAGTGATATGTGTGGGTACTCAAATTAAAGGAAATTGGAGAAATGCCCATATTCATAAAGATCTAGTCAAAACCTTCAAAATTATACCAATATTAGCCACATACCTTTAGAGATGCAGTGAAAAAATTACATATTCCTATGAACACTTAAAACGTCCATAACTCGAAACTAAGTGTTTTCGAAAATAAGTTATTTGGGGGCTCTTTATTTTTAGAGGGGACATTTTAAGAAATTTTTATTTTAATCTTGGGGTTGAAGAAAAAATTAATATGGCATCCCTAGTCTAAAATTAATAAAAAAAATTAAATAAATAAGAAAAGTTTTTACATATCAACCTGTGCAATTTTTGTAAGCATTAAATTGCAAATTCGGTTAAATTGAATGTTGTATTAAACATAATCTTAACCGTTTCTTTTCTGCGTTTACTTTATGCATTTGAATATTAAAACTGCACATAAACATACAAATACCTTAAAGATATAGTGATAATGGTAAAAATTTGTTTTTGTGATCTTAATAGGGTTTTTACACTTGCTCACATCTTTCATCTTATTGCAAAGTTGATAATATCTTCCCATAAGAATTCTACAGGTCTAAATATCAACATCTTTTTTCATCTTTAAAAGATGTTCCTATCTAATTTTGTTTCATTCAACATATTTAGATTATTTTAGTTTTATCACTAGAAAAAACAAATAATTTTTTACCATCATTAGAAAAAAATACAAAAGAGCAGGATAGTAATATCATTAATTTAGTTTTTATTCGCTCATACACGTGAAAATAAATATTTTTATGATGAAAGATGATGTTACAAATGTAAACAAGTTTTTTTCATTTTCAACATCTTCCACGCATTCCTCTAAGATGTGCTCAAGTGTAAATAGGCTATAAAACGATTTGTAATTAATTTTTATACACAGTTTCATTAATCATCTCTTTATTGTTTTATTTTTTCATTAATAAGTTGTAAACCAAAATGTTAATTTAAAAAAACAAATTTAATAAAACGCACATGTAAACAAAACTTGACCCTTGAACTTGACATTTCTGGCCTGACCAAGAAAAAAGGCTGTATTTTCGCCGCCACCTGTAGTTAATTCGCCTTTTTATGCGAATTCAAGGCCTATCGAATAGGTCAAGGCGAATTCAATCAGGTAAACTCATCTCGTCAGCCGTTCATCAGCTGTTTCCACGGCGAATTAAAAAATATGGTCAAACGTCAAAATATGATTTTGTTTTGAGAAGAAGTCGAATGAAAAGTGTTAAAAATATTATTTTTATAATAAATATATTTCAAAACTGCGAATGATTGAAGTGAATTTATTAATTTCTTTTGAATTCGCCTTGCAATAGGTCTGCTTACTTCTACAACAATACAACCAAGGCGAATTCAAACAGGTAAACTCATCTCTACAACTACAAAAAGCCTCATGTATTTTGTTTATACAATTTTCTGGTTGGTTGTCAAAATTTTTTTATTGCAAATTAAAATTATCACTTTTTTATAAAAGAAATTAATAAATTCACTTCAATCATTCGCAGTTTTGAAATTTTTTTATTATAAAAATAATATTTTTAACACTTTTCATTCAACTTCTTCTCAAAACAAAATCATATTTTGACGTTTGACCATATTTTTTAATTCGCCGTGGAAACAGCTGATGAACGGCTGACGAGATGAGTTTACCTGTTTGAATTCGCCTTGAACTACAAAAAGCCCCATGTATTTTTTTATTGCAAATTAAAATTATCACTTTTTTTTAAAAGAAATTCATAAATTCACTTCAATCATTCGCAGTTTTTGTTTTGCCTATGTAGTAGTAAGATTTTGACAACGGCGAGGAATTTTACACAAACAAAATGCCTGTTGTTTTTTGTATTGTTGTAGAAGTAAGCAGACCTATTGGATAGGCCTTGGCCACTTCCAAGGTATATGTATAGCAGGTAGTCTCGGAAAGCCAGCTGTTTAGTTTTTATTTGCTTGTTTTGCGATACGAACTGTCAAATGTTGTATAGTAAACAAGTTTTTTGTCTTTATCTTTTGTCTCTTATCAGCCCCTCTCCTTTTTGACAGTTTGTATCGCATAACAACAATAAAAAGCCCTGTTGTTTGTTTTATTGTACAATTGTTTTAATCTCGCGGCTACCTGCTATAAATATACCTTGTGTGCATGTTTGTGTGGCAAAAAAGCAAAAACGTTAACAAAAATATACATGCATAAGCAAAATGTAAACAATTTTTGTCATCGTTGGGGAATAATCCAAATAAACATCTGGCTTCTTGCGCAGACCTAAGGCGACTTCAAACAGGTAAACTCATTCCGTTTTGCTCAGCTTATGTTACATGGGGTCTTCACCTCAGATAATATCTGATATAATATGTGAGAGAACGTCGGCAGCAAGGCCCATTGAAAAGGTCTGTGCAAGAAGCCTGATGATCATTGTTTATGTTTTTTTAGTTGTCAAAAGTTGTTTACATTTTTCTTACATGTGCATGTATGACGATTTTTTCCAAAATAGATTTTTTTTAATCTTTAGGTGGTATTTTTCCATATTTCAGTTAGCTTATGCCGTGACACTGCCTAGTTTGGCTGGCATAAATCAGCAACGATTTTTACTGACCATTTTGGATGAACCCACTTTTCTCTGGAACGGCTCTGACGATTTTTTCCAAAATAGATTTTTTTTAATCTTTAGGTGGTATATTTCCATATTTCAATTAGCTTATGCCGTGACACTGCCTAGTTTGGCTGGCATAAATCAGCAACGATTTTTAGTGACCATTTTGGATGAACCCACTTTTCTCTGGAACGGCTCTGACGATTTTTTCCAAAATAGATTTTTTTTAATCTTTAGGTTGTATTTTTCCATATTTCAGTTAGCTTATGCCGTGACACTGCCTAGTTTGGCTGGCATAAATCAGCAACGATTTTTAGTGACCATTTTGGATGAACCCACTTTTCTCTGGAACGGCTCTGACGATTTTTTCCAAAATAGATTTTTTTAATCTTTAGGTGGTATTTTTCCATATTTCTGTTAGCTTATGCCGTGACACTGCCTAGTTTGGCTGGCATAAATCAGCAACGATTTTTACTGACCATTTTGGATGAACCCACTTTGCTCTGGAACGGCTCTGACGATTTTTTCCAAAATAGATTTTTTTTAATCTTGAGGTGGTATATTTCCATATTTCAATTAGCTTATGCCGTGACACTGCCTAGTTTGGCTGGCATAAATCAGCAACGATTTTTAGTGACCATTTTGGATGAACCCACTTTTCTCTGGAACGGCTCTCACGATTTTTTCCAAAATAGATTTTTTTTAATCTTTAAGTGGCATTTTTCCATATTTCAGTTAGCTTATGCCGTGACACTGCCTAGTTTGGCTGGCATAAATCAGCAACGATTTTTAGTGACCATTTTGGATGAACCCACTTTCCTCTGGAACGGCTCTGATGATTTTTTCCAAAATAGATTTTTTTTAATCTTTAGGTGGTATATTTCCATATTTCAATTAGCTTATGCCGTGACACTGCCTAGTTTGGCTGGCATAAATCAGCAACGATTTTTAGTGACCATTTTGGATGAACCCACTTTTCTCTGGAACGGCTCTGACGATTTTTTCCAAAATAGATTTTTTTTAATCTTTAGGTGGTATTTTTCCATATTTCAGTTAGCTTATGCCGTGACACTGCCTAGTTTGGCTGGCATAAATCAGCAACGATTTTTACTGACCATTTTGGATGAACCCACTTTTCTCTGGAACGGCTCTGACGATTTTTTCCAAAATAGATTTTTTTTAATCTTTAGGTGGTATTTTTCCATATTTCAGTTAGCTTATGCCGTGACACTGCCTAGTTTGGCTGGCATAAATCAGCAACGATTTTTACTGACCATTTTGGATGAACCCACTTTTCTCTGGAACGGCTCTGATGATTTTTTCCAAAATAGATTTTTTTTAATCTTTAGGTGGTATTTTTCCATATTTCTGTTAGCTTATGCCGTGACACTCCCTAGTTTGGCTGGCATAAATCAGCAACGATTTTTAGTGACCATTTTGGATGAACCCACTTTTCTCTGGAACGGCTCTGACGATTTTTTCCAAAATAGATTTTTTTAATCTTTAGGTGGTATTTTTCCATATTTCTGTTAGCTTATGCCGTGACACTGCCTAGTTTGGCTGGCATAAATCAGCAACGATTTTTAGTGACCATTTTGGATGAACCCACTTTTCTCTGGAACGGCTCTGACGATTTTTTCCAAAATAGATTTTTTTTAATCTTTAGGTGGTATTTTTCCATATTTCAGTTAGCTTATGCCGTGACACTGCCTAGTTTGGCTGGCATAAATCAGCAACGATTTTTAGTGACCATTTTGGATGAACCCACTTTTCTCTGGAACGGCTCTGACGATTTTTTCCAAAATAGATTTTTTTAATCTTTAGGTGGTATTTTTCCATATTTCTGTTAGCTTATGCCGTGACACTGCCTAGTTTGGCTGGCATAAATCAGCAACGATTTTTACTGACCATTTTGGATGAACCCACTTTGCTCTGGAACGGCTCTGACGATTTTTTCCAAAATAGATTTTTTTTAATCTTGAGTTAGTATATTTCCATATTTCAATTAGCTTATGCCGTGACACTGCCTAGTTTGGCTGGCATAAATCAGCAACGATTTTTAGTGACCATTTTGGATGAACCCACTTTTCTCTGGAACGGCTCTCACGATTTTTTCCAAAATAGATTTTTTTTAATCTTTAAGTGGCATTTTTCCATATTTCAGTTAGCTTATGCCGTGACACTGCCTAGTTTGGCTGGCATAAATCAGCAACGATTTTTAGTGACCATTTTGGATGAACCCACTTTCCTCTGGAACGGCTCTGATGATTTTTTTCAAAATAGATTTTTTTTAATCTTTAGGTGGTATATTTCCATATTTCAATTAGCTTATGCCGTGACACTGCCTAGTTTGGCTGGCATAAATCAGCAACGATTTTTAGTGACCATTTTGGATGAACCCACTTTTCTCTGGAACGGCTCTGACGATTTTTTCCAAAATAGATTTTTTTTAATCTTTAGGTGGTATTTTTCCATATTTCAGTTAGCTTATGCCGTGACACTGCCTAGTTTGGCTGGCATAAATCAGCAACGATTTTTACTGACCATTTTGGATGAACCCACTTTTCTCTGGAACGGCTCTGACGATTTTTTCCAAAATAGATTTTTTTTAATCTTTAGGTGGTATTTTTCCATATTTCAGTTAGCTTATGCCGTGACACTGCCTAGTTTGGCTGGCATAAATCAGCAACGATTTTTACTGACCATTTTGGATGAACCCACTTTTCTCTGGAACGGCTCTGATGATTTTTTCCAAAATAGATTTTTTTTAATCTTTAGGTGGTATTTTTCCATATTTCAGTTAGCTGATGCCGTGACACTGCCTAGTTTGGCTGGCATAAATCAGCAACGATTTTTAGTGACCATTTTGGATGAACCCACTTTTCTCTGGAACGGCTCTGACGATTTTTTCCAAAATAGATTTTTTTTAATCTTTAAGTGGTATTTTTCAATATTTCTGTTAGGTTATGCCGTGACACTGCCTAGTTTGGCTGGCATAAATCAGCAACGATTTTTACTGACCATTTTGGATGAACCCACTTTTCTCTGGAACGGCTCTGATGATTTTTTCCAAAATAGATTTTTTTTAATCTTTAGGTGGTATTTTTCCATATTTCTGTTAGCTTATGCCGTGACACTCCCTAGTTTGGCTGGCATAAATCAGCAACGATTTTTAGTGACCATTTTGGATGAACCCACTTTTCTCTGGAACGGCTCTGACGATTTTTTCCAAAATAGATTTTTTTAATCTTTAGGTGGTATTTTTCCATATTTCTGTTAGCTTATGCCGTGACACTGCCTAGTTTGGCTGGCATAAATCAGCAACGATTTTTAGTGACCATTTTGGATGAACCCACTTTTCTCTGGAACGGCTCTGACGATTTTTTCCAAAATAGATTTTTTTTAATCTTTAAGTGGTATTTTTCCATATTTCAGTTAGCTGATGCCGTGACACTGCCTAGTTTGGCTGGCATAAATCAGCAACGATTTTTAGTGACCATTTTGGATGAACCCACTTTTCTCTGGAACGGCTCTGACGATTTTTTCCAAAATAGATTTTTTTTAATCTTTAAGTGGTATTTTTCCATATTTCTGTTAGGTTATGCCGTGACACTGCCTAGTTTGGCTGGCATAAATCAGCAACGATTTTTAGTGACCATTTTGGATGAACCCACTTTTCTCTGAAATGGCTAGGAGTATTTTATTCAAATCGATGATAAATTTTCTTTTTAAACAATTTTTAAAATCGTTGCTAACTTTCATTGCCACTATTTTCCCATAATTGTTAACTTTTAAGTCCTCAAATTCCCCTTGGTTTTATTTCCGGCGTTGCTATTAATCGTTGCTATCTTGGCGAACGTAAAGGGTTATACGTTTTTTCTGCTGTTTATACATTTGAAATAAAAAACTAATATAGTGATCAGTAAATCAGATTTTTCAGCCGTTCGAAATTGAATTTTTTTATAATTTGTTTAATATAAATTGTATTAAAATGAGTTTTGTACATAAAAAATCTTGCAGATCTTATATATGTTGGCCTGTAAAAGACACAAAACGATCAATAATTTCCCCAAAAAGAAAAATATTTTTTTTACATTCTCAATATAATAATAAATAATTAATATTTACCTAATTTTAGATTAGAACCCCAAGTCTGGTAGCCCTGCTTTAGTCAACTGTTTTATACAAGGCGAATTAATTCACATATATATTAATTCGCCTTCCTTTTGAATTTACATGGCCCAAGGCGAATTCGCCTTGACATGGCCGAAACACAAAACAACCCACGGTGCAAGGCGAATTCAAATAGGTCTGCATACCTCTACAACAATTCAACAACACAAAAAACAACAGGCATTTTGCTTGTGTAAAATTCCCCGCCGTTGTCAAAATCTTACTACTGCATAGGCGAAACAAAAGGAAAAATGTGTCTTGTGTGCATGTATGTGTTGCAAAAAACAAAAAACGTAAACAAAAATATACACGTATAAGGAAAATGTAAACAACTTTTGATATCGTTGAGGAAAAAACCAAATAAACATCTGGCTTCTTAAGCAGACCTTATTGGATAGACCTTGGCAAAAATGTACAAATTTTGGCTCATATACACGAAATTTGACATTGGTGTTCCAACTTTGGTAAACAGCTGACCAAGGCGAATTCAAATAGGTAAACTCATCTCGTCAGCCGTTCATCAGCTGTTTCCACGGCGAATTAAAAAATATGGTCAAACGTCAAAATATGATTTTGTTTTGAGAAGAAGTTGAATGAAAAGTGTTAAAAATATTATTTTTATAATAAAAAAATTTCAAAACTGCGAATGATTGAAGTGAATTTATTAATTTCTTTTATAAAAAAGTGATAATTTTAATTTGCAATAAAAAAATTTTGACAACCAACCAGAAAATTGTATAAACAAAATACATGAGGCTTTTTGTAGTTGTAGAGATGAGTTTACCTGTTTGAATTCGCCTTGCAGCTGACAAACATACGGGCCAACGAGTTTACCTTGTGTAAATATACCTTGCTCGCCACCTATAGTAAATTCGCCTTCATTTAGCTGCTGCAATATTAACGCGGATTTTTGTATGAAATATTTATTTGTAGAACTTAAAAAATATTGATTCAAGAAAAAACTGTAATCTTTAAAAAAAACCTTTGTAATATAATTGGCTAAATGAGGCTTTTTCATATAACTGTTAATATACCATTAATAATAAATTCTTTGCTAATTCTATATTTATAACTATATAACAAATAAATAGTGCATATTTTGTAACTTTGTAGGAGGTGACACATTATTTAAGGTTTTTGTTTACATCTATATACGAAGAAAAGTTTGCAAAATGAAATAAAAAAAGGCATACAAATTTTAAATTTACGTGAAAGGCGAAATTAAATATTGTATTTACATAAAGTAATAAATAAAATCATTAAAGAATGTCTAAGAAAATATCGGCATCACAAAAAATGGGATCAAATAAAACGAAGCAGATGTCTTTGAGTTCATTTTTGGGCTGTTCCCAAAATAAAAAAGGTGAAATTCTTAATTTTACAATAAATTTAGATTTAGTATTATAAACTGATCATTTTTTTACAGATTCCACAATTGCAAGAAAACCTATGAATCCTATTTATTTGGATTCCGATACTGAT
This sequence comes from Pollenia labialis, assembly GCA_949318255.1. Classification (NCBI taxonomy): domain Eukaryota; kingdom Metazoa; phylum Arthropoda; class Insecta; order Diptera; family Polleniidae; genus Pollenia; species Pollenia labialis. Next base: position 44,180,168 of record OX439139.1, read on the forward strand.
GAAGACGATGATGAAAAAAATTCACAGAACTCACAAAAATCAAACGAGAAGCTAACAAAAAAAGACAGTACCAACAGTTCTAATGTATTAATAAAGAAATATTTGTATGAGGATGTTAATAAATCACCTTTAGCTCCTATGAAACCCAAAACAAATTCTACCTTAGATAAATTGCAAGAAAATTTATCCACATCACTACTGAACTCGCCTTTAAAAATAAATTTTGTTGATATAGAAAATAGCTACCAAACTTCTATGCAACAATTAAATGAAAGTATTGAAAAAATGACCAAGGAACGTAGTAAATTTACACTAACACCCGTAAAAAATTCAGAATCCTTATTGCCAGCAGTTTCAATAGAACCTCATAAAACATTTAAGTTATCACCAATTAAAATAATGGATAGTACACTTGAAGATAGCTTCGATGAACTAGTGAATCAAACTAGTAAATTCAAAAACAATACATCTTGTATTAATAAAAATATATCAACTAATTTCGAAATCAAATGTGATTCAAGTTTGAAAGAAGGACAACATGATAAAAAATTAAACAAATCTCAGAAGGATAAATATGAATCACAACAGTCCATGAAAGCAGAAATGGAAACTAAGTTAAAACCACAGAAAATACCTAAAGATAGTACAAATGAAGTTAAGAAAAACGACAGGCCCAATATAAATATAGTTTTTGAACATGGACTTAATGATTACTTGTGTGATTTAATGCAAAGTTATCATTTTAAAACCGGAAGTTCTGAAGTAAGTTAAAATTGTAATATGTTTTATTTTATATAAAAGAATCTGCTCAAACCCCGCGTTACCCGGACTCTATCATGAAATTTAATATATGAATAATCACTAGTTGTTTGGTCTCAGCGCTGCTCGGGATTTTCCAAATAAATCACCCCTATCGTGAATAAAAATTCCTTGGGAGTTTTTTCCCTTTTCCCATGTTTTCAATTGATTTAACATAGGAAAAATGGGAGGAGGGAAAAACTCCGAAGAAATTTTTATTCACGATAGGAGTGAATATATTTTCTGAATTTCCGCCAAATCGTACCATAAAGTTATAAAATTTTAATATCACGACGACAGCGCCACCTATCGGGAATCAACTTGGTGTCAATCGGTCCAGCTGTTCTTAAGTTTTAGGAGCACATACACGTCCCAAACGTTTTGTTTGGTTCCAATCGGTTCTTGAGTTTTAGGAGCACAAACACTTCACAATCGTTTTTATATATGCATGCATATGCATGCATATACATACATATACATATGTTTAGATACAATAATTTTCCTTTGTAAAAATATTACAGCCCAAATATGTTTATACCTATTAAACTAGCATTTAACGCTACTTTATTTCGTTGACATGTTTAATTTTGGTGTGAAGGAGACTTCACACCGGCCTTTCTACCTACCTACCCTAATGCCAAATTTTATGTCTCTTGGTTTTTACTTTTTTTAAATGATAGCTAGCATTTAACCCGCTACTTTGTCAGCCTAACCATTTCTTTTATGCACATTAGGGTTGGTCGATCTAACAATGTTGGCATGAGGAAACAAATTTCAATTTTTGAATTATAAGTGTTGATTGACCTTTTTTGATTCCTCTGAATAGTTTATGTAGTTTCCTATATGCATATCTATATATAAATCGGCTAAGGGTTATAACCGTTCAAATTTGATACTAACACATAACACAAAAAAAATAAATAAAAATTATGTGTTTTCCAATTATCAAATAATAAACAAAAATAGGATGGTCGATAATGAGACATTTTCAAGAAACCGGTTTTTGAATATTTCGACTAAAAAATATCTATATATAAAACGTCAATAGTCAAACATCAATCCTTAAACCAAATTGTATTTTAACCTTTGGTAGATCGAAATTGGCTTTTTTGAATGATTATCCATTTTTAATTGATTTTACATGTTTTCCCTTACCCCTGTTTTTCGTACTTTTTGTCAAGAATTCTTCTTGAAGTCCAAAGTACATTTTTGTTTATTCATGTTTGTCCTTTTTCTTGTTGACCTTTTTCAGCACAACTTGAAGGACAAATGTACACATAGAGCTTGTGCCTTAGCTTTAACAATAATTAGTATTGTGGTAATTTTGTTGAACTATCTATGGTTTTTAATCCAAATTTTCAATATTTTTAATCAGGCTTAAGTTCATCAAATTTAATTTTCAATAAATTATTTTTTATGAAGAAAGGAATTTTTACAACATGAAAATTAATTAAAATTGTTATTGATAATCCTTCATTCTCGACTGACCTGAGATTCGAACCGAGGCGGCTGGTTACCCTGACATGTTTCGATCGCTACCACTCGATCTCCTCAGAGGGATTTGCCGTCTTACACTCGCAGCCATCGACGACTGCTGACGTCAATAGTCAAATATCAATCCTTAAACCGAATTGTATTTTAACATTTGGTAGATCGAAATTGGCTTTTTTGAATGATTATCCATTTTTAATTGATTTTACATGTTTTTCCCTTACCCCTGTTTTTTCGTACTTTTTTTAGGTTTTTAGCAGATACATATGTTAAAAAAAAATCCGTCGATTTAAAATTTTTGAAATATGTATATCCTATCCAAGATAAAATTGTACGCTTAAAACACTGGCGTTATCATTGTTTCGAGAATAATTGCTCTAAAGAATTTTTATTATATCTAGCTTTGTATTCTGATGGTGTATAAGTTTGCGATAAATATTATACATATAAATGAAATACATAAAAAAAGTATCAAGAGTTTTATTTTGCACTCCTTTTTGTCCATTCAATCGACCTTAGGACAACAAGATAAATTACATGTAAGAGAGAACCTTGTTGTCCTAAGGCGGCGATATTTTTTAAATTTTAAGATCTTTATAATATTTCTTGAAAAAGTAATTCCATTTTATATTTTAAATCTATGTTTATTTCTTACAAAAATTTTCTATGTAAACCCTTTTAGGCACGTTTTCGCAACTTACCGATGACCTCCATGATAGTCGCTTTGCGCTCCTTAGATCCGCCTTAAACTTGTAGAACTGCTCCCTGTGGTTGTTCCAATCCTCTGGTGCTCTCGTAAGCTTGGCCCTATTAAACAGTCTCCTAACCGTCGTCCTTTAAACATGGAGTTCCCTGGTCCTGGCTGTTTACGCCTACCCGAAAATGTAACCGGGCAGGCCTGCTCATAGCTTTCTCTTAACAGATGAGTGAACCGATCGATATTCTTAAAGGTGGGTCTAGCACCAATATTTTAAGGTGTTACAAACATCAACACAACTGATTAATACCCATTCCACTAATGTGGTGTGCTCAAATTACAAATTTTGCAGTCTGATAAAAAAGTACCAAAAATTCCCAATTGTTCCCGCTTTTACCCCTCTATAAGGCCAACTTTAAAAATTTTTTGACGACGGGCCACCGTGGTTATAAAAATTAATACACACAAAAAATTTTCTTTTGGAAGTACTTTTTTAAATTTGACCGTTTTGGATAGTAAACGGGCATAACCTGTATTTTAGAACTTCTTTGTCACCCCATCTATCGTTTTGACCATTAAACATACAAATAAAAATTATACCAAATTCGTAAAAATCCGTTAAAAAATACAAATATAAATTTTGTACTTTTTCGAAATAGGAAAGTTTATTTTTCTATACTCATTGACATACACATTTTAATTAATGGGTCCTCACTGCAATATTGAAATTGTTTATACTTCAATGGGTAAAAAATATCAAAAAGTGGAAATTAAATACCTTTATTTTACTTTTCCATGCTGGTGGTATAAGAGCCTATATGTTGAAAAATGTTGGTACATTTTTGTTCTTCAACTAGTACTTTTTGAATTTAAGTTATATTGAAACTGGAAACATAAAATTAAAAATGCATGGTCATGAGTGAATAAGAATCTGTAAGGGAGAGATTTTTGGTACTTTTTCGTTCTACAACTGGTACTTTTCTTAATTTTCGTTAATATTATACCAAGAAACATTAAATTAAACATGAAATGCCCATGAAATGTAAAAGTAAACTTTTTGGTACTCTTTTGTTCTTTTAGTATTGGAACTAGAAACATTAAATTAAACATTCGAGGTCCTGAGTGAATGAGAATCTGTAAGTCGCAGCTTTTTAGTACCTTTTCGTTCTTTAACTGGTACTTTATGAATTTTAATTAATACTAACTAGGGATGCCAATCGGGACTGGTTTTCTCAAATCCTGGGATTAGGGATCCCGGGATTTTTCGGGATCCCGGGATTTCGGGATTTTTCGGGGTTTTTGAAAATTAGAAAATTAATGCTGTTTATAGATATTTATTAAAAAAAAGTCTTTAAAAGAGGTTTACAAGCAAAGTTTTATTATTGATTTATTTTTTTTCAAGTAAAATATAATGTTATATTTATTACTAAAATTTGCAAATATGTACTGATAATTGTGATTTTTTTCATAATTAATGATTAATTTAGTTAAAAATATGATAAAAAAAACAACGTATGATTTCTAACAATGTGTTAGTTGATTCAGCTAAAAAATAATTACCATAATATCTATATTAATCTACAGTTAAAAAATAATTACCATAATATCTATATTTTATTTAATTACCTTAGTTGATTCAAACTAAATAAAAAAAAAAAATTAATATTGTAATTAAATAGAGCAAATTTATATGTAAGATTCTACTAAAATTCTTATTAAGTAAATTAGAATGAATAATTTAAATTTGAATTCAAAATTAATTATCAAAATCAATTTATTTAGTAAACCATAAAAATCTTATTATCAAAGTTATTTTCGGGAATACAAAATTTATTATTAATACGATTTCCGTATGACGTGTTAAATACCCAGTTTTTCATATTTGATAAATACACTGAAATTTATTGTTGAGGGAAAGCTAGCTTTTATGCGCATTTCACTGGTTGCTTAGGCCAGCTCATCAGGAAACCTTTTCCAAAGATTTTAGAAAGGCCAAAAATATTATACAAATAAAACCCTAAAGCGAATAAGAATTATAAACACTCAAAGTCTTACTTGTAACAATATCAAAGCCAAAACAAAACACCAACAATAAACAGTGAGTTTATCTTTTCTTACATTCCCCTACAATTGGTTGGGTTCTTTCCGACTCGAATTATAGTTGTAAGTGGGTAAAAAGAAAAAACAAAATTAAAAAACAAACTGCTTTATTCTACTGTCTTCGTAAGAAAACAACAAAAAAAAAACCGATTTGCCAATTCAGTTTTTTTGCACGGGCACATGCAAGTACAGTGCACTCTGGAAAACGTCAACTAATTAAAACCGCGGGTGTTGACGTTTAACAAATTGTTGACGTTTACGAATGTAAAATTTTTATATAAAAAACATATCGATAATGTGCTTTTAAACGTTTTTATTAATTATAAACTAAATCCAAACATAAACAAATTCAAAAAGGAAATATAAAAGGCATTCAACCTGACTAAAACCATAGAAGACAACTGGAACTAAAAGAATACATTTTAAATGAGATCATATTTTTAATTTTACATGCACACATATGCATTTAAAAAAATCTGTTATTTTTTTCTGCTGTTTTTTTCTATCCAACACTTGGAAAAGAGCCTTCTCTCTTAAACGTCTTAATACATTTAAGTCATTTTGCTCAACATTCTCGCATTGAGCCCAATCCAAAGCCCTGTTAAATATTTCGACGGCTTCGCTTGGTTTTATTGTCTGCACAAAAAAGCAACTGAACATAAATAAAAAGACAATACAGACATACAGTTGTAATTTTTTTTACTCTACTTACAAGGTGGATCCCCAATTTCTGAATTGATTTCATAAAATAAATGTGTGTCTGTACAAATGTGTGTATTTTAACTGCTGCTAAATTCGAAATTTTATTTTATTCAGAGTTGACGTTTTAGAGCTTTATAGTTGGGTTGACGTTTTAGAGTAGGCAATGTAAAAAAAAAAGGGTTGACGTTTTGGGATGTTGACGTAAACGAGTGTTGACGTTTTCCCGAGTGCACTGTATGTATATTATCAAAGTTATTTTCGGGAAAACATCTTATTTTAACAAAAACACATTTTTATGCCCACCACCAAGTGGTAGGAATTATGTAGTGTGTAAAATACATTTCTTAATTTCGTAAAATCGCTCCATAAATTGTAGTAGATCCTTGGCCTACTCCAGTAAAACACTTTAATAATTTAAACTCTAAGAAAAGTAAAGTTTCAGTTTCGAATTTGGTGCACCAGTAAAATGTTTTGTGCATTTCAAAAGACATTTTTTTCCTTTATTTATTTTCTTCTTTAATTATTTTCTGCACTTCTCGTTTAAATTTCTTATAATTTTTGGACACGCTTAAAAAGAATAATTGATATTTATTCTTATTTGACCTTTATTTTATAACTTCTTTTAATTATTTAAGCTTGAGGTCGTTTTTTATAAAAAATTATATTTATTTTCTCAATATTTCGCTAACCTTTGGTTAGCATCGTCAGGAAATTAACAAATTTTAATAATAACAAAAACGATAACACAATTATGAAAAAATTTTTATCAGAAATTAAATTCAAAAACCTATTTGTCATAAAATTTTTTCAAAAACCATTATAACAAAAATAAAAATTTAACTAAAGTATAACAATTCATATAAACTGAAAAAATTTCCTATCTATAAACCTAATTCGAACCATATTGACAATAATAAAAAAATATTTTGGCTAATGAAAACTCCTATAAAATAAAGATTTTTTAAAAACTAAACTTATTTTTAATTCCTATAAAATAAAGATTTTTTAAAAACTAAACTTATTTTTATCTTATCTTACATTCATAATTAAACATATTTTCATTATTACACAACTAATGTGAATATCGCGACCTAAGAACAAGAAGGTCCTAGTTTTCATGTAACAAATTGAACCCTCTTGTTCCAAGGCTGCGATAGGTACCTATATTTATATTATTATATATGTAATCTTCTATCCCTTAATAACTAAATTCCTATAATTATTCGCTATATGTTCTGTGTCTGCTTTAAAATTTATTCTCTGTGTCGTTGGTGTATTAATTATGTGTAACATTTCCAATATATATCTGCGTTTGTAGTTTGTTTCTGTGTTTAAAACCGATACTTCCTCAAAATTTGGATAGTGATTAGACTGATAACAATGATGACTTAATGCAGTTTTTTTAGAATTAATGTCCCTATATTTTTGATCAGATCTATGTCCCGCAATTCTAGTCCTTAATTTGTTCTTCGTTGTACCTATGTAAACTTGGTTGCATCTTTCATTATCATTTCCCTTGCAAGGAATTTTGTAAACAATGTTTGACATATCCCATTTACTAGTTCTATCCTTTGTCTTGCTAAATGGGATATGTCAATATATCCCTTAATAACTAAATTCCTATAATTATTCGCTATATGTTCTGTGTCTGCTTTAAAATTTATTCTCTGTGTCGTTGGTGTATTAATTATGTGTAACATTTCCAATATATATCTGCGTTTGTAGTTTGTTTCTGTGTTTAAAACCGATACTTCCTCAAAATTTGGATAGTGATTAGACTGATAACAATGATGACTTAATGCAGTTTTTTTAGAATTAATGTCCCTATATTTTTGATCAGATCTATGTCCCGCAATTCTAGTCCTTAATTTGTTCTTCGTTGTACCTATGTAAACTTGGTTGCATCTTTCATTATCATTTCCCTTGCAAGGAATTTTGTAAACAATGTTTGACATATCCCATTTACTAGTTCTATCCTTTGTCTTGCTAAATAAACTGTTCAATGTGTTATAAGCTTTGTATGCTACCTTATATTTGTCAGTGTCAAAGATTCCCGATTCTTTTATTCGTTCCGAAACATTAGATATGTATGATAATGATTTATATATCATTGGTTCTATTGTTCTGGTAATTCTTTTATTCCCATTACTCCTATCATTATATTGATTTATTAATCCATAACTTAAACTATTTGGAAAATTGTTTTCCCTTAATATATTTCTAATTTTAATTATGTTTTTTCTATGATAAACCTTGTCACTAATTGTTAGTACCCTATTAATTAAATTTCTAGCAGTATTTATAATAATTTTGAGGAAGTATCGGTTTTAAACACAGAAACAAACTACAAACGCAGATATATATTGGAAATGTTACACATAATTAATACACCAACGACACAGAGAATAAATTTTAAAGCAGACACAGAACATATAGCGAATAATTATAGGAATTTAGTTATTAAGGGATAGAAGATTACATATATAATAATATAAATATAGGTACCTATCGCAGCCTTGGAACAAGAGGGTTCAATTTGTTACATGAAAACTAGGACCTTCTTGTTCTTAGGTCGCGATATTCACATTAGTTGTGTAATAATGAAAATATGTTTAATTATGAATGTAAGATAAGATAAAAATAAGTTTAGTTTTTAAAAAATCTTTATTTTATAGCAATTAAAAATAAGTTTAGTTTTTAAAAAATCTTTATTTTATAGGAGTTTTCATTAGCCAAAATATTTTTTTATTATTGTCAATATGGTTTTCGAATTAGGTTTATAGATAGGAAATTTTTTCAGTTTATATGAATTGTTATACTTTAGTTAAATTTTTATTTTTGTTATAATGGTTTTTGAAAAAATTTTTATGACAAATAGGTTTTTGAATTTAATTTCTGATAAAAATTTTTTCATAATTGTGTTATCGTTTTTGTTATTATTAAAATTTGTTAATTTCCTGACGATGCTAACCAAAGGTTAGCGAAATATTGAGAAAATAAATATAATTTTTTATAAAAAACGACCTCAAGCTTAAATAATTAAAAGAAGTTAAAAAGAATAACAAAGTTTAACTTTTTTTTCGTTTTCAATGATAATATTAACAGAGTTAATCACATAAGGGGGAATGTCATGATGAGTTTATTTTTATAAAAAGAGGTAAACAAAAAAATTTTGTTAACAATTTCGGGATTGACTAAATCCCGAAAATCCCTGGATTACAAAATTTAAATCCCGGGATTCGGGATTTTCGGGATCGGGATTGGCATTCCTAAAACTAAAACGCACAAAAAAGAGGAAAATAAATCATCAAAAATCACGATTAAAGTTTAATTTTGTTGCATAGTGTAATTTAAACAAACATTAAGTACTTGTTTTTGCTTAAATCAGTAAAAGAAACTACTACTGTAATTATTTAATGTATGTATATAATATTCATGTGTATAAAGAAATTTTTATTTATTCATGCTCATTAGTACTGCAGATAGGTTATTTGGTTTCAAATTTTTACAATTCCAAAAAACCTAAGTGTCATAACATAAGCTGTGATTAGAAAATCAAAATTATCTCAACCGATATACATTACTGGTTTCATTTTAATCAAAATATGTAATTTTCGTTTCAATATCGTTAATAGTTCCAATTTTATAACGTTTTATCCCTCTCCTGAAAACTTTTGAAAACTGCAGATAGGTTATTTCGTCTTTTAGGTGACGATATGCACAATATAAATTTTTTTTTAAAGTTTTTAGAATTAAAGTGTTTAAAATCGTTTTAATTTATCTTGCAAACACACATGTATTAACGGTGGTTTCTTACAGTAAATGTCAAGTGGTCGAATTGACATTATCGCACTTGATCAAAAAACTTAAAATTTAATAATTTCTAGTAGATGCAAAATAATTTAGAATTAAATATAAGGGCATATGGGTAATTCCATGTCAAAACGACCAAGAGTGGGACACGACCTCTTCCGATTGTAATGAAAGTTGGTGAGAAGGTTCCTTTTATCTTATAAGGAACATATATGAACAAAAAAAATTTAAAAATTTTTTTTTCAAAAGTTATGTCATATTCAAAATGTCATGATTTCGCAGATTTTGCTGAATGTGTTGAGCTTATTTCTTCAATATCTCGAAAACTACTTGACATACGAAGATGATTTAAATGTAATTTTAAAGAGAATACTTGGGACTACAAACCATATGCTGAAAAGAAATAATTTTTTTGAAAAATGTATGCTCCTAGATGGGTAAACTGTATGACCAACCCCACTTTATTATTTATTTCCGAATTTTTTTTAGTTATTTCAATAAACTAAACCGTTTTTGAGTTACGCAAATATATGCTGTGCAACCTCTTACATTTTCGAAATAACGGTAATTCTTAAAAATAAGAGCCAATCTAATAAAACGGTAAGTCCCACTGGATTCAGCGTGCCCCAATTAGGGCAAAATGCAAGGTGCGCGGCTGGTCTGTTTTTTGCAACTAGCACAGTGTACTTATTGCTCAAAATTACAATATTAAAATTCTATTTTAAGATTATTTTTTCAAAGGTTGCGAAAGAAAAAAAATCACATCTTAAAAAAGAAAAAAAACACCTCCTTTAAAGTTTCAGGATTTTTTAAGAAGTCCGTTTTTAAAATTTAATATTTTGCAGATATTACATTTTTCAAACAAATTATATCTTTTCAGTATATGGTTTTTAGTCCCAAGTATTCTCTTTAAAATTACATTTAAATCATCTTAGTATGTCAAGTAGTTTTCGAGATATTGAAGAAATAAGCGCTACACATTCGGCTAAATCTGCGAAATTATGACATTTTGAATATGACGTAACTTTTGAAAAAAAATTTTTTAATTTTTTTTCGGTCATATATGTTCCTTATAAGATAAAATGAACCTTCTCACCAAATTTCATTACAATCGGAAGAGGTCGTGTCCCACTCTTGGTCGTTTTGACATGGAATTACCCATATATAAAATCATTTTTAAGCCAACCGTTTCATTCAAAATAGACAGCGGTTGGATATGAATATTACGTGTCAGGGACGATAAAGTTAGTTCAATTGTCCTTTTTACAGTACTATTAGCATTGCAAAAGTTCTGAAGTACTCCAATGACATGTTTAGTACAATTTAAAAATTTCAAACATTTAACATTGAAGTACATATTTTGATCTTGTTGCTATTAAATTAACAAAAAACTTATATTGGCTTTAATTTGGACCTAATCTTTTTTATAAATTCTTTTTTATCAAGTTAAATGCCTCGAACTTAATAAAAAATTATATGTTTAGTACGCCTTTTCTAATTTAAAGTAATTTTATGTAGAAATTTATCAAAAATCTAATTTCCTAGATAAATCGGACTTTGATATCCTTGAAAAATAATAAAATGATTATTTTGTTCCTTATTATACCTGGGTCCAAATTACGGCATTTAAATTGTATTGTAATTTCGATCTAATTCCGTAATTTGGCCTCTGAAGTACAATCAATCGCGGTAAAAGGGATTTTAGCGGGATACCAAATCCAAAAGAAACTTACTTTCTAAAACAATATTTTTTGGACTTGTTACTCTGTTAAACATATTTTTACCCTGTTCTACAATCATCTTTAAAAAAATAAGCTAAAAAGTCTTCGTCTAAAATGTTTATTAGTTACATAACTTATTTGTTAATTGCCAAATGAACATTACAAATATAAATGTAAGGTAAGAGTGAATTTTAATGTATGTACGATCATTTTTGTTATTCTAATAATAGGCCCTATGATCCTTATAGGATCCAAATGTATTATTAGAACAATAAAAAAAATATTTGTGATTTAGTACAATTAGGGTCTAAAAAGTAATTTTTTTTATCTAATTAAGTACAATTTTAAAAATGTCATTTATCATTCCTGTTACGTGTTGATTTTTCGAAATAGTGAAAAAATAAAAATTTTGAATCTCTTTTTATGATCAAGCAAAAATGTTCATATAACAAGTACTTTTTAATAAAAAATTTTTGTTGGTTTTTTTTATAAAACAAATCGCACTTGATAATTCAGAGGTGTGTTAACTCAAAATTTTAATTTGTTTCCCTTTTTGGAAAATATCGACACAATATATTCAAATCTACCCGCTGTAAAAATTAAGTGCATTTTTTTTTACTTTTTGGTAATAAACGTCGGCTACGACTTCAGCATCGGCCTAAAAAAGTGGCTTCGGTCGGACACTACCGACCTCACTTAGTTTTTTGTACTCAACATTTTCTCAACACATATTTGCCCCTTTTCAGCATCCATTGGCCTTCCATACAAATATGGCGGTTTACTGAAATTCTTAAATTTAGCCGCTGCAGTGCCTAGGGGCCCCTAGACGGGTCAAATGTATGATCAACTCCTCTTTTTATTCTTTAAGGGCGCTCCCATAAAAAAATTTTAATACAGACTAGAAATATATAGAAAAAGTCCCATAACTGCCTAAGAGCCGACCTCCAACTAACAGCATTGCTGTACATTCCAATTTTTATTTATAAAATGACTTCGCAGATGAAAACAAATGAAATGTGTAGCCTTACTTAAAGGTAATTTTAGTGAGGAACTTCGGTTTTTTTAGTTTATTCAATAAACTTAACCTTTTTGAGTTACGCGAATATATGTTGTGCAACTTATAAAATAAAAAAAAAGACCTTCGTTTTCGAATTAACGGTATATCTTGAATTTAAGAGCCAACAGAAAAAGTGTAAAATTCTAGCAGTGTAATTTTTAAAATGTATTCAATATCTCTTTTTGTATATTTCTTTGTAGGATAATATTCACATTCTTAAGTCAAGCTTAAATTTTTTTAAGTCAAAATACTGTGAACTGATGGATAAATATTGTACTATTATTGATCAAATACCAGCGGATTATTTTAATGCAATCGGTGGCTTTGAAGCAGGTACATTTTTAAAGCTAAAAATATTACGGCAAAAATTTAAAGCTAAAACAAAACTACTAAACTTGAGCTTAGAAAAAATTGAACAAAAGCAAAAAAATTTTAATAATGATGATGTTGCAACAGAAGAGGAGGAAGAGGCCGATAGGGCAAAAAATCCAACAAAAATAGAGAAACTACCCAGCCCAGATAAAATTAAAATAAAACCTTTCAAATCCGTTATACAATTACAACCCGAGCCAGATTTTGATATTGATGACATGTTGGAAGAGGAACAACAAATAGAAGCCGAACAAAAAGAAATGAACAATTGGAAAAAACCTACAATAACAAGAAATTACTGTAATGGAGCACCGGAAAATGAAGATGATTTGGTAAAAGTAAACTCAGGATGTAGTAATAGTGAAAAAGTCTATAAAATTAACACAGATAAAATGGCCGAACTGACACGTTTTAGGGAAGAGTTAGTACATGATCTGTGCGAGGAAGATGAGCCCTTAGAAGATGCTGAACAAACTTATTTAAAACAAACCATATGTTTGGATGATTATCATGACGATACCATTTATAATTGTAGCACAAATTCAAAGCCCAATTGTACAGATGGTGTTGTGGATGATGGTGATGAGTGCGAATTAGACGAATTATTAAATGATATTAAAGAACAAGATAATGAGTTAAAGGGTTGTCAATCAATGTTTAATGGTTATGCTTATAAAGATTTTGATGAAGAAAAGAAACCAATAAAAGAGCAGCCAGCTGCTCAGCGTATCACATTTCCAGTTGAAAAATATAATACAAGAGTTAAAACGCCAGAACTGGATGAAGATGGATTTCCAGTAAGTTAATTTTATGCTTTAAAATAATACCTACCTACTCTTAAAAGGAAGCAAACATTTTTTAATGGTCTCATAAAAAAGAACCCTTAATTTTTTATTTAATTTTTTTTTTTTTTTTGAAGATTTATGATCCAAACCAATTTGAATTGGCATTTTCACAAGCTGCAGCAAAGAAAACCTCAAATATTATAAACAGTTCTTCCACAACCACTCCCACGATAACTTTAGATGATGATGATGACGACGACCAGCCTAGTACAAGTCACCGTTCGTCTTTGTTAAACAATTTGCTAAAAACACCTACATCAAGCACCACTGGTATTCTGCCAAATTTAACAAAATCCGCACAAAAAATTGCTGGTAATTTTCATTCGAATGTGCACAATGATGGTATAACTGGAGAATTTGATGGTCTTGTGTATCCACATTCAGAGCGCATGATGGAAGCTTTGCGTTTTAATTTTGGTCTTAAAAGTTTTCGTCCCAATCAACTGCAAGTTATAAATGCTGCGCTCTTAGGACATGATTGCTTTGTTCTAATGCCTACGGGTGGTGGTAAATCATTGTGTTATCAATTACCAGCCATACTAACAGAAGGTGTTACAATTGTCATAAGTCCTTTAAAATCTCTAATTTCGGATCAAGTAAATAAATTGGCCTCCTTGGATGTAAGTTTAAAAAATATTTTACTATCACAAACTTATATAAATTTTTGTTTCTTTCAGATCTATGCAAAAAGCTTTTCTGGTGATCAATCTTTGCAAGAACAACGTGCCATATATTGTGATTTAGAAACCACACCGCCACGTATTAAGATTTTTTATGTAACACCGGAAAAGATATCCAGCTCAACTAAATTTCAAGATCTTTTGGACACTCTATATGCCAATAATTCAATTAGTCGTTTTGTTATTGACGAGGCTCATTGTGTATCACAGTGGGGTCATGATTTCCGACCCGACTATAAACGATTGGGTATATTAAGAAAACGTTTTCCCAAAGTCAATACTATGGCTCTGACAGCCACTGCTACTCCACGCGTAAGATTAGACATATTAAAACAATTGAATTTAACCAAACCCAAATGGTTTCTATCTAGTTTTAATCGCAGTAATCTCAAGTACACTGTGCTGCCGAAAAAAGGTGCAGCAACATTGGAAGATATTAAAACATTTATACGTTCCCGACCTTTAACGGATAGCGGTATAATCTATTGTTTATCGCGCAAAGAATGTGATGATGTGGCCAAGAGTATGTGTTCGGCTGGTGTAAAAGCTTGTGCTTATCATGCTGGCTTAAGTGATAGCGTACGAGAGTCTAGACAAAAAGATTGGATTACAAATAAAGTGCGGGTCATATGCGCTACGATTGCATTTGGTATGGGTATCGATAAGCCCGATGTGCGCTTTGTTTTGCATTATTCAATGCCTAAATCAATTGAGGGCTATTATCAAGAGGCAGGTCGCGCTGGTCGCGATGGGGAATTGGCCCATTGTATTTTGTATTATAATTATGGTGATATGTTACGTTATCGCAAAATGATGGACAGTAAGTTTAATGTTAATTGTAAATTTTTTTTTAATAAATGCATACATATTACATTTGTTCCTCTAAAGTGAGTCAACTCAAAATTTATACATTGGGCACGTTCCTAAGACGTGTTTGTCTTAGAAACGCATAGTTGAGCACTTCCGCTCAACACAACAGTTGGGTATTTGAAGCCATTTAATCTATCATTAAATTTTTTAGCTACCTAAAGTCAACATGTTGTGCTCAACCTCAACAACTGAAACTCAGCTATAAATTCTGTATTATCCATACTTTTTAGCTTAACTAATAAATTTTAATATCACTTTTTTTCTCAATTGTTTATATTTATCAGCTGTTAATTTTTTATTATACATATAATGCCGTTTCTAAGACGAAAGTGTTCGGCTCAACAGTTTTCTAGCAGTTGAGCCCAACAGCTATGTCTTATGAACGTGCCTTTTTTCACTTTTTGCAAGAAAACTAAAACAGTGTTCATATAGACTGTGTAACTCTTACATTCTCTAGTATTTTGCAAAAATAAAAAAAAAATTTATAAGGCTCAACTTTAATATGCATGAGCAAGCTTACTACTGTCAAAAATTAACGAAACGCATCTCAGCATTTAAAAAAACAACAAATTTCCTTTAGTTCAATATGGTTTGACATATGTATGTATATGATTTACATGTACCGCACATTTGTTTAAGACACCTTGTGCACATTATAGTTGGGTCTTTAGTTGTATCCCCCTTTAGTACACATAAAAACAAAAAAAAAACGTTTTTTGTCTTAACTGAAAATCTTGAGTTAACCCCGTTTGGAGGAACCAGTACGATAAATATTTTCTAAATCTAATTTTTATTTCAAAAAGTCGACAAGTCTGTAACTTATGATGTTAAAAGAATTCATGTTGAAAACTTAAATCGTATTGTGGGTTATTGTGAAAATGTAACGGACTGTCGTCGTTCCCAGCAGTTGGATTATTTCGGTGAACATTTTACAAGAGAAGAATGTCTGCAAGTCAAAGAAACTGCTTGTGATAACTGTTTAAAACAGAAACATTATCAGGTAATTGACAGATTGAACACAGAGAATGTTCGATTTAAAAATTTATCAAGTTTTTATAAAAATGTTAACAAACTCTTAAAATTATGTATATTTTCTAAAGAATAAGTTCTAAATATAAAAAAACAAAATTTTCTTCAGAAGTTTGAATTTTAGAAGTAATTCAGAAAAATTTTAATTCGTATATATGTACAAACATTTCCTTAATGAAGCACATAAAAGAAAAAGAAAGCTTGATAAAAATCACTTATTTTTTTTACATTTTTCAAATTAATACAGCAACGCAATTCTTTTTAAAGAGCCTTCACACATTAGACTAATTTTTAAGCGAACAATTTTTGTTCCATCAATCACACACTGTAGTAAAATTATCTGCCATAAAATGTGTACATGTACAAAACTTTGTATGGATTTGTGTTTTTTGCATTCATTTGTTTTTGAAAATGTCCATGTATTAGTTTTGTGCTGCTTGTGCGGGGTTGAAGCCGGTTGAAACTTTATGCCAACGAAAACCCATTCCCTTCACCTTGCTTGCCTACAAACTGCCATTTTACGCCAGCATAATTAGTCTAGTGTGTGATGGGCCAATGAGAACATACAGGTGTGTACTGTATATCGAAAACGTAAAACGCAAGAATTTTTAAAGTTGTTTTTAATAATAAATAATAAACAAAATTTGCATGGCCCCTATGCTCCCTAGAGGAGTAAAAGGAACATATAATAAACAGAATTTTATAACAGAAATTATTAAAATTAAATTAAAAGAGTACTAAAAACAACTTCCAAATTCTTGCGTTCTACGTTTTCGATTTCCAGCACCCCTCTGATAGTGAGATGAAGCAAATTATATACTCTCTTTCTTTTTTAAGGAAAGCAAAAATTTTAGTGCTGTTGCTATTTTGAAGCTAGCAATTTAAACACTGGGTTTTAATTACAGATAATCGATGCTTTGGAGCATTCTCGAAAAGTTGTACGCTGTGTTAAGGATTTATGTGGTGGACGTTCTCGTTTCACTCTACTGCATATCGGTAATATATTTTCGCTATAACTACTTTTAAAAATAAAAACTATAATATTTTTATTTATTTCTTAGCCGATGTCCTTAAAGGGTCTAATATCAAAAAAATCATTGATAATGGCCACAATAAAACTCAATACCATGGTTTGCTGAAAGACTGGGATAAATCCGACATTCAAAGACTCCTGCGCATTATGGTTACACAAGAATATTTACGCGAAGATCTTATATTTGCCAATGATATACCCCAGGCGTATCTCTATCTAGGACCTAAAGTTGAAATAGTCATGAAAGAAAATTTCAATATGGAATTTGCCTTAAAACGTAAAGAAGGAAAATCTCAAGCACTTAGTCTTAACAACGAAATGGCCAACAACGCGAATAAAACTTCCTCAAAAGGCAGTCAACAACTTAAAGATATCTATGAACGTTGCTACTCGGATCTGCTTGATCTTTGTCGTACAATTGCGGCCGCACGTAATGTTACTATGGCTAGTATTATGAACATACAGGCCATTAAGGCCATGGCAGAACAATTGCCAGAGACTGAAGCTGATATGTGTTCCATACCTCATGTTACTAAAGCAAACTTTGATAAGTATGGTGAAAAGTTATTAGAAATAACAAGAAATTATGCTGCTGAGAAATTATGCTTATTAATGGATTTGGAAGAGGTTGAAGAAGCATCAAAGGAAACAACAACTTCCACATCAAAACGGGTCCTTGTAGGCAGTAATGATGACGATATGGACGAGCATCATGCTGAAGATTGGTGTAGAACAGCTGCATCACAAGGCAGTGAAACCTATCGTGGTGGTAAACGAAAACGTAGTTGGCGTGGTGGAGGCGCGAAGAAATATCGTAAATCTGGTGGTGCGGCAGCTTCCTCATCTTGGGGTGGTGGTAGTGGCGGAACTGCATTTTCCCCAAGACGAAAATTAGCTAGTAAAAAAAGTTTTGGTTCCCCGGGCCGCAAAAAATCTAGTACACGAGGAGGCCGAGGGGGTGGTGGCCGAGGAAATGGCGGAGGCGGCACTTGGATTGCTAAAAAAACTGGCACTAGTGGCGGCTTCCAACTTTTGCCTTTACCTATTTCAAAATAGCATTTTGATTACCTAATTTTTTTTTTCTTTTAATATTGTTTTTCTTTTACTTCTGTTTATATTTAAATAAAATACTAATATGTAGTTTTTTGTCAGTTTAATCGTTTACATTAAGTTTATTTTACAAACATTTAAAAAACATTTAATAATATAAACACAGTTATTTAATTTGAAATCATATTTTTAATACATACTTAAAAAACAAGAATAGTTAAAAAAATTTTATAAAATTAATAATATTTTGGTTTGCAATAGTTTTTTTTACTTTTCACTAGGAGTTAGGTTTTCAGAAAGTGGATTTCATAATATGCTAAAATGCCCACAAAATTATGCTAAGATATTCTACAGAAGCAGAAAAAAATCCAAACTTTGTCTACGCCTTTTCAAGTTAAAATTGAGAAAATCCAAATTAATATAGAGAAAACACAAATTTATATTAAAAAATTAAAATTGATGTTGAGAAAATGTAAATTGATATTAAGAAATCCAATTAGATATTGAGAAAATACAAACTGGTATTACGAAATCAAAATTGATATTCAGGGGATCTACTCTCTATTGCGATGCGAAAGTTAAATGCAAACTTGATACTCTCTATCACTTTCGCAAAATTTTTTGAAATGGAGCAATACTGGAATCAAAAATGAAAGATGGCGCAGATTGACAGTAATGAAATGCTAAAATATGTAAAAATATTTGAAATTGGAAAATTTAAATAAAATAAATAGTGATGATCTGCGAAAAAAATAAAAATTAATAGATGCGAAACACAAATGCGCAAACGCATTAAAGAGTACCAATCGCAAGATTTGCTACAATTTTCTTTCGCATCGCAATAGAGAGTAGCCCCAAGAAAATACAAATTGAAATTCTAAAAATACAAATTTAAATTCAGTAAATAAAAATTTAAATTGATATAAAATCTATTGCGATGTGAAAGAAAATGGTCCAAATCGAGTGAAACGATTTTAAATATTAATTATTAATATTAATAAATATTAATCTTAAATTTGGGTGTACTTCTTTCGGTGGATCAAATTTTTTCAGTTATGTAAAAACTGAAAAAATAATTTCGATTGGTTCAGTATCGACTGAAAGAATGAGAAATTAAATTGCTTTCGAATCGAAAAAGTATCTGATCACAACTCCCAAAATTAGCCTTTAGGTGTGTTACCGCGATGTTGTGAACCTAGTCGGAAGCAAGTTTGAAGTCATAAAATGTAAGGCCAACACACCCGAGGGCTATCTATCCCATCCTATTCCAAACACCTGTGATCCTTCCCCCAATCCAATCTCATTTTCCGCACTTTTAAGGTAAAAGTGGTTGATAGCCGCGCTGGAGCTGGATGACTAGTTCAGCCTTGACAATTGAAACTCAGTAGTGTCGTGGTCAGATCTTGGCTCGGAAATACTAGTTGTTCATTGGGATATTCTGCTACAGGATAGTCAGTTAGTTTGGAAGCAAGTTTGAGTCATAAAATGTAAGGCCAACACACCCAAGGGTTATCTATCCCATCCTATTCCCAACACCTGTTATCCTACACCAATCCAACCCCACTTTCCGCACTTTTAAGGTAAAGGTGGTTGATAGCGGCGCTTGAGTTGGATGACTAGTCTAGCCTAGTCCGCGAAAAAGTCATTGTGCAAGATGGTTCATTTTGAACATGCGTACTTATAGGATGAAAAACTGGACGAATTCATAAAAACAAAAACGGGGAGGATATCCTGAAAGTCATTGACAATGACAACTCAGTAGTGTCGTGGTCAGATCTTGGCTCGGAACTGCTGGGTGTCCGTTGGGATATTCTGCTACAGGAGAGTCAGTCCAAGAACTGACAAAGACGGAGGTGATTAACTCCGCGTGCGATTACCTGTCCCGTACTGGGGCATCGGAAAGACTCGAAACGGCGAATACTTTGGAGTGTATACAAAACTATAGTTCGGCAAGATGCGACAGAACAGGTCATATCCAACAGCCTACCTAGGTCCTATCGGTGCCATTCTGGGGCTTTCATATCCTGCGGGATACATAGCAAAGCCAGCTGGGGAATCACCTATTGTCAGAAAGGACAAAAACTCTTCAGCATTCTCTGCTACTAAATCCTCAAACAAGGAAGCAGGAGGTGGATTGGAAACAGCACTCGGAAGTGATATTGACAGGGAAATTGTCAGCATACGGAAGCAGGTTAAGAGTATACCATCCAGTCCTCTTAATGGTGATCGTAAGGTCGCAATTAAGTGAGATAGGGCAGTTGAAGAATTACCCATAACTAGTGCCGCGATGACATCTGCCAATTCCTTGGTAATTTTTTGCGGTAATTTCCAAAAAAAGATTTCTAAAAGAGCTGATACCGGGGTAAACCAATTCACATCTGCAAGGAAATCTAGTGGTCACCGGCCTTCCTTTGTTGTGGGGCCCAATAAATAAAGTATTAAGAGAGCGAGGTCTGGTGATGACCAGAATTTCCCGAAGGCTTAGAGGTCTGGTCAGTCTGTGGCCGGTTGTTTAAAGGGTCCCTACAAGAGGTTATTAAGAGAACTGGCTTTAAAGGGAACCAAACATCTACTGCGAAAAAACTGAAGGCGTTGTTGAGCAAGGAAGTTAGTCAGTGTCGATCGATGGCAGGTGCTAAAGGACAGACTACTGGACGAAATTGTCAGTGTGTGTATAAGACTGAACGAAGTAGCGTTCAGAGGGGCTGACTGGGCAAGATGTGTCCAAACTGTCAGTTGTAGCAGCCAAGAGTAAATAGGAGGGGTTGTGTCATTTGGTCTGGGTGTATCAGGTTTAGGAATCCTAAAAATGGTAGACCTGTGAAGCTGCCTCTATCGAATTAGCAACCCACCTCATTCACAAAAATGTGTGCGTGGCTTTAGTCCAAGAGCCTTGGGTTAAAAATAATAGGAATAATGAAATATAAGGAAGGGACAAAATGTTAAAAAAATGGCAAAAATGGAACCGACGTTTTTGATAAAACCCCTAATCCTTAACTCAAAAATTTATTCGTTTACTCGCTATATTTTCGACCGCTAATTTATATTTGCACAAAAGTCGATGCATAAAAAATTCAATATTTATCGAAACAAACTATTAGGCAATTCACAAAGTGTTCTATTGTATAAAAATATATTTAGTTTATTTTTAGCGGCATTTATATGCGTTTTGAATTTTGATTTAATCTGTCTTAATTTTGGAGATATAAGGTTACAGATTTTAGACGTTTTTACTTAGCGACTGAATTTCAAAAAATCCTTTCTGCCCATGAAAAGAGGTACATGCGAGCTAATTTTGGCAGTCGTTATCGAATTCTTTTTCGAAGCAATACTATTTTTAAATTCTTTAGTCGATTCTGAACGTATTGAAAATATTTTTTCAGAATTTAAACAATTTTTTTTCAGTGTTTTAAAGCATTTGTTTGAGTTTTCACAACACTGAAAAAATAATTTCGATGGACTGAAAGAATAAGAAATAAAATTGCTTTTGAATCGAAAAAGTATTCGATCACGCCTGCTGGAATCAGCCCCCTGATTTCCGAATTTCAATATTTTAGCTTTGTAAATTAAAAACGCCAACTTTTTTGTTCTGCCGCTACGGCACCCAGAATTTACGGGTTACCAAAAATTCACAAACCTGATACCCCCCTTCGACCTATTGTGTCATCAGTCCAGGTACCGTGCTACCACATGTCAAAATACATTGGAACAATTTTAAAACATTTAATCTCTGAAACGTATAACATAAAAAACTCAATAGAAGTTAAAAAACAACTCACCAACATAAAAGTTGATAGATCGGAAACAATTGTATCATTTGATGTCATCTCATTATTTACTAACATTCCAGTTAGAACGGCAATAAGAACAATAATGGGAAAATGGAACGTAATAAAAAATCACACAAAAATGTCAAGCTCTCAATTTCTTAAAATTCTCCAATTTTGTCTCAATGATAATAATTATTTTATATACAAAGATAAAATATATAACCAAATTTTTGGCATGCCCATGGGCAACCCACTATCCCCCACAATCGCAGACATAATACTTGACAACCTGCTTGACAGTGCGATAGAAGAATTGAAAAATAAGAACATTTTTATCAAATACATAGTTAAATATGTAGATGATATCTTAGCGATCATCAAATCAGACGACCAAGAAGAAATTTTGTCAACATTTAACAAGTATCATTCTAAGATACAATTTACAATTGAAAGGGAGAAAAATCAGGAAATAGCGTACCTGGACACCAAACTAATTCGAAGGAAAAATTCCATAATTTTTGACTGGTTCGCTAAGGAGACCTCATCAGGAAGGATAATGAATTTCCACGCAACCCAACCGAAAAATCAAATAATTAACACTGCTAAAAATTTCATCTCAAGGATTTTACACATAAGCGATGAACTTTTTCACACTAAAAACAAACATATAATTTTTAATATCCTTAAAAGCAATAGTTTCCCAAACAAACTTATATCAACACTAATAGAAGACACAATTACGCAAATAAAAAACAAAAATGATAACAACCCCACTAATATACAAAAAGAACAAAAATGTTTTTACAGTGTAAAATACATCCCTGGACTCACTGATAATAAAAACATACGAACGTCAATAGAAACAAATAATATAAGCTTTGCTTACAAACCAAATAAAACACTCAGCACTATATTCTCTGCAATAAAAGCTCCAATAAACAAACAACAACAAAACAACATTGTGTACGAATTACAATGTAAAGGGAATAACGAACAAAGTTGCGAACTCATATACATTGGAACAACAAAACGATCCCTTGAAACTAGAATGGGAGAACATATGATGGATATACAAAGGAAAAAAGAAACGACAGCATTATCAACACACATTTTAAATACACAACATAAAATTGATTTTGAGGGGGTGCGAATACTAGATAAAGTAAGGGGGGATAAGAAGAGATTTACAATTGAAAGTCTAAGAATACAAGAAAACATAAAGAAAACAATGAATGTCAAAGAAGACACTAACAATATTAGCGCAAATTATAGGGTTGCAATTACTAAATAGTTACAGTGATACTTGTTTTGATATGTGTTTAACTTTAAATTTATGTTTTATGTTTATATGTTTAATGTTACATGTAAAAGGAGAAATTTAATTTAATGTGAAAAGCTCATATTGTAAGTTTAACTTTTTTAATGTAATTTGTTGTATTTATGTTAATTTATATATTTTTTAAAAATTTTAAATAGACGCTCCCTTGAAAAAGTCGACAAAAAATCGACGAAACGTCGGGAAAACTGTAATAAAAAATTGCTTTTTATTTACATTAATTAACCTTAGGCCCTATTAGCTTAAATAAAAAACAAATCAATTAAAAAAATATTAGTTTAGAAAAAGTTTCATATACATATAAGTTAAATTTATTTCTCTTATCAGTCCGAATTTAAAAAGGCCCAAAACTTATTCAATATGTTTTTAAGAAGAGAATAATTCGATTTAAATTGTATTCCTATCTTTAAAGGATGGAAAAATAAAATGTTGATAATTATCGTCTTTTTTTGTTTATTATTATAAAAAAAATTCTATGTTTTTATAATAAAATGGTTTCATAGCATATCTCAGCTATTTTACTTGAGGAAATTGGGCTGGAAACAGGAAAATTTTATGTTTTCTTTTAAGCTAATTCTAAAGACATTTTTATATACATATGTACCTAATTATTTTACATGCAAAAAAATATTTTATGTTTGCACTCTTTGCTCATAATCTCTCCATTACAATCAATTTTAAATTGATTACATATTAAGTTTTTTTGTTAAGGAAATTTGAAGATATTTATGGGAAAATGCATCCTCGCGAATGGGTAGTCATCTTGCCACAATACGAGGGCTTAAGTACAAAGACGCTTAGAGTCATGCTGGCGGTAGTGACGTCAGTCAAGACCGGTAAGGCCTCCCATGCCAGAAGGGTCTAAACCGAGTACGAACCAAGAACTACCCCCTGTCTATTAGCGTCTGTTTCTCCTAGTTTGGGCGGCTAATTACTGTGCATCCGCTGTTGGGCATAAAATCCATCAGCGTCTGTTGTCATATTGAGCGGCTGATGGTCTGCGTCAGAGAAGACGCAGGTATACTTTCGCCTGGCAGTTAGGCATAAAAAATGCATGCCCAATTCACCCCCCCCCCCCCCACCCCGAAATATCCGAAAATGCATGACCTAAGTATCCGGCAAAGTGCTTCATAATCCCCGGAGACCCTACTACTACAGCGTCGGTATCAGGCTGTAGTATGTTAAATGCTACTGAGACCTCGTCTAGCAAGGTGGTTGCGCCAGGCTCTGCTAGACGGTTAGCTACTAGTGTGCAAAAACTCGTCACGACTAAGCCTTCAGGCGGTCGTAAACCATGCTTGGTACAGGGTTCTTCGAAAACAGTTACCTCTAAGGCTTCCCAGGTCCGGACGGGAGAAAAACCTGTCAAACCGCTTCCTCGGGTGCTGGCTTGACGGTATAAACTCAGTCTGCCGGATATCCATTTTTCCCATGTGCCGAAACCTGTGCAAAGAGAGTATACGAAGTAAGATTCGATGCCCTCTAACGCACCTCTCCCAGCCTCTACGGCACTTATCAAAAAACTCCAAAGGCACATAAATCCATAAAAACGGGCCTTCACTACCGGGCGCTTCGCCTTCAAAATTATAAGCCGACTTGGTTGGTAAGCACACGGTGCAGGAGAAAACTTCTCCAGTGGGCAAAAACCTATATAGAGTGTTTAAAATGTGTACCTCCGTCAGCAGAGGAAGGCAATCCTGAACGGAACCCATCCGAAGCAGTGGAGGACACCCTTCATGGGACTTAACGTTCCAAATATACGCCTCAACGGACGCAGAACAGGTCGTACAAAGATGTGGCTAAAGACCATCTCATCTGGGCGCCAGTGATGGCACCATTTCTTCCCAGAACTGGAAATTGGTTGTCGTCGCACTTAGCAGGGCGTTCCTGAATATCATAAAGGGTAACCCTGGACAACCACCACAATGTGAAGATGCCGGCTGGTATCAATGTTACATCAGATTGATAGCATGTGCTGATGAGCGTTCAGCGCTGCTGTACAAGGATGCCGTGGAGTCCCTGGGGGAAGTTTGGCAGGGCGCTTAGATCGAGGAAATACCTCTGGCCGATGTACCGCAAAGGAACAGATATATTGCCAAGATTCCCGCTCAGCCATCCGACCCTAATACTAAATTTACACCTACGCAAAATCTAGTACTTACGAGAGTACTTTCGAGTTGTTTTTGACTAGATTTCCCATACAAAACAAAATCTACTTCGTGACTAGATTTCGTCGAAATTTACTAAAAATGTAGTAGTACTTAATGATACATCCCTGCACAAGAAAAATCGACATTAAACAAAAAAACAAAAATTAAAAAAAAAAAAAAAATCTCGCTAATGTCAGAAAAGTATAATGTAAATCAAATCTACAAGATTTTGGCCTAATGTAAATGTATTTTAAGGATATCATGGAAATCAAACGGATCAGTAACCCCCAGCTACCCACACAGGACTAGAAAGTCGTGAGGGTTTCTGAATCTGTTGAAGAGTCCAGGGAGGCCACTGTAATAAGATACAGTGACTCTGCCGTCACTTCGGAAGACACAGGGGAAGATAATCTACGGACTTGGAACTATCTTCCTCCGTGTCTACAAAGGTGATGACAAAGAGAAGCCTCAAGCTTCGGTGGCTACCACCACAACAACAGCTTCAACGGAGTATATGGAAGACGATTCTGCTACGTCATCGGCCAATGAAGACACTCAATCGGTCAGTGGACTTGTGGGGACTTCTTTGGTAAGATGAAAGTATTGGACGATGAGGACATCCTTCTGGAACTGGACGACGACCCAGAGGATGCCAACGTCACAGTCGTCCATAGCGTTGAGCTATGATGAGTTACACAAATCAACCTTCATCATTCCAAAGCGGCGTCAGCTGCCTTTCTCCTCCCATTGGCTTCAGGTACGGAGGAGCTTATATGCATCCAAGAACAATTATTGTATAAAGACAGGGTTTGCGGACTTAGTTTAGATGGCTATAGTACTCTGTACGCAGCTGATGCTAATGCACATCATACCGCCTGGGGAAGCTCGGATATCAACCCACGAGGTGAGTCGCTTTTGAACTTCATAGTAGTAAATTAACTAACAGTAGTTAATAGGGGTAGTGAGCCCACCTTTATTGTGACTAACAGAAGTGAGGTTCGTTATAAGTTCTCGAATATGATAAGCGATTGGAACGTGTCAAAGTACTGTTCCTTCTCTGATCACATGTATATTGATTTAAATTTTTCCTTTAGAGTTGATTCAGTTAAACCCTTCACGAACAGGAGAAAGACCAACTGTTCTGTCTATGTGAGTGAACTCGGGGACAAGCTACCTATGTGCCTGGTTCTCAAAGACAGTGTGCCCATGCTTGACTCCGTAGTGGAGTCATTGACGGGTGTCTCAATTGAGGCAACAAATGAATCCTGTAAAAGAATTGACAGGAAGGGCAAAACTAAACCCATATGGTGGAGTGCGGAAATTGCTGACAAGCTCAAAGAAAGCAGGAAACTTTTTAATGAGGCAAAACGTAATGGTGTTTGGAACAATTACAAGGCCTCAGTGAATAAATTCAAAAATCTTATCAGGAAGGCCAAGAGACAGTCATGGAGGCAATTCTGCAGCGACGTGGAAAACTTTTCGGAGACAAGTCGGCTACGTAAGATTTTATCCTCTAAACCAGCTATTTCATCATATATATGGAAGATAGATGGATCCTGGGCCACAAACAGTCAGGACACCCTTGAGGTCCTGATGAATTCACATTTCCCAGGATGATGTGCCTAGGGAGGAAACATTTAGTGGCGCTCGGGATATCTCTAATATTCCGATAACTTGCCATCGGATGGCATTAACCCGGCGGATCTCCAGAAGAACCTGGGCATATTGATGGCATGGCTCTTGGCAATATTTAGAGCCTGCCTGAGTCTCTCACATGTCCCATCAACTTGGACAACATATAAGATCGTCTTAATCCCCAAGAGAGGAAAGACATCTCACACTATGACTTTAGACCAATTAGTATATCCTCCTTTCTACTGAAAACACTGGAGACGATTTTGGATATTCACTTCCAAGGTTGCGACTTTACCTTGGAATCTGAATATAAATACCCTACTCATGGCCATGGAAAGGACGTGGTGCAGGACGGTCGCGTATGCGGATGACGTTGCAGTTGTGGCTATGGGTAAAGATCCCAGACTATTGTCTGAACTTATGGAGTCCGCATTGGACGTCCTAACAAAATGGTGCCAGGGATGTGGACTGAATGTAAATCCTGCCAAAACGGAACTGGTACTTTTCACAAGGAGATACAAAATTCCCAAATTTGATACCCCGAGGATAAAGGGGATCTCACTGGAACTGTCTGACAGCGCCAAGTATTTTGGGCTAATATTGGACAGCAAACTGAACTGGAAGATGAACACCATTTCTAGGACTACTAAGGCGGCAACTGCATTACATTGCGACAAAAGGGCCATTGGCCTAAACTGGGGAATTAACCCGAGAAATGTATACTGGCTATACGAGTGTGTCATTAAACCCATTCTATTCTACGGGGCAGCTGTTTGGTGGCTGGTGCTCAAGGTGAGGTGTCATCAAACTAGGTTTGAGAATGGTGGCGATAACGGTAACAGGTGTCATTAGAAAAACCACCTCTAAGGCATTGTTTACGATTTTGAACTGTTTACCACCAGACATTTTGGCGAAAAAGCTAGCTGTGAACGCGGCGGTAAGATTTAGGGCCACTGGACCATCGAGGGAATACAATATCGGACATGCTAGTATTCTGAACAAAATAAATTGGCACATGGATGTTTATTATGTCACACCCAAGCAAATCTTTGATCCTGGCTTCAGGGTAAGCATTTTGGATAACGTGGTCCACTATGATGACCTACAAATTCCCGCGAATGCGATTCGAATATTCACGGACGGGCCTAAAACACTGTATGGTGTCCGTTCTGGCATATACTCCGAACAGCTAAACTGGAGTATTCCTATAAGGCTGCCGGAGCACTGCAATTTCATCCTGGCCGAGATAATGGCCATCCACACAGCCGTGAGACGCATCCGGTACGGTGAAATATCTTGAAGGGGTATTCACATTATTACCGATATTACCGGCGGCCATAAGGTTCTTGGAGAATGTGTTCATCACCTCGAGAATGCCGGATGTCTCTGGAGGAGATAGCGAGACATTTACTGGTC
This sequence comes from Pollenia labialis, assembly GCA_949318255.1. Taxonomy (NCBI): domain Eukaryota; kingdom Metazoa; phylum Arthropoda; class Insecta; order Diptera; family Polleniidae; genus Pollenia; species Pollenia labialis. Next base: position 44,208,733 of record OX439139.1, read on the forward strand.
ACCCTTAATTGAATCCCCGGATACGGGGATATACAGGGAAACTGCATGGCGGATTCGTTGGCGTATGCAGGTACAACCTTGCATCGAGACGGTTCAACATATAATGTAGGTGTATCGCTCCCAGGGATTAACCAACTTATAGCGCACAAGTTTCCCCTTATTGCCAGTCAGAGGTGGTACGATGAAACTACCTGTGGGGAAACCAGGAAAATCTGGCCTATTAAAGATGACATCACCTTAGGAACCTTATTGCGCTTATAACTGGCCACTGGCCCATTGGGAGGCACGCCCAGAGGCTGGGGCTCCCTTATAATGCCTTCTGTAGAAGTTGCGGCGACGTGGAGGAGGAGGAGGAGTCAACGGATTATCTCCTCTGTAATTGTCCGGCATTCGGAGATCTGAGACTTGAAATGTTAGATCGAAGAGCCCTTGGGAACAAGACTTGTCTCTCTGATATTGATTTAAACAGGATCCACCCCTTTGTTGAATCGAACGGGTGGCTGCGTGGGAACTCTAGCAGCCAGATAACATAGGACCCATGGGAGACGGTGTGACATGGTAGCACAACGGGAACTAATTAGTGGACCCACGTGAGCTGTGCTTGATCACGGCTGCCAATGGAACCTAAACTTACCTTTGGGAAAATGCATGGTGATAATAAAAAAAACTTATTGAAAAATCGTACGTTCGCGACCAGTTCATAGCCAATTAAACAAAAACCAATACAGATATTTTATTTTGTAAAAACTGGATGGAGATTTATAGACTTTTAAAATCAATTAATCGCTTTTGAATATTCCGTTACATTACGCAGATTTTTACATTTCACTACTGTCAGCCAAATTAGACTTCTATTTTGCGTACGTTCGTGACCACATATTTAACACTATCATTATGAAAACTTTAACTACAGGAAATCCTCATTTTGCACTAAACATAGAGCTACCAAATTGCTATCTCATCGCAGCAAATGCTAGTGAAAGTTTTGTTTTCTATATTATTTGTACATCAAAAGCGTACGAACGTACGCTCGTGACCCCACAAAATGCCCATATGTAGATTGAAAATTATTTTTAAATTAATATATACATATGTACATACATAATAGGGCGACAATGAAATATATGGGAAAATTTTTTTTCCAGAATTTTAAACAAAAATGTGAAGATTCTTTTGCCACTTGGTCTAAAACTTACTTGCTGAAAATTTGAGCCAAATCGGATAACTCTATCCTGTGCACCTTTGAGGTCAAAGTTCAAATGATAAAAAAAAATTTTCCATTCAAGCAAAAAATTTTTTTTCGATTTTTTTTTATTTTTATTTTTTAATATTAGTAAGCTTTATTAGCTTATTATCAACAAAAAAATTCATTTCGATCGGACAAGATTTTCTGTTTCAAAAGTGACTCTGAAAAAAAAAATTGAGGCTTGTTAGGGGCTTACTCTAAAAAATTTTTTTTTAGTTTTGATAAGCACACATTAAAGGTTTTTTGTTGCTCTTAATACCAAGTTTTTTAAATTTTTTTTAAAAAATTTTTTTCGACATCGCTTTGTTCTAAATTGGGGCCAAAAGCTGCAAAAATTTCGTTTTTGGCCCTATTAAAAAACAAAATTACGACGTCAAAAAAATTTTTAAAAAAACCTATTATTAAGAGCGACAAAATATCTTTAATGTATGCTTGTCAAAACTAAAAAAAAAAAATTTTGAAAATTTTTGGCCCTATTAAAAAACAAAACTAAAAAAAAAAATTTTGAAAATTTTTTAGAGTAAGCCCATAACAAGCCTGAAAATTTTTTTTCAGAGTCACTTTTGAAACTGAAAATCTTGTCCGATCGAATTGAAATTTTTGTTGTTAATAAGCTAATAAAGCTTACTAATATTAATAAATAAAAAAAAAAAATCGAAAAAAAAATTTTTTGCTTGTATGGAAAATTTTTTTTTATCATTTGAACTTTGACCTCAAAGGTGCACGGGATAGAGTTATCCGATTTGGCTCAAATTTTCAGCAAGTAAGTTTTAGACCAAGTGGCAAAAGAATCTTCACATTTATCATCAAAAATCCAAAGTTGATTTTTCATTGTCACCCTAATACATAATAATAAAAATTAACCAAAAAAGTTCCTATTAGAAAAAATTGCAAAAAATCTTTAAATATATCTTTGAAATTGAAGGAGGTTCAATATAAAAATAACAAGATAAAAATATAGAATTTGCAACCTTAGAATTTCATAATCTGGACACTAGTGCAATTTCAAAGCAGAATTTTTAAAAATTGCAGGTCAGGATGAAGACTTTTGAATACGGGTGTTAATTACAATTTTTCGTTTTTAAGCGCCGGTATACACACGTGTTGCGGGCAGAAGTTGCAGGGATGATGATATTTGAGTTTAAGTACTTACGATAAATTGTTGTATGTGTTACCTTAGTATTAAATAACAGCTGTTTGCTTGGTTTTGTTTTATTTCATGTACATATATTTATGTTTTACTTGCTTTTACTTTGTTTATTTTATTGTCTGAATGTTGTTGTTTTTGGGTTTTGTCACAGAGAAACCCTTTTCTTTGTTTTTGTGTATATTTTTTGCGTGTGCTTGACTTGTATTCTTCTGTAAAACTTGGGTCATGTCAAGGCGAATTGACTAGAAGGTGGGGTCAAGTCAACATATGGTGTTTTTTTTCTGTGGTCGACTTGTCAAAGTTTGTATACCAACTAGTTTTTTATGTAAACAAACCTATTTTATTTACTAGCAATATTTTTGACAACCCGACCACAGAAGCAGTGTTGTTGTGGAGTTGACCTCACCTTCTAGTCAATTCGCCTTGGGTCATGTGACAGAATTTATGCGGATGCATTTATGACATGGTTGAGAGGGCAAAATGAGACCAACATCAGTCTCAAAATTCTTTATGTGGTGGTAGATTGTTGTGTAGTTGTCAGTTTTGTTTGTTTTCATTTTTTTTTGTGTTCGAATACGTGGCTGGTAAGGAGGGTTGGAACCCCCCGAGAAAAATGCACAAGAGCTAGTGGGAAAACTCGCCAGACCAAACGGTTCGTAACACACGTTAAGTTTGACTTGTCAAGTCTTGAGTTTTTAGGAGAAAGGGGAAAAATATGGTAATTTCTTTTGTTCCAGTACACACACGTCAAGTTTGACTCGTCAAGTCTTGAGCTTTTAGGAGAGAAGGGAAAAGAGAATGTCATTTATTTTCCTCTCTCCCCAACAAACTCAAGTCGGCTAAAACTTGAAGAGTGTGAACCACCATTGTTCCTTCTCTTCTTAAAGCTCAAGCCTTTTCGAGTCAAATTGACGTGTGTGAACCGGCTCTAAAATAAATATTACCAGATAAAAGTACCAACAAAATTGATAATACTGTTCATAATCCAACCTGCCGTTATCAGGCAGCACTCAAGTCGATAATGCTGATTGGGCTTGTACGAATTAGATGCAAAAAGCAAAATTCAAGAAATAATTGCAAAAGTATTCTTTTTGTAGACCTCCGTTAAATGCCGTAAACAAGAAAAAGCTATTAAAATTTGTTAAATAAATTAAAATAATCATTTATTTAATAAAAACAAAATTATATATATGGAAAATTTATAACCAACCACCTAATATTTCAAATTTAATAAAAATTTTAAAAGTGGAACAATCTAATAAAGCAAACACCAAGCAACTCATTGAAAAATTCAAAAAAAAAAAAAAAAAACAGCACAGCAGTGTAGTCAGACAAGCGGGCATAAAAAGTGAAAAAAAAAACAAATGTAATAAAAAGGTAAGAATTAAAAAAACTGGATTAGAGCTAAAAAAAAGAAGAAAAATGATACTACTATAGTTATATGTATTTCGTACAGTATTTTATGAATATTGCACAAAAAATGGATAATTTGGAACCTTGGAATATGTTTACCAATGATTTTTTGCCTGATGAGGGCAATGAAGATGATGTTAATAACGAACGTGATTTAGAAGAAAATGGAGAGGATGGTGCAGATGTGCCTTTTTCTGTACCATCACCAGTGCAAGGAATGCATGTTAAAGAAGAACCTCAGGATGTGCCAGAGGAAATATTTGATGATGAAAACTCCAATATACCATTTCGCTTTCTCCCCAATGTTGGAAGTAGTAATGGCAAAAACGATAGCCAAGTTCGTAACACCGATGATGATATTCTCTTTGACTTTGGCTTAGAATCATCAAATTCTCAAAATCGTTCAATTTTTAATAAATCCACCGCAGCAGAAAAAGATTATTCTAATTTGGCGCCAGAGGATATTCACTACAATTCTATGATAAAATTCGAAGATGCTATAATTTTCATATGCCCTGCTTGCGGGCATGAATTCAGCTCTCAAGATGCCTGGAAAAATCACTTGAATGTAATTCACCTTTTTAATACACGTCGTGGCCTAAATTTTATACAAATCGATAAACTTTATCATGAATGTATGGAATGTCAAAAACGCATCGCTATGCATAGCATGGAAAACTTACTCAAGCATAAATTCACCCATTTACCGTATCGGTGTAGCAAGTGTATGGTATGCAAAAGACAGTATAAATATCGTCAGGATCTTATGGTACATTTGCGTATGACCCATCGTGATGATTTGTTAGACATTCTTAAGAAAGAACACAAAAACTCTAAAAATGCCCATTCACAGCCACAAACTATTCGATCAATTCTGAGTAGATCAGAAGGAAATAGTATAGCTAACAGACCTAATATTTCCATCGGTACGGTTAAAGAAAATGCTACAGATTTATTCGACAATATCGAAGTGAAAAATGAAATACTCAATGAGGATGAAGATGATACAATGGGCGAAGATAGTCAACCTCAACCATCCAAAAGACCAACAAGAGAGTTACCAACGTTTTTAGAAGATGGATCTACAAATGGTTCAGCTAGTGACCAACCAACCCCAAGTCGGAGCAATAATAAATCATCAGCAGTGTCAGATGAAATAGATCCGTCACTTGAAGAATATATTTTATTCACGTGTCCGCAATGTGGAACAGAGTGTGAGACACAAGCACAGTGGCGTCAACATATTGAATTTGTACACGAGTTTGGTACAAGGAGAGGTTTAAATTTTCGTGAACTGCTTAATCAAAAAGCTCAATGCATGGGTTGCAATATGGTAAGTCATAATTTGGTCTATGAAATTTTAGAAAAAATTTTTTTTTGAGAATTTGTTTTTTATTAAAGGCGTTTTAGGTCTAATTTTTACTTGTCATTATTTTTCTTGTAAAAATCTATTTTTTTTTTGTTAATTTTTGCTTATATGTAAGTATTGATGTTAAAGTATTTTTATCAAGTTTATTTAACATTTGTTATAAATTTGCATTAAATAGAACTCTTGAATACTTTTTAATTTTTATAATTCATTCAACAATAAAAATTAACGGCCAAATTACATCAGATTTTTGCGATCGGTTTTGAAAAATATAAACGTTTTAAAATGTATTTAAGATTTCTAATTAAAAGATTCCTTCTGGAAATAATAAATCAATAGTGGAGCGAGTATTATGCATTTGGACTGATGTTTGCAACACCATAAAATATTGGTCCTAGACCCACCTTTAATTATATCGATCGACTCAGAATCACTTTTTATGCCATAACTTTCTTGTAAATATTAGTATTAACATAAAAATGGCCAAATTGACTTTTACGATAGCTACTATGTCATGAAATGTGGTGATGGAGGACCCAAAATTATAGAATTATAGGTCCCATATAAACTCCCTTCCTAAAATCACTTAAATTTCATAAAGGTGAATAGATTTAATAATATTCGGCACAAAGAACTTTTATATCAACCTTAATCTCGATTTTCCATGGGTTCTTATTTGTTCTTACATACTGTGATGTAGGGTGAAGTAAATATGTGTTTACATATACATACACATATGTATGCTATATTCATTTAAACATACATGTATGTACATTTATATAAATACGTAATATATAGTATTTAAAAATGACTTAAAACTATGAATAATATATAGATTTTAGTAATCAAGAAAAAATAAGATTAAAATGTTTTTAAGTAGTCCATGAAAGTAACAAATATGTTGTTAAAGGAAAATGTGCAAAAGGCACAGAAGTATATGACTTTATATCCACATAATGCATTAGGATGTCTCACAAACATAAGAATAATGCCTCTTTTTAAATATATTTACTGAATTATTAAACATTCTAAGATTAGGTGGCAAATCATTCCAGATTCGTTTAAAAATATTGATATTTGTGGAATTAGAATTTGAATATGCATAGTAGATTTAGGAAAATTAAACATAGCTCGTAATTTTTTCAGATATCCATTTAAAATTATTTTATAACAAAATAAAAGAAGTCTATCAGGGGTGTCATGGAAATAGAAAACGTAAAACGAAAGAATTTAAAGATTCGTTTTTCAATAAGGTTTCTGTAACAAAAAAATTAAAAAGAATTCTTTAACAAAAATTGTAAAAATTAGATTAAAAGTTTAATAATAAGGACTGTCAAATTCTTTCGTTTTACGTTTTCGATTTCGATGACACCCCTGTATATTTTACACAATTTTTAAACGTACAGCCCAAAAACCTTATAACATAAGGTGTTATATGTTCCCTGATTCTGACTTTAAAAATAAACGCACAATCATGTTAACCATAGGTTCCATGGGCAGCCATTGAGAGACAGCTCAATTGGGTCCTTTACTGGTCCCTTTGTAATAATCATGTTAAACATTCTCTCTAATCTTTTGAAGTTTGTTGAAGTTAATGCTGATGTAACCTCTAAGCAGTATCCCACTTGCGTCATTAATAGTGAAAAATCAATCTTTTAATATGTAATGGTAAATAAATGTTCAAGTTGTTAAAACGTCTCAGTGTATAAATAATTTTACAATTGGAGCATTAATGTGACGTCCAAAATCTAGTTAGTCATCAATTACAATACCTAGACATTTTAGATGATCTACACATTGTATCCTCACACCTTTCATACGAATTTCAAAAACATGACCTAGAGGACTACTAAAGACCATATACATATTTTTTCTTAGAAAGACTTATGGTAAAATTATTCTCTGTCATCAATATGGATACATTTTCTAAGCAGTAGTTTGTTACTGTTTCCAAAAAATCTAAGAATTGTTTTTCCTTACTTAAAATAATCTGAATATCATCAGCAAAGATAAATGGTTTACATATACATGAACCTAACATAAATGAGCTAGGTTGTTTAAATATAATACAAATAAAAGCGGCCCAATAACCTGTGGCACATCAAAATTTACATTATTAGTTTCAGAAGTAAATGGTGTTACAAATTGGGTATGATCAGACAAGTATGTATATATACCAGACCTTCATTCAAATTCCTTCTAATTTCATCATTCATTTCCGTCAAAAGTAACGACGTATTATAGCCCTTTCTGCAAGCATACTGGCATAGGTTAGGTTAAGACGGGTTATGTGCCAAAGGGCACACTTCCACTCGGAGACCAGTACGGTCCATTGTGAATCCCTTCAACATATAGACAAAATAAAGAAAGTAGAAAAAGAGAAAAGTAAAGAAAAGAAGTATGAGGTGGATAGAGTCCAGAAAATAAGAAAGTTAGTAGGTACTACGAAGATTAATTTCCCTCTCTACAGTCCGCTCAACAGAAGCAGCTGCACTATTTCCCTGACACACCCCAGTAGATCAGCCGGATTACATCCAGCGATGCCCCCAGTTCGTCGTGAAACCTATCTCCTAGCCTCTTCTGTCTGAGACTCTGCATCCTAGGACAATGGCACAGTACATGCTCGATCGTCTTCAGCTCCTCTGAATCCTCGCACAATCTGCAGAAGTCCGGTATGGTGTTGTCCCAGCCCGTAAAAGCCCCAACGGGACAATGACCAGTCAAGAAAGCATACTGGCCTGTGTCTATAAGTTTATTTTCTTCCAAATAAGAAAGTATTTTAAGTTTAAGCAATTGTTCTACTATTTTAGATAAAACCGGCAAGATACAAATTAGTCTCAAATTTTGAATTGAGGATCTAGAGCTCTCGAGATTTTCCAGGAAGATGGATATGTAGAAGTTGTAATAATGGTATTTACTACATGCGAAAAAATGCTATAAATTGAAGGAAACAACCTTTAGGAATTTTAAACGAATACCATCAGCCCCAGCCTCAGTCACATTATATTTCCAAAGTTATTTTTGGAAATACAAAATTTATTATTAATAAGATTTCTGTATGGCGTGCTGAATTCCCAATTTTTTATATTTGATAAATACACCGAAATTAGCTTAGGAATGAAATATGGACTTAAACATTAATAAACTTTTATTCAGGTATTATAAACTTGAAATTAATATACATATATTAAAATATACAACTTAAACTTATTTTACAAAAAAAAAAAATTATAGCCATAGCGGGGTGGGCGTTTCTTATATTTGTCAAAGTGGTCTGTGTGTCCCAAGCATAATGTGACGAAGCTAAGTCCTGCCAAAATATGGATTGTCATTCTTTGATACTTATCAAAGAATTTTTTAAGTACAGGAGCGTTTCAGCTAAGCCTGATTTTATAAAAACCGGCTCGCTAATGCTCACTTATCGCCACCCATAATAAAACCTTTTTGGGAAACTTTGTTTTCGTATTCTGAATAATAATATCCGGTGGTCTAGTGTTACGAAGCTTAAAATAATATTTTGGAATCCATTCATGACCCTCCATGGTAAAATAGCTCTCATAATCTATGATGCAAATGTATGGCGAGCCAGCAGCAAAAAAATTTTGTGACAAAGAACGTAGTCGATGTTTGATGACAAGCGACTGTTTTTCTGAGACAGTTGGAACAGTTTTTATTTGCACACTTGACCACTCCCATATCTGCTACGTATTTTTTAATTGTTTTATCAATGACATTGAGTTTTTACTTTTAAAAATTTGAATTGTCTTATAAATAAAAGATGTTTTGAATTGCATTTCAGAAAAGTGACGAAATATTTCATATTTTGTTTTATGGGGATTATTTTCACAAAATGTATAAACCAACTTGCGATGTTCTAATTAGTTTAATAACATTTTTATTACTGAATATTAATTTATGACGCTGATATCTAGCTAAAAAAAATTTAAGAGATATTACCGTTACTTTTCTCATATGTATTTTATTTTTATTTTTATTTTTTACATTTTGTTTTGGTTTTGGAATGATTGTTGAAAAGTAGTCCATATTTCATTTCGCATACGTTGTGCGCATTTCACTGGTTGCTTAGGCCAGATCATCAGGAAACCTTTTCCAAAGATTTTAGAAAAGCTAAAAATTTTATTCAAATAAAAACTTTAAAGCGAATAAGAATTATAAACTCTCAAAGTCTTACTTGTAACAATATTAAAGCATTAACAAAGCACCAGCAATAAACAGTGAGTTTATCTCTTTTTACATTATATGTATTTATATATTTTTTTTTAATTTAAAATTATTTACTAAAATAAACTGACGGCTAAACATTTCTACTGCTGAAGATGAATTAGCGTTCTCTCCGTACCACAGAGTACTATACAGAGATAACGCGAGACGAAAGATATTGCTTTTGTATGTCTTTTTTTTCGAAAGCTGACCTTTTTGCATTTCTATTTGCACCATCTTTTATTTAGTTGAGATTTACTGTTCTAAAAATTAACTTTTAAGTTTACCACAAACACGATTAAATAATATTTAAGTAAGTAAATAACATAATAAAACAAAACAGCAGGGGTCTAATCACCGCATTCGATACTATCGTATCGAATAAACTATCGAATTTTTTGCATACGATAGACACTGACGTATCGAAAGAAAACTCGAGAAATGTAATGTCGAGTTACTCGATATCAAATGCTATTATTTCAAATTCAATAAATTTCATTCCATATCGAGAGTCATAATACCAAAATAAATAATTTCGATAAATTTTGCTCGATATCGTATGCGGTGATTAGACATTCTTTTGCACAAAACAATGCGTTTTGTAATTTTAGTCTTTATCACGCAATTTGTGTTGATTATAACGGCCTGTTTTTACACCTTGCCACTTCACTACCAAAAAACAATTTCTGTCTTTTTCTTCAAAAGCTGCCTTCTCACTTGGTTTGGGCCTTTTTCACACATCGCGTTTTTCAGCTCTGTATAGTACACCGTGCTACGTACTACAACTTTTGAAAAGAAAAATCTCCTATTTATTTATATACTGAAAATAATCCACCGACCATTTAAAAAAAATTTAGTTAGGTATGGGGTATATATATTTTAAATAACCACTTTCTGAGATATAAAGCATTACTTTTACTCCATATCAACTATTATAGTTTTTCTTTACTTGGCGAAAACTGCAAATGCCTCATACAAAACGTAGAAAAGAAATTTTATTCTTGCCTTGCTTCATTGCCAAAAAAAAACAGGTAGTTAAAGCGAAAGCAAAACAAAATGACAATAAAATAAATTTTACTCTTGCTTCGCTTTTTACCGTAAGAAACATGTAGTAAAAGAACAAGAAAAAAAATGTCAACAACTCTATACACAGCAGTAAATATACGTTTGCAGGACAAAAAGCTACTTTTGAGAAATAAATTTAGAAAAGTGGCGTATGCGGCACAAACGACAGTTTTCGCTTTCAATAAAATACTTCAAAGTTCGTTCATCAACTTTCGCAAAAATTTACACTTCTTAAAACAAATGCCAGAAGCAGTGGTGACAAAACCAAAAAAATTGCATCTGGTATATTTTCAGAAAACTTTATGTAAACCATGTGCACCAAACCCATAATGAGCTTATGATTTTACGAAAGAAACTTTCGTACTGTATATTTACAAAAATTAAACGAATTAGTTTTTAGTTCTGTTTTTTTGGGCGCAAACAGCAATTTACAAATTTTAAATTTTATTATTTTTGCTAAAAAAAATTAATCAGGTACCCCAATTTCTCAATCCCAAAGATTATCCCTCTTATACAGAGATAGAGCTTTAAATTCCTTAAAAAAAGAAATATTGGTTAAAAAACGTTGCCTTTTATTAACGACAAAATTGTTGTCTTTAATTAATGAATTCGAGGGAAAGGCGCTGCACCAAATATCTCCGATTGACCTGATACTTTCCACATTTTTTAGCCGATAGCTAAAGGTAGGATTTTATCGGTCGTGTAAAAAGTGTTCCATTATTACAAATTTACTTCAAACTACCAGTAAGGGTCAACCTTAACTCACTTTGTCGTTTACTTTAGTTTAAAGTGAAGTTTTTCTAATGGAACACTTTTTATAAGGCCGTTTAAAGTCTACTTTTAGCTATCGGTAAGTTGTGAAAACGGGCCTAAAGAACATAAGTAAGTGTGTATATTCGGATAATAACAAAAAGTTACTTAAAAAGTGAGGTTTAGATATAAATAAATCAACTTTGGGCCACGCCCACTTGTTAAATACCGCCCACATTTTGTCGCATGTTGTGCATTGATAAAAAATATGCTTGTACCTAATTTGGAAACTTTGGCTCTTGTCGTTCTCCAGATATACATAAAAATTGCTAAAAATGTCGTAATGGATATGTAATAATTAAATATATCAGAGGTTTTTATGATTATTTTCCTTTGAAAAATTATTTTTGAAATTAAAATCTAAAGTTTAAATTAATTCAACATTTTTTATTTTTCGAATTTATTCTATGAGCTAAATTTCAGTTATGTATTTTATAAAGCTTTTTTGTAATAGTCATATTCCTTCAATTTTTCAGAAATGACTTTATACACTATCAGACTATTATATTGTATTTTCTTGTTACATTTTACCTTAGCTTTCCGTTGAAATTTAGCTCATAGAATAAATTCGAAAAATAAAAAATGTTGAATATAATATAAAGTAACCTTCAGAAGGAAATAATTCCCAGTTTCTATTTGTTTAAATTAATTTTTATATTACAGTATAACCCGGTTAATTACCCCACGATTAAATGCCTTTCATGCTTATTTGCATTGAGTTTGAAATCCCAGCTTTTTTGCTTCCATTTTTCAAACAAAAATCCACGTTTAACTGCCTAACGCTTAATTACCCAATTCGGGTAATTGCATTCAAAATTAAAATCCCAAAACAAAATTACACCTAAATTTCATTCGTTTAATTGCCTCAGTACTATTTGACAACAACACAGCAAGTAATGCAACCAAGTTTACATGTTAATAATTTGAAAATATACACTAAAATTTAAAAAAAAAATATGCCCAAAAAGGCAAAATATGGCTTATTTGCAAGCAAAATATTCAACAATTTCATTAAATAAAATTTTCATTAAAATAAAATGTATTCTGTGCTCACCAGAATAAAGTTACGTTATGAGGTAAGGATTAATATAAGAGTTATTTGTGCTGACTATTATCTAGATACAGCAAATATATGAGATATTTGGTCTTAAAGGGATTAAAGGAAAGATCGCTAAATTTTGAATAAAATGAACTTTTAAAAGGATAAAATAGCTTGAATGATTTAGGGATTGAAATTTAGGTAGGTAGGTAGGTAGAAAGGCTGGTGTGAAGTCTCCCTCACCCAGAGACCAGTATGGTCCATTGTGACGCCTTAATTAGAGATAGATATGTAGAGATGGAAAGTAGGTGAAATTAACAGCGAAAACACAAGTCAGAAAAGAAAGATAGATAGAAAGATAGAAAGAAATCCTGACCAACCAAATTCGCCCTACGTGTGGCCAGCACCCAGCCTCCTCTCGCGCAGCCAGGCCATCCCCATTACGAATCCTATCAGATTCTCAATTCCACAACCCGAGACATCCCCTAATTCGTCCAGGAATCTACTGCCCTGCAACCTGGGACAGTGGCACAAAAAGTGCTCAACTGTCTCGAACTCCTCAAGGTCCTCACACAACCTGCATATATCCGATAATTCGGATCCTATCCTCACCGCCATCCTGCCTATCATTGAAATTTAAATGGAAGCTGTATATCTGAACAGATTTAAGATATTTTGGACCAAAACTAATCTTAATACGAACATTATTAAATGGTTTATGGACAAAAAGAAAGAAGTTTTAATGGGGAACATGTGATGTTATTGACCAATTCTTACAACTTACATAGGTTTTGCTCTTATGACAATTAAAACGTATTTACCAAATTTGATCAAATTATCTAAAAACTGCTGCTTTTACTTTACGCACAAAGCTTACATGGAAAGACAACCAGCCAAATGGACGGACGAACACGAAAAGATCACTTTGAAAAGTGTTTCTGATTTGATCGGTTTACTGAACGATGCGTCTAGATTACTATGTATTCGCACAAATTTATATAATTGCTTTTTTCTTAATTTTTCATTTGTATATATAAAACTTTACAGTTTGGAATAACATTTATCTTCAACGAAAACTTGCTTTGGCTTACAATTGTAGAGTGAAAATTTAATGTAGATGGCGAAATTAAACCAATAGAAAATTCATTTGCTATGCAAATTATTTTAAGCATTTTTTTATTTCCTGAACATGTTTTAACATATCCTTAAAAAATGTGAAATATGTATGCAAAAAAAGCAGCTATACAGGGGTATGCTGGAAATCGAAAACGCAAGAATTTGGAAGTTGTTTTTTTATACACTTTAAAACTAATTTTCATAATTTTTGTTATTAAATTCTTTATAATAGAGAAATATTTGTATATTATTTGTCTTAAAATTCTTTTATTACAGAAATCTTTTTAAAAAACGACGTTAAAAATTCTTGCGTTTTGCGATTGCGATTTCCAGCACACCCCTGATAGCTTAAATATGCAAATTATTCACAAACAAATCGATACCAAAATTTATAAAAAGTTTTAAATCGAATAAATATATTGTTTCTGCATTCACTGAGGTATTTAAACGTATTCGCTTAAATTTCTGAATGAGGTAGTTAAACGTATTCTTATAATTACCTCAACGAGGTAGTTAAGCGTATTCGGTTAATTACCCAAAAATATTGGCATTTTTGGCGAGGTAATTATCCGTGGAATACTGTATACATACGTTAGTCCCTTTCCGAATATATTAATGATAACACAGTACAACATTTTTCAGGTGATTGATTCGGGACTCAATTCTGATAATTGCTTATGAAAGTAGACCCAAAAAGAAGAATACCTCAATAAATAATTTAAAAATTAATTTGAAGTTAGTAAGTATCGTATAGGGTAATTTGTCACGTTTTAGGCTCTTGTTTGTCATAACTCGAGAACCACTAGTCCGAATAAGCTAAAAAAAATATTAAAAAAATTGAATATTTTTGGATAAAAGGTTTCCTTAATATTTAAAATTGGTTAAAGGATCCTTTGCCAATTATAATTATAATTGCTCGCACGAATAATTAAATTTATTAGAGTAAAGGGATGAAAAGCAAACGGGAGAATTAGATTACTTTTCTGTAGGGGATTTACAGATTGTTCTTTCCTAGTGTGGTTGGTGTTTCGCTAAGTAATTAACAAGCCGTTAGGAATTTTCCAATTTAGATAGGGGGATGATTTATTAATATGAGTGTTATGTTAAAAATGGTATAAGTTTTATATTTTTAAGCACCGTGGGTAGGTATCTGCAGTCTGCTTGATTGATTTGTCAGAAAAAGAGTGAAGATGTTCGAATCTTATAAAACCATGCCACCTCGGCCTTTTATCCCCATCAAAGGATGGATATGTTTCTCTCTCTCCTTCGTTCACTTTTTGAGTGTACTAAAGAGTACTGAATGCAATTATTGTGATTGACTTCAATCAAGCATCGACTGACTCACCAATACAAGTCGTTACATTTTAAATTTTAAATTACTTTTCACAATTTAGAATTCAATTATAATTAACTAGCTTAACCCGGTGCGCTTCGCTACACTGCTTTAACCACTTTATCGGTTGAGAGATATTTAATATATGCATCCTATGGAAGGTAGTTCCCCCCTGCGCCTACCCGCTTTATTTTTATTTTCAAAGTGAAGTATACCATAAGAGTGACTTCTACAAAGTTTGAACTTTCTCACTATAACAGTTTTTAAGATATCCGATATTAAACATTGGCGTCCTATGGTGGGTAACACTTCCCCCGCTGCTATTTTATTTAAATTTTGGGGCTCAGAAAATCCTACTACCAAAAGTTCAACAAATTGCTTGCAGCGGCTCTTATTAATATTTCTATCTATGAGGGGTACTGCTCCTCCTCTGGCTACCCCGCCCATTTCTATATTGAAATTTATAGTTTACTATAATAGTGGCTTTAACCACGTTTGAAGACTCTCCCTTTAATAGTTCTTCAGTTGAGCGATATTTAATGTATGCATCCTATGGGAGGTATTTCCCCCCCTGCGCCTACCCGCTTTATTTTTATTTTCAAAAGTGAAGTATACCATAAGAGTAACTTCTAGAAAGTTTGAACATTCTCACTATTACAGTTCTTAAGATATGCGATGGTAAACATTGGCGTCCTATGGGGAAAACCACTTCCCCCGCTGCTACTTTATTTCAATTTCGGGGCTCAGAAGATCCTACTACCAAAAGTTCAACAAAATGCGTGCAGTGGCTCATATTTATATTTCTATCTATGAGGGGTACTGCTCCTCCCCTGTTTACCCCGCCCATTTTTATACTGAAATTTATAGTTTGCCATAGTAGTAGCTTTAACCACGTTTGAAGACTCCCCCTTTAATAGTTCTTCAGTTGAGCGATATTTAATGTATGCATCCTAAGGGAGGTATTTCCCCCCTGTGCCTACCCGCTTTATTTTTATTTTCAAAAGTGTAGTATACCATAAGAGTGACTTCTAGAAAGTTTGAACATTCTCACTATAACAGTTCTTAAGATATGCGATGTTAAACATTGGCGTCCTATGGGGGATTCAAATACCCCCGCTGCTATTTTATTTTAATTTCGGGGCTCAGAAGATCCTACTACAAAAAGTTCAGCAAAATGCCGCCAGCGGCTCTTAAGATATGCGATGGTAAATATTGGCATCCTATGGGGGGTACCAATTTCCCTGCCCCTATCGAAAAAATAAGTAGCCTATTTTATTTTTAGGGCTCACGTGATGTTACTGTAAAAATTTCAAGAAAATCGGTTCAGTAGTTTCGGAGTCTATAAGCCAACAAACAAACAAACAAACAAACAAACAAACACACAAACATACAAACATTTTTCATTTTTATATATATAGATTAACAATCCAAGCAGAATATAAAAGGTTTAGCGCTACATAACTAATTACGATCAATTTAATTTAATCAAACAATACAAATATCTATAATAATTCTATTACAATTCATTATTCCAATTCAAGTAATATAATATGTTAACAAAATTTTAAATATCATTTTTTTATGTGTTCAATGTACATTGAACAAAAATTAAGAATTACAATTCCTTTAATCAGTGGGCCGTATTCTGTAATTCACTGAAGCTAAATCTCTATCGCGAAACATCTAAAAAGTTGATTTAGCGATTTTTGGCTACGAATGCAATACTGTAACGTGCATTGCTAAATTTGGCATTGCCATAAAAATTTTATTCGCCGCAAATTTAGCGTTTAATTTCATCGCTAAAATTTTTAAATTTTGTATTCTCTAAGGCATTTAAGCGATCGGGATTAAGCTTTAGCTAAGCGAATTACAGAATACAGCTGCTGTTCATACAACGTTTTGCTATATAAGCAACAGTTTCGCAGTTGTAAATAAATGTATGAAGAAAAAAAATATTTTTTGCCCAAAAAATTTAAATTTTTAATTCATAAAAACTCCAAAACGGTAAAAAAAAAGTGTCAAGTCCTATTTCCTTTACGTAAAGTCGCATAACCTATGAACAAAATGACACATAAATCATGAAAATCGATGAACGCGTTTCGCTTTTATTCACAATTAATTAAAGGTATGAATTTCAAAAATTTGCTCGTGATATCCACAAAATTCTTTGAAAAAAACATTGATGACTTTTTTATTGATTCTTTATTTTGCATAAAAATAAACATTCCGATTCATATTACAGCTATTCTTTCACAGAAAATATGCAATTTTTGTATGTTATCTATTCATGGAAACAAAATTTAGAACATTTTCAATTATTGTCACTATCCATCCTCGTTGAAGTTGGCGCTTGTGGTTCTGATGACCTTATTTTCTTTGTAGGTTGTTCATATTCATGTTCTGAGTCTGCATCATCATCCGAGATAGACTTAATATTCAAGGGCATGTTGTGTTCAGTGAGTCCACAAATTTCAAACTGCACAATTTTTTGCCTTTGAATCGCTTTTCCATTGGCATGATCACCTGGTGGAACCTTTCTCCTTGTTCGTCGGATTCCTGAGGTAATTGTTCCAAAAAGGTTTCAAGGTGGAAATGCAAGATGTAATTTTAACGTCATGGATGCATTGATTTTTTCAAAATAATACAGCAAGTTGTCCACTCGTGTATGTGTGTCATCTCGCTGTACACGGTTCTTTCCTAAAACGCCTTCGATGACTTGATTCAATGCGTCCCATGCACATAGGTGGTTATAATGGTTCGAAAGCATAATTGTGAAAGATTCGCTTTTCATTATTTTGCGGTCCATTGAGTATACCTGTTTGAAATATAAAAAAAAAACATTTACTAAAAAATTATTGGTAATGCGAATATATCGAAGTGAACCAATTTAGAAATGACAATATTAAAATACTGACAACGATACGTACCTTTTCTAATTTTAGCTTCACTGAGTTTTGGAAACATTTTTGACTACCACATCGATGAATTTCCCAACTATTCCTAATTTCATGTGGAGCGATGGCAACAAAATATCATCTAGATCCTTAATCAAAGGTTTATTCCGTAATTTTAATTGTTTCTCTAGCTCGGTAGTTCTTGCTTTCCAATTTTTACATTGATATTGATTTTCTGTGTATCGTGAATCCCAATTACAAAGGAAGCAGAAGTATTTTGGAAAACAGCTCTTTAATACAATGCCTTGCATTATGTTGAAAACCTTTAGATCGCAACAAATCTTCAATTTGTGTACATTGTAGTTGATTTTCTCTAACGTTTCATACGTTTCCTTCATAGTTGTGCTGAATCCTAATGGAATGGACGGTTTCTTGATCGTTTTGTGAAATAGCACAGCCTTCAAACTTGAAACTGAACCATCGATGAATAAACGCCAGTCGCCAGCGATATAACCCATTCCCAATTTTTTCACTAAGCCTGGGATATATCATGGGAGTAGGTAAACGTATTTGCTTCGTCAACGGAATAAAATTTCTAAAAATCAGGGGCCTAATTCTGGCAGTCGTGATCGAGTACTTTCTCGATTCGAAAGCAATTTTATTTCAGTCGATACTGAACGAATCGAAATAATTTTTTCAGTATTCTGAAATTCAAATTAATTCTTTATAACACTGAAAAAATTATTCCGATTCGTTCAGTATTGACTGAAATAATTAGATATTAAATTGCTTTCGAATCGAAAAAATACTCGATCACGACTGCCAGAATCAGGCCCCAGCTTGGCGTTGTCGGTATGACGTTGCGCTGACATTTTGCTGTGTCAGTTTTCTGCTTTTCAAAAATGATGTCAACATTTCGGAGTTTTGTTGTGATAGTCCCTTCTTAGCCACAATGTAATCCATTTTGATTTGTGTTAGCGGTTGTGGTCCATTATTTTCAATATCGGGTGTCCAATCAGCATCATTCATATTGTTATGAGGAGATTTCCGCAAATATTTTTTCGTGTAAGATCGAAATCGTTTTGTAGGAAGCCGTCTTGTAGGAGGGTTACCTGTATAAGGGTATTATAACAATTTTTGCACACTGTGTTCGGCGTAAAATTTGCACCACTTAAATCTGCTTCATCAAAATAATGACAAAACGCTGTTTTGAATTCCTCAGTAATCAATTTTTTTCGATCCAGTTCGCCTCTTTTTGGGACGATATGATCACAAACGTAACAAAAATTATCCAATTGTGGGCACTTGTTATTTTCCATATTTGGAAAATATATTATATGTTTTGTTGTTATTCACTTTAAAAACCGGAGAAAAATTCACTTGTACTTCTCGCGTTCGTCGACTCTTGTTAAATGACAAAAATCGATCAAAGAGCACCTATAAATACTACAAATATTTCAATATTTTACTGGCACTTACTTATGAAATATGTTCTAAACGTTCCAAAACATTAGCACTCATAAATGTGGGTGCAATTTTGGTTAAAAAAATAATGCAGGTAACTAACGGAAAAACCCAAATAATTAAAAAAGGGCACTTTTCTTTTAATTGTCCACTCACATTTATTAACGCTTATTACTTTGCTACCGCAATCAAAAAAATCAAATAACCTTTTGTTGTTTATTACTTTTTTTTTAATTCTAAGAATCATAAAAAAAGTCATCAATGTTTTTTCCAAAGAATTTTGTGGATATCTCGAGCAAAATTTTTAAATCCTTTCCTTTAATTAATTGTGAATAAAAGCGAAACGCGTTCATCGATTTTCATGATTTATGTGTCCTTTTGTTCAAAGGTTATGCGACTTTAGGTTAGGTTAGGTTTAGAAGGGTTATGTACCCAAGGGCACACTTCCACTCGGAGACCAGTACGGTCCATTGTGAATCCCTTCAACATATAGAAAAATAAATAAAGAAAATAGAAAAAGAAAAAGGTTAAGAAAAGAAGTATAAGGTGGATAGAGTCCAGAAAATAAGAAAGTTAGTAGGTACTACGAAGAACAAATTCCCTCTCTACTGTCCGTTCAACAGAAGCAGCCGCACTATTTCCCTGACAAACCCCAGTTGATCAACCGGATTACATCCAGCGATGCACCCCAGTTCGTCGTGAAACCTATCCCCTAGCCACTTCTGTCTGAGACCCTGCATCCTCGATCGTCTCCAGCTCGTCTGAATCCTCGCACAATCTGCAGAAGTCCGGTATGGTGTTGTCCCATCTGCCAACGTCATCACGGAATTTCTCCCGTATCACACCATAGTAGTAACATGGGGAGGCTTTACCCCCTGTCCCTTACCACTTAGTCAGGATTCGAACCCTCTCTCGCGAGTTCGTCCGCCACCTCATTTCCCTCAACGATGCAGTGTCCAGGTACCCAACACAGCCTTACATTGAATGCCCCCATGAGGTTCGTAAGAGCATTCCTACACCGAGCGACCAGGCACGATCGCACCGTATAATTCGTCAATGCCCTAAGTGCCGCCTGACTATCGACGTAAATTGTCACCACAAAACCGCCCACGATTGGATCCAGTATCACCTCCGTCGCCCTCCAGATCGCTAGGATCTCAGCCTGGAAGGCACTGCACTCATCAGGGAGTCTGAATGACATTTTAACCTCAGTGTCCGCGATATATACACCGGCACCAGTGCTGGTTTCCATCTTGGATCCATCCGTAAATACTGCCCACCCCTCAAACATTCCATTGGACCCACGCCAGATTTCCCTATCCGGGAACTCCACTGGTGGTGTTACACCGAAGTCCAGGGTCATAGTTCTATGATCAGAAATTCCCTCGAGAATAATACCCTGATCAAGCAGACCTACTTCGTACAAAATCCTCGTGTGATCATCCCGCCTAGGTCTAACTAAGGAAGACTCGTAGAGTCATGTGTGTGAAGTTAAATTTTAAAATTTATAACCCTAGACACATTCTGTTATGTTTACAGAGCAATGTTAACCACTTAACAGAACTTATGTTAACGTTGTTATGATGCATGATTCCAGATTTCTGGAAAAGGAGTCAACGTGGGCGATAAAAAATGATTAGGATTTGTGGACAATACTGTTCTCCATCGTTCTCCATCCCCAGAATTTGTAATAGAGCGAGTTGGAGTGGCTTATGGCCAATTTACTCTTTTGAAGTCTCTAGGGGATGAGTCCAGATTTCTGGAAAAGGAGTCAACGTGGGCGATCAAAAATGATTAGGATTTGTGGACAATACTATTCTCCATCGTTCTCTATCCCCAGAATTTTTAACAGAGCGAGTTGGAGTTACTTATGGCCAATTTACTCTTTTGAAGTCTCTAGGGGATGAGTCCAGATTTCTGGAAAAGGAGTCAACGTGGGCGATAAAAAATGATTAGGATTTGTGGACAATACTATTCTCCATCGTTCTCTATCCCCAGAATTTTTAACAGAGCGAGTTGGAGTTACTTATGGCCAATTTACTCTTTTGAAGTCTCTAGGGGATGAGTCCAGATTTCTGGAAAAGGAGTCAACGTGGGCGATAAAAAATGATTAGGATTTGTGGACAATACTATTCTCCATCGTTCTCTATCCCCAGAATTTTTAACAGAGCGAGTTGGAGTTACTTATGGCCAATTTACTCTTTTGAAGTCTCTAGGGGATGAGTCCAGATTTCTGGAAAAGGAGTCAACGTGGGCGATAAAAAATGATAAGGATTTGTGGGCAATACTATTCTCCATCGTTCTCCATCCCCAGAATTTGTAACAGAGCGAGTTGGAGTTACTTATGGCCAATTTACTCTTTTGAAGTCTCTAGGGGATGAGTCCAGATTTCTGGAAAAGGAGTCAACGTGGGCGATAAAATATGATTAGGATTTGTGGACAATACTATTCTCCATCGTTCTCCATCCCCAGAATTTTTAACAGAGCGAGTTGGAGTTACTTATGGCCAATTTACTCCTTTGAAGTCTCTAGGGGATGAGTCCAGATTTCTGGAAAAGGAGTCAACGTGGGCGATAAAAAATGATTAGGATTTGTGGACAATACTATTCTCCATCGTTCTCTATCCCCAGAATTTTTAACAGAGCGAGTTGGAGTTACTTATGGCCAATTTACTCTTTTGAAGTCTCTAGGGGATGAGTCCAGATTTCTGGAAAAGGAGTCAACGTGGGCGATAAAAAATGATTAGGATTTGTGGACAATACTATTCTCCATCGTTCTCTATCCCCAGAATTTTTAACAGAGCGAGTTGGAGTTACTTATGGCCAATTTACTCTTTTGAAGTCTCTAGGGGATGAGTCCAGATTTCTGGAAAAGGAGTCAACGTGGGCGATAAAAAATGATTAGGATTTGTGGACAATACTATTCTCCATCGTTCTCTATCCCCAGAATTTTTAACAGAGCGAGTTGGAGTTACTTATGGCCAATTTACTCTTTTGAAGTCTCTAGGGGATGAGTCCAGATTTCTGGAAAAGGAGTCAACGTGGGCGATAAAAAATGATTAGGATTTGTGGACAATACTATTCTCCATCGTTCTCTATCCCCAGAATTTTTAACAGAGCGAGTTGGAGTTACTTATGGCCAATTTACTCTTTTGAAGTCTCTAGGGGATGAGTCCAGATTTCTGGAAAAGGAGTCAACGTGGGCGATAAAAAATGATTAGGATTTGTGGACAATACTATTCTCCATCGTTCTGTATCCCCAGAATTTTTAACAGAGCGAGTTGGAGTTACTTATGGCCAATTTACTCTCTTGAAGTCTCTAGGGGATGAGTCCAGATTTCTGGAAAAGAAGTCAACGTGGGCGATAAAAAATGATTAGGATTTGTGGACAATTCTATTCTCCATCGTTCTCTATCCCCTGAATTTTTAACAGAGCGAGTTGGAGTTACTTATGGCCAATTTACTCTTTTGAAGTCTCTAGGGGATGAGTCCAGATTTCTGGAAAAGGAGTCAACGTGGGCGATAAAAAATGATTAGGATTTGTGGACAATACTATTCTCCATCGTTCTCTATCCCCAGAATTTTTAACAGAGCGAGTTGGAGTTACTTATGGCCAATTTACTCTTTTGAAGTCTCTAGGGGATGAGTCCAGATTTCTGGAAAAGGAGTCAACGTGGGCGATAAAAAATGATAAGGATTTGTGGGCAATACTATTCTCCATCGTTCTCCATCCCCAGAATTTGTAGCAGAGCGAGTTGGAGTTACTTATGGCCAATTTACTCTTTTGAAGTCTCTAGGGGATGAGTCCAGATTTCTGGAAAAGGAGTCAACGTGGGCGATAAAATATGATTAGGATTTGTGGACAATACTATTCTCCATCGTTCTCTATCCCCAGAATTTTTAACAGAGCGAGTTGGAGTTACTTATGGCCAATTTACTCTTTTGAAGTCTCTAGGGGATGAGTCCAGATTTCTGGAAAAGGAGTCAACGTGGGCGATAAAAAATGATTAGGATTTGTGGACAATACTATTCTCCATCGTTCTCTATCCCCAGAATTTTTAACAGAGCGAGTTGGAGTTACTTATGGCCAATTTACTCCTTTGAAGTCTCTAGGGGATGAGTCCAGATTTCTGGAAAAGGAGTCAACGTGGGCGATAAAAAATGATTAGGATTTGTGGACAATACTATTCTCCATCGTTCTCTATCCCCAGAATTTTTAACAGAGCGAGTTGGAGTTACTTATGGCCAATTTACTCTTTTGAAGTCTCTAGGGGATGAGTCCAGATTTCTGGAAAAGGAGTCAACGTGGGCGATAAAAAATGATTAGGATTTGTGGACAATACTATTCTCCATCGTTCTCTATCCCCAGAATTTTTAACAGAGCGAGTTGGAGTTACTTATGGCCAATTTACTCTTTTGAAGTCTCTAGGGGATGAGTCCAGATTTCTGGAAAAGGAGTCAACGTGGGCGATAAAAAATGATTAGGATTTGTGGACAATACTATTCTCCATCGTTCTCTATCCCCAGAATTTTTAACAGAGCGAGTTGGAGTTACTTATGGCCAATTTACTCTTTTGAAGTCTCTAGGGGATGAGTCCAGATTTCTGGAAAAGGAGTCAACGTGGGCGATAAAAAATGATTAGGATTTGTGGACAATACTATTCTCCATCGTTCTGTATCCCCAGAATTTTTAACAGAGCGAGTTGGAGTTACTTATGGCCAATTTACTCTCTTGAAGTCTCTAGGGGATGAGTCCAG
Source organism: Pollenia labialis (assembly GCA_949318255.1). Taxonomy (NCBI): domain Eukaryota; kingdom Metazoa; phylum Arthropoda; class Insecta; order Diptera; family Polleniidae; genus Pollenia; species Pollenia labialis. The sequence goes on from OX439139.1 coordinate 44,232,610, forward strand.
ATTTCTGGAAAAGAAGTCAACGTGGGCGATAAAAAATGATTAGGATTTGTGGACAATACTATTCTCCATCGTTCTCTATCCCCTGAATTTTTAACAGAGCGAGTTGGAGTAACTTATGGCCAATTTACTCTTTTGAAGTCTCTAGGGGATGAGTCCAGATTTCTGGAAAAGGAGTCAACGTGGGCGATAAAAAATGATTAGGATTTGTGGAAAATACTATTCTCCATCGTTCTCTATCCCCAGAATTTTTAACAGAGCGAGTTGGAGGTACTTATGGCCAATTTACTCTTTTGAAGTCTCTAGGGGATGAGTCCAGATTTCCTTATCATTTTTTATCGCCCACGTTGACTCCTTTTCCAGAAATCTGGACTCATCCCCTAGAGACTTCAAAAGAGTAAATTGGCCATAAGTAACTCCAACTCGCTCTGTTAAAAATTCTGGGGATAGAGAACGATGGAGAATAGTATTGTCCACAAATCCTAATCATTTTTTATCGCCCACGTTGACTCCTTTTCCAGAAATCTGGACTCATCCCCTAGAGACTTCAAAAGAGTAAATTGGCCATAAGTAACTCCAACTCGCTCTGTTAAAAATTCTGGGGATAGAGAACGATGGAGAATAGTATTGTCCACAAATCCTAATCATTTTTTATCGCCCACGTTGACTCCTTTTCCAGAAATCTGGACTCATCCCCTAGAGACTTCAAAAGAGTAAATTGGCCATAAGTAACTCCAACTCGCTCTGTTAAAAATTCAGGGGATAGAGAACGATGGAGAATAGTATTGTCCACAAATCCTAATCATTTTTTATCGCCCACGTTGACTTCTTTTCCAGAAATCTGGACTCATCCCCTAGAGACTTCAAGAGAGTAAATTGGCCATAAGTAACTCCAACTCGCTCTGTTAAAAATTCTGGGGATACAGAACGATGGAGAATAGTATTGTCCACAAATCCTAATCATTTTTTATCGCCCACGTTGACTCCTTTTCCAGAAATCTGGACTCATCCCCTAGAGACTTCAAAAGAGTAAATTGGCCATAAGTAACTCCAACTCGCTCTGTTAAAAATTCTGGGGATGGAGAACGATGGAGAATAGTATTGTCCACAAATCCTAATCATATTTTATCGCCCACGTTGACTCCTTTTCCAGAAATCTGGACTCATCCCCTAGAGACTTCAAAAGAGTAAATTGGCCATAAGTAACTCCAACTCGCTCTGTTACAAATTCTGGGGATGGAGAACGATGGAGAATAGTATTGCCCACAAATCCTTATCATTTTTTATCGCCCACGTTGACTCCTTTTCCAGAAATCTGGACTCATCCCCTAGAGACTTCAAAAGAGTAAATTGGCCATAAGTAACTCCAACTCGCTCTGTTAAAAATTCTGGGGATAGAGAACGATGGAGAATAGTATTGTCCACAAATCCTAATCATTTTTTATCGCCCACGTTGACTCCTTTTCCAGAAATCTGGACTCATTCCCTAGAGACTTCAAAAGAGTAAATTGGCCATAAGTAACTCCAACTCGCTCTGTTAAAAATTCAGGGGATAGAGAACGATGGAGAATAGTATTGTCCACAAATCCTAATCATTTTTTATCGCCCACGTTGACTCCTTTTCCAGAAATCTGGACTCATCCCCTAGAGACTTCAAAAGAGTAAATTGGCCATAAGTAACTCCAACTCGCTCTGTTAAAAATTCTGGGGATAGAGAACGATGGAGAATAGTATTGTCCACAAATCCTAATCATTTTTTATCGCCCACGTTGACTCCTTTTCCAGAAATCTGGACTCATCCCCTAGAGACTTCAAAAGAGTAAATTGGCCATAAGTAACTCCAACTCGCTCTGTTAAAAATTCAGGGGAAAGAGAACGATGGAGAATAGTATTGTCCACAAATCCTAATCATCTTTTATCGCCCACGTTGACTTCTTTTCCAGAAATCTGGACTCATCCCCTAGAGACTTCAAGAGAGTAAATTGGCCATAAGTAACTCCAACTCGCTCTGTTAAAAATTCTGGGGATAGAGAACGATGGAGAATAGTATTGTCCACAAATCCTAATCATTTTTTATCGCCCACGTTGACTCCTTTTCCAGAAATCTGGACTCATCCCCTAGAGACTTCAAAAGAGTAAATTGGCCATAAGTAACTCCAACTCGCTCTGTTAAAAATTCTGGGGATAGAGAACGATGGAGAATAGTATTGTCCACAAATCCTAATCATTTTTTATCGCCCACGTTGACTCCTTTTCCAGAAATCTGGACTCATCCCCTAGAGACTTCAAAAGAGTAAATTGGCCATAAGTAACTCCAACTCGCTCTGTTAAAAATTCAGGGGATAGAGAACGATGGAGAATAGTATTGTCCACAAATCCTAATCATTTTTTATCGCCCACGTTGACTTCTTTTCCAGAAATCTGGACTCATCCCCTAGAGACTTCAAGAGAGTAAATTGGCCATAAGTAACTCCAACTCGCTCTGTTAAAAATTCTGGGGATACAGAACGATGGAGAATAGTATTGTCCACAAATCCTAATCATTTTTTATCGCCCACGTTGACTCCTTTTCCAGAAATCTGGACTCATCCCCTAGAGACTTCAAAAGAGTAAATTGGCCATAAGTAACTCCAACTCGCTCTGTTAAAAATTCTGGGGATAGAGAACGATGGAGAATAGTATTGTCCACAAATCCTAATCATTTTTTATCGCCCACGTTGACTCCTTTTCCAGAAATCTGGACTCATCCCCTAGAGACTTCAAGAGAGTAAATTGGCCATAAGTAACTCCAACTCGCTCTGTTAAAAATTCTGGGGATACAGAACGATGGAGAATAGTATTGTCCACAAATCCTAATCATTTTTTATCGCCCACGTTGACTCCTTTTCCAGAAATCTGGACTCATCCCCTAGAGACTTCAAAAGAGTAAATTGGCCATAAGTAACTCCAACTCGCTCTGTTAAAAATTCTGGGGATAGAGAACGATGGAGAATAGTATTGTCCACAAATCCTAATCATTTTTTATCGCCCACGTTGACTCCTTTTCCAGAAATCTGGACTCATCCCCTAGAGACTTCAAAAGAGTAAATTGGCCATAAGTCACTCCAACTCGCTCTGTTACAAATTCTGGGGATAGAGAACGATGGAGAATAGTATTGTCCACAAATCCTAACCATTTTTTATCGCCCACGTTGACTCCTTTTCCAGAAATCTGGAATCATGCATCATAACAGCGTTAACATAAGTTCTGTTAAGTGGTTAACATTGCTCTGTAAACATAACAGAATGTGTCTAGGGTTATAAATTTTAAAATTTAACTTCACACACATCGTAGAGTCTAAGTAAGTTCCTAGCAGCCACGTTCCTCACATAATGCTCAATAGGGGACAGATATAGTAGGATGTCCAGCGCTTCATGTGGAGTGTTTTCTCTCGCGCCTGTGATGCCAAGAGAAGCACTCCTTTGAACCTTGCTGAGCATCTTCCTATAGCTATCCACTCTCAATGCACCCCACCAAACAGTGCATCCATAGGTAAGTATAGGCCTAACCACCGATTTGTAAATCCAGTTTACTATATCCGGTCTCAGACCCCAGTTCTTACCGATAGAGTTCCTGCATGTGTAGTAGGCATTGAGTCCCCTTCTCATCCTTTCCTGAGTATTTCTCTTCCAAGACAGTTTTCGGGCTAGAAAGTTACCCAGATACTTTGCACCGTCCGATAGAGGTAACTCAACGCAATCTAACACTGGCCCCCTAAATCCCTCTATCCTGTACCTTCTGGTAAATAGTACCAGTTCCGTTTTCACAGGGTTAACAAACAGCCCCCTGTCCCTTTCCCATGCCGAGAGTTCGCCTAGCATCACCTGCATAATTTCCCCGATCGTGGAAAGAAATTTTCGCCTGACCAGCAGAACTATGTCGTTCGCATAGGCAACAACTTTCCTACCCATGGAATCAAATGACCTGAGAATCCCGTTGACCGCAAGCAACCACAGTAGAGGCGAGAGAACCCCCCCTTGTGGTGTCCCCTTGGTAACCCTCCTCCTTATCACATGATCCCCCAGGCTCGAGTTTATAATCCTACTGCTAAGCATGCAGACTATCCACTCTACCAGAAAGTCCTTAACTCCCAGCTCCTTCAACGAATCCCTAATCGACTCTATTCTAATATTACCCGGAAACGTGACCGGGCAGGCCTGATCATAGCTTTCCCTTAACAGATGTGTGAACCTGTTCACAACAAATCAAACAAAATCAAACATTAACTCACCCCTTTTATTTATATCAGCGCTCCCCCATTGGCTATGATGAGCGTTTGCATCGCAGCCCAATACAAGGATTGCACCCTTCTTCCTTTTGAATTTTTTAAGTTGACTGGTGAAGGTGGAATTAGTGGCCAAAAGAGCGAGATAAAAAGAAAAACCCAACCTAAATTGAATTTGTAAGATTTTTATAGTTGCTTTTAAATTAAGTAAGATTAAATTAGTAAATTAAATTCAAAGAAAAAAAAAAAGAATTATTGTTAAAAGAAATAATTAAATCCAGCCGGGCCACACCATCGCCAATTCGATCCAACGAGGGAGAAGCGGAGCAGCACCACCGCTCCTGGGGTGCATAGGTATTTCAGGTTTTCCGACCTGTACTCAACCTTAACATGAACTAGTAAGACGTACGTGTGTGTAGACAGTTCCTTTTTTTTTATATATATTTTCTAACAAAAGAGAGAAAAAAGTATAAGTCCAAAATCTAATAATTTGGAAAGGAAAATTACACAAAGTTTCCGATGAAAACTTTTTTTATTCCATGGAGAAAGTTTTTGCAGCCACGACTAGCTAGGGAGAGCTCTCGCGAACTAGGATTAGTATCGAAGGCAATTGTTAAGTTTCCGGTTATTATCTGTAGTTTCCCTTACAACTAGAAAAAAAGGTAAAGGAAGTTTATAAATAAAAGAAAAAGGAATTGGTAAGATTGAGAATTGATTTATTACTTGGAATAACGCGGACCCCTGGACACAATACGGACGGACAGGAAAACCAACTTTCATCCCCGCTTTGCGCAGGAATAGCCGAAAAGTGTCCCGCTTAAATTAGTGGCGTAGGAGTGAGAAAAAAAAGGACCGTATGCCAAATAAAAACTCAATCATTTCTTGTTAAAACAAAGTTTATTTTTTGAAGGAAATTAAGAAAATTGTAAATTAAATTGGTAAAGAAACTAAATTTCGTTAAATTCAACTTAAAGCTAAACTTTAAAACTAAAAGCAGTTTTTGCAAATCAAAAATTCGAAAATTTAAAGGATTTAATTAGGATAAAATAAAATTAAAAAAAAAATTATAATTTAAATTAGAAAATAAAATTAAATCGCAGTTTGATTATTTATAGTATATCGATTTAAAAAAAAAATCATCTTGAATTAAAGTAACGATAAAAATGTAGTTATTTGAAGATAATTTAAAACTTTCAAAAGATTTTGTTATTCGTGCTTAATTCCCCAGTTTTTATTATTGATAAAAACACTTGAAATTTATTGTTGATGGGATAAGCTATTCCTATGCGCATTTCACTGGTTGCTTAGGCCAGATCATCAGGAAACTTCATCCATAAAGATTTTAGAAAAAACTAAAGATATTAAACCAAATAAAACTGTTAAACGTATAAGAATTATAGAACAGTTCTACTTGTAATAATATCAAAGTTTAAACAAAACAACTTCAACAATAAACAGTGGGTTCATCTCATCTTACATTCCCCACTACAATTAGTTGAAATTCTCTCAACATTAATTGTAGTTGTAAGTAGGTTAAGAAAAACAAAATAAAAACAACAACAACTTACAAAAGATGTTGTCAATTAAGTGTTTTTTAGGCCGTGCACCTGCCTGTTTATTATTAGATGAGATGAACCCACTGTTTATTGTTGAAGTTGTTTTGTTTAAACTTTGATATTATTGTATATGTATATGTATTGATATGATATGTATTGTATAAATTTAAAATGAATTTCATATCGTGTTAAAATTAAAAATATGGACGAAAAATTTGAATATCGGCAGTAAGTAGGAAAGGTAAGAATTTGCAGGGTAACGTTTTTGACATCCTTAGGCCTGGATGTCATGGCGGGATCATCCATCCCGAGTGGGAGGGTAACCGCTGGCGCAACACCAGCCAGCCAAATTGTTTGCTAGGGAATTTAGCAGGGAGATCAGAATTAACATATTATTATAACGTAGGCGTGATCGGACGTGTTTTTTATTTGTGCTCTGCTAAAGTTAATATTTACATATACTTTTTGCGTGTCTTGCTAAAACCTATACTTATATTAAAAGACAAACAAAGCACTAAACTACCAAATTATTTTATTAATTATTCAAATAAAATCATGATCACAAAGTAAAATAAAAAATAATAAACAATATCAAATAAAAAGTTTTAATTGTTCAATGTATAAACTTAGAAGCCAAAACAAAAATAAAGAAATCAACAAACTCCAACAACAACGTAAAAAACCTGTTTTAAAAACAATGTATACACCTAAATCCAAAAAAAACATTTTAAGAGAGGATAGTCAAACATCTCTTACTGAAAGTACGCCAAAAATGCGTGAATCTCTTTTACCGAACATAAACACAAATTCTCCAATGCGATTTATCCAAGTAATGGACAAACGCTTTGAAAAACTCAGTGAACAATTACAAACAACTATACAATCAACCATACAAACAATGTTCTTAGAATATGAAGAACGTTTTTTTAAAGAGATTGATAAACGTCTTAGTGTAACAATGACTGAACTAAATAACTTGTCTGAAAGAGTACAAACTCTTGAATCGATAGTGCATGAAATGAAAAGTACATCTTCGACCAAAGAAATAGCACAAAATAGTGAAAATAACATTATACAAAATGATATTTTATATTTAAAAAAATTTATAAAAAAACAGGAAAATTCATTGGTTTCAAATGACTTACGTATAAATGGCATTCCACAAAATAACAATGAAAATCTTTTTACAGTATATAATAAAATATGCAATATTATTAATGTTGAACCACCCAATGTAAAAGAAATTTATCGTGTACAAATAAATAAAAATAATAATTTTATTCATAAAAAGAGAGACATTGACAAAATATCAGATGCTGCTGTTATCATAAAAATGCACAGTCCTTATGATAGAAATTTTATCCTAAAATGTATCAAAAGTTATGTTAGAGGTAAGAAGGATCCTCTCAGGCTAAATGAAATTGGATACAACAGTTCCACACCATTTTATGTTAATGAAAATCTCACTCCCGAGAATCATACAATTTTTGTTAAGGCAAATAGACTTAAAAAGGATAATATGTTGTCTGCAGCGTTTACTTACCGTGGTGTTGTTTATGTGAAAACGTATGAAAGTGATGAACCTATTCGAATTGATGAAATCCAGTCATTAGATAAATTTTTTCGACCTCGTGATAATGAATACAACTCTTTATAGTAACTCTATTTCAAAATTATCAAAATTATTAAACTTTGCTTTTGTTTTCAAAAATTATATATTTATTGTTATTCCAAAAACTTATGTAATTATGTTTGTATTTACGAATGTTAATCAAATAACTCAAATAACTAGAAATAAAATGTTTGCTTGCATTGTTCAAATTGTTATATATACTAATGATTTCGAGTTCTAGAAATATGAGGGCTGGCTCCCAAGATAGTTTAAGCACCATGATAAGAATTCTGTCCAAAAATGCCCCAGGGCTAAAAATATGTCATATTAATGCACAAAGCCTGAACAATAAAATGGATGAATTTAAATTTATGTTTGAAAACACTGATATTGATGTTATTTGCATATCAGAAACATGGTTTCAGCCGGTAATTCACAGTCAAATGTACAATTTGAGTGGTTATTTTTTACTACGCTCTGACAGGTCAACTAACGGCGGTGGTGTTGCCATGTATATAAAATCTAATATAATTGCCAAAGAAAAATACAAAAATGGCAGTGGTGACTTCATCGAATACATATTGGTTGAAATTTTAAATAAAAATGAAAAGCTTCTAATTGGCACGGTGTACAGACCTATCTAGATCTATTTGCATGGACTCGTTTCTTGAACAACTAAGTTCCTTTACCCTTGGATATGATCATATTATACTCATTGGTGATTTTAATGCAAATATCTTGGAAGATAATACCTTGAAAAATGAAATGAATTCAATTGGGCTTGACTTAGTCAACAATGAAATGCCAACTCACTTCACATCTACTTCTAGTACCTTGCTTGATCTTTGTTTTGTAAACAACTACTCTCATTTACAACTATTTCAGCAGCTTTCTGCGCCTGTATTTTCCCGCCATGATTTATTGTTTCTGTCATATAACTTTAAGCTTGTAAATAACAATAAACCGCAAATATTGAAATACAGAAACTTTGAGAATATAAACTATCAATCTCTTGTTCCTGAAATATGTAGCATTAATTGGGATCAAATTTACTTAATGCCGTCCGTTGATGAACAGCTGCAATTTTTACAAAACAAACTTTATTATCTTCAAGAAAAATATTTGCCTTTAAAAACAAAAGTCATTTGCAACAATAAACCTTGGTTTACACCAGAGATAAAATCACTTATTAAAAAAAGAAACCATGCATACGCGAGATGGAAACGGTTTAAAATACCAGAGTTTTATGTTACTTTTAAATCTGCAAGGACTGCTGTAAATTTACAAATAAGGATGAAGAAAATACAGTTTTACCAACAAAAATTTAAAACACTTGTTGATTCACGTAAAAAGTGGATTGAAATACGGAAAATGGGCCTTGTTTCTCAGGACAATAGTGATGATCATCCAATTGACGTAAACCAGCTTAACCAGCAATTTGCCAATATACCAATGCCACAAACCGACTCTGATTTTTATGATGGTGTTAATAATAATGAAATTGTTGAGTTTAATTTTATGCATTTTACACAAGAAGAAGTACTTAAATCATTTCTAAGTATTAAATCAAACGCCACCGGTTTTGACTACCTACTTCCAAAGTTTATTAAGCTGACTCTACCTTATACCTTATGTCATTTCACCCATTTGTTCAACACCATAATAACAACCTCGAAATTTCCAACTATGTGGAAGCATGCTAAAATAATACCAGTAAAAAAAACTGATAAAACATACCGTCCAATTGCAATATTGTCTGTTCTGTCAAAAGTGTTGGAGAAATTATTACATGCACAAATAAGTTGTTATCTTAATGAGCACTCTTTGTTAAATGAAAACTTTTTTTATTCCATGGAGAAAGTTTTTGCAGCCACGACTAGCTAGGGAGAGCTCTCGCGAACTAGGATTAGTATCGAAGGCAATTGTTAAGTTTCCGGTTATTATCTGTAGTTTCCCTTACAACTAGAAAAAAAGGTAAAGGAAGTTTATAAATAAAAGAAAAAGGAATTGGTAAGATTGAGAATTGATTTATTACTTGGAATAACGCGGACCCCTGGACACAATACGGACGGACAGGAAAACCAACTTTCATCCCCGCTTTGCGCAGGAATAGCCGAAAAGTGTCCCGCTTAAATTAGTGGCGTAGGAGTGAGAAAAAAAAGGACCGTATGCCAAATAAAAACTCAATCATTTCTTGTTAAAACAAAGTTTATTTTTTGAAGGAAATTAAGAAAATTGTAAATTAAATTGGTAAAGAAACTAAATTTCGTTAAATTCAACTTAAAGCTAAACTTTAAAACTAAAAGCAGTTTTTGCAAATCAAAAATTCGAAAATTTAAAGGATTTAATTAGGATAAAATAAAATTAAAAAAAAAATTATAATTTAAATTAGAAAATAAAATTAAATCGCAGTTTGATTATTTATAGTATATCGATTTAAAAAAAAAATCATCTTGAATTAAAGTAACGATAAAAATGTAGTTATTTGAAGATAATTTAAAACTTTCAAAAGATTTTGTTATTCGTGCTTAATTCCCCAGTTTTTATTATTGATAAAAACACTTGAAATTTATTGTTGATGGGATAAGCTATTCCTATGCGCATTTCACTGGTTGCTTAGGCCAGATCATCAGGAAACTTCATCCATAAAGATTTTAGAAAAAACTAAAGATATTAAACCAAATAAAACTGTTAAACGTATAAGAATTATAGAACAGTTCTACTTGTAATAATATCAAAGTTTAAACAAAACAACTTCAACAATAAACAGTGGGTTCATCTCATCTTACATTCCCCACTACAATTAGTTGAAATTCTCTCAACATTAATTGTAGTTGTAAGTAGGTTAAGAAAAACAAAATAAAAACAACAACAACTTACAAAAGATGTTGTCAATTAAGTGTTTTTTAGGCCGTGCACCTGCCTGTTTATTATTAGATGAGATGAACCCACTGTTTATTGTTGAAGTTGTTTTGTTTAAACTTTGATATTATTGTATATGTATATGTATTGATATGATATGTATTGTATAAATTTAAAATGAATTTCATATCGTGTTAAAATTAAAAATATGGACGAAAAATTTGAATATCGGCAGTAAGTAGGAAAGGTAAGAATTTGCAGGGTAACGTTTTTGACATCCTTAGGCCTGGATGTCATGGCGGGATCATCCATCCCGAGTGGGAGGGTAACCGCTGGCGCAACACCAGCCAGCCAAATTGTTTGCTAGGGAATTTAGCAGGGAGATCAGAATTAACATATTATTATAACGTAGGCGTGATCGGACGTGTTTTTTATTTGTGCTCTGCTAAAGTTAATATTTACATATACTTTTTGCGTGTCTTGCTAAAACCTATACTTATATTAAAAGACAAACAAAGCACTAAACTACCAAATTATTTTATTAATTATTCAAATAAAATCATGATCACAAAGTAAAATAAAAAATAATAAACAATATCAAATAAAAAGTTTTAATTGTTCAATGTATAAACTTAGAAGCCAAAACAAAAATAAAGAAATCAACAAACTCCAACAACAACGTAAAAAACCTGTTTTAAAAACAATGTATACACCTAAATCCAAAAAAAACATTTTAAGAGAGGATAGTCAAACATCTCTTACTGAAAGTACGCCAAAAATGCGTGAATCTCTTTTACCGAACATAAACACAAATTCTCCAATGCGATTTATCCAAGTAATGGACAAACGCTTTGAAAAACTCAGTGAACAATTACAAACAACTATACAATCAACCATACAAACAATGTTCTTAGAATATGAAGAACGTTTTTTTAAAGAGATTGATAAACGTCTTAGTGTAACAATGACTGAACTAAATAACTTGTCTGAAAGAGTACAAACTCTTGAATCGATAGTGCATGAAATGAAAAGTACATCTTCGACCAAAGAAATAGCACAAAATAGTGAAAATAACATTATACAAAATGATATTTTATATTTAAAAAAATTTATAAAAAAACAGGAAAATTCATTGGTTTCAAATGACTTACGTATAAATGGCATTCCACAAAATAACAATGAAAATCTTTTTACAGTATATAATAAAATATGCAATATTATTAATGTTGAACCACCCAATGTAAAAGAAATTTATCGTGTACAAATAAATAAAAATAATAATTTTATTCATAAAAAGAGAGACATTGACAAAATATCAGATGCTGCTGTTATCATAAAAATGCACAGTCCTTATGATAGAAATTTTATCCTAAAATGTATCAAAAGTTATGTTAGAGGTAAGAAGGATCCTCTCAGGCTAAATGAAATTGGATACAACAGTTCCACACCATTTTATGTTAATGAAAATCTCACTCCCGAGAATCATACAATTTTTGTTAAGGCAAATAGACTTAAAAAGGATAATATGTTGTCTGCAGCGTTTACTTACCGTGGTGTTGTTTATGTGAAAACGTATGAAAGTGATGAACCTATTCGAATTGATGAAATCCAGTCATTAGATAAATTTTTTCGACCTCGTGATAATGAATACAACTCTTTATAGTAACTCTATTTCAAAATTATCAAAATTATTAAACTTTGCTTTTGTTTTCAAAAATTATATATTTATTGTTATTCCAAAAACTTATGTAATTATGTTTGTATTTACGAATGTTAATCAAATAACTCAAATAACTAGAAATAAAATGTTTGCTTGCATTGTTCAAATTGTTATATATACTAATGATTTCGAGTTCTAGAAATATGAGGGCTGGCTCCCAAGATAGTTTAAGCACCATGATAAGAATTCTGTCCAAAAATGCCCCAGGGCTAAAAATATGTCATATTAATGCACAAAGCCTGAACAATAAAATGGATGAATTTAAATTTATGTTTGAAAACACTGATATTGATGTTATTTGCATATCAGAAACATGGTTTCAGCCGGTAATTCACAGTCAAATGTACAATTTGAGTGGTTATTTTTTACTACGCTCTGACAGGTCAACTAACGGCGGTGGTGTTGCCATGTATATAAAATCTAATATAATTGCCAAAGAAAAATACAAAAATGGCAGTGGTGACTTCATCGAATACATATTGGTTGAAATTTTAAATAAAAATGAAAAGCTTCTAATTGGCACGGTGTACAGACCTATCTAGATCTATTTGCATGGACTCGTTTCTTGAACAACTAAGTTCCTTTACCCTTGGATATGATCATATTATACTCATTGGTGATTTTAATGCAAATATCTTGGAAGATAATACCTTGAAAAATGAAATGAATTCAATTGGGCTTGACTTAGTCAACAATGAAATGCCAACTCACTTCACATCTACTTCTAGTACCTTGCTTGATCTTTGTTTTGTAAACAACTACTCTCATTTACAACTATTTCAGCAGCTTTCTGCGCCTGTATTTTCCCGCCATGATTTATTGTTTCTGTCATATAACTTTAAGCTTGTAAATAACAATAAACCGCAAATATTGAAATACAGAAACTTTGAGAATATAAACTATCAATCTCTTGTTCCTGAAATATGTAGCATTAATTGGGATCAAATTTACTTAATGCCGTCCGTTGATGAACAGCTGCAATTTTTACAAAACAAACTTTATTATCTTCAAGAAAAATATTTGCCTTTAAAAACAAAAGTCATTTGCAACAATAAACCTTGGTTTACACCAGAGATAAAATCACTTATTAAAAAAAGAAACCATGCATACGCGAGATGGAAACGGTTTAAAATACCAGAGTTTTATGTTACTTTTAAATCTGCAAGGACTGCTGTAAATTTACAAATAAGGATGAAGAAAATACAGTTTTACCAACAAAAATTTAAAACACTTGTTGATTCACGTAAAAAGTGGATTGAAATACGGAAAATGGGCCTTGTTTCTCAGGACAATAGTGATGATCATCCAATTGACGTAAACCAGCTTAACCAGCAATTTGCCAATATACCAATGCCACAAACCGACTCTGATTTTTATGATGGTGTTAATAATAATGAAATTGTTGAGTTTAATTTTATGCATTTTACACAAGAAGAAGTACTTAAATCATTTCTAAGTATTAAATCAAACGCCACCGGTTTTGACTACCTACTTCCAAAGTTTATTAAGCTGACTCTACCTTATACCTTATGTCATTTCACCCATTTGTTCAACACCATAATAACAACCTCGAAATTTCCAACTATGTGGAAGCATGCTAAAATAATACCAGTAAAAAAAACTGATAAAACATACCGTCCAATTGCAATATTGTCTGTTCTGTCAAAAGTGTTGGAGAAATTATTACATGCACAAATAAGTTGTTATCTTAATGAGCACTCTTTGTTAAATGAACGGCAATCTGGGTTTAGGCCAAAACATAGCTGTTTGACTTCTCTTATTGATGTTTCCGAGGAAATAAGATGCCAAATTGATAAACCTAAAACAATATCGTTCCTTATTTTACTTGATCATTCTAAGGCTTTTGACACCGTTGACCACTCTGTATTATGCCTAAAGTTGAAAAGAATGTACAATTTTTCTGAAACTGCGTTAAAGCTTTTATTATCATACTTAAGTAATAGAAGTCAAAGTGTTTGTTCCGGTGAAAATATATCCACAAGCTGCTTGATGCCAAGAGGTGTGCCACAGGGCTCTATACTTGGACCGCTTTTATACTCCATTTACGCCAATGATCTCCCGTTGCAGGTTACACATTGTAAAATACAAATGTACGCTGATGATGTCCAATTGTATACAAGTTGCAGCAAATCAGATGTGTCTAACACTGCTGGGCTAATAAACCAAGATTTACAAAGAATATTTTCATGGGCATCTGCAAATGGTTTAAGCCTTAACCCAAGAAAATCAGTGTGCTTAGTAATTGGATCATCAAGGACTAATATTCCGACTATTCCACCACTACATTTGAATAATGCGCTGATTAATGTTGTAGAAAATGCAAAAAACCTTGGGGTTATATTTAACAGTGAGCTAAGCTGGTCAGATCACATCAGAGCAAACTGCCGGAAAACATTTTATATACTGCGAAATCTATGGATATCGCAGTATTTTACGCCATTACACATCCGAATGCTGCTTGCAAAAACTTATCTGTTACCAACCCTCTTATATGGCTGTGAGTTATTTGCAAGTTGTGATGGTGAAAGTAGGCGAAAACTGAATGTGACATATAATAATGTTGCTAGATATGTATTTGGCGTGAAAAGGAACAATAGCATTTCACAATTTGCTAAGCAAATATATAATGTTACCCTAGATAATTTATTAAAATGCCGAACACTTATCTTCTTGCACAAAATTATTTATGACAGACAACCAAATTATCTATTCAGAAGATTAATATTTTCTAGATCCAACAGAGGCCAAAAGATCAACAATATAAAATTTACAAGAGCTATCTCATCGCAGCAGTTTTTCATAAATTCTATTCGCTTATGGAGCCAACTACCCTCTTGTATTCAAATTATACGCAATGCAAGCCATTTTAAAACTGCCATATTTGAACAATTTTGTGACTAATAAATAGTATTATAATGTTAAATTATGTATGCATGTAATATTTATGATTATTATTTTTGTTTTTTATTGTATTCTTTCTTATGCCAATTTTTCTACCCAATACTTTAATATAAGATATTTTCTTGTTGTATTGTATTAACTATTAAATAAATAAATAAATAAATAAATAACCTACTCGGTGCCTCTTCCTTTTTTTTATTTTCATAAAATTGCTTATATGATTTTTTGTGTGTGTGTGTGTAGGTATGTACAGAGTGGTAGCAAGAACCAACCCCCATCCGGCGAGCTCCAAGCCCGGCAAACGCGAGCATATCAGCGCCGCTTCCCCTCTGCAACACTCGTTTTGTTCTGTTTTGGTATTACGTTCTTAATACCATAAACCACCACCGTACCACACACCTCGGTACGCAACCCCTAAACCGCAAACCTTATTTTTATTAATACAAGGTTTTTGGATAAGGACTACGTCCGTCCGTGTGCTTGTGAGGTAGGTTACTAGTTTGGCTGAAGCTGCTTCACAATGGTGCAGGTTTATTTGCACCACTAACAGCTTCCTTGGTCCTGTCATGTTTCGGGTACCGGAACCTGACATTACCTAGACCGAAATTAACCTCTACTAACTGCCATAGCTCGGCACTGATCCTCCCATCCGGATCATTCCGATCGATGACAGCCACCTGCAGATGACCATCTAGGCTTGTCGACTTCTTCAACCTTTTGTTCACTGAAGAAGGCTGATCGTCCCCAGATCTGACTCTCTTAATGGTCTCCTTATTGGAGCCCTTAGGAGCTTCAGCCGGAGATGTACCAGGCCTCTTCAATGAGCTCGGTGACTTCAGCACGTCTGGTTTAGAAGGCTTATTCCTGCCCGCGCCTTTTCCCCTATTGGCCCCTTTTCGAGAGCCCCTAGTTGAATCGGACGGAGGATTGTCAGTCTTCTTCCCCGTGTCCGCTGCCTTAGCCCCTTTGCTCGCCGTCTTGGGTATCGCCCCCTTTTCCTTCGCAGCTCGTTCCGAAGACATGAGCGCTTTGGTCACCGGGGCAACATCCTCATTCTTTGCCTCTGTACGGCAGGTTGACAACGCTGCCGGCCCTTTGCTCTTTTGAGCAGTTCCGGGTCGGCTGCCTCATCTCCCTGCTTTCTCCAAGGATAGGGCCAACAAAGCACTGTAATGACAGGCTGTAAATTCTTTCGAATTTACCGACGCTTTGTCGGTGCCTTCTCAGAAGGTGCCTATCGCTCGCGGAGAACGTTGAAGGATCCCTCTTCGCCATCTAATCTAGACATGCAAGAGAACTCCTTGTTCTGTTCTGCGCCTTCTCCTTCGTTCGGCTGGTATTTTTAATATCTCGTGAAGGGGCGCTTGGCCCAACCTCCACGGCGACTTTAAGTGAAAGTAATATGACTTGACACTTTTTTTTACCGTTTTGGATTTTTTATGAATTAAAAAAAAAATTTAAATTTTTTGGGCAAAAAATATTTTTTTTCTTCATGCTTCATTCTTCATATTCATTAACTGTTGCTTATGTAGTGAAACGCTGTATGAACAGATAAAAGAAATTGTAATTCTTAATTTTTTTTAAATTTTTTTCAGCTTATTCGGACTAAAGGTTCTCGAGTTATGTCAAACAAAAGAGCCTAAAACGTGACAAATTCCCCTATACGATACTTACTAACTTCAAATTAATTTTTAAATTATTTATTAATGTGCCATGACCAAACTAATAATGCAGAAGTTCTTCTATTTGGGTCTACTTTCATAAGCAATTATCAGAATTGAATCCCGAAATCATGTGTTGTACGGTGTAATGTATGGTGTTCATTTCTTTTTGCTGATAAAGTATTTACTGATATTCTTGAGTTCAACATTAACTATAGCCTTAATTATCAATACTTCTAAGACTAATACTTTTATTGTTGGGGATAGGCTAGCCTTTGTTGACTCGCATCCGGTTTAGGTATTTACATCGTCTTATTTTTGATATACATGTTGACGTTATATGTTGTAGGGTCTCTGCAATTTTGAGAAGAATTTACTCGAACAATATTTATTTACCGTTTCCTGTAAAGTATAAATTGGCTTATGGACTATTAATGCCGCATATTTTTTATGGGCTTGAAGTTGTATCTGGCTCTGTGGCTTTCCTTATAGCTAGATTGAATCGTATTGTGAACACTTTTGTTCGATATACGTATGGTGTTCGACGCCGAGCGCATATTTCTGGGTATGTCAAACTTTTTCTTGATTGTACTTTTAAAAGATTTATATCCTATAGCAATTTTTTCTACTATTTTTTAGAGTTATGAAAACTGGTCAACCTTCTCAACTTTGTTCCATGTTTTTCTTCACACATTCAACTAGAAACCCACAACGTATTATACCTAGAATTCGCTGTAGTTGTTTTGAACGGTCGTTTATAGTAAGAGTGGCTCGATGTTGGAATTATTAACCAGTAGACCTTCGTATATTCTCTCATTCAAATAACGCATTCCGATTAAAAATTATAGTATACTCTTCTATTCAGGATTAAAAATTCTTTTGACTGTTTTTTCCCCTTTTGCCTAATCTTATGCTCAATGAGTTTAGTATGGCCTTATTTCAGACTGAATGTTCTGTAATGGTATATCTACTTGACTTACCAATTTTTTTTTTAATCTGGGCTACTACTTTGGGGCCTGTTAATTGAAGGCCCGTTGAAAAGGTCTGCGCAAGAAGCCTAATGATCATTGTTTATGTTCTTTTTAGTTGTCAAAAGTTGTTTACATTTTGTTTTTTTTACACGTTTTTTCCTTTTGCTTTGTATATGGGGTAGTAAATATTTGTCAACTAAAAAGAATCGTTTTTTGTTTTTGTACAAGTAAGCAGACCTGATAGATGGGCCTTGATTGATAAAGTAATATTTTTTTTTTTTAATTTTTTTTCAATCCTTGGCTGGGGAGCAATTTGTATTTTTATAGTTAGGTTTATATAACCTGTCGGACTTTGATTTAACTTAAATTTAACTTACTGTCAACAAGAGATGAGTCCCAGGTGACTAAAAAGCTAGCTCATTTCCCTTGTTAAACTCTATTCAGTTTTTACACGTAGTGTCATCAGAGCGAGTCAGTACTTACTCACTCTGCATAAGTTTCAGCTAACCGCAAGCTAGCTCATTATGAGTTAGCTTGTAGTGCATAAAGTAAGAGGGCACTATGAGTTAGGTATAAATTGACTAAGAACAAGTCAACACTCTCTCCACCCTTCATATTTATATTATTATTAATTAATTACTTATATATTTTTATTATTTCTTACAATATTTTATTATTGAGTATTATCTATGACGAGTACCAATTCACTTTTTATTATTATGTTCTTTTTGCACTTTGATTTTCAGATTTTTTTAATTTTATGAAATAACTTGACAAATTTTTCTATGTTAACTGAAAACAAAAAAATATTTCAACAAAAAAAAGTTTCAACTTTATTGTTCATGTTATTTCATTTTTGTTTATTTCTGTATCAGATTTAAGTTATAAGCAAAAATGTAAAAAAAAATTGAATTTTGCCACGCATTTTTTTCCTTTTATTTTCTTCAGATAGCTGTGGATAGACAAAAAAAAAGAGGAACACACAAAGAAATTATACATACATACATATATGTATGTATGTATATAATTTTATTAGATGAAATTAAAACTAAAGAAAAAAGAAAAAAAATTGATAAAACATTGTTTGTCAAATGTTTATTCTTATGTTTGTAATTCTTATTATTATTCAAATCATTATCAATTTCAATTCAAATGTTAAAAATGGTTCTTAAGCGAATTGAGAGATGTCTCGGACTGTAGGCTCGAGATTCGCAATGGAAATGACCTGGCTGTATAACAGGCTACTGTTATTTAAATGGTTTTTAAAGGGTTGTTAATATCAAATAAAATAATTATATATAGTTGCTGGGCTAATACTAACACGATTTTAGTGTAAACGTTATTAAATTAATGTCTAGTCAAGACAAGCTTTTATATCACATTTAATTATTAATTTATTTTTTGTTTATTTAAACTGTGGCCTCAGAATTTCCTATTAAAATAAAACCATCATATCTTTTTAATTTCAGATTATTTCAAATACTTCGTTACGCAATCTACAAGTACATAAATTTAGTCATTTGCCTCATAAAAATTGGATGAGTTGTAAACTATGTTTCAATTCTTTTAATTCAAACCGCGATATTGTCAAGCATTTGGACGCAAAACATCATTTGGTAGCAGATAATAATAATGCAAAAGTCGCTAACGTAAATAACGACGATGATACTCAAGAAGGATTTGGCTTTGGTGAAGGTGTTGGCGGTGGTGATGATACTTTTGGAGATTATGATTTTGGTGGTGGTAGTGGTAATGCAGGATCTGATAGAAAAACTCAAACATTTGGTTATGATTCTCTCTCAGTTAAATTTGACGAACGCGATATATTCGAACAACACATTACATACATTTGTCCAGCATGTGGTAAGGAATATAATGACAAGAAAATATGGCGTAAACATATTGTAGAAATTCACAAGTTAGGAGAGTTGGAAAATTTAAATTTTGAAAATATCAGTGATCGCCAGTTAAAATGTAAAGAATGTGATAAGATTATAACAAATGCTTATGGTATACAAAATGCCCAACAACATCGCATGACGCATATGCAGTATAAATCCTTTGCCAAGTGTCGCATATGTCGTAAGACCTACACCGATCGTAAGGGTTTAATTAAACATTTAAGAAACTCCCATAAGTTGGGAGCACATGGAGGTTTCGCGCAAATAAATCCTGTACCATCATCAACAAATTATGGCGGTGGAGGCGGAGGTAGTAATAGTACATCAACCTTTAAACCATTTATTAAAAAACCCTATAAAATTGCTCACTATCCACCTAAAGAAATTGTTAGACTATCAAATTATACTTACGAAATTGTACACTTAATCGAAGACGATGATGATGACGATGATGTAACGATCACAGGTGGTTATGACTTTGCCAAAGGCGATGCCCATTTATATAGAAATAATTCGCCTTATAATCCACCTCCCAAAAGGAGTAATAATATGGAACAGATAACCCGTCATAAATGTGTAGACTGTGGAACCATTTTTCCCACGCCACAGTCCCTGCAACATCACATTCGTCAAGAACATGAATTTATCGATTATCAAAAATCCCCTTCTACTCAGACACAAAATGAAGAAAAATCAAATGATACTGATGATTTGCTTGTAGCCAGTAGGGATGTTGATGTTAAGCCCGACGACCACACTACCATGGAGTGTAATTTCATTTATTTGTGTCCCCAATGTGGTGTAGAATTTCGTTCGCAAGTTAAATGGCGTCGCCACATTAATATTGAGCACAACTTTGATAAACGTGATTCTTTAGGCTTTCGACCTTTGGATAAATTCCGTTACCAGTGCAAACTTTGCAAAGATACTGTTACAAGTTCGAAGTTAAAGGGTTTACAGGATCACAAATTTAGACATTGTCCTTATAAACTCTATTTAAAATGTCTGCTTTGCGGCCAATCGTACAATCACAAACCTAATATGATAGCTCATTTACGACAAAGGCACAATATAATAGAAGTTATGGATGGCGGGGGTGCTGGTTCTTCTTCCGTGGATGTCAAACAACAATCTAGACATTTTTCAACGAATACCAATAACAAAGATTTTAATGATGCACCAGCTCGACCTATACGTAACTCCGATCCAACCTACAACACTACCAATCGGCCACCAGGTTTGAAAACAGTCGAAGACGTAATATCTTTTCATAATGCCGTCGACCATGAAACTATTAAATACAATTGCCCTTCGTGCAATAAAAATTTCGATTCTCATGTCTTTTGGCGCAAACACATTGTGGATGAGCATAATCTGAACAGCCGGGAAGGTTTGAATTTCCGTCAATTAGATGAACATCATTATATATGTTTGCAGTGCTACAAACGCGTTACGGTCACCCATACAAAGGGCGCTATTGGACAATTACAGTCGCATAAATTCAGACATTTGCCCTACAAATCATTCCGTTGTACTGCCTGCGAGGGAGAATTTGTGCGCAAACAAATGTTTTTCAAACACTTGGATAAAAATACCAACAAGTGTTCAGGCATAAAACCGGATGCAAACTTGGATGCTGCCGATAATAGTTTTGCGCCGAACAAAGAAGATAATGCAGCTGATTTAAATTCTACTACGGTTGAATCAACAGGTGGTGGAAGTTCTTCAAAATTCTCTTGGCCCACACGCTCCTCACTGCCAGCCCAAATGTCTAGTAATGCTAATAATGAATCGATTTCCGAAAATCAAGGTTGTTTTACTCTTAACTGTCCTCAGTGTGGTGCAGATTTTGAGACAACTCGTGGTTGGCGTGAACACATTAATATCGAACACAATCTCAACAATAGAACTGTTTTGAATTTTAAGAAAATCAGTGCCAAACTTCACCTCTGTTTGGAATGTAACGAACATGTCAATGGGCGTAAACTGCGCGATTTACAAGTGCACAAATTTAAGCACTTACCGTATGGAGCTTATTTACACTGTCGCTTTTGTTCCATGAAATATTTCCACATCAGCAATATGCAAGAGCATCTGAAGAATAAACATCCCACTATGGTGCAAAAGATGATGAACTATGAAGAGGATTGTGTTACCCTGGATAGAGATGATGATGATGGCAGCAATGATGTTGATGCAGAAGCTGACGAAAGTAATGCAGGATTAGAAGATGTTGACATGGATTTGTTAGAGGCCGAAGCCGAAATTGAAGAAGTAGATCCTGATAATGTTGAATCTGATGAACAATATCTCTTAGGATAAGTTGACCTACCTAAATAAATAATAAATGAATAAATGCAGCAAAAACAAATTAATATACATAATATAAACTTAACTATAACAAACCAACAAGTAATATATATAAATACCTATTTTAATTTTTAAATTTTCATTGTCGTTATCATCATCACATAACCTGATTATTTAAAAAAAAAATTTATTTTTTCTTTTAATTTAACAATTAATTGCTAATTTTATTGAATATTTATCATGTTCTTATTTATAGTTATAAATATTTATCATTTTATTTTACATATTGTAAATTTTTTAATATTTTTTTCATTACAATACCGCCAACTTTAAATGTTCCAGCTTAAGTTTTCTTTTGCTCGCGAAATCCCTCGTTTCAAATACTATTTGATTTTTATCCCCCAATTCAAATTCACTCATATTTTTGTATTTTTATCTTTTATTTAAACATAAATTATTATTTATCAAAATTTAATATTAAGTAAAAAGCATCAGCAACAAAAAACATAATAAAGTTTCAGTTAATAAGAAAAATAAATAAAATTAATTTAGAATGAACTTGGCAAAATATTTAACTTAAAAAAATCAAAAAATTTGTTGAGGTTATGTTTGTACAGAAAAACAGTCGTATATGGCGGAATTACTCAGATCCGTTAAGATCAATATCTTTATATTATCCGAATGGGTAAGTTGAAATAAGATATTGCTTATCTGTACTTTGCTTATTTCTTAGACCAAGAAAACCACCCAACTAAAACCGGAATAATAAAAATCTGGGTGCGTTCGTAAATGCATCACTGCGCTGCATCAGAAAAGCAAACTTTTTTTAAAGCAGATAAAAAAATAATTATAATTTTTTTTATTGTGTGACTATTATTTTTGTGGAGTATTTCACAATTTTTTGGTCCAAATTAACTTCACTGATACATATATAACCATTTGAAATCACTGATGCAGCGCAGTGATGCATTTACGAACGCACCCTCTTTAAAATCCTAAAAGTGACGATACATTGCGAGAGAGGGTGATGATGAATTTTTCATGGTACTTTTAACGCCGGGTAAATTTAATGCCACTATATCTAACCAAAAGATCGGCACAAATTCTGGGCCAAGTAGCTGCATTTGATGCATTATTTATTAATTTATTTACTTGATATTTAACAATTTAGGCCAAAAATCAATATTACAAGTAATATATGCTTAAGCTACATACATATATTTATATATAATAGCGGTTTTCACCCTTTGTATTAAGTGTACAACCATGCTTTTCTTAATACGATTTTATACTACAAACCATGAGTGGCTTTATCGTTAGTATTGTAAATTAATGAAGTTGCTGAGTGCGGGAAAGAGACAGATATAGTTTCTTCAGCTGTTTTATTCTGCGTTATTTAACAAACACGTTTACTACAGCTTTTTGTTGGATTTTTCAACCACAGCGTAGTAAATTTTAGTCTAATACATTTTGTTGTTGCAGTGTTGTAAATCTTAGTGCTTTAACTAAATTTACAGGATTCACGAGGACTACAAGGGACTTTACTATCAAGGGTAACAACCGCTAATATTCATTAATCAATAATTATAATTCACAAATAAAACTAACAAATGAAAATTAAAAATAATATACATACCATCACTTGAAATTAAAAATATAAATATCATAATTTTTAAACCACAGCCACCACAAGGTAGGTAGGTAGGTAGAAAGGCTGGTGTGAAGTTTCCTCCACACCTTCACCCAGAGACCAATATGGTCCATTGCGATGCCTTAATTGGGATAGATAAGGTGAAAAGGAAAAGGTAGATGAAAAAAGAGAATGACAGCCCGAGAATAAGAAAATAGATATAGAAATGAAGCAAAGACCAAACCAAAATTCCCACTACACGCGGACAGCGCCCCGTCTCCTCTCGCGCAGCCAGGTCATCCCCATTACGAATGCTATAAGACCCTCGAGTCCACACCCCGAGACGTCCCCTAATTCGCCCAGGAATCTACTGCCCAGCCACCTCAGCCTGCTATTCTGGAGCCTGGGACAGTGGCACAGAATATGCTCAACCGTCTCCAGCTCCTCCGGGTCCTCACACAACCCGCACACATCCGATAAGTCGGATCCCATTCTCACCGCCATCCTGCCTATCATACAGTGGCCCGTGATAATCCCTATCAAGGTCCTGACACAGACCCTACTCTTGCCCAGCAGCGATTTCGAATCGGACCTCCTAAGTACCGGCCACAGTGTCCTTGATACACGGCAGTCCAATCGGCTCCCCCAGGCCCGGTTGGTCGCATCCAGAATCCATTCCGTGATCCTTCCAAAAAGGAAGCCAATTGGAGGCCTAACTGCCTCCACCCGGTCAGGATCATCCATCTCCGAGCCCTGTCTCGCCAACTCATCAGCCACCTCATTGCCGATTATGTTGGAGTGACCAGGCACCCAGCATAGCCTCAACGCATATTCCCCTAAGGCTCCCCCTAGAGCCCTCCTGCAATCATCAACCAGCCTGGATTTCACATAACAGCCCCTCACAGCCATAAGAGCTGCCTGGCTGTCCACATATACAGTGACCTCCGAGCCCCTATCAATGTTGTCCCTCATCAGTCCCACGGCCCTCAAGACCCCAAGAACCTCCGCCTGAAAAACACTGCAGTCGTCGGGAAGCCTATATGACATTCTGATGTTCAGATCCTCGATGTAGACCCCCGCACCCGTGCCCCTCATCTTCGAGCCATCAGTGAATATAGCAAATCCATCAAATAATCTGCTCCTACCCGACCAGCTCTCCCTAGTAGGCATTATTACCTCCGGCACCCGCCCAAAATCCACCCTGGTGCTCACGTAATCAGTAGAGCCGGGCAATCCCAGGCAGTAGCCCCCAGCCTCAATCTCACCAAGGATCCGTGCGTGACCCTGAGTGACATTTCCCATCAATCCTAACTCCCTCAGCCTAAGAAGGCTCCTGGCTGCCATTCCCATCACATACTGCTCAATAGGCAGAAGATGTAGAATGACATCCAGGGCCGCCTGAGGAGTACTTCTCATGGCACCTGTCATGCCAATTGAAGCACACCTCTGAGCCTTAGACAAAAGGTTCCTTCGACTAGCCAATCTCAATGACTCCCACCAAACACAGCATCCATACGTAAGAATGGGTCTAACCACCGAAGTGTACAGCCATCCCACTACTGACGGCCGGAGTCCCCAACTCTTACCTATTGATGATCTGCAAGCATAGTAGGCATTGAGACCCCTCTTTAGTCTCTCCTGAGCATTCCTTCCCCAAGACAGCTTGCTGTCCAGAAAAACTCCCAGATACTTAGCACTATCCGATAGTCCAAGCTCCACACCTCCCAGTACCGGTAGCCTAAAATTCTCCACCTTGTACCTCCTAGTAAAAAGAACAAGCTCCGTCTTCTCCGGATTAACTCCCAGTCCCTTATCGCTCGCCCATGCCGACAGTTCGCCCAGCGCCCCTTGCATGACTTCGCTTATTGTCGGCAGAAACTTGCCCGACACCAATAAAACTACATCATCCGCGTAGGCCACGACTTTCCGACCCATTCTGTCAAAAAGTCTCAGAACGACATTGACGGCCAAGAGCCACAATAAGGGAGAGAGAACTCCCCCCTGTGGGGTCCCCCTAGTCACCAGTCTCTTCACGCGTTCCCTTCCCCAGTCCGAGTGAATAACCCTACTATCAAGCATCCTAGTTATCCATTCGACCAGGAACAGCGGAACCCCCAGATCAACCAGTGCCTGCCTAATAGCCTCTATCCTCAAATTGTTAAAGGCGCCCTCTATATCCAGGAATGCCGCCAAGGTGTATTCCTTGTTTCGCAATCCTCGCTCCACATAACCCACCACATCATGAAGCGCACTCTCAACTGATCTACCCTTAAGATAGGCGTGTTGAGCGCCGCTGATGATGCCGGCGTCAATCTTCGTCCTCAGATATAGATCAATCAGTCTTTCCAGCGTCTTCAGAAGAAAAGACGATAAGCTGATTGGTCTAAAGTCCTTGGGTTTAGAGTGACCGGTTTTACCCGCCTTGGGTATAAAAACTACCCTGCCTCTCTCCACCCTCTAGGAATGTACCCATTCAGCACACATACCCTAAACAGTTCCACCAACAATAGGAGCGATGATTTCCCGATATTCTGTAGCATCGCCGGAAAGATACCATCTGGTCCTGCCGATTTGTAGGACCCAAAGGTATTTACCGCCCATGTTACCCTATCCAAGGTGATCATATCCCCCACCGTTCCAATTTCCTCACTGCCTGAGCCCAACCCAGGAATGGGGTCTCCACCCGCACCACGTTCCCCCAGCCCAGGGTCCACACACCCCGGAAAGTGAGTCTCCATAAGCAGACAGAGAGATTCAGAGCCCGATTCTGTCCATGAGTTGTCCGGTCTCTGAATATATCCAGGGACTACTGGGTCCTTGGATAAAATTCTCCTGAACCTAGACATCTCATTGACAGACTCAACTGACTCGCTAAACCTGATCCACGAGTCCTTTTTCGCCCTTCTTATATCCCTCTTATACTTCCTGTAACTCAATCTAAAGTTACTCCAATCCTCTTCCCTACGCGTGTACTTCGCTCTATTGAACAGCCCTCTGACAGTGGACCTTAGAGTCCTCAACTCATCTGTCCACCATCTTGGCTGTGTACGTCTGCCCGGAAAATTCAGCGGACAGGATCGCTCATAGCTACTGGTTAGCACCCCCGTGAACATGCCCACCAGCCGCTCCACACCGGTCGGAGTCGACCCCCAATTCGGAGTAACTCTGAGGTTACTCCGCACCAGACCCGAAAAAGAATCCCAATCCGTTCTCCTCGGATTCTTATACGGACACCTTTTCGACCTCTCAAACACTAGCCTAAAGGACAGACGACTATGGTCAGAAAAGGAGAAGTCCAAAGCCACCTTCCAGTCCTCTACTAATTCCCTACAGTTCGTCAATGTTATATCTATCACTGCCTCCCTATCCCTAGTTCTGAACGTCGGCGTATTTCCCCTGTTACAGATCAAAAGATTGCTGGCAATAATAAAATCAAACATAGACTCACCTCTTTTGTTGATGTCGGCACTACCCCATAGGGTGTGGTGTGCATTGGCGTCACATCCCAGTACCAGTCTCAAGCCATTTCTGCCTGAGTGCTCCACCAACTCTCGTACTTTCTCACCAGGTGGATCGACAGCTTCATATGGCAAGTATGCCGATGCTAATGCCAGGACTGATCTGTCCCTGGCCTCCCCTGTCACGACCGTGAGGTCTCCGTTACTGAAAGAATGAGAAAACATAAATTTGTGCTCAGTTCTTGCCAATATACATGTTCGTACCTTCTCCTCCGAGCGGGATACGAACAAGGTATACCCTGTGACCTTTAATCCAACTACTCGGTTTTTATTAATCCAGGGCTCTTGGATCAAGGCCACGTCCACGTTGTTGTCAATGAGGTGGGTTGCTAATTCGGTTGAGGCCGCTTCACAGTGGTGCAAGTTTATCTGCACCACTTTCAGCCTCTTAGGGTCTATCATCTTTAGGAAACCTAAATCTAACAGACCCTAACCCGAAAACAGCAACCCCTCCCATTGACTTCAGCTTGCCTAGAGACTCTCGGTCTACTGCGAACCGGAAGTCTCCACCTTGGTTCTCCTTACAACCCAGTGAAGCTATCATCTTCCACTGTCCTGTAAGGAGCCCGTTGTTCTGGTTGGCCAGTAACCCCAGTATGACCTCCACCGGTTTTATTGGTGGAGGTATCCATACCGTGACCACTGGCCTTAATGGCAACTCAGACGCGAGTATGACGTCCAATCTGGCTTCAGGACAAGCGATGCCACACCTGTCGATTGCAGCCTTTAAAAACTCAAAGGTTTTTTGGTTGCCGCAACTGACAGTTTTGACACCTCTTACCCAGTCAGCCCCTTTGAACGATACTTCGTCCGGCCTTCCCTTAACGCTAAAGATTTCGTCTAGTAGTTTGTCTTCTAGCATCTGCCATTTCTCGACACTGATCCTACCATCGGGATCCATACGATCAATGACAGCCGCTAGAATACCGTCCTTACCTGACGAATCCCTTAGCTTCTTTGATGTGGAGGGTTGGTCCTCTCTGGAGCCAGTCCTCCTGATGATCTCCTTTCGGGGATCCTTCCTCTTAGCCGCTGGGGATTTCTGGTCATCACCAGACCTAACTCTCTTAAATACTCCCTTATTGGGGGCCTTAGCAGAGCTTTGTCGGCGATCACCGGATTTCCCTGCAGATGTTGACTGGTTTGTCTCAGTAACCCCTTTTGTGACTCCCTTTTGGGGGAGTCTGTCGGAGATTATCAAGACTTTGCCAGTCCTCATCGCGCGACTAGTACTGGGTAATTCGTCAACAGGCTTAGTTCCCTTAACTGTGACCGTACTGTCAGGGTTAAGAGGACCAGGTGTTGAATCATAACCCTCCTTTTGTTTTTTTGCTACATTTTCCGAGGACACATCAGCAGGGGTTGCTGAAGGTTCGTTGTCTTTGCTGACAACATTTGAGCCCTCAGCAGCCCTTGTTGTGTATCCCGCAGGATAGGGAATGCCTAGGATATCACCGACAGAACCGTGGATTCGTTCGAATCTAGCTACGTTCTTCCGGTGCTTCCTCAACAAGTGCCTATCCCGCCCATCGTGTAGTGAGGAGCTCTTCTTAGCTATCTTATCTAGAAAGGCTAAGGAGGCTCTTACACCACTCTTGGCTTTTTCATAACTCGTTCGGCTTTCTGATGTGACCTGTACTGTCGCATCCTGCCGAACAATAGGTTTGGAGGCACCCGCTGTACCGTTCCCTATCTCGAGTGAGGCCTCCAGAGCCGATGACCCAGCCCCATGGTCCCGATCATGAGCCGAAATCATTGTTATTTCGTGCTCATCATCAGATCCCAGAGCAAGATCATCGAGTCTTTCAGAGACCCCTGTTCGAGGCGGGGAACCGACCGGGGGGTCCATCCCGTCCGTCTCTGTCAGTTCTGTCAGTAACTGACCCTCCTGCAGCAGAATATCCCTGTGAATACTCAGCCAATCGGCGTCTGGATCTGACACCGAAACTGCCGAGTTGCCAGAGACATCCCCTGCATCGACTCCTAGAGTCACGTCCTTTTCGTTTTTATTAAGTTTGTCCAGATTTTTGGTCCCACGAGTAAGCCGTATAAAAAAGGACCGTCTCGCGCAGTGACGGCTTGCACGGACTAGGCTAGAGATACAACTGACCCTTGCCATCGGCGTCAGAGGGAAGCTGTTCGCGACCAGTTTCTTTAACCACTAACTAGCCATTCAGGCCCTCGGCACTGCTGTCAACCACCTTGACCTTAAAAGTGGGGGATATGGGAAATAAAGGGGAAATATAAAGGAGTTTAGGTAAAGGGATAGGGGGATGGATGGATGGATAACCCTTGGTCATACTGGCCTTAAAGCATATGCCTTCCAACTTGTTCCGGCTAGAATTTACCGATTCAAGTTGCAAGGCATACACTACAGCCGGCATTTAAGCCACCACATCGCGGCAAGATAGTTATCCAGGTGGTGGCAGCCACCACAAGATCTTTAATAAAATTAGCCCAAAACTTGAACTTGATATAGAATTGTACTCTTTTCAAACTATCTACGAATTTTAAACCCCAGACAATTTCTATGGAGTCCGGGTATCCTACGAATTTATGTTTCAAATGTGCCGAGTTGTAGGAAACCGAACAGGTCGTAGGTTTCATAAAGTTAACGGTAGCTATAAAGGATTGCAGCGAATAAATGTTTTCGTGAATGGGTAGTATCGGAGAATTAGCGGTGAGTGAGTAACACCTTTAAATGTTGTACTCGGAACAGGTAATTCCTTCAGCCACCAAGTTGGTGCTGCTGCAGGCTGACATATGTGCTTACATTAAGGACAGGATTTTATTTCTGGAATATACGAAAACCGTGTATTCTTCGCTCTGTCCATCCAAATCAGCTAAATCAAGGCCCAGTAGCTGCGCTACCTCACGTGGGTAGGTCCATAAGGACACTGTTTCTAGCTGGGTTGGGTTTGCACTGCAATCGAATAGGTGTCGTACGTCGTGTGGGCCTATTCCACATGCAGTTTGCAAATGGTGGGGGATGACCTCCTAAAACAATAGTCTCTACCTGCTCCCTATGTATTTCGTTCAGATCAATTGCACCGAGCAGATTGTCAACCCAGCAACACTGCATGGCTTGAAAGCGTCTTTAACGGGTGGGTTACAGTAAAGTAAAAACCGATCTCAGATCAAAAACTCTTTGTGCCAAACTAAGTATGCAGGCCCATTACAATGAACTCGACAAAATGGTTAAACGAAGTGCACGACGGGACAAAAGCAAATGAATCTACGTATTGACAACGAAGCTCAGGCGGCAGCGGAAATGCATCTTACCAGTGGTAAGTACAGATATTACCAACTTACTTACACGGAACGGAAAATTGCAACATCTTCCGAGGATCAATTTTAAGTAGATTTCTATAGTTAGGTTAGGTTAAGAAGGGTTATGTGCCCAAGGGCACACTTCCACGCGGAGACCAATGTCAATTTTGAATCCCTTCAATGAAAAAAGTATAGAAAGAGAAAAGTAAAGAAAATGTATGAGGTGGATAGAATTAAGAAAGTTAGTAGGTACCACGTAGAACTATTCACCTCTCTACAGTCCCCTCAACAAAAACAACCGCACTATTTCCCTGACAAACCCCAGTAGATCAGCCGGATTACATCCAGCGATGCACCCCAGTTCGTCGTGAAATCTATCTCCTAGCCACTTCTGTCTGAGACCCTGCATCCTAGGACAATGGCACAATACATGCCCGATGGTCTCCAGCTCCTCAGAATCGTCGCACAATTTGTCAATTCCCGCATGAGTACCGACGTAAATTTTCACCACAGATCCACCCACGATGTGATCCATTATCACTTCCGTCGCCCTCCAGATCGTTAGGATCTCAGCCTGGAAGGCACTGCACTTATCAGGGAGTCAGAGTTACGTTGAGTTGATGGCATGTGTTGTTGGGCGCTCAGCGTTTCTCTTGAATCTAGCTATCGGCGTGATTGGCGAAATATAGGAAGGTGCTAAGCTCGATGTGGTTCCGTGAGACCTAGATTCTTCACTTCCATCTTAGCTGAACCATCTGCACCAGAAGAGATCCTGAAGATAATTCAGTTCTGTAAGCCCCAACTTCCTACTCATGACTGAAAAGTTGTCAAGGTTTCAGCAGCTGAAGGATCTTGAAGAGCGGTGATTGTAGTTCTAAACCAGGACTCCTTGAAGCCACTGTGGGAGAAACATAGTAAGATATACTATAGTTTTAGTATAATCTTGTTCCGTGTCTACCGAAGTGACAACAAGGACGATCCCGTTCCGACGGTTGCGGAATCTACAGCAGAATGTGGCTGATGACGTTTCCGCTCAGTAATACGACAAAGAGGACACCCAGTACGTCTTTGACATTGTACCTTTTTTGTACTAACCATTTTTAATTCTTTCTATATAAAAATTAACAATTTTAAATTAAATTTGTGAACGCACTAGTTCACTGATCATCTAACTGTTACTTTCCTTTTTTTAGTAAACTCAACATTTTCATCATGGTAAAGTACACGAACAAACAACGTGTGCTTTTTGGGCTCTGCAGAAGATGCGCCAAGTTGATGAATTTCATCGCAAAATCATCTTCAGTGACGAAAGCTAATTTTTGGCTAAATGCTTTATTGATTTGGTGAAAATCCACATGTGCTGCATGAATCACCACTTCATCCACAAAAAATAACTGTTTGGTGCGGTGTCATTGGGCCATATTTTTTCGTCGACAATAACGATCGTCACGTTACTTTTAATGGCGATCGTTATCGCGCCATGATTACCGATTATTTTTGGCCCGAATTGGAAAACATGGACTTGGACGACATGTGTTTTTAACAGGACGGTGCCATGAGACACACAGCACACGTAAAAAAAAGTTTTCAAGCCCTTATTGAAAAACCCGGTATAATGGCAAAATATATGTATATTTTACGAAGTGGGGGTCTGCTTGATTAGCGTAGCATTCTCAAGGGAATTTCAGATCATAGACTGTGACCTTAGACTTCAGTGT
The DNA here is from genome assembly GCA_949318255.1 of Pollenia labialis. Lineage (NCBI taxonomy): Eukaryota > Metazoa > Arthropoda > Insecta > Diptera > Polleniidae > Pollenia > Pollenia labialis. Next base: position 44,264,523 of record OX439139.1, read on the forward strand.
AACACCACCAGTGGAGTTCCCGAATAAGAAAGATTGGCATGGATGGATCCAATGGTCAGTTTGAAGGGTGGGCAGTAGGGTCGTTACAAGGTATATGGTAAATTTTTTTACGGGCTATCTTTTGGGGCACCCCTCTAAAATGTGCCAATATCCTAGAAAATCCGATTGACAAAGTTAAAGCCCAATCGGATAAAGCCAACACGTGTCTCATTGAGCATAAATTAGGGAAAAACAGCGATTTTTACTAAAATTCGTATTTCTATCTTATTGGCACATATTAGGGGGTTGTCCCGATGGAAAATCTAACATTGATTTCTTGTAATCACCCTAGTGGGCAGTAATTACTAACGGGCCCAAGATGGACACTGGCACTAATGCCGCTGATTATATTGCTGACACTGACGTGAAAAGGTTATTCAGACTCCCGGACGAGTGCAGTGCCTTCCAGGTTGAGGTCCTAGCTATCTGGAGGACGATGGAATTGATACTGGGTCACATCGTCGGGGGCTGTGGTGAAAATTTACGTCGATAACCAGGCTGCCTGAGGGAGCTCATTGGGCTGTTCACAGTAAGGCTGTGTTTGGTACCCGTATGCTGGAAGGTGTATGGTAATGAGGTGACGAACGAACTTGCGAGATAGGGTTCGTGCCTGGACTTAAAGGTTAGATACTTGGGAGTAAAACCCCCCTTGTCACTACTATGAGTGATCCAGGATAGATTCCATGATGCCGTTAATCGGTCCTGGATAGATATATCTAGGGCATTATGGACCGGGCAACCAATGTTCTATTAGGATTGGATAGAAGTGGTCTTAGGTTTTTTGACGGGTCTTTGTTATGTTAGAGCTTTTACGAGTAAATGGGACAACACCGTACCGGACTTCTGCAGATTATGCGAGGATGCTGAGGAGCTAGAGTCGATTGATCATCTAATATGCCACTGTCCTAGGATGCAAGGTATCAGCCAGATATGGCTCGGAGATCAATTTCACGACGAACTGAAGAGCATCGCTGGATGTAATCCTTTATGTAAAGAGATTATCGTTCTATCTACTATATATCTTAACGCTACCTACAATTCCTTTTCTTCTCTCTTTATTTTTCATCTATCAGGGGTGTGCTGGAAATCGTGAACGTAAAATTTGGTAGTTGTTTTTAATACATTTTGAGTAAACATTTTATAAATTTTGTTATAAAAACGATTTTTAAAATTCTAGCGTTTTACGTTTCCGATTTCCAGCACAGCCCTGTATATTGAAGGGAATAACTTGGGCGCATTTCCCTTCTTAATCTGCCTACCTCTCTATAATGGCGATTTTTTCAATTGTCGGTGAATTTTAGCGATTCGGAACGAACTTATTTTTAACGATTTATAAAAAATATTTTAAATTAAAAAATACCAAACCCATTATGAATACAAATTCCCCCGGTGTTTTCTCCCTTCACCCATTTTTCCTATGTTAATTCCATTGTAAAAATGGGAAAAAGGAAACAACTCCCGGGGAATTTGTATTGATAACACTGTGGAACAGTAAGTTTGCGGTCGGGAATTTGATTGCAAATTCTTATTAATTTGAGTTCGCAGATTTCAAATCTAATCTCCATTTTTCTCTATCAGCTCTAGTTATGTCTAAAATTCAGGTATGTTCTAGGCTTAGACTCGAATTGAAAACGAAAAATTTATTCAATCCGCATACGTAATAAATTGGTGTTCTCAAATCCGCATGTTTTGTGTATTCGAAGTTTTTGTTGGAAAAACTTTTTTGAACTAAAGATCGCTAATTTTCTAACCGTAGCATGATAGCAATATCTAATATTTTTTAAAAATCTTGAAAGCTGTAAAGAATCACCGGAAAAAATCGTTAACTTGGCTCAAATATTCTCAAAAAATTGCAAACTTTTAAACAAACCCCAAAATTTATTTGAAATCTCTAAATAAGTTAAAAAACAATCAGGGGTGTTCTGGAAATCGAAAACGAAAAACGCAAGAATTTGGTAGTTGTTTTTAATACACTTATGTGCTGTTTACACAACGCACGTGATTTTCAGAACAGGCCTGAAAAGCAAAATTAATTTTTTGTTAAAAATGTTGTCACATATTAGAATAAAAGTCGATTCGTTTTACTTTCACCAACCAATATCAACTCTAATTGAAAACGAATAAAAACATGTGGATGTGAAATGCAGAACACCAAAAATGCTAAAGTAATCCACTTTCGAGTGGATTCGGATTCTAGAACACACCCGATTATGGCACTTTCACTACATACATATATTGGAATAACTTGAAAATGGTTGACCATATTCAGTTAAAAAAAAAATCCGAAACTGCAACAATATTATCATAAAGCCGTGCTTACATAGTTGTTAAATATGCCCTGTAGTTTCAGAGATCTCGATGAGTTTTTGAAGAAAAAAAAGGAAAATTTTGAAAAAAAAACAATTTTTTGTTCTTTAAAAATTCATTCAAAATAAAACCGCGACAAAAATCACAGTTTGGGTCTAAAAACATTAAGCCTAACATAATTTCGAATAAAATGAGGTTTGTTTCATTGTAATCGGTGCACAACTTTTGATTTTATTCACAATTTAATGAGAAAACAGAATATCGATTTTCATACAAAAATAACATTTTAAATATCTGTGTCATGAACGTTTTCATTTTTTTGTATGGAAAATGGAGATTAGATTTGAAATCAGCGATCTCAAATTAGTAAGAATTTGCAATCAAATTCCAGACCGCACAAAAAATTCCAAATTTGTTCCGTTGTGTAATTGGGCTGTATATATTTAATTGTGAAAAACTAAAAAATAAAGGCTTTGGCGATTTTTTGACATTGGAATTCTTGCCCTTGTAGCAACTCTGGTAAAATAAACAAGACGAAAAAACTCGTAATCCAGGCAAGCCCGTACAAATAGCTGGTTTAAAACATTTCATACGTTTCTGTTCTATTTCTACATGTGGCTTAAGCACGTTTATTCATCATTCAACTCACAACTGTGTAATTTGTACTCAATATTGAACTTTACTGCATGATTAAATCAAGCAAAAAAAATTGGGTTTTCCGTTATCTGATGCATATGTATACACTTTTCGTCTATTGTGAAAGGTACACAAAGAGATTGTAGCTAAACAAATTTTGTTTTTTTTTTAAACTTTTATTTAAAATGTTTTTTAATATAGTTTCCTTCGTATTTTTTTTTAAATAATAATTACAACATAGAAAAGTTTAGAAGTTTAACTGCCTGTCCCCCGATTTCGAACAATTTTAACATTTCGAACATTTTAAACAAAGTTGAAATTATCAAAATAATTTTCGTGGGAATACAAAATGTAATTTAAAAAAAGTTAAATTTTTTTTTTAGCTAAAATGTAAATTAAACGAACAAAAGTTTGGTTCGAAATCGAGGGACAGTAAGTTAAAGTCCAAAATACAGGATTTTTTTTTATAAAGTTTGAATTTCAGTTAAGTTTAAACATATTTTTTCTATTTAGATTGAAACAACTCAATAATAATTTTAATAAAATAATAGTGTTTAATCGAAATTATAAATTGGGTTTTCGTTAAAAGCATAGACAATAAAATTGGGCGGTTAACAAAAAATAATAATTAAATTTAAGTTTTAAGTATTTGAAAAATGTCAAAACTTATACTTGCCAATATTGTCAGAAGGAAAACTTTTTTGTATGCTTAAAGACAAAAAAAGTTCTTCTAGATTAGATCGTTAAAACATATAATAGGGTTATATGTGAGTGTAGGGTTTGGATTTTTGTTGTATTTGTTAATGTGATTATTATAAATAATGTGTATATTATATAAGTAAGTATATTGTATATACTATATATAATTTTTTAATATAATCATTATTAAGAAAGCAGATTTCTTTTTTTGATGTTTTTTTTCATTAAGTTTATTCTGGTTGTAGACGTGTTTTTGTAGTTGGATTTATTGTTCACTTAAAGGTTCAACCTTGGGCAGATGAAGCATTGGCCAATTCCCGATAAGCTTCTTGTAGGGCAAGTTGCATTTCAGGTGTTAATTGGCTAGCACATACTTGGAAGACTTCGGGGTTCGATTCGACTTGTTTAACAATGGCCAACATACGTGAACCAACTTCACTCACAACTGCAACCACTTTGTTAGCAAATGCTTGAGCGATTATTGAAACAATACGTGGTAGATTGCAATTGTTGGCACCCAAAATGACAGGATGATTGGTCTGTATTAAATCACACAAATAACCATAAATATGAGGAGCCTCGTCGCTGTCTTCGGTAACGGGCAACCAGCTGAACCTAGAAATGCGAAAAAATTTAAATTCTGGGTTTTTAGTTGTTTTTATCTAAATTCTTACCAAGCATTAACGATTTCATCGACATTTTGTAAAGCAGATTTGTTGAATTTCAGTATTTTTGATACTGCGGAAATTGCATTCTCTGTGGGATTTATGTTTTCGGGTTCACGACTTTTGGGATCGTTGACAACTTGTACCAACAATGGAATGATTTGTGCACAGGTTACAGCATATTGGTCGCCTCCGAATTCGCCTAAAACACCACAACCGTAAGCGGCAGCCTGACGTACTTCTGGAGACTTATCGCTAACATATTGCAACAACGCAGGCGTAAAGAACTGTTGATAAGGAGCACTAGCTGGACCACAGAATTCTAAAAAGTGAAAAAATTAATAAATTATTAAGAAAACTTAGAAAACCTTTGAAAGGTTTAATTTTTTGATTATCACACTCAGCCCAATTATGAATAAAAACTCCCGGGGAATTTGTATTCATAATTGGGCTGATAAAGATTCATTGATCAGTGTATTTATCAAGGATACAAATTGGGAATTTAGCGCAACGAAACACAATCTTATTAATAAAAAAAAAACTATGTACTCTCAAAAATAACTTTGATGATAGCCCAGATAATTTAAAATATACTCTGAAGGTTTTACTAAAATTGGACAACATTAACCTAAAATTGGCCCCAAATTTGAGGCTGATTTTCATAATGCAAATTACCCCATTTTTTAATGCAAAATTACCCCAAAAAAAATTAAAAATTACCCTAAAATAAAATGAAATATGACCCTAATAATATAGTTTAAGCCCAAAAAAAACACATATTAAAAATTTTGGGTAGACTTCATATGCCCGAAACTAAAAATTTCAAATTTAGAATCCGGATTTCAAAATCTGAATAATTATACAGTTTTGGTTTTAAAAATCGGACGATTGATACCATGGTTGGGCATTCGGCCATGCGCAAGGATTTTTTCCTCTATGGTATAACGAACACTGGCTTTGCTTACTAAAGCTTTACGTTATATCCGGCCGTCGTGCGGGCGCAATGATTTTCTTCTCTATGACATAACGAACACTGGCTTCGCTAACTAAAGCTTCTCTATATAGCCGGCCTTAGGCCGGGTGCAAGGATTTTCTTCTCTATGGTATAACGAACACTGGCTTCGCTCACTAGAGCTTCACATTTTCTCCACTTTGATATAACAATTCGGGTGTTTTATACTATCCCTAGAAACTTTTAGATAAAATTTTACATAATTTGTCAAAAATGTTTTGGATGATTTTTCATTTATTAAAATTGTGATTATTTTTGGGGCCATTTTTAATTGCGTGATATTGGGGTAATTTTTCATTACACTTAAAATGCAAAAACACCCCAACGAAAAAATGAAAAACAACAACAAAAAAAACAAAGGCCCCAAAATTGCGTGTTGTTGTGTCTCATTTAAATTTTGAGGACGTTCTTCACTTTCCTTTTGGTGCCATATTTCCTGGGGCCATTTTGCGCACCGTCCCAAAGTCATGTAGGTAAAAGGTAAAATTTTGACATACATATTTGGAATTTCTTAAGGAAAGATAGCGAAATATTAATTAACACACACACAACCTGTGCTCTTTAATTTTTTTTTTTTTTGTTTTATTGAATCTTTCTTGTCGAAAATTACAATATGTATTCAAAGCTTAATCCTAATTCTTATTTGTATTTGTTAGCCGTTACCAATGTAACCGCTAATTAATAGCATTCAAGTGCCAAAAAAGCCTGCAAGGCTCAAAGTGCTTTAATCGACTACAAAAAACGACACAGTCCATTTACGACAACCACAATAAGGCTGGTTATATATTTTTGCTTCGATAAACCCTAGTTATACGAAGACAAAACAGTGGGTTAAAATGACCCCAAACTTTTTAAACTTTGAAAAATCATTTGATGTACATATATTAGTGTCGATAACTTCAGAGTTTCCCACTAGACCAAAAATATTTTAAAAATATTACGAATCCTTTTTTATTTAAAAAAATTAAAGAAAAAAAACAATTTTCAGAATCTCGTTATTTTCAAATATTCCAATCTGTCAAAGGTATCGAGTATTATTATGTACTACAATGCATTGAATATCGAGTAATTGACAAATTTTTCAGCATTACAGCCGTAATGAAAATTTGGCATGAAATTAGCACAAAGTTTATTCATAATACACCTACCAAACTCTGTCTAACGATTTGCTAAGCTCTTGTTAACGAGCTGCCAAACGTTTGCCAACTTTTGAAAAATAGCCGTTTAACGTGAAACAATTTTGGTTTTTTTTAATTTACTGTTTTTTTTTAATTCACTACCTTTAATTTATTTATTTTAAAAACTTTTTAAAATGTTTTTAAGTGAAAGAAAAAACAAAAAAAGGGGGAAAAATGACAAATCCAGTGATGATTAATGCAAAACGTGCTGCATTTTTGAGTAATATAATGTGGCATCATTAAAATTCAGTTGATTTTTTAAAAGTTAGCAGATGGAGAAAAGTTTGTTATGATCTAACTCTGTACCAGCAAGCTGTCAAGTTTAATCGTTGTACGTTGTGTACTAACTGTGGCTTACTTTTTGTTATGAATACAGCTGTTAGTTTGTAATGTCAGGGCTGCCAGGTATTTTTTTCCTTCCAATAAAATAAATCCCCTAATTAAAAAACAAATTCGCTTAATAGTTTTATTTGTACAATATCTTTAGTTTTCTAAAATATTTGGATGAAGTTTCCTGACGATCAAATATGTCTTCTGCTTAGAAATTGTTTTTAAAAAATCAAGAATTGTATGTGTTGTCAACGGTCTTTTTTAAAACACTCACTTAAGAATAATACCATATTAAGTACCTTTATCTCACTCAACAAAAATGGTTATCTTAATTTGGACCCTTTACACCGTATTCGTTGTTGATAAGAGTAAGATAAAAGCTTTGCTACTTTTTTTATATTTTATAAATAATAAAAAAAAATTGTAAAATACGAAAATGTGTAAAATCTTCAAAAAATCCCGGAATTTTTTTTTAAATACCCAATCCCCAAATGACTTTTATTTGTCCTTTTTGCTCGCACGAAATCCCCAAGTCTGACAGCCCTGTGTAATGTAAACAAAATCAGCTGTTTTTAAAATAAATTCTTACGAAGAAGAAATCCGTGCTACTTTCCTCAACACTCTATTTTTTTTTAACAGTATTATTGCTTGGATGGATAAGCTGAAATATCAAGTTGTTATATAAGACATCAAGCTGAAATTTAAACATCATATCTATGTATACCTTACGCTATTGACAAAGTTAACAACGTTACTAGACTTTAATATTCTTTAATGAATAGGAATTCTAAACGTGTGCTAATATAACAAAATTCTAATATAAAAATGTAGATTTCAGGCTATAAATGTTTTATACTGCGCCAGTCTGGTCAATATCAGCAGAATGTCAATAAACTACTAGTTGCTCAAAATAAACTGCCAAAAATGCCAATTTGCTATGGTACTATTATACACATCGTTTACACGTTCTAGCTAACGTTGACCTTCATACCTCACCTTCAAACTTCGGTGTCATTACGGCGAGTTTACGTTATCCTAATATTTTACACAACGTACATACATATATCTACAATACATAGAACAACATTTGTACATATCTATGGCATTTTGACAAAACATCTTAAGTCGAGATAAGATAGCAAAAAAAAACTTTAGAAAAAACTCGGTTCAAAATTATTTATCGAACAGCCTAAACACCTGCAGCTAAAAACTGGAAATTTGCACCAGAGATTGGGATTTTTGGAAATTCTAATGTTTAGGGGGTAAAAAGGGTAAAAACGAGAAAATTCGGTAATATTTTACCTCCAAAACTAAAAGAGATACAAACAAATGTAATCTTATCTTTAGAAAAATAAGCAGACAGGTGTCTGGTACTTTTGAAATTCGGCCCTATTAGTGAGTAAACAGGAAAAATATGAGTTTTGGTACATTTCTGACACCCCATCTAACTTTTGAACCAATAAACATAGAACCAAAGTTTATACTACATTATAAAGGTATCAAAAAAATACGAATACAAATTTGGTACTTTTTCGAACTTAGAACATTTAAGGGATGAAATTCGTAACTATTTTTGGTACTATTTTTTACAAAACATTTTCTCCATTCAATGACATATTCGTACTAAATTGTTGGCTCCCACTACAATATTGAAATTTGTAATACTTTAATGGGGGGAAAAATAGTACCAAAAAGGGGAAATAAGGAAAATTTGATATTTTACTTTAACTTTTTGGTTCTACAACTGGGAGTCTACTCTCTATTGCGATGCGAAAGAAAATTGTAGCAAATCTAGCGATTGGTACTCTTTAATACGTTTGCGCATATGTCTTTCGCATCTTTTAATTTTTTTTCTATTCGTAAATCATCACTTTATTTTATTTAAATTTTCCAATATCAAATATTTTTACACACTTTGGCATTTCATTACTGTAAATCCGCGCCATCTTTAATTTTTATAGCCACTTCAGCTTTTTTTTCAGCGAGTACCAAGTTGGCATTTAGCTTTCGCATCGAAAATGTTTTTGCATCACAATAGAGAGTAGACCCCTTGTATTTTTGTAATTATCGTTAATGTTGGACCTTAAAATATAAGATTCAACATGCAATTCCCTGAGTGGATAAGAATCTATGACGGAACTTTTTGGTTCTTTAACTGCTACCACTGAATTTCGGAGAACACATATTAATTCTTATTGCAGTCCAAAAAATACATTATTCATTAAAAAAAAAAAACTGAAATGTTTTATTTTACTTACCAATGATATCATCGAATGTACATAAACCCCATTGTCTGTCTGACCATGAGCGTGCGGGATCTAAAAGTTTTACAAAGTTCTGAGCAATTTGATCAAAGTGTGGTAAAAAGTTTGCCTTATTGGTAACGAATAAAGCGTGCAAAATGTCAACAACTTTGGACAATATATAAGTATCGGTATCATCTTGTTCGGCCAATTCTTCTTCAACACCATCATCGTAATCCTCTTCGTTGCGTGCAGCCAAACGTTTGTCGGCACGTTCGAAATGTTCATCCATATATTTGGTAATGATTTCCAAAACTTGTTTCATGGCATCATCATTGAGGCAGTTAGGTCCCAGGGTTTCAATACATTTGGCCAATGAGTTCAAGAGTTCAGCTTGTACATCCGCTTCGGGTTCGGTTCCAATAACCTTTAAGAGTTCGGGACAAATGTACAACCACATTCCTTCCAAGTATTGGGGACCCTTGATTTTAGCACAATCTAAAAGATATGGTAAAGACTCAGCGGCGGCAGAGCGTACACCATCATGGAAATAGAATTTCAACATGGGCACCATTAGACGTACAACTTCTTCGGCATAATCGGCAAAACCGTCTTTTAGTTCACGAGCGTAGCATACTAACATTTCACAGGCAGAAGCTTTATCTTCCATTCCGGCCGTGCGTATGGCAAAGTTTTGCTGTTCTCCCAAATTAATAAATGACCAGTCGACATCACCCTCAATATCTTCAACTTCTTCATTGTCCAACAAAGCAACTTCAGGTTTCATGGCGGCGGTGCGCATTACAGGGCCCATAACCAAAGGCAAATATTGTTCGAATTGTTTGCCCAAAATCTTGCACATACGGGCCCAAGCGGTAATCAAATATGAAGTCTGGGGATCATCGTCTGGCAAATCGCCCTCGGTGTGGGTCTTCAACAACATGTCCATGACTTCGCCAGCATCGGTGATAAACTTCTCACGGCCTACGGCCAAACCAATCAGACTGACACACTCAATGGTCTTGCCACGCAACATGCGCAAATTTTCAGAGTTCGCATTTTGAATGATATACTTCAAGCATGGCATTAGACGATCGTAATATGCAACGAATTCCTTTTCACAAGTATCGGCAACCGATGCAATTGTTGTGACCACTTGTTCCAACACCAATTTATTGCCTTTTTCGACCAATTCTTTAAATTTGGAATTGAGCACGGCTTCCAATTTGGCCATTATTCCATCCAAGTAACGGGTCAAAATATTTTTGGGACAATCTTCGGAAAAATTTACCAAGGCAGCTCCAGCATGAGCCTGCACGCGTGGGTTCTGCACATCATCCAATAAGGAGAGTAGCCCAGGGACTACTTGTTCATGGAATTTTTTTTCAAAAGTAGGGGCGAAATCGGTAGACATTTGACCGATGGCGTTGCAGGCGGCGTAACGTACACGAGGATGAGGGTCGCGCAGGAAGTTCAAAACACCGGACATCACTTGTTCCAACATGGCTTCCATTTGTTTGTGACAACCTTCGCCAATAGCAGAGATGGCCATTAGGGCAGCATAACGCTGCTTCCAATCACTGTGACCCAACATGGCAGGTAAAGAAGTCATAACATGTGGTAAAACAGACTTGCCTCCTAAACCACAAGCCAGTCGATCCAAAGAGGATTCGGCAATCACATTATTGTCACTGTTATCATCATCAGTAACAACATCGGAGGTGGCCCAATCTCCCTCATCATCCAAGTCGGTCATCATTTGCAAAACCAATGGAATCAAAGCATTAACATATTTGTCAGCACGTTTGCGCACCATGGCGGGGGCATTTTCGGCCAAGGAAACCATAACTTCTAAAACCAAATGACGCCAACTGTCTTCAATATCTTGAGAGCTGAATACCTTCATGCATATTTCAAAAATAACTTCTAATTGAGGACGCAAGAATTTTGGACAAGTTTCTGTCATATCAATCAGCAATTTTACCAAGGATTGGTCATCTTGGGCCTCAATACTTTCGGCTGTGATCATAATAACACGCGGCAACAAATCACCAAACTGCTTATAGATAACAGTTTCCTTTTCCTTATCGTGTTGCAATATAAAAGCACCCACAGCACGTACAGCTTGGAATCTAACCTCTGAATCGGCGGTAGGTTCCATGCTCTTGGCCAACATCTGCTTAATCAAGTCCAAGTATTGCGTCTGTTGGTTACCAAAAATCGATGGTACACTAGCGAAAATACGCAAAGCTGATTCTTGCAATTGGGGTGTGGGTGAGTTAGCGCATTGAAAAAGAAATTGCAAAAAATCAGGCCATTGATTGTTGCCATCATCATCGATAAGATTGCGTGCAGCTTCTGCCACAACTTCACAAATTTTACGTCGTAAACTAGGTGTTACATCTTGTTGGACGGCTAGTAAAATTTGTTGTAGTAATTGGCCTTGAGCTTCTTGTGGTAGCTAAAAGAATTAAGAAAACAAAATAAAAACAAACATTGCGAGTGTAGAATAAACTTTTTTTAACAATAATTTTTTTTTTATTTCTTTTTAGAAACAAAAAAACCCACCAGGGGTGTGCTGGAAATCGCAAACGCAAAACGCAAGAATTTGGATGTTGTTTTTAATAAACTTTAAACCTAATTCTTATAATTTTTGGTTTAAAATCCTGTTTAAGAGGAAAATATGTGTTTAATATTTGTCATAAAATTCTTTTATTACAGAAATCTTATTAAAAAACGACGTTTTAAATTCTTGCGTTTTACGTTTGCGATTTCTAGCACACCCCGGCACATTATTGCATAAAATATATTTGTGAAAAAATACACTCTTCAAATTCGACATTTAAAAAAAAAATCAGGGGCCTAATTCTGGCAGTCGTGATCGAGTAATTTCTCGATTCGAAAGCAATTTATTATCTAATTATTTCAGTCAATACTGAACGAATCGGAATTATTTTTTCAGTGTTATAAAGCAATAATTTGAGTTTCACACTACTGAAAAAACAATTTCGATTCGTTAAGTATCGACTGAAATAATTGATTACGACTGCCAAAATTGGGCCTCTGGTTTTTTAAAATGAATTCGATTCACAAAAGCCTGATTTATATATTAAAAGTGTCGAATTTAATTTGAAAAATGCGCAAAATGATTTGTAAAATACCCAATTTGATTTCGAAAATTCTGAATTTGTTTTTTAAAACTCTGAATTTGATTTTGAAAATGACGTATATAATATACTATTCATAGAAAATTAAAAAAAAAAATATAAAAAAATTTATAAAAATAGTAGCACAAACATGTATGTATGTGGTGACTCAAATTTTAAATGCCGATAAAAATCGGCAAATATTATGGGTATGCAGTTCTAATTTTTTTGATTGTAAAAGAGGAAAATTCTACTCATATTGAAGTAAGCGGACTTTTTTATAATTGAAAAGTGTAACTACCCAGGCAGAAATTGTGACTTTTACCAAAACTTAAGTACTGCAGTAACACTGTAAATACAAAATTTAGTCTTTCCTTTAAATGTTATGTCATCACAATACTACTAATACAAAAAAATGACTTAAGTTTGCATTACCATATTAAAAATATTCCTGCGCACCTACAACATTATAAATACAAAAATGTTACCTTAATTTTGTTTTTCGAGTTGGCAAAAATCCTGTACCCCTACAACACCATTAAAATAAAAAATTTGCTTTAGTTCACCACAATAAAAAAAATGATTTTTTTTAAGTATTTTATTTAAAATTAATTTCTTTTATAAAAATAAATTTTTATTTAAATAAAAATAATTTTTGCTAAAAAAGAAAACCCAAACACATTTTTAGAATTCTTGTGGTATTCCTGGAGTATAAATATTTTAAATATGCTAGGTTGTGTGGATACTAGTTATTTCATGTATCGACATTAGATCAAGGTTAATTTAAAACATTATCCTTGTTATATTTACAGCTTTCTAGTGTCATCACTTTGTTAAACTAAAGCATCAAGACTGTATTTCTTCTGTTTTAGTAACTTGAACGCAATAGTCAAACTACGGTCATTTAGTTTTTAATTTAACACTGTAATAACATTGTAAATTTAAATTAATATGATCATAGTAACATTGAAAACAAGAGTCAGATGACCGCCAATTGGCGTTATCATTTTAGTACTGTGACTGCATTGACATTTTGGTAAATAGGATGTACAGCTGATGTTAGTTGTGCCACCAAACCATCTTTTTAACGTCATTCTGATTGTTTTTTTCTGCCTGGGTACTTAAATAAATAAAAACTCAATTATAAAAAAAAAATTATATACTAGCATTTTTCTTTACCATAACCGAAATATGTATGTATCAATATGGATACAGTCCAAAAAACACATTTAGGGTAAATTTTTTCCAAAGGTGAGTACATACAGTGAAATTCGATAATCCGGACTCCACTAATCCGGAATATTCGGTAATCCGGAGAGAATTTTGCAGCTCATTGCGTATTCTATAATCCGGATTGATTGCAACTTTATAGTCCGGATTGAATAAAACCCGTTTTAATTTATTTTCTTATTCAAATGACAGCATGCTTTGAAAAATACAGTCATTGCGTATTCTATAATCCGGATTGATTGCTTCTCTATAGTCCGGATTGAATAACATCCGTTTTTAACTTTTTTAAGCAGATTTTAAAATTTTTCTTATTAGGATCACATTATTTTTGGAGGTTTTTCTAACTGAACGTTGATTACGCCGATTAACAAATTTAACTATCAAAAATAATCCATATTCTAAGCTTTAGTAAATAAGAATGTTATTTACAGCATGGCCCAATTAGTAGGTCTGCGCACAACTACAACAATGCAACAATAGAAAAAAAACACGCGTTTTGTTTGTGTATTTAAATGGTAAAAATGTCAGAAAGTTGTCAGCCGTCAAGAAATATGTATTTTGTATTTATCATGTATTTATTTTGTAAAATAAGATTGTTCTAAAAAAAGTGCTTAGGACTAATTGGGCGATACAAAAAACGAAACCGAAAGGAATATGAAAAGATGTTTTCTATATTTTATGTATATAAACAATTTCATATGTGTTAAATACATTTTTACATTTTGCAAAATACTACCAGTATTTTCTGTTCGTGTTTTAAAATTTTATAAAAGTACATATCTCCCCAGTGATGATGCAGCAGCGCAAATGTATTTATCATTTTAGGCCGAAAGTGCCATGTCCAGATCATGTTACAAACAAAAATTAGTTTGGAGATAATCATTTGAACAGCACACTAAAGACTGCTTACTTACCTCCTCCGCCATCATATGGGTGTTGAGAAATCAACGGAAATGCTTTACCCGATATAGAAGAAGTGTCCCCTTGGTCAACATGTTGGTCTGTGGAATTTACTCTGCGACGGAGGAAAATAAGCATAAGTTTTTAATGTGCTGTTCAAATGATTTTCCCCAGATTAATTTTTGTTGATTGAATCGTTCATACCAAATAGATTCTGTAACATGCTTTGGACATGGAACTTTCGGCATCAAATTATAAATACATTGGCGCTGCTGTATCATCACTTTTAGTTTTTTTATTTATTACGTAAACATTATTTTATTATTCAAATTATTTAAAATTTTTGTTCACAATTTTTGTCATCACAATTATTAAATTTAATTTCTATTTTCACAATAAGAAAAATAATTTTTTGAAATAAAAAATCATTAAAAAAGTAAACAATATTCAAATAAACACAATGGCGTTAAAAAATGTAAACAACTTTTGACATTTTGCCCATTTATGCCTGTGTATTATTATTAAAAACACAACTCTGCTAGAAATCAGCAGGCGTTTTAAGCAGACCTACTTATTGGGCCATGACACAACTCTGCTAGAAATCAGCAGGCGTTTTAAGCAGACCTACTTATTGGGCCATGATTTACAGTAAATAAATTTGGTAATTCACAAAGTGTTCTATTGCGTCAAAAATGTATAAATTATAACAAGAGCAATTGATTTCTTTCCGAATTTGTAAAATAAAAAAAATTCAATATTTGGTATCAATCAAGGCGAGTTTACACCAGTTGACCTTATCTTGCTACGTAAGCAACAGCTTACTAACTTTGTGTCAAAATGATATACCGTTCATGTGGTTCTGAGGAAAGTTTACTAAATTTTATAATTTTCGCTTAAAATTATGAAATTTAAAATTTTTTTAAATTATGTATTACATTTCAAAACAATTTCAAATTAAAAAGAAAATGAACAGACCAAGGCCCATTGAAAAGGTCTGCGCAAGAAGCCTGATGATCATTGTTTATGTTCTTTTTAGTTGTCAAAAGTTGTTTACATTTTGCTTACATGTGCATGTATACGTTTGTTTACGTTTATGGTATGCCACACATACACGTTTTTTCCTTTTGCTTTGTATATGTGGTAGTAAATTTTTGACAACTAAAAAGAATCGTTTTTTGTTTTTGTACAAGTAAGCAGACCTGATAGATGGGCCTTGGAACAGACAATTTTAGCAACGACCGCAGCACGAACAGCTTGTGTGAGTATTGTGTATATGTGTTGTTTGTGTCAAATTATTTTGCTGGCTTTTTGTCTTTTTTTCGTATGTGTATTTTGTTTTTGTAAAAAATGTTTGGTTTTTTTTTACAAGTTGATGTGATGAAACCCCACTGAAGCTAAATTATTTGAAAACAACCATAATTCCGCCGTAATCACGTTTAACTTTAATTTTATTTTTTAAATTTGAAAACAACATTTTTTATTTTAAGAGACAGCTGATGGAAAATGTACTACTGTGAATCAACAAAATCACAATAGTAAATTTTTATCGAGTACGCGCCGTAATACCAAATGAAA
This sequence comes from Pollenia labialis, assembly GCA_949318255.1. Taxonomy (NCBI): domain Eukaryota; kingdom Metazoa; phylum Arthropoda; class Insecta; order Diptera; family Polleniidae; genus Pollenia; species Pollenia labialis. The sequence goes on from OX439139.1 coordinate 44,280,483, forward strand.
AAAATTAGAATTTATTTATTCATTTATTTACGTAATATTAAGCCCTTGAGGTTTAATTTAGTTCATAATAGGCACCATAATAATAGGTCTTGTAATAAAAACGACGTGGATAATTGTCACAATTTGACTGATTTTATCATTTATTTTTAATACATAAATACTTTTACCTAATTAGCGATGACAGACAATAAAAATAATTATAAATGTTGTTCTTACAAATTCCCAATTGGAATTTAACATGATATGCTAACTTATACAACCAATATGACACAATGAAAAACTTTGTGAATTGCCTAATGTTTATATGTTTGCCAATATAAAAAAAAAATTTCAAAAAGGGGCACATGAACAAAACAAAATGATACAAAAGGGGATTTAAAAAATGTTTACATATTAAAAAAAAATAACGAGAAACTAAAGTAAAAGTTTTTATTTATTTCAGACTTTCTTCGTAAAAAACATTTTTATTTTACAAGAGTTAAACCCGTAAAATTTCCGTACAAAATTTAGTATAGCGAAAGTTAATAAATTTAATATTTTTAAATATGCCTGTTATAAACAACAAAAATGGAAAATTGTTTTATAGCTGTTATTGGCAGGACTGTTAAATGTGGCGATTTCTTAATTTCTTATAAATGATTGGCGATATGCGAAATGTATTTTATGTTAATATTTTCTAATTAACATACATATATCTAAAATTCCACTTCTCTTCTTGATTATTTTTTGGTGTCTTCAACTAATTTAGTGAAATCTACTGGTCAATTTCAATGTCCTGGTATAACGCGGCATTCTTTTATTTTTTTGTCTTTTGAGATTTTATTATCAGAGGAAAGAAGATTTGATCAATTTTATGATTATGATGCAGTAGATATTAGTTCTTTTCAATCTGCATTGTTGGACTGTAACCTGGATGATATGTATCTGACTAGTAATGTTGATGAGCAATTAAACATTTTAACTTATAATTTGGGAAATTTACATTCTCTTGTTCCCTTAAAGAAACGTTTTTTTAGCAATCGTAGTGAGTCTTGGACCAATGATCCAGAGATTCAATACAATATTTCCCTTAGGGACCTAGCGTATAGGACCTATTTAACAGATAGAATAGATGGTAATTGGAAAGTTTTTTGTCGCTGTAGGAATCGCGTAAAATCTGTTATTAGGAAAATAAAAAGGAGAGTACATAGTTTAATTTTTGAAAATAAAAACGCTAAGGATATTTGGTCAATCCTTAATAGGCAGGGACTTGGTGTTAATGAGGACAAATTAGGTCATGTTGATCCTGACTATTTAAATCATGTCTTTTCATCCAATCAGATTAATAATAGCAATAGAATAGTTGATAGATCAATTTATAATCAAACTGGATTTTCATTTCGTCCAGTTGAATTGTGCGAAATGGTTTCGGCTTTTTATTTAATTAAGTCAAATGCTGTTGGATTGGATGGCTTTAGACTTAAGTTTATCAGGATTTTGATTCCAATCATTGGGAACTTTGTACTTCATTTACTTAATACAATATTGATAACGTCGAATTTTCCGTTATTTTGGAAGATTGCGAGGATAGTTCCCATAAGTAAAAATAACTCAACAACTGGGTCTGATGATTTACGGCCGATATCCATATTGCCTGTTCTATCTAAAATTCTGGAGCATCTTATGAAGATTCAACTTTTAGAACATATTGATCATAACAATTTTCTGCATGATTGTCAATCTGGTTTTAGAGCTAATAGGAGTACTACCTCTTTACTGCTTGGCTTAACAGACAATATTCGCAATACTTTAGCTAATGAAGGTGTTTGTATTTTATTGTCATTGGACTTTACCAAGGCTTTTGATAGAGTAGATCATTATCTGATTGTTCAAAAATTGCACAGATATTATAACTTTTCAAGTTCTGCTTGCAAGTTAATATCTTCATATCTTTTTGGTAGAAGTCAATATGTCGTTAGTGGTAATCGGGCTTCTGGCTTGCTTCCAGTTCACAGCGGAGTGCCTCAAGGATCGGTCCTTGGACCTTTACTTTTTATAATGTTTATAAATGATCTTTTTGATCAAATTTCTAGTAATACGTGTCTTCCATTTTCTTTTGCTGATGATGTGCAGCTTTTGTTCAAGGGTACACCTGAATTTTCCGATGTATTCCAAAATGTGATCAATTATACAGCTCAATTGTTAGATAGTTGGGTTCTGGATAATGCGTTTGTAGTTAATACTGGTAAAACTAAGGCTATGTTGTTTGACAAGTGTAGTAGTTCTGAGTTCACTATTACTCTCAATGGTGGTGAAATTGAGTTTGTTGATCGTCTTAATTGTCTAGGTGTAATACTTGACACAAAATTATCATTTGAGGGTCATGTTAATTACATAATATCTAAAGTGAATTTTACTTTGCGTAAATTGTACAATACGGATTTAATGTTGACAACTTATGTAAAGAAGCAAATTGTTCATGGGCTTTTTATGCCAGTTTTTTTTATATGGGTTGGAGGTGTATTCTGGAACCGTTGGCTATATTCTAAAAAAAGTAAAATTGGTTTTTAATCGAGTTATGCGGTATCTTTACTCGTTGAGAATAAGACAGCATGTCTCACCATTTGTTTTAAAATTTTTAGGTTTTTCATTTGTAGAGTTCGTAGATTTCAGAAATCTTGTTCACTTTTATAAGTCTTATAGGTTGCAAGCTCCTGGGTATTTAATTCAGCTATTTAATTTTTGTAGATCAACGAGGAATAGACAGTTAAAGATACCGAAATTATCTGCCGTATTGGAGCGTTCTTTTCATGTTAGAGTTGCACGGTCTTATAATAAGTTGCCTAACTTTTTGAAAACTTTTGGTGTTTCTGCTAACACATATAAAAAACGACTTTTTCTGGAACTTTCAAGAAATCAATCTTCTATATAACTGTTTGATATTGATGTGTTAAATATGCTTTAAAGGAATGATATTTAAAAATTTATTCTTTATTTATTCTAACGTTAACAGATATCCACTTTATATTTTTCTTCTGTGTAAACTTGAAATAATATATTATTTTTTTATGATATTTTGGAGAAATTTTTATTATTTTATTACTTATGCATGTGTATACATGTATTTACATTTAATCTTCTGAATCGTTCGTTTTGGGATTTTTCATAGCTGGAACTCTTACATTTTGATTAGGCTATCTAGCTCTTTTGTAATTATATTTTAACTTTAATATATTTGAATTTTTATATACATATACATACATACTTTCATATATAAATTTTATTTACGATTGCTAGTAGAAATTTGTAACCGATTATGGCCTTTAAAGGCTAGGTTATAGGTAATGTGAAAATAAATAAAAAAAAAAAAAAAAAAAAAACTTGTTTTTCTTGTTCGTAAATTTTATTTCAAATTTATAATTCTTAGGCCCGTTTTCACGACTTTCCGATAGCTTAAAGTAGACTTTAACCGGCCTTATATTATTAAGTGAGCGATAAAGTAAATTAAGGTTTATCCTACCTGGTAGGTTAAAGTAAAGTTGTAATAATGGAACACTTTGTATACGGCCGATAAAATCCTACCTTTAGCTATCGGTAAGTTGTGAAAACAGGCCTTATTATATCAAAATAGTTCTATTTGATATATTTTGTGAATTCGCCTTTCGTAACGTACATTCAATGGGGAAAAAGTAAATGTCTGACCGTCAAGTTTTTTTTACCAAATAAATATCTTAAAATCTTAAAAAATTATTTGGCTGCTGTTTTGAAAAGGTATTTTTTGTTTTCAATAAATGATAAATTATATGCACAAAATGAAAATGGGATATGCACCAAATTATTTAACAGAGCAGCTAAACTATGTAGGGGAAATTCAACCATATCATCTAAGAAATGTTAACAACTTTAGGCTTCCAAGAGCAACAACAACTGCAAAGCAACGGTCACTTTTCTACAAAGGCTTACATCTATACAACATACTGCCCAAGACGTCAAAAATGAGAGAAATACTAATGAGTTTAAAAGAAAAATTGTATATTTTGTTAAGAATAATAGTAACCAACAGAGCTTTTTATAATATAATATTTGTTCAGCAAAAATTAAAATAAAGAATTTATTGTAAAGTATTTTAATACTACTAAATTAATTTAAATAAAAAAAAAAAAAAAAAAAAAAAAAAAAAAAAATTCGGTTCACTGGTTACAAAAAATGAAAAAATCATAGTATTCGAGCCAAGGTATATTTACACAAGGTAAACTCGTTGGCCCATATGTTTGTCAGCTGTTTACCTAAGTTGGAACACCAATGTCAAATTCCGTGTATATGAGCCAAATTTTGTACATGTGTGCGTTAAATTTATATGAAGACAATTTTGACAATTCAGTTCCACTCGGTTATTTTTATAGAGCAGCATGTCTACACTCCCAAATGAGTCTACCTTGTGTAAATATACCTTGATTCGAGCTCTTTAATAATTGTATCAAGAAAAACATATTCGTACGTATTATTATTTTAGAAAAAAGTAACCAAAATGAAAAAAATATTCACATCTCCACATTGAAAAAAATATAACCAATTTTGGTTAGAAATAACCAAAAACGTCAGCTCTGCTTGTGAATTAATTTCCACAATTGTGACATTAACTGCGCATCAGTGTTACCATTTATTTATTTCAATCCAAGTCATATAAAAAGGATTTAAGGCCAAAAATTTATTATAAACGTAAATGTAAATTTTAGCATATTTTTTGCCAGATTTAGCAGTGCTTAGGAAGTCCGATTCGGATTCGCTGCTGGCTAGTAGTAGAGTCTGCGCCAGCACAATGATAGGTATTATCACGTGCAACTGCATGATAGGCAGGATGGCGTGAGGATGGGAACTGAATTGTCGGATATACATATGTAGGCTTTATGAGTACCCAGAGGAGTTGGAGACAGTTGATCACATTCTGTGTCACTGTCCCTGACTTTGAGGCGGTCTACGCGAAACTATGGTCATGCCAGGGTCACGCTTCACGCATCATATGACCTGGCGGGGCTGGATTATTGTACTCCGGAACCCTTTTTCGGTGCTGTATTCACAGTTCGTCATGGTAATGATGATGAGCTGCTCGATAACACACGATCTCTGGAGCCGGCCATAAAGGTATATACCGTTGGTTCCAAGGTGGGTGATAGAGTAGGTGGAGGTTTCTTCATCGAGGAATTGGGCATTAGGGTCCCTTTTAGGCTGCCAGATGGTAGTAGTGTGCTGCAGGCGATAATCTCTGCCATAAAGCGGGCGGCAAACTGGCTGAGGTACTATCGTATATCGATAGATATATTTATATTTACGGACAGCACGACTGCCTTTGCAGCTCTAGCTGGTGTCTTCACGACATCTATATTAACAGTGGAATGCCGGATGTCTCTAAATGAGATCGCGGAACATTCCAGTTTAACGCTGACATGGGTACCACGGCACAGTGGATACCTGGGTAACCAAACTGCGGAAGGCCTGGCCAAACAGGGCTGTATTTGGACGACATGTTCGTCGATGGCCTGATAAGCATCTCAATGGCTCGCTGCAAGACTCTTATCAGACGAGAATCGTACAGGAGGGCTAAGGGGAGACGGCAGGGGGAGCATACCTGCTTAATGGCCAGGACTCTACGGCCTGGGTATAATGCAGCGAGAACGCGCGTGCTACTTGGTATCGGCAGAGGACGGTGATATCGGTCATTACGATTCACTTTGTGATAGGGACTCATGCTAGGAGGATGGGTCTTGATTACTATGACTACTGTAGAAGTAGTCATTGTGAGGAGGAAGAGAATACGGTGTTTCGTTTTCTTTGTCAATGCCCAAGTCTGGGGGACATTAGGTTTAGGTATTTTGGGAGAATTGAATTGGCATGTCTGGACGATGTGTCTAATGTGGGATTGAAACCGATCTCTCTGTTCTGCAGGGAATCGGGGTGGTTCGAGGCTGCAGTGACCTTTGGGGAATAGTCTGATTGACACTGACTGACTCTTGTTACTGGCTAGGAGTATCACAAAGGGATCGCTATAAGGAACCAAGTGTGCCGTCGTTGTTACGGCTGCCCATTGAACCTAATTTAAATATTAATAACTAAGGCGTCAAAATATTCTTAACATTCCAAGTCTTTTAATAACACATAGTATATATGAAGCTACATTTAGAATTAATTTCCTCTGTGATTACTAAAGGGCATTGAAGTTTTTTAATATTATTTAATTCTTGAGTTCACTCTTACTTTAATAACTTAATTGACCTGACCCCAATGTCAATCTAAATAATTTAAAAGAACATAAAGTTACTACAATAAGAAACTGGAGCGTAGTATAAATTATACATACATATATACATACATACACTTTAGTATGTATGTATAATAATAAAAAAAAACGGCAACAAAAATTAGCCCTGGCATAACCTAAATTTTAATGCTTCCTTTTATTCAGCTGCAGCTAGTACTCCACCATCATACATACAACAAAAACACATTTTGTTCCATGACGAATAAAAAAACGAATATAATACTTTGGTATAAACGTACAGCAAAATTTTAACAACAATGAAGTGGTTTATGAATGTATGGTGTTATGAATGTGTGTGCAGGGAAAGGTTGAATGCATAGATTGGTTGACAGACTACCTGCTAAAATTAATTTTTTATGAGTTTTCATCGTGTTCGTATTTATTTTGGCAAAACGAAAGATAAGGTAGAGGAAAACGAAAAAAATTGCAATGTCATAAAAACCAATAAATACATACTACACCAAAACACTGATGATAAATGAAATAAAACAAAAACAAGTTCTTTATAAGAAATTATTAATTTTAAATAATGATAAATATTTAAGAAGGTATGTATGTTTGCTTAAAAGAAGACACATCTAACTTACTCACCTCTTTATAAAATTCTAAAAATTCCGAAGTAAAAAGTCGACGCAATAAAACGGCTGCCATTTGACGGGCCTCTTCGGATTGTTGTCCATTATGTATAGTGGCCAATAGATGAGTAACCTTAAGTTCCCGAGAAACATTGTTATAAGCTTCCTAGGAATAAGAAAACAATAATTTAATGAATTTTATTTATACATATAAAAAAATTATGATTGTTTTTAAATAATATTTATCCGATATGTAAGTATGTATACAATAACATTCCCTTACAAGGTCACTTACAACTATAGTATGTGTAATTCTGTATAATGCACACTACATACATATACTAGTTGAAGGGGTTTTGCAATTTATATGATGGTACATAGAAATAAATCAATAGGCACCACCATACAGAAAAAACTGCACGTTTTGAGATTTATTTTTAAAAACTCATGCAATTTTCGTTAAGATATTATTTCTTCTTATACCTATATATATACATATTTAAGAAAATGCGTCATTATATTAAGGTTCACATTTTGGGATCTTCGGCAAACATTCGAACGAAATAGCAACCACCCGGCACCACCCCATAAACAAGAAAAAAAACTGACAGTGACAGTTTATGTCAGTGTGATGTTATTTTTTTTTTGCTATTATTGGCTTTGTTTTGCTTCCGTTCCATGAATCACTTTTATTAGCAAATTAATTTTAAAAAAAATTGGCTTAAATTTGATAAACAAACAAACAGTTTTTATAAACCAAAGAAATTAAATCATATATTTTAATTTGATTATTGATTCCATATTTAATTTCTACATTTTTTTTTGTAAACTTAATTAGCTTATTTTGCATTATCTATATGAAAAAAAACACGTTTCGCGCTATAAAAGAAATCCACCACAGCATTTTTATAATGTTCTCCAATTTGGACGAAGGTAAAAAAAAAACAGTACAATTGCACCATGGGAAAAACCACACAATAAACCTCTTTCCTCCCTTACATGTTCCAGAAAAAAATTTAGCTTTACTTTTAGCGTAACTTTATTTAAAAAAATAATATATAATTTTTTTATTACACACCTCGGCTTGTTGTCTAACTTCATTGTCGGTAGACAATAAAGAACCTAAAATTTGTTGAAATTGATCAGCTGCCATTGTTGTTGAATTGTTGCTATTTTTCACAATGTATTTTTAATTTTTTGGTTGACAAATATCTATTTTGATTTTTTGTGCTCTTCGATTTTACACTTCTTTTTCTCGTTACAAAAATTTTATCCGCCTCGCGAACCGCACGCAAGCACGATGAAAAAAAAAGAACCAACAAAATTTGTCATCAGTGATGGTATGCAAAGTAACGAGTTAAGTGTGTTGAAAAATAAAGTACTCGGTGTTTATAAGTGTTGCTAGCATGAAATATTTTATATTGCTGCCCGATTACTGAATTTGCCGTAAAAATCAACATTACAGCCACGGCTGCCAGATAAATTTGTGACAAAATCGTCAGTTTCCTGAGAAACAATAAAAAAAACGTTTTTCGTTTCTAAAAATCGTCAAAAAAAATCGGACAACTTAAATTTTAGTTTTCTTTACAAACTTTCTGTTCGAGTTTTATAAAAAAAAGCTTTCAAAGAAAAACATAATAACTTCATACCCAGCTAGCATTTTCAATCGTGTAAGAGCTACTGGGAGTCTCATAAAGAGCGGATTTGATCGTCGACGTAGAAGATTTCTCACACGGAAAAAACTGTAACACGACTGAGATTCTTCCATAGGACAGCGAAAGACGCTTCTTCAATTTGTAGGAATCGTTTAAAACGTGGATAAGGGTTCGCTACAATATTGCAACTTGTCATTTGCGCACAAAATTAACGTGGACAGGCAACCAGCCAGACGGACGGATGGTTATCGTAAGATTACTTTAAAAGTGGTTCTAAATCAAAGAATATATACCGATTAATCGAATAAAAAAATATATATACTATTTCTGTTAAATATATAGTTTTTTTTTAAGTTTTGGGACGAATAAACAAACCAAATGTATGTGTTCGTTGGAATTAAAAAAAAACTAGTGAGCAATTTAGCTTTTATTTTTGTTACAGTTTTTCAACACAATTTAATAATTAATTTCACAAAAAAAAATCGACAAAGGTATGTTAACTCTTAAATGTATACAAATATATCGGGTATGTTAAATTTCTTCTTAAACACGTCGGTATATAAATCTGTCAAATCGGTTAAAAAATGGCTGAGTTATAACCGAAATACTGAATCTCCAAAAATTACTCTTTTTATACCCTTCACCGAAAGTAAAAAGGGTATACATATATATTTACCGAAGGTAAAAAGGGTATATATATTTACCGAAGGTAAAAAGGGTATATATAAGTAATTTTTAGGGATTCAGTATTTCGGTTATAACTCAGCCATTTTTTAACCGATTTGACAGATTTATATACCAACGTGTTTAAGAAGAAATTTACCATTTACTTGAGTTATAAAGCTTGGACTCGGGGAGATCTATGGTTCCTGAAAGTGGGTATTTAAAAAAACTTTAATTTTGGTCATAACTTTTTTGTATCTGAACCGATTTTCCGAGTTTTTGGTATATAAGTCATATCCATAGGACGTATGGCAGCCCTAAAATGTAGGTTTTTAACACATTCGGCTTAACTGCGGGAATTCCCGGCGTTCTTTGGTCTTCACATAAACTAATGACGGGAATTGCCGCTTATGTTCAAATCAAATTTGTTAACGGTCAAGCTGATATATTTTTACCATTGCACAGCAATAGAGTTGCTGGATGGTTAAACTAACAACCAAACTCCAATTAAACATGAGAATTGCCATTTAAATTAATCCATCATTCTTATGTCTTTGCTGTGTTTTTTTTGTGTAAACGTCTTCAATGAAACAAATTGCGGGAATTCCCGCACAACGTGTATAAGCTTTACATTGAAGTCAAATTAATTGAGTTTTTGAGTGTGATCAGTCACAACGTATGACACTGCGAAAAATATGATTCAATGATAAAAAGCGAAACGCCGGAACACGTATAACTTCTTTTTTACCGATATAACATTTCCCGTTGGTTTCATCCCATCCCGATTTGACTGTAATTGAAATTCAATTATTTTCAAAATGTCCGTTGTTTTAAGTTTTAGTTTTGCAAAAATAATAGATATGTACTTAAAGAATGAAGTATGTACATAAAATTAAATATTTTTATGAACTTAAAGATTCATATTATCAAAGTTATTTTCGGGAATACAAAATTTATTATTAATACGATTTTCGTATGACGTGCTAAATTCCCAGATTCATTACTGGGTAATTTTTAAAATTTGCTCGATTTAAAATCCACGTTACGATTTTATAGCAAAAATAATTTTATTGTAAGCGTCTAATTTAATACGAAATTTACACAGAAAAAATTAAAAATTGTCTCTAATCACCAATTTTATACTGAATTCATAGAATCAAGCAACCCATTTGTTGATTTTGCACCTATTACCAAAATGATTATATTGATTACTAAAAATTTTAAAAATTTTTTATTTTGAATATTTTTTTCAATAAATTATATTTTAAATTTTAATTTAAAAAATGATTAAAAAACTATGACATTTCAAACAATGTGTTGATTGATGTTGACAATTTTAACAACAATTTCACAATTTTATTTTAAACGAAATAATTTTTTGTTATTTGATTATTATTTTAATTCAAAATTTATTTCAAAACAACTAAAATTAAATCAAAATTATATTATTAATTTTCGTTTAACCAAAAAAAATAATTGATTCAATTATTATATTAATTAAGTTTATATACTTTTTAAATCATTTTTTTAATTGATAAAAAACTACTAATAATTTTTTCTGTGTATATAAAGTAAAATAAAAAAAAGCACTCTCCTGTAAAATTTGATTTTTGGCGCTTACGTTATTTTTGCGGTTAGGGCTCGATGTATTAACGTAAATGTTCTTCAAAAACTTCACTAGTTGACCACTTGCACAGTGACCATAACATAGTACTTGAAGACGCTGCTCCACCAACAAAATCAAAAGGGACTACAAGTGGTCCAATGAATAAATATTATAAACAAGCTACTTCGATCGATTTTCTAGAGGAAATTATTTGCAGAAGCATAGCAGAGGATGTTATAAATATTAACAATATGCAGCTACAGAGACAAGTTTTGTTTAAAAAATAATGTTTATTTACTCAAGTACTTATTTCTTCTAAAATTGTCGAAAAAATCTCGTAATTTATAAAATTTCTGGACTTAGAATTATTCGAATAAACGATTAATTTTTAAATTTTATTCGTTTAATCGAATAAGTTAAAAATGCCAAATATCGATTAATCGTTTAATCGAACAAAAATAAACCCCGATTAATTGAACACCCTAATTAGGGTGGTCGATCATTCGACATTTTTTAGCAACCGGGTTTCGAATATTTCGACTATATAAATCTTATATAGGTATAAATCGGCACAGGCATACCAGTTAAGAACGCTTTCTTCCTTTGTTTGTCAACCGAACCTCAATGGGGGAGAAAACTATCAAAAAGAGGAAATACGGAAAATTAATGCTTCTTTTACTTTTTCGTGCTGCAAGGTCTATCCCAAGGCCCATCTATCAGGTCTGCTTTCTTGTACAAAAACAAAAAACGATTCTTTTTAGTTGTCAAAAATTTACTACCCATATACAAAGCAAAAGGAAAAAACGCGTATGTGTGGCATGCCATAAACGTAAACAAACGTATACATGCACATGTAAGCAAAATGTAAACAACTTTTGACAACTAAAAAGAACATAAACAATGATCATCAGGCTTCTTGCTCAGACCTTTTCAATGGGCCTTGGTCTATCCAATAGGTCTGCGAAAGAAGCCAGATGTTAAGTTGGTTTATTCCTCAATGATGTCAAAAGTTATTTACATTTTCCTTATACATGCATATTTTTGTTTACCTTTTTTTTTGCAACACATACATGCACACAAAACACATTTTTCCTTTTGTATCGCCTATGTAGTAGTAAGATTTTGACAACGGCGGAAAATTTTGCACAAGCAAATTAAAAAAATAATCAGCAGGCTTTCCGAGACTACCTGCTATAAATATACCTTAAATTTGCTTAAGATTTTTAAAATTTTGTTTTGCAGTTATGAACGCGATGCAATCTTTTTAGACTGTATCTTTCTTGTTTTTAGAAAAACTCCAATTAAACCAACTCTGAAATATATAACGGTATTTTAAACGTACATACTCAACCTCTTGGTAACATATGTACATATATCTGTATGTATGTGCATATGTATGTAAATTAATATTAATTTTAATATGTTGTGCATAGTTTGCAATTCTGTTCTTTTATTTATTTAAATATATTTTGAATTAAAACCTTAATTGAATATGCAATCTAAGAAGTATGATATTTTTAATTTAAACAACAATATTGATGGTGATATGCAAAACATTCCACTGGAATTTTTAAATAGTAGCGTAACGCACGAGCCAAAAAAGATCACTTTATGGCAAAGTATAAAGCAAACATATTTTGACTATTGTGCAAATTCCACAATACATGGCCTACAATATTTGGCAGAACCAAGACCATTAAAAGAAAAGTTTTTCTGGTTATGTGTTATCTTTGTGTCTATATACTGTTGTTCCAGTCTAATCGAAAATATTTATGTTAAATGGAATGAAACTCCTGTAATAGTAAGTTTTTCCGAAAAATCAACACCTGTTTGGAGTATTCCATTTCCAGCTGTAACTATATGCTCCGAAACTAAAAGGAAATTAAAAACTGAAGGTATTAGAAAATATAAATAGAAATGATTTAAAATAATAAAAATACAAAATTGCAGGTTTAAATTTTGGTGAAATGTTAAAAATGTTAAAGTCAAGCGTTCAAAATAAATATGCATTTGATCCCAATTTGAATACCACAGAAGAGCTACATGAATTTCTAACATTGTTACATATTTGTAGAACTGAAACCATTGATGAAGGAATTCCTCGTATAGAATCGAAACCAATAGATTACTTTAAAGTATTGAATAAAATGCTGCCAAGCTTTGAAAGGCATTTCTTTTTTTGTAAGTGGTTTAGTCACTATGGCGAATGCGATGAACTTTTTACAAAATCCTTAACCGAAGAAGGAATTTGCTTTACTTTTAATGGTTTAAATAGTTCCGATTTATATCGTGAGAATACGTATCAGTATCTTAAAACGGGATTGGAAAGTACAGCGAAACAGAGTATAATTTTAAACCGTACCCTTAGTTGGTCATTAGAAAATGGTTATACACAAGACTCATCAATACGTACTTACCCGGCTAGAGTTTTAGGTGCTGGAACAAGGGCTGGTCTTTTTGTTGCATTGCAGAGTTTTAAACAAGAAGTTGATTATGCTTGTCGTGGTCCTATACAAGGATTTAAAGTTCTTTTGCATTCACCCGATGACATACCTGTGGTTTCGAAGCAATTCGTACGCATACCCATGAATAAGGAAGTTTCAATTGCTGTTAAGCCCAACATGATAACAACTTCAGCAGGAATTTCCGAATATCATCCAACTCGGCGTCAATGTTTTTTAAATAGTGAACGTCATTTAAAGTTCTTTAAAATTTACACACAAAATAATTGCGAATTGGAGTGTTTGACGAATTTTACGTACAGAAAATGTGGTTGTGTTAAATTTTCAATGCCCCGTACTCTTGATATGCCCGTGTGCAGTGAGGATAAAATTCACTGTTATAGTCAAGCTGAAGACCATTTATTATTTAAAGAGTTTAGCGAAGGTTTAAAAAATACAGATTTTAATTATAGAGGAGAAACTGAGTGTAACTGTATGCCAGCTTGTACTTCTTTAGCCTATAACACTGAAATATCTCAAGCTAATTTTGATTTGGAAGACATGTTAAAAGCTGAGGGTGATACCGAATTTTTAGAAGAGTTTCCCGGCTCCCAAATGACACGATTAGCCATATATTTTAAAGAGAACCAATTTATAACCTCTAAACGTTCGGAATTGTATGGTGTAACTGATTTTTTGGCTAATTGTGGTGGTATTTTTGGCCTATTTATGGGATTTTCGATACTTAGTATTTTCGAGATGATGTATTATTTTTCATTACGTTTATGGTCAAATATGACCAGAAGTTAAGTAAGATTTTTTATTTAATTTATATTATTTAATAAACTCTTAAATAAACTGTTGTTTAATAATTTGTTTTTATTTTATCTACTTACTTATCTTCATTACGTATCTACATTACTTATGTCTAGTAATGTGTTTTGTAGGTATAATCTTTTATTTATATCGCACTGGTTCAACAATAGTGCGATAAATCAAAATTTTTATTTTTTCACTTTTTGGAAAAAATCGACACGTTGGTATTTATACCTAACCGCTGTAAAAATATCGCATTATTTTGTCTACATTTTGGTGATGAAAAGGTTGGTTTAAAAATTATTTTTCATATCTACTAAAAAAAATTTAAATTTTGAGTTAATTCAGAATTGTTGAACAAGTGCGATATATGTAAACATTTACTTTGCAAATCATTGATAGTTTTTATTTTGAGTTAAATCCAGGGTTTAAAAAGCTGCAGTCAAAATCAAAAAATTGCTTTTTTTTCCACTTTCTGATTTTTCATTGGACGAAAATAAACCATTGTCTTTACTTCTGATTCATTAAATAAAAACAGTCGTAGTGAAGGCAAAAGCAAAACACGAAAAGTTGAAAACAACAAAGAACATCGGCACTCGACACGTTCGGAATTGTTTCGTTTGACAGACTGGAACTTTTAATAAATACCGAAGTTAACGAAGATGGGACGTTGTGTTTTTTTCCGCATTTTTTTTTTTAATACATGTGCAGATAAATACATACGTTTTATTAATTTTAAAAAATTAAAAAGATTGTTAAGCATTAAAATAAATACATATGTATATATTTATGTACACATGTAGGTATTATTTAAAAAAAAAATAAATTCGGGAAAAAAACACAACGTCCCATCTTCGGTAACTTCGGTATTTATTAAAAGTTTCAGTCTGTCAGACGAAACACTTCCGAACATGTCGAGTCCCGATGTTCTTTGTTGTGTACAACTTTTTGCTTTTGCCTTCACTACGACGGTTTTCATTTAATGAATCAGAAGTAAAGACAACAGTTTTTTTTGTCCAATGACAAATGAAGATGTCGAAGTTGCAGCACAATCTTATGACTTTTACTATCTCATCTGCAGCTTTTTAAACGCTGGTTAAATCTACACATTTTATACAAAAGTACTTATTTGTAATAATTTGTATTCAAATTATTCTTAATGTAAAAACCAATCTCAATATCGATCGATTTCTATTGTAACTTCGATCGGAATCGAATTCCGTAGTTTGCCCTTGTTTTGTATTTTATTTTTTAAGGACCGTTTTCATAACTTACCGATAGCTAAAAGTAGACTTTAACCGGCCTTATAAAAAGTGTTCCATTATTATAATTTTACTTTTACCTAAATTAAGGTTCATCCTACCTGGTTGGTTAAAGTAAAGTTGTAATAATGGAACACTATCAGCCATGTCACAGAGAACAATTCAGTTCGGAAACGGAATTCATTTCGCATTTTTGTGCTTCAGAAAATTACAAAAACAAATTTCGGAATGAAACCATTTTTGTTTTCGTGAACGGAATGGGAGTTTTCTGTATCTGAAGGGCCAAAAAACTATCATAACACATTTTATATTAATAAGCAAATACGTTTTCTTCGATTCCGAATGAAATCATTAGCTATCGGTAAGTTGTGAAAACGAACCTAAATGTTTTTTTTAATTTAATGATGAAACAGAACTGGGGCTGAAAGATGTTTTTCTTACAGTTTGACTTCAAATTATGCCAGAGAATGCGGTCGAGAAATAAAATCAATTTGAATATAATGTGAATGGGCACTAAAACATTTTTTCTAATGCTCTCACATATACACACTTATTCTCAATTCTGTTTTATCATTTATTCTGTTAAAAAATTTTATAAATAAATTTTTTATGCCGATCATTCTTCTCATAGGAT
The DNA here is from genome assembly GCA_949318255.1 of Pollenia labialis. Lineage (NCBI taxonomy): Eukaryota > Metazoa > Arthropoda > Insecta > Diptera > Polleniidae > Pollenia > Pollenia labialis. The sequence continues at coordinate 44,296,430 of OX439139.1, forward strand.
TTATTATTAAAGTTTATTTTTGGAATATTAATTTATTAATGAGTTCATTTCGCAATAAAATAATATAAATTATAATAAAGGCCTGGCTTTGAATGCAGTTAAAATCCCGTTCCACACTTGCTTGTTATAGGATGTGGAGGAAGACAGAAATCGGAATACTTCTCTTTATATTCGGCAACACTCGAAGGTGCTTTACAAAATATATTTTTTACCATAAGAACTCAATAAACAAATATCATCGAAGTTGTTATTTATCTCTTCTGCAACAAGTTTTGTTTTTTAAAATATGCAACAACAATATGCAAATTATTCAAAAATATGCATTTTACTGCTAATTATTTGATTCGGAGAGATATTTAGGATATGGTAATCTCAGACTGACGACAACAACTATTTGCATAAAAATCCGGGCCTTGATAATAATATTTGACCACAGCGAGTTTTGGATGTACATATGTATATTTGTAGATTTGAAGGAAAAAATTATTATTGTTAAAAAATACCCTTTTTTCTTAAATTTTTAAATTTTATAAAATTTTTTTATATCACTGTCACAAATTTTCAACAAATGAATCTGACACCTAATCTTAATTTTTATTTCAAAAAAAATTAGCTTTAACTCAAAAAAACTTGTCGTTCACATTCAACATCGGCCCTTAAAATTGAACCACATTCATATGAAATTCAAAACAAATCTCGTGAGTTTGCAAATATGTAAAAGAAAGCATGTGTAATTTGTATTTTCATGTGTAATTTTGGCATGATCCATGTGTAATTTACAATTTCTTTTCACAAGAAATAAATCGTTCACTTGTTTAACCACGAAGTAAAAATTTAACTAGTCTCCATTTTAAATATTTACATTTATTTTTCGCTTTAGTATTACCAAGTTTAGTTTTGATTTGAATTTAACATTTGATACCAATTTGACATCAAAAATGTAATGTCTGTTTTTTTCAAATCATTATCAATTTGAATTTAAATGTTAAAATCAAACAATTGAAAAACGCTAGAAAATTGTGTTTGATGTCAAATGATTGTCATTTTATATCAATGGGTTGACTTCGTGTTTGTTTGGTAGTACTTTTTTTATTTAAGCGATTTTTTGTTTAAATTTTATAAAATACCCGGCTTCTACGAATTTTGAATACTGGCAGCCCTAGCTTTGATACAGCGAATTGCAAAATCATTATTTAGAAGCGAAATATAAACTAAACAAATCACTAAATTTGATAAATTAAGTTATTAAAGTGTTAATAAATTTGTAAGCTATTGCCCCAAATAATTATGGCAAATCCAATAAGTACAAGCCGCGAAAGCAATAATCCGCGTTTGGAAGAACATATGAGTTTCATTTGCCCGGAATGTGGGGACGGTAAAAGTACCCAACAGGAGTGGCGTAAACATTTAAATATCCAGCACGGTTACGCTACCAAAACAGTAGAAGACTTCGACTTTAAGGAAATTGATAATAAATATCATGAGTGTCAAATTTGCATGAAGTGGGTGGCAAATGCCCACCAGGCCATAGCACTGCTGCAGTATCATCGTTTTTTACATTTGCCGTATCCCCGCACCTATCGCTGCAAACATTGTCCGGGTTCATTTACACGGAAGAAGGCATTATGTGAACATTTGTATAGATTTCACAATAGTTTAATAGTCAAAATTGAAAAGGAACGTAAAAAGAAAGAACTTAAACGTGCTTTTGATGAACAAAGTCCTAAACACAATAGCGAGTTCTATATGAAATATTTGTGTCCATTGTGTGGTAAAATGTTCGATCTTTTTAATAACTGGCAACAACATGTGGATGCAGCACATAGTGCCACATCGACAGACTTACGTTTGTTTCGCATTCAAAGCACGAAAAACTATTATTGTGCCCTGTGTTGTCAGACACTTTACAATGGTCCAAACAAAAGCGAATTGCAACGTCATAATTTTACACACCAGACCCATCCTTTGTATTTTCAATGCTCTTATTGTTCGACTAAAAAATGTTATAAAACTGAGTTACTAGTACATGTGATTAAGGAACACAAGGAGCAATATGAGATGTATAAGGAATATATAAAGAAACCAATTGAATGGGGTGGTCAAGCTAATAAAGAAGTTGTCAAAGAATTGGATGCATTGCTTGGAGATAATAGCGGGTATCAATCGGATATATTGCAAAGGGCTATACAGGTAAAAACTTTTTTTAAGTTTATAGGTACCTATTTACTTTTTTATGATGAGTTTTCTTACCTTACAGGAAAGCCTTATTGACCTAGAGGATGAGATAGATAAAGAAATAAAAATAAATCATGAATTTGCCTTAGACAAGAGTCTTACAGAATTGGATGATATACTTAACTCCGAAATTAACTCTAATCTACAACTCAAAACAAATAATGTTGGGCAAGAACTCGACTTCACTAATGTTGGGCAAGAGCACGACTTAACTGATGAGGATTTGGAACAGCTATGCAATGAAATGTTTGAAGAAATTGTGGAACCATATTCCGTCAAAAACACTCAAGAAGGCTTAACAAAACCGAATAGAAAACGTTTGAAACTAGATTTGTCTGCGCCGGAAAATGGTCTTAAACTAAATAATTCAATGCAAAAAGAAATGCAGAAATATATTAATTATCTTTGCCCCGAATGTGGCCAAGAATTTGGGTCACAGTCAGTATGGCGTACTCATGTCTTCGAGCAACACAACTTGGCTAATGCAGTAGAAACAAAATTTCGAGCATACGATTCTCAAAAAACAGCATATATTTGCTTGGTATGCTATCAATTACAGCGCACAGCAAAACATTCCGAACTACGTCGTCATCATTTTCAACATATGCCCTATCAGGCTTATTTAAAATGTGCAATTTGTACTAAAACAAAATCAAGTAAACCGAAAATGTTGCAACATTTGCAATTTGCTCATCTTGAAGATATACAAGAAGCGAATGCCATAACCACAAAAACGAAACATTTACGTTGTTTCGATTGTGATAAAATGTATGCTCAACAATCAAGATTTGAAACACATTGTCGGCAGTGCCCACAACGTTTACAGCCACTAGCAGTGGGTCAATCCGATATAGAGAAAAATGTGAAATTATTAGAGCATTTGCAAAATGCAAACAGTCATATTGGTAAATTATTGGAGGAGGAAGAGGGAATAGACGTAGCAAGTATCATATTGCCGTATAAGTAGGAAATAAAGAAAATATTAAAAAGTTACTAGAAATAAAACGACACAACTTGCATTATTATTATTACATAAAATAGTGATGATTTGCGAAAAGAAAATCAGGTTACTAATGCGCTTCACAGAAAACGAAATTTTTTCTTCAGAAACTGAATTTGCGGGTTCTTAAATATTTTTGTGGCATTTAAAAAACACATCTTAAGTCAAATTTAAAAAGTTTAAAAAAAATTATGTTAATCATACAAATTTTCTTTTAATAACATTTTTGTTAAGGTTTTTAAAATGCTGTATTATAAACCATGATTGAATAAGGACAAGGTGTATAGGCCAGTTCTGAAAATCACATTTTATCGAAGTGATTTGAAATCACAAGAAAGGTGTTCGGGCATATCATTTTGTGATTTCAGAATGCTCATCTGCGTAAACAACTCTTTGAAATCACTGTTATTTTTGCGACTATTGTAAGATGACCGTCATAATAAATTGCTTAAATAAAATGATCAATGTGTTGTTTATGAATTTTTTATGCAATAAACTTTTATTATCGGTTAACCGATTAACTACTACCCCATTTAATTAACCGGATAATTTAAAATTGTCTTTTTTCGATTAACGATTAAACCGATTAATTTAAGTCGATTAATCGACTAACCGATGTAACAAAATTTTTAAAATAAGTAGTATTTTAACTAGTTTTTTATGTTTTTAACTATTTGGTTCGTCTCATAAAAAAAAGTTATGTGACTTTTTTATTTTTTCGAATTTATTCTATGAGCTAAATTTCAGTTATGTATTTTATAAAGCTTTTTTGTAATAGTCCTATTCCTCTAATTTTTAGGAATGACTTTATACAATTATATTATATTGTATCTTCTTGTTACATTTTACCTTAGCTGTCCTTTGGATATAGATGAAGTATATTGTACGAACAGAAAAATTTACAATTATTAGACACCAGCAAAATGTAATGCATTTTCTGGCCCGCTACAGCCTTCGTCAGCATTCTTTGTGTCACACTGGATAGTGATACTTTATAAATTGAATGTATTTAACTCAACAATTTTAACAAATAGAAACTGGGAATTATTTCCTTTCACAGGTTAATTTATTATATTCAACATTTTTTCGAATTTATTCTATGAGCTAAATTTCAGTTATGTATTTTATAAAGCTTTTTTGTAATAGTCCTATTCCTTTAATTTTTTGTTTATAAAAAAACTTGGTCTTATTATTTTCATTAAAATGGGAAATATTGCTTATAAAAACCGTGACCCTTTTTTTATTGGAATACCCTTTTTTGACCCCTTTTTCTGGAAAATCCCCTTTTTGGAAATTTCCAACGGTAACCCTGCCTGTGCTGCTAAGAGTTACGCGGGGTCAAAGGCCAAGAAAACAGGGTTTCTTAAAAATTTCGCGAAAGTGAACATTTGTCGAAAAAATGTTTACTATTAAGTGTGTAGCCTAGGAAATTGCCTTCAAAAAACATATTTGTAAATTGTTTCATAGGACTAATGATTTTGAAGAAAATTCGTTTCAAAAAATTGCTACGCGCAGTATGCGAACCAAACGTCACACAAAATGAACTTTTGGAAAAAATGGTAGGGTACCAAAAGGTGTTGAAAAATTCAGTACTTTGGTATTTTTTTCAGTACTTTTTCATATTAAAAATACCGCAGTACCACCGCGTTGTTTTCAGTACTTTTTTATCATTAGAGCTATTTAACTGTGATTTGATCATTTCGAGAGCCGGCTTTGGTCATCATATGTTTCAAGGTATATTTATAGCTATGTATAAATATACCTTGATATGTTTGTTGCACGATGTATGTTGTTGTCTTTTTTTAATAATTAACGACGTGAATATTAAAATTATGCTCTGTGATTAAAATGCAAAGCGTGGACGCCAGGATTCATTTTTTGCGTTCCAGAATGGGAAATATAATTCAAAGATTTGGCACTACTAATGAAGTTATAAACAAGTAATAGGATCGGACCATAAATCACAAATTCGAATACCTAGTGGCTTAAATTAAACTTAAATATCTTTTTGTAAAACCTATTTATGACAATAATATTCCTTAATTGCCCGTTGTAAACATTTTAAAAATTGTTTCCTCTTTTTTTTAAAACTTGTATGCAGGTAAGTTAGTTCTTGCTACCAATGCCGTGTGTGTATTATAAATTAATTCCGAATCACAGATATAATTTGTGTTCCGAATCGAATGGTCTTTTAAAGCCCACCCTACAAGAAATGCATAACCAAAACTAAAAAAATTACTATTACTATAACACTATATTGGTCAACACTACCGGTCATATAACTAGTAAAATGACCGGTAGTCTTCTTGTAGGGCATGTTTACATAATTTACATATGTACAAAGGTAATGAATTACTTACATCTTTAGGTTGCTGCTCTATTTTACTTCAATATTTTCCTTTACAAAAACCAACCATCACTTTCAATTTTCAAATAAAAAAATACATTTTATTTAAAGTGTTGTCCCTTTTATTTAGAAATAAATTAAATTAAACATTATAATTTGTGTAATAAATAAAGTGCTCTGTTGCTAAAAATCACAGAATATTCTGTGCTAAAAATTTACAACAAAATTCAACATTTCAAACAGAGTTGTATTTTATAATAACAACGGTTTCTGTCAATATCAATAGAGCTACCAAGTTCACAGTTTTTAGTGTATAAGTGCCGGTTCACACACGTCAAGTCTGACTCGTCAAGTCTTGAGCTTTTAGGAGAGAAGAAAAAAGATAATGCCATTTCTTTTCCCCTCTCTTCTAAAAACTCGAAATTGACGAGTCAAACTTGACGTGTGTGAACCGGCATTAAATGTTCTGTACGCATGGCTGCCACACGACGATTTTTGAAATCAAATTTAATTTTTTTTAAATAAAAAAATGTGCCGCTTCACACACGTCAAGTTTGGCTCGTCAAGTCTTGAGCTTTTAGGAGAGAATGGAAAAGAGAATGCAATTTTCCCCCTCCTCTATCCTAAAAATTCAAGACTTGACGAGCAAGGGTGCCAAGTGATTTTGGTAAGAAATCGGTATATTTAAAAAAAAAAAATCGGCATTATCGGCATTTTAATTTAAAGAAATCGGCAAAAAATCGGCAAACCAAAAATACCTATTTTAAATAAAGTAAAACACTTTTTTTGTGGAAAAAAATAACAAAACAGAACCATTTTGCATTACCTTATGCTAATAGCATAAAATTCAACAAAAAATAAACGTTTTACAAATAAATTAGAAACAAAAATGTATACGTATATTCTGTACTTTAGGGTAAATTATTTTAAAGTTTTGTACTTTTTGTTATTTTAGATTCATATGAGCTTGCCATTTTTATTAAATCCTTAATTTTAATATCAGCATTAAAATAGTTTAAAATTTTAAATAATTTTTGGAATGATGAATTTTATGCAAAGATTAATTTGCATGGTACATTAAAATTTCGTTATATTAAAGTTGACTTGGCTTAACATTTTTCCACATTGGCGGAAGAATGTGAAATTGTTGGAAATGAACCAGGAGAATTCTCACTTTTAAATCTAAATTTTTTTGCCAAAAAGTTTGTTAATTTACTTGACTTTCTTACAAAAGATTGGTTATCGGATAAACTTGCATCATCCTCAAATGCGCTTATAAAAATAATTTTTTGATTTAAGTTTCTTCATTAAAAGTGAATTTTGAATTTAACTTGCCCCAACTTTTTTGTAAGTAAAAATCTATTTCCAAATTCAAATATAAAGTATGTACTTTATATTTTTTAATTTAACTTTTTTTCTTCTTTTAGCTTTTGTCAAAAAAATTTCTGATATTTTTTTTTTGTTTTTTTGATCAAGTTCTTTTATTCTTTACAATTGCAACATGTGTGTGTTGGGTAAACATACGTGACAAACACTGCATATAATATAGGACAAATCTAACCTTTTTTTCTTAGCAAAAGCGCTAAATTAATAACAGTTCTCTCTTTTTAATGAAACAAGTATTTCAATGATACCTAAAATTAATAAATTGTACTAAATCCAACAAAAAGTTACTTTGGTTAAGATGTTTATCAAAAAATCGGCATTTTTTGAGCAAAAATCGGCAAATCGGCACTTTGATAATTTAGAGGCAAAAAATCGGCAAATATGGCAGGCCTGTTGACGAGTCAAACTTGACGTGTGTGAAGCGGCACATTTTTTCATTTAAAAAAAAATTAAATTTGTGTGAACCGGCACAATACACTACATCGAGCCGTATATGTATATCGTAAGCAAACATTTTTTGAAATTAAGTTTTTTTCTTGCAAATGTTACAATGACGAACAAATTCATAGACTTAAAATTTGTACCGTTGCGGAAAAAAGACTATCTAAATCTTACTAAAGTATTGCATTGCTTAAGAAAAAATAATAAGAACCCTTCACCGGTACATGTTTTTTTTATTGCAGTAGTCCAACTTAACTGCCCGTCTATACCAAAGATAATTATTGCGACACATATTGCAGTAAATGTCAAAATTATGTTATCTTTAATGTAGACAGCAATTTTTTGTACATATTTATTGCCGGCAATTTATGTTGCAATAATTGTTAGTCCATTTTTGTTGACAATTATTGCTAACATAAAACGTCAAATTTGGTTGTCAATTGAAAAAAGAAGCAAAAAAGAAAAAAATAGAAGCAAATTGTGTGGGAAGAAATTAAGTTTGTGAAATTGAAGCAAATTATAATTGTAGTAAAATCATTAATTTAAAGAATTTAATTAACACTAAAATAAAATTACAAAAATTATTTTTATTAATATAATTTTATTTCTTATTTGATCTTTATTATTTAAATTTATATTAATTTGTTTAAGCTTGAGTTCTTTTTATATAAAAATATAAATTTTATTTTAACATAAAAAATTAAATTTTCAAAAGATTTTGTTATTCGTGCTTAATTCCCAGTTTTTATTATTGATAAAAACACTTGAAATTTATTGTTGATGGGATAAGCTATTCCTATGCGCATTTCACTGGTTGCTTAGGCCAGATCATCAGGAAACTTCATCCATAAAGATTTTAGAAAAACTAAAGATATTAAACCAAATAAAACTGTTAAACGTATAAGAATTATAGCAAACAGTTCTACTTGTAATAATATCAAAGTTTAATCAAAAACACATCAACAATAAACAGTGGGTCTATCTCATCTTACATTCCCCCTACAATTAGTTGAAATTCTCTCAACATTAATTGTAGTTGTAAGTAGGTTAAGAAAAACAAAATAAAAACAACAACAACTTACAAAAGATGTTGTCAATTAAGTGTTTTTTAGGCCGTGCACCTGCCTGTTTATTATCAAAAAGTTATTTCAATTTTTGGGAATACAAAATTTAAATTTTCAAAAGATTTTGTTATTCGTGCTTAATTCCCAGTTTTTATTATTAATAAAAACACTTGAAATTTATTGTTGATGGGATAAGCTATTCCTATGCGCATTTCACTGGTTGCTTAGGCCAGATCATCAGGAAACTTCATCCATAAAGATTTTAGAAAAACTAAAGATATTAATAAAGATATAAATTAATTTAAAAAATATTAATATTTTTATTAAAAAAGGTCTTAAGCTTAAACAAATTAATATACAGTTAAAAAATAAATCGAATAAGAAAGAATTTATCTTAATAAAAAAAATTTTTGCAAGTTGGCAGGAGTTTTTACACGCACCTTCTTCCTTGATTTTTTTTTTCAAATTATGAGAACATTTTCCCATGCCTTTACGCTGGGTCTCCACGTAGCAATTTTTTTTGCTAAGCACAAGCAATAACGTCGGCAGAACCATGGCGCAATAACTGCTGACTATATTGCTGGAGGACACGTGAAATTGCTTTGCCATAAAAAAACGTACAGAGAAATTAAATATCAGATAAATAACAGCTGATTTTACAGCAGATTGCTAAGCAATAATTGCTCAAGCAATAAGAAGAACAATCATTGCGCAATGGATTGCCACTCATGGCAATATGCGGTCTATACGTAGCAAATTTTATGGAGCAATCAAATTTGACGTTTGCCGCAATAAATATTGCTACGTGGAGACCCGGGGTTAACATAAGCTGAGCAGTAAGAAATATTGCTCTGTTATTCTGCCGACGTTATTGCCAACTTGCTGAGATATTTATCTTTAGTGTAGACCTAGGGTAACAAACCTCTAACACCGAGTCTACAACTGACATGAAATGCTGTTAAAACATGATGTTAAGACTCCATGTTGAATTTTTAATATGTTAATGGTGGAGTATAGTACTCATGTTAATGTTAAGAAATTTTATTGTTTTTTGATTGTCGTCGAAGCATATTCCAAACAATAGTGTGTGTGAAATGAAAAAAAGCAACAAAATGACTACTGTCAAGCTTAAACGTCATTTTATGTTATAAAAGAGTTGTTAAAACACATGGCTTAACAGCCGTGTTAAAACATGAGAAAAACTCTAACATGATGAGTCTATACTTAACACTAACATCATGTTAGTGTTAATGTTAAGCATTTCATGTTTGTTGTAGACTACATGTAAGGTCTGCTTATTATATTAAAAAATGTTTATACGAAGTAATTACTTAAAACACCTATGAAGCATACAATTAATATAAATCTTAAGAAGAATTAAGTTTTTTATATTAAGCTTAGAATAATTTATTATATAATGTATGTATAATTAGGAACAATTCATATCATTTTCTGAAGTACTGAAAGCGGCATGGCCACACATCTAAGTACCGGTTTACAAACGTCAAGTTTGACTCGGCAAGTATTGAGCTTTTAGGAGAGAAGGGAAAAGAGAATGCCATTTCTCTTCTTAAACTAACTGATTCATCAAATTTGTGTATGTGTTGGTAATATTTTGTTTTGCTTAGCACAGCCATACATCAAATTCAAGTTATTAATCTTAATTTAGAAGTTGTTGAAATAACAGATAAAATTACATTTTTTTTTGTCGGAAAATGTTAAATTAATAGTCAAATAATAAAATAGATGTATAAAAATTTCAAATTTAATATTTTTCGTACATTAAGATAAGCTTTTGATTTTAATATCAAACAGGTTTTTATGGATTCAATATTGAACAATGTTATTTTAACAATGAATAAAATTAATATGAAATAGTGATCAATTTAAATAAAGGGCACACTTTTGCAGAAATTTACTGATTCTCAATAAACATTTTGCCATGTTAATTTAACGTTGGTATTTTTTTCTGTATGTACAAAAATACATACATATGTATATTGATACATTTTTTCACCAGACCAAAGTCAATCCATGGTGAAATAATTAGAAGGTGGCAGCACTACAGAATCAATTATTTTTTGCTCAATGCATGGTGAACTTCCTTTATGTCAAAATTATTTGTTTTTTTTGAGGTAATGTCACTTAAATACATTTTAGTAGATGAAAGAAATTGTTGGCGTTGGTTTGTCGAGGCCACAAAATGTGTTTTGTGTGCATGTATGTGTGGCAAAAAACCAAAAAAGTAAACAAAAATATACACGTATAAGGAAAATGTAAACAACTTTTGATATCGTTGAGGAAAAAACCAAATAAACATCTGGCTTCTTAAGCAGACCTATTGGATAGACCTTCCCTACAAGAAGACTACCGGTCATTTTACTAGTTATATGACCGGTAGTGTTGACCAATATAGTGTTATAGTAATTTTTTTAGTTTTGGTTATGCATTTCTTGTAGGGTTGGTTTGCGCAAGTCGCCAGTTGTTTATTTTGTTGATTCCTTCACGATGTCAAAGTTTGTTTACAATTTGCTTATACATGTAAATATATTCTTGTTTACGTTTCTGGTTTTTTGCCACATATACATACATGTATACAAAACCCCTTTTCACCCAACAAACACGGAACCTTGATTTCAAATTTAAAGTGATTTGAAATCAAACGATTTCTCAAACGCCAAATGTTTGAAAATTATTTAAAAATCATAGCGTTTTCAACAAAAAGGGGAAATTATTTTCAAATTGAAACATGCCTTTACAAGTTGAAATTGTTTTCTTCAAACGTAATTCTCAAATGTTTTTAAAATGTGGATTATAATACAATGTGTAACATTTAAATTCATTATTTATTTAAAAAAACTTTTTTTTTTGTTCATTATTTTTTTTATTGAATCTTCATATATAAAATATGAACTAACAATAATTAAAACAATTAAAAAAAACAGTGAGTTATACATTCGGTACCATAGCTAAAAGATGAAACCATGTGCTTTCCGTCCTCTAATTCTTTGTAGCACCGCGATCATACAACAAACTTATAATTTCTTCACCTTCCCGTTTTATTTTTTTATTCGTATTCTTAATCATTGTAATTACTCACAAATAATTTTTATTTTTCACAAGAAATGAATCGTTCACAATCGTGTTTGACTACCAGCAGTCCTCAATGGCTCTGAGAGTTAATCAGCAAATCACTCTGAAGACATTGATTGAAACATGCAAGGGTAACCTGCCCGTGAAATCCTGGGTTCGATTCCTGCGGTAGTCAATAATGAAAAATTATCAATAAATTTAAATTGATTTCATGTTGTTAATTCCTTTCTTCATAAAAATAATTTAATGAAAATTAAATTTGATGAACTTTATTTAGCCAAATTAAAATTGACTGTCATGCAAAGTTATTTCATGACCAAATTGAGGCCCTATGCTCCTTATAGGAATTAAAGGAACCAATATATATATATATATATAAATATATATATATATATATAATATTGAGTTTTTCGAACTTGCACTTGCATGTGGAAACGTGGCTTTTATTTTGTTATTTTTGTTTCGATAGCCCCAGAATGTACTAATAAAGTGACCTTACAAGCGCAGCTGTTTGCAGTGATTTTCTTCGTGTGTGACGTTTGGCGTCATTTTTTTGTTTATTTACATTTTTTATAAAGGCATTTTGACATTTGCCGTCACAATTCTAGCAACAAAATGCACTCTCTCTTGCAAAGCTGCCTTTGCAACTGGTTTGAGCGTTTTTCGCAAGTCCCTTTTTTAACCACTGGTTGCTCTGTGCTATTGCCATAACTTATCTTTGTGTTTGGCGCTGCCAACTATTTTCCCTGAACCACAGGGTGCATACGACACATATTTCTTATATAGCCCAATAAGCAATTAAACAACATTTAGTTTTTAATATTTTGTAATATATGTTCTATATATATATTTTGTTTAATTTATTTTATTATTATATTTGTTTTCATTTGACCTCCGTTAATGTTTCAAATGGTTTTGAAATATATATTTTTTTGTTGTTTAAAATTGTAATGACATTAACGTATTATACGATTAATACCTATTATAATTATGTATATATACGTATAAATTTTTATAATTATAAATGTACAACGTTTTAAATGGGGTTTATATTTAAGTGAGAACATTAAAATTATATTATGTTATACAATTGAATTGAGATTTTTGAAGAGTTATAAAGATTTTGTAAAGAAGAGAACGATGATTTTTCTTAATGTTAATTAAGATGATTTTTAATCAGAATAGGTTTTTATAGCTTTATTTACAAAAAAAAAAAACGTTAAAAGTGTATAAAATAAATTTTATATATAAACATTTGTTTAATAAACCTTTGTGTTCAATAATCCCAAAAATTTTAAAGCAAAAAGTTGTTACAGTGAGATGACTGAGTCTTGATTTTTTTGGATTCAACATTTTTATATTATACCTACCAGACTTTTATAGATATAAAATCAAATTTATTTTTTTTTACTTAAATTTCTTATTATTTTTTTAAGTTATTTAAAATCTGCTTTAGGCCTAATAAATTATATAGCTTGCTTAACAACGATTTCTTCTGGATATACTAATTTCGGTAATATCAGGTATATGGCTGATAGGGACTCATGGTTTTAGATCGGGCCTAAGATAAAACGACTACTACAGGACTCGACACTTTATGAGCAAGGCGAATTCATAACAGGTAAGTGCAACTCTATAAGTCTGGGATAACACTATGAAAGTTTTCTTTCAGAAAGTCTGAGTTTATTGGTGAGAGGGGAAGAGAACATGCTTTTCTTTTCTCCTCTCTCACCCATAAACTCAGACTTTCTGAAAGAAAACTTTCATAGTGTGAACCCAGACTAACTACAAAAAGCCCCATGTATTTTGTTTTTACAATTTTATGTTTAGTTGTCAAAATTTTTTTATTGCAAATTAAAATTATCACTTTTTTATAAAAGAAATTAATAAATTCACTTCAATCATTCGCAGTTTTGACATTTTTTTTATTATAAAAATAATATTTTTAACACTTTTATTCAACTTCTTCTCAAAACAAAATCATATTGACGAGATGAGTCCTATTTTTTCTATTAAAATCACATTCGCAAAATTCTTTTTGTATTTTCAAATACTTACATACATATGTATGTATATTCCTAAAATTAACCGAAGAATCTTAAGGTCTAACCATAATTTGCATAGCCTTGCTTAACCTACTGTCAAAAATTAAAAAAATATCTCAAATGTATGCAAATATTTAAAAAAACAAAATTAAAAAACATTTGATTCCGTACCACAATGTGCTTAAATTCGCTAAAGCAAATGTGCGAATACATGTTAATTATATGAGGCAAACCATATTGAACTTAAGGAAACTTTTTGCTAAGTTTAATTAAACTGTAATTTGCTTAAGCAAGGTGCGAATATAATCGCACATTCCGTACGGAATCAAATGTTTTTTTATTTTGTTTTTGTTTTTTTTTAATACATTTGAGAGACTTTTTGTTAATTTTTGACAGTAGGTTAAGCAAGGCTATGCATATTATGGTTAGGCCTTTAGAAAGTAAACATACATATATACAAACATACATATATACTTATATATATACTTATATATATAAATGGTTATAACCAGTGTGAGAGAGAGAGAGAGACATTTTCATAATTTTAGTCGGCAAGGCAAAATAGTCAGGGGGCTTATTTTGTATAGTCTGTCTAGCAAGAAATTTCCATTGTAAATTGGGACTAAAGGCTCAGTTAGCTGAGAGCAACAGTTACTTAACCTTACCGTAAAAAAGTAAGACCATCGCATCGCATGTCATTTGCGCATCGAACAGTAAAATTAAATTTTTTTTATTACCATTACTTCCCTGTAATTTCTACTTTAAAATTGTTTTAAGTTTAATGTTTTATTTTGCTACAATAAATGTCCAACCAACATAATCGGCTACAATGTCGGACGTATCCATAATTTTAGTCGAAAGAAAGTATTTTAATGACCAAGAAATTTAAATATAAAATAGAACCTGAAAGCAGCTGTACTTGTAAAGTTGATGATTTTATTTAGGAGTGGATTGTTAAAGTTGTAGGCTTGTTAAACGAAGATTCAGATTTGTGTAATATCCTGCCAATATAATTTAAAAATTTAATCTTAATTATGATTTTTCATTGAACTGTTGGTTTCTTATTTAAGTTTTTGTTATTTTAATTAGGCTTAAGTTCATAAATAGTTTTTTTTTGCGAATGAAAGAATTTACAACATTAAATGAGTTTTTTTTTTGACTGAACACGGGATTGCACTCAGGTCGAATATGCATGTTTCGAGAATAACCACATACCCATCTTCAGAATTCTTTGCCGTTAGATTTTAAACTAAAAAATTACCAAAAACCTAAACAAAAAAAGTTCTAATTAATCCTTGGAGCTTGAATTTGCAATCGTGCGAAATTTAAAACATTGCCTGTTTTCTCAAAATTTAAAAAAAAAACTCTAATGACAATGGCGAACAGTTTACACTAAGCTAAAAATTGTCATCAGAGTAAATTAAAGAATTATTAATTGTAATGTAATCATACAGTAAAAAACTTAAATAAAACATTAAAAAAAACTTCTCCACTTAACAAATGATTTAACACTTTAAACATCTTTATAACTCCTTATTTTAAGTACATATTGTAAAAATTCAACTACTACAAAAAATAAATTAATAAAATATTACAGTAATTCTCATTAAAAAAAGTGAAAAAAAAATTTCGTAAAATTCTATATATTTTTTTTTTAAAAAAATTTTAAAAGTTTACAATATATTTTGTTGCTATTAATATAACTACATTGATTATTAATTATTTATGTTATATAATTAATTTTTTATTTATTTTGAATTTTTTTTCATTTCTTTTTGTTGTGTTAATTGAATTAATTTTTTAAATATTAGTTATTGAGATATTTGAATATTGTAATAGATAAATATGTACAGAAATTTTTATTAACTTTTATTGTATAAATAATTTTTTTGCAATAAATTGCCCATTTGCAAATTTGTTACTTAAATTTTATTATAGTTAAACGTATTAATTCGTTTTTATTTTTTTTCTTGGTTTTTCCTTGTTTAATAAGCTTTTCACAATACTGTATAAACATGTGGGGTATTTCGTATCTATTTTTTTATTATAAAATTTAATTTTTTTTCTTTACATTCATTTTAGAATGTTACGAAATTTTTATTTTTTATTTATTTCATTAAGTTTATGTTTAAACCTATTTTAATTTTTTTCCTTGATAATTTGGAGTTTGTATTTAAATTTCCTAATAGCACATGTTTAATTTTTTGGTTTCTTTGAAATCCTTTTGTTTTTTTCCTTATTTATCTTTATATAATAATTTACGTATATTATGTTTTGAATTTCTAATTTTTAAAATATTTTTTTTTTTCATAAAAAGTTGTGCTTTTTTTAAAACAAAATTACCTGATTTGTATTATTTGCTTTTAAGTAAAGTATTTGTTTTCGTTTTCCGTTTTTATTTATATATTTTTAAGAAAACAATCTATGGATTTTTTATAATTCGCTGAGGTGGAAAAATTCTTTAGAATAAAAAAAAAAATAATATATATTTTTTTTTTATTTTTTTTGCATATTTTTATATTAATTTCTTACTAATTTAATGTGTTACTCAAATACTGTTTTGGTGTTTATTGTTATATTTATTTATATGTATGTATGTAGTATGTACATACTTTTTTTTACAAAAAAAAAAAAAAAAAAATAAAAAAATATTGATTATTTGTTACAATAAAAATTTAGCTATTTGTTAGTTATAGTTTAATATACATTTTTATTAAGAAATATGTATTGTTAAAAAAAAAATAAAAAGAAAAAAAAATATTTGAATAAAGCATTAAAAATAATTGATGAAAAATTAAAAAAACGGCAGTATTATTTTTATAATTGTTTTTTATCTGCTATAAATGTTTGGCACATTTTAAGGCATTTTTTATGTATGTATGTATTTAAGTATATTTTTGATGTTTTATTGAGCTTTTTGTTGATGTTTTTAAATTTTAATAAAATATTTAAGTACTGACTCTTCGGGTGACATTGTGTAAATATTTTGGTCCCGCTTTAACAAAAAGGTTGAATAAATCCGGTAAAATTGTAAAAAATTGTCTTAAAACTGGATTTAAAAAAATCTATATTTAATTTTTTCAAGAAAATATGTATGGGTGTGCTTTATTTCTATAACATAAACAGTAATCCCTTGATTTACGTCACGATTTCTTTCAGAAAATGAAGATGTAAATCGAATTAAGAATTAAAGGATTAATTTTATTAAAACCTTGAAAATTACGAAAAAGTTCAGTCGGTTTCAAGAGCTAAAACCAAGCTAACTGCTCTGGTTCAGTCGGTTTCAAGAGCTAAAACCAAGCTAACTGCTCTGGTATCACATTAGAAGACGTAGTTTGTCCATGGCAAGGGTTGTCAAATCTTAAAGTCGCGCATATTTTGCAAGATATGTATAGACTTAATAAAAGCTGGCAATCACGCAATTCAACAAAATATGAATACATTTCGCGTGACTTTATTTGCCCGACATGTGCTGAAGATTTCATATTTGGTTTTTGTACTTTTTTATTTGTTGCCCTAGTAATGCCACATGTTTATTTTATCCTGTCTCAAATAAAAATTTTAATTAAAATCCCGGATTCCCATGATTTTACCTATTTTTTTTTCAAAGCAACTCAGGGAACAGAAATCGAATGACGATGAAAATCAAACCGAATTATTGAATATCAAAGGATTACTGTAAGAGGCGCCCCCACAAGTAGGACAACTTTAAAAACAACATCCCTATTTATCATTCGTTTAAAAACCCCTAAAACTGTATGCACCCTACAAGAAATAAATGAGCGAGTAGTCACATTTTTCATTTTGCTGTTAAGAAAATTATAGAAAGAAATTACCGAATGTGAAAACTTGATTCGGTAATTTCTTTCTATCATTTTCTTAACACCAAAATGAAAAATGTGACAACTCGCTCATTCATTTCTTGTAGGGCAGTTTGTATATGAATCGAAATTAATTGCATAATTTTTTCTGGCAACTCAACTTCAGTTCATCCGTAATCGACCCATAAATTTCAATTTCTCTTGCATAATAAAAAAATAAAGCGAGTTAAAATTCAGTAAAAGCATAACCAAGGCACAGCTTACCTGGGTTACTACGTATTTCGATACCAAAGAAATAATTTACGAGTTCGAACAATTTGTACTGTGTATTACGATTATCGCAATCCTTCGTAATACAGAGTGGCTGTTAAGAAAGGGATTTTTTGTTTTCGATAAATTATAAAAAACGTCCATTTTTCGAAACATCGAAACAAATATTACAAAATCGTAATACAAAGTACAAATTTTTCGTATCCGTAAATGATTTCTTTCGAATCGAAATACGCGGTAACCCCCCTGGTAACATATATGCGAAATAAAAACAAATTTAGTCCCAAAATATATTTTCTCTAGAAATAAAAAATATTTTCTATAGGAATTTGTATACTTTACTATAGAATATACAGGCCTGCCACAGAAATATATTCCGATCGAAAGTAGAAATAACTCTGGGGTTTGCTTCTCCAAAAAACAAGATTATCTGAACATGTTGTTTGGGCCATTTACCATGGCATATTCTTTGTAATGCTTTTGTCCTTCTTATTCTTTTAAAACGTTCTAGCGTGATTTTTGTCTCTCCTTGTATTTATCAAGTATGCTTTTTTAAAAAGAAAAATTAAAATCTTCCATGAGTAAGTTCCAAAAAGTTAGTTGCAAAGCAACTACATATAAAAAATCTCGCATTCTAAAATCTATTTATCTGTCCTAAATTAAATCAAAAATGTTTTAAATGAGTACACAATTAGGAACTTCTGGATCGTTTAACTTGATTGTTGAGTTTTATTTTTGTTTGCTTTGTTTTGATACGGCAGCACTACGGCGAAAACAAAACGGTTTAAAACTGAAAATATAGTTTTTAATATCTTTAACGGCCAATTTCACCAAGTTCAGTTAAAACTAACTTTTACTTTAACTTCCAGTTAACAATATGTTTTTGACAGTGTTAACTTATAGTCAATTATATCCGAATTTGGTGAAATTGGCCGTTAAAATTGAAATTTGTTTGCGGTTTTGTGTGGTTGGGGAGCCACTTATGTAGTACTTTTATAGTTTTATTCATATAAAGTAGTTGTAAGTTACATTGTATCTCAACATAATTCTATTTTAAAGTCAAAATTTTGTTCATACATACATACATATATAACATAGATATTAATCTAACAATACATGTATAATTGGCCTTTAAGGCTTCCAATGTGTTGAAATAATAAATAAAAATAAAAAAATAAAAAATAAAAATAAAATTGGTTTCTTATACATAAAACGAAATCACTTTCGATCGAAATTGATTTCTGTGACAGGCTTGTTTGATACATACATTTTCTATTATGTATGTATGTTTTTACCTTCTCTTTAAAATTTGGAATTTTGTGAGTTAGGCCCTTTCTAGTAAAGC
The DNA here is from genome assembly GCA_949318255.1 of Pollenia labialis. Classification (NCBI taxonomy): domain Eukaryota; kingdom Metazoa; phylum Arthropoda; class Insecta; order Diptera; family Polleniidae; genus Pollenia; species Pollenia labialis. The sequence continues at coordinate 44,315,477 of OX439139.1, forward strand.
CAACAATATAAAGAGTCCTAGTACATTGTTCCATTCTGAACTAAAGAGAAATTGAATTACGATATCGCTTCTTTGGAAAATTTTTTTGGAAAAAAAAACTCAAAGTGTTACAAAATTTTATTCGGATCGAAAAATAAAGATTTTTGAAAAATTTTCCCTGTAGCTCGACCGTACTTTTCAATTCGATTCGAATTGTTTTTTTACTGTGAAATACTTTTCAAAGTTCAAAACGTTGTCAACGAGATCTGGAAAATATTAAAGATTTTGAACGTTTTTGTAATTGTCAAAAAAATTGAAACTAATAAAAATTTATCGAAATTGTACAAACGCAAGGCGAATTAATTACACACGTACTCGTATTTCACTCGTACAAAAACCACAAGCAATTTGTTTTTGTAAAATTTCTAATTAGATTTCACATAACATGGAGCATACTTCCCAATGATCTAAAATTGTTTTCGTATTCTTACCAAACATATAAAAGGAAACTCCTTGATATTTTTAACAGAGATCAACTTTAAATATTAAATTGTATTAATTTCTTAACTGGCTGTAGAATAAAAATTCCCCGGGAGTTTTTCCCTTCTCGCATTTTTCCTATGTTAATTCAATTGTAAAAATGGGAAAAGGGAAAAAACTCCCGGGGAATTTTTATTCATAATTGGGCTGATAGACAATCATGTGAACACTCTTCGTTGCCATTGGCAGATCATTGTAAGATGTTTATGCAGCTGACAATGGCTTTATTGTCAGAGGCCTTTATCTATTGGCAACGCTGCAAATACATCCGTATCAGGGATGGAGAATGTTCTTTACGATTTTTTACTAACTTCAGTATAACAAAACGTAGCTTTGAAACTATGACAGTACCAATTTTATATTTTCTGACTCATCTCTTGATATTTAAATTTAGAAAAAAAACTTTTAATTACCCTGCGGGAAATTTGTGTCAATTGCTCCAAAAGACTGGTCCTGGGATTTGTGAAAATAGAACAAAAGAAAAAGAAAGGACGCATGACCAGTGAAAGAAGAACCAATCCTTTAACTGGTTTATGAAGAACAAAAAGGTAGAAAAAGTAATGAAATACAGTACAGCCTTTACCGGTGCTGTGACACATTTTTTGGGACTTTCTAAGAATTGGTTCTTGAAATCTAGGACTTGTTTTATTGAAATAATACTACATTGTATAGAAATAATACTACATTTTAGTAATTGACACTAAGAACGATCATTGAGAATAGATATGTGACTGGTCGAATGGTGCCAATTGACCTCCTCCAATGACAACCCCATGTAAAAGTGATAGGTCTTATTCATATAAAGTGTTAGAACTAGAACCGGTCTCTACCACCAAAGACCTATCACGGAACTACTTTGGTGTCAGTGCGCTTCCCTTTGGGGTAATAACAAATATACAAAAAAAAGTACAACTGTACCATATTATCCATCTCTGATATACATGAGTGAAAAGAAAAAACAAAAAAGTTAAATTTTGCAAAATAAATTTTTTAAAATGAAACCTATTTAAAGCAACATAAAAAAGTAAAAATCCTTGCTATTCCTTTTTCCCGTCGCCTGAACTAAAATTTACTTTTGGCATTGACATTACTGCAACATCTGACCACCGTCTGTACGAAGATTAATGGAGAATGTTTTAACCAAACAAATTTAATTTTCGGAAAAAAATCTATAGCTGAGTCTAGAATTAAACCTATTCCAAATAGGGTGCCATCTAGTAAAGAATATTAAATTTTAGTGTGTCCGAATTTGTTTGTAATTATAAAAAGTAATGTTATCAGGGGTGTGCTAGAAATCGCAAACGCAAGAATTTGGAAGTAGTTTTTAATAAACTTTAAACCTAATTCATATAATTTTTGGTTGAAAATCCTGTTTTATAGGGAAATATTTGTTTAATATTTGTCATAAAATTCTTTTATTACAGAAATCTTATTAAAAAACGACGTTTAAAATTCCTGCGTTTTACGATTTCCAGCACATCCTGTATAACATGCTCATATTACTTTTAGGTTATGTTGCATTTGTTTTCGGTTTTATATATTTAAAAAATTGCTAAAATATTTTTTTACCGGATTTTTTTTTAAAGAAAAATAAAAAAAACTAAAATAGAATTTAACTGTAATAAATTTCGGTAAAATTAAGTTAATTTTAAGGAAAAAAAATGAACAGTCGATAAAATTTAAACTTTATTTCGTATCAAAAAATTAGTTAAAATTAAATTAACTTAAATTAAGGTATATTAAACTTCCATTTTACCAAGTATTTTCTGTATTAAAGCCCCAATTTCAAAAATTGAACAGAAAAAATAAAAAAACAAAACAAAATAATTTTTCATTAAAAATTACTAATATTTATTTATACATTTTTTTCTTCAATCAATTTTATTAAACTTAAAACATAAAGATAAATTTTTTGTTTTTAAAAAATTAAAAGTTTAAAACGAATAAAAATTTAATTTAACAGCATTTTTTTAACAAAAAAAAAAAAACTTTGTTTTTAAATCTTAACAGGAAAACAGAAAAAAATTAAATTATTTAAGAATGAAATATAACAAAACTATAAAAGAATTAATAAGAAAAATTAATAAAAACTATATTTATAATTAAATTTGTTTAAGAAAATTTAGTTAAACTTAATTTAAAAAAAATGAAATTTCCCATATAAATTTTACTGCAGTGTTTGTGCAGCTGCACCAGCAGCTGAAATTAAATCGCATTTGGTTTTTTGGCTGCTACTGCTATTGCTATCCATAGACCAATCCCAATCTTTGCCTTTGGGGCGAAATTTTGACGATTTATGATGCTGTAGCTGCTGCTGTTGTTGTTGATGATGAAGCATTTGCTGTTGCTGTTCCATTGTGGACATAGAGGAGGAACTGTTTAAGCAATCCAAATCTTTGCTAGCACCATCTATGTGATCGTTAGCATTGCCTGCTGCATCGGCGGCAGTGTTTGATGACGAATTCGAATAGGCCAACAGTTCATCACAATCATATTCCCAATTACGTTCACAGAATTTCTTTTTGTAATGTTTTTCCAAAGATGTTTTTGATTTACGTTGATATTTTAGAGGAATTTTCAAATTATTGGCCGAACTATCCAAACTATTTGTGTTGGTGTTTAACAGTGATGCGGGTGGTGGTGTATTTACAGCCACATTGGGACTGGGTGTCCGTGGCAAACCCATGTCCGACAGAGGCGGACTATCGATTGCTGCAGGATCCTGCGGTGAAGAACAATTCTTTAAAGCTAAAGTCATAGCATTGACCTCAGAGTGTGTAGATTTTATGCTGCTATCGCTCAAATGTTCTTGACTGCCACCCAAATGATTATGATGATGGTGGCTATGGTGACCCATAAAACTGCTATTACCGCTCGAGGTACTACTGCCACTACTAATGGGCAAATCCAATTGTGATGATGTCGATGAGGTGGAAAGGAATGTTCTTGCTGCATCCGAATTGCTACTACTGTGTGTTATACCCGAATCCGGCGAAGTATTGCAGCTTATAGAGGATGGCACAGTATCGGTATCAATCGAGCGTCTAGTCTTATCCAGCTCTGTAGAGGCAAATGCTACTAAACGATCAAAGCCTGAACTAACACGATGCTGCCAGTGACTTTCATCATCTGCTATTACGTCATCTAACAAAAGTACGGAAATGTGATGATTATCATGAACGTGGTGGTAAGAGGAAGAAAAATTTTTATAAAGGTTTTTAATTATTTTTTGTTTGTTATTTAAATTTTTTATAAATGTTCTAAAATTTCTTGTTAGTAATTATTTTAAAAAATATAATATTCATTTGGGTAAAAAATTTATGATAAGGTGAGTATAATTTCGAATTTAGATAGAATTAAGAGAATAGTTTAAGTTTAAGTTCTATTTTTTTTCATTTTTGAAATGGAAATTGATTTTTAATGAGTTCTAACTAACACTATTTAATAATAAAACATTTAAATGCTTTGATGTATTTTTAATGAAAATTTTCTAAACACAAATTGCTTTCAATCGTAATATTTATTAAAACAGTTTCTCTTTTTTTTTAAATTTTTACATAAATTAGTACAATAAATTGTTTTAAAATAGTAAACATGAATAACATAAAACTAAAATTAATATAAACCAAATTAGTCTATACGTAATGTAACGTAGTCTTTTCCACAAACTTTTCTTAAAACTAAAATTAAAACCAGACTAAATTTAAGAATTAAACGTTTTAAAATCTAGACTGCAAACATAAAGTTCATAAATTAAAAATAAAAAAAATTAAAAATTTGTTATTTACTCAATAGTTTGTTTGTATTAAATAAAAATGTTAAAAATAATATCGAATTAAATTTAAATAAAAAATGTCATAAAAAGTTAAGTATTTAAAATGTCATAGTTAAAAATTTATAGTTATAACTGAAATGAATCCCTTAAAGCAAAACAAAAATAACAATAACAATAATAATAATAATTATAATATGTAATAACAACATTTTAAAACCAGGATCATTGAAAGATCAGTCAACAGTAAACATAACTAATTTAAAATTTATATACATTTTATTTCCTTCACCAATTCAATTAAAACAAATTTGTATACATATTCCCCCCTCCCTATCGTGAATAAAAATTCCTTGGGAGTTTTTTCCCTTTCCCCATTTTTACAATTGAATAAACATGGGAAAAATGGAAAAAGAGAAAAAACTCCCAAGGAATTTTTATTCACGATAGGCGTGATTGATCGAATTGATTCTGAAAGTAAATGAGAAAAAAATATCCCCTTCATTTTTGAAAGCTCCACCAAATCTTCTTTAAATTTTAAATAATTTTCTAAACTCCCCACCTACGGGGGTGTGTGTTCAATTAGAAAAGGAGTTTGATAGCCAGATTAAAAAAAAAAAATAATCGACACGTATCAAAATATGCTTCCAAAAACTTAAATATGCTATATACGGGCCTGTTTTAAAAAACACGTGATTTCAAATCACGTGTTTTTGAAATCGCACGTGTGATTTTGTGGTGTTCTGAAAATCATACCGTTTTTGTGTTTCTCGGTGTGCTTTCGGCAATTGAAGATCACACCAAAACACACGGAAACGGGACACTAAAATATCACACGTGTGATTTTAGTAGGCACATGTGATTTGAAATCACGTGATTTCCGTAAAAGTGATTTGCAGAACAGGCCTGATAAACTGTAAAAAATCGTCTTTTGACTAAAATAGGCAAAAAAAAAAAAATGCTGCTAAAGGGTAAAATATGCATTAACATATCGATGCCAAAGTTCAAAAAAAGCTCTAAAACAGATAAATGTTTTGTTTTTTTTTTTTCTTAAAAACTTGTCATTATTTTTATGTGTGTATACTGAATGTCAAGCTTTGTTTACATTTTGTGAAAAAATTAGTTAATATACATATATGTATGTATGTATGTATATATAAAATTGTAACGTTAATGACTGATTCATCATCGCACGTCTGAAGCTATAAACTTAAAATTTTGAAAAGAGATTGGTCACTCCCCAAATCGATCCACTAAGACGGGATTTTTGGAAATTCGAATGTTTAGGTGGATAAAAGAGTAAAAACGGGAAAATTCGGTATTCTTTTCTTCAAAACTAAAAGATACAAACAAATGTAATACTGATCGTTTTTCTTTAAAAAAATAAGTGGACAGGTGTCTGGTGCTTTTTTGAAATTCGGCCCTATTAGGGAGTAAACGGGTAAAACCTAATTTTTGGTACTTTTTTGACACCCCATCTATATTTTGAAGCAATAAACAAAGAAACAAAGTTAACACCTCATTCGAAACTTTTCAGAAAAAAAAATACGAATACGAATTTGGTACTTTTTCAAAATTCGAACATTTAAGGGGTGAAAATCGTAACTATTTTTGGTACTTTTTTTACAAAACATTTTTCTCCATTCATTGACATATTCGTACTAAATTATGGGCTCCCACTACAATAGTGATATTTTTTTGATACATTAATGGGAAAAAAATAGTACCCAAAAAAGGAAATACGGGCAATTGGACATTTTTCTTTAGCTTTATGGTTCTACAACTGGTATTAATTATTAATAAACTTTGGCATAAAAATATGTCCACCAACGAAAAGGAGACGCTTACAAAGTAGCGGGATAAATGCTAGTATGCAATAAAAATCTAAATACTTAAAAAAAACTTATATAAATTTTATAAAACAAAAAAAGTGAACATAAAATATAAACACAAGGATTAAAAAGGCGTAAGGAATAATTAGAGCCACAATAAATTTGCAATACAGGAAAAAGATTTACCTTCTAAAGCAATTGTGTATATTTTTTGTGGTACAAAAACAAAAAGATTTGTTTGAGCCAAATTTTATCTAAATACCAATCTTAATACACATTTTGGTTCTCCGAACTAAAAACAATAATTCATTACACCGTTAATCTGTAGAAAGTCAGCCTTGTTTTCTATAATCGGTGTTCGACATTTATTTGACCGAATTTTGTCAAAGGCCGAACTTTTTAATACCATTATGTATATGCATATTTTACAAAACCAAATTCGGCTGTGAAAAATTATATATTTTTTTTAAAAAATTTAAATATAAAGCCAGATGTAAAATAATTTTTAAGCCAACCCTTTCATTACGAAAAAGTAGACAGCATGTGCTTATTACGTGTCGATTTTTTCAAACAAAAAAAAAAAAATATAAATAAATTTATTTATTTAATACTGTCTTTATGATCAAGCAACTATTTTGATGAAACAAGTACTTGTTAACAAAAAACTTTTTTTATGTTGGTTTTTTTTTTGTAACTAAACATTTTTATAAACGAATTCGCACTTGATGAACCAGAGTGTATTAACTCAAAATTTTTATTTTTAACCTTTTTGAAAAATATCGAAACGTTATATTCAAATCTACCCGCTGTAAACATGTCGTGCTATTTAATTATTTTTTTATAATGAAAAATTTGAAATTTTTTCTTGTTGTGACTTCGGATAAGTAAAGTTGGGCGGTTTGGCCGAATTTAGCTATTTTGGCCGAACTTGGCTAAGGCTTCGGCCTAAAACGTGGCATCGGTCCGACACTATTATTTATTGTTAGAATTGTACAATTTATAAGGTCACAGATAAATACGATAAAGTGTTAATTAAAGGATAAATTGGTGAATGACATATAAAGAAATATTTCGAAAAATCCTTGAAAATTGATTAGTTAATTATATCGATAACTTAATATAAAAAAGGCACAACTCAATGTTTTGTAAGTTTACAAGGGAAGAAAACTCTTAAAAAAATACGTTAAATTTTATTTAAAAACATTTTGAAAAAAAATTTAGTTACGACTTTTTTATATTAAGTAATCGATATGCCAGCTTTTTGAAAGTTAATTTTTTTTTTTTTTTTTTTGTAAACCTAAATGGGTTAATAACATTGCTTTTATTCTAAAGCTTTAAAAAAAATTGTTGATAACATTTCGGTTTATTTGCCAATTTATATTTATTAAAAAAATATGTAAAATAAATTAAGTTTTAAAATAAAGAAAAATTTCGAAAACTTGTGGAAAATAGCACATAAAATAATAACAAGAAAAAATAGTACAGTTTTGTAGAAAGAATTAATATTTTGCGAAAGAAATGAGAAAACAGTATGTAAACAAATATTTTTTAATTTTAATGATCTTGCCATTTTGAAAAAACAAGACAACTAATTGAAATTTTTACAAGATTGGACCATAACCTTCAAATATTTTCAATATTGTGTGAGAATTACAAATTTCGTACAAAAATTACGAAATTTTTATTAAAAAAGCGATAACCTGTGCTTCAGTCTGAGTATGATAAACTGCCGAAAAGGTACTAGAATCATCTTCTGGATCTGTTAACATTAAGGGAAATCACGATGGGTAGTGCAAAGTGTGCAAATGAGTGCAAAAATACACGAATTTGAAATTTGCTCTATTTTTCTTCGTTTATTTGCACTTAAAAAACCATGAGCAAAATTTGTATGTAGTGCATATTTGCTCAGTTGCAAACAAATGAAAACAATAACATTTGACATATTAAGCGTCATATTGTTTTTAAGGAAACTTATAAATTTAACATTTTCAGGGGGTTTAATATAAAATGAGAATTAAATTTAAACTTATTAAAAAGACAAGATTTTTTTTATGTATAATTGTAAACAAATGCATATTTTGCATATTGCTGCCAGAAGTTTTTAGTGCTGCCGGAATAAATTTTTAGAAAAATAGCACATTTGCACACATAATAAAAGCGGTATACTCACGATCTATCGTAATAGGCCCTGTAAATTTACAAATTTGCACTATGACCATCGTGATTACTCTTATTGTTATAGTTCGTTTAAAGCTCTTAGAACTACACAAACAGTTGCGAAAGGGAAATAGGATGATGACATGTTTGACCATTTTATGTGTATTCCAAAACGTCATTTGCAATGAAGCCGAACAAAGTCATACATTCCTAAACGCAACCATTTAAACATTGACAATGTCATACGTCAATGTAACAGATACCAATGCAAACTATCCTAAATAATGCAGTAAAGAAAACAGCACGTAACGAAACAGTATCAAAATCGCATAAATTTTGATGTTTTGAAGAACTCACCCTTTTAAAGGGAACTAACAAAAAAATTGGTTAGCGGCCAAACAAACTGTTATATTGTGCTGTCTTTTTGACATTTATGATAAGAAAATCATCATGAACAACGCTACCAACTTATCCAAACTAACTTTGAAAATCAGTCATCGCTTAGCGCAACTTATAGACGACTTCGTGATTTTTATGGCGCACATAATCGTCCACCTGAGGGGGGGGGGCTTGTTAATAAATAAAAGTGAGTGAGACCAAACCGCAACAGACACTCATTACATCCGGAAAAATACATCATTTTAATAAAACCTAATTTTTTGTGTTATTTTTACAATTTCAAGTTCTATCGGGCTTAAAAAAACACATTGTGTTGTATATTTGATGGCACAACTTTCATTCAATAAAAAGGTAAACATATGTACATATATGAATGTACATAGGAGACACAACATTGTACAATGTTGCCAACACATTTCTCTGTATATTGCACTTATTTTCGTTGTAAAATAAAAATCAAATATATTGTTCCTCCTTCAAATATCGCATGCACAGTGGCTATTAATTTGTACAATACGAAAAATTTAACAGTTATATTGCATGAATCAAAAAACAAGATTGCATAATATTAGCCCAAGGCGAATTCAACTACAGGTGGTGTCGCAACTACAACAATCCAAAAACAACAGAAACAACATAGGGGGTTTTGCATTGCATTGTTAGTGTTTACGGCTCGAAATGTTAACCATTCTTAGCAAAACACTAACAAATCAAAACAAATAGGCTCGAACTGTCAAAATCAGAAGGCGTTTCGACACCACCTGTAGTTAATTCGCCTTGTATTAGCCGTACAAAAAAATTTCTACTGCGCATCTATGTCATCATAGAGTGCAAATGAGTGTTTGTTGTGAAAAATGTAAGACACACACAAATTCTATTTCTTCGTCACACACAAAAATAACGGACCTGAGCAATGCGCAATCTTTCTTTGATTCATGATTATATTCCAAGTGTATGGGCCGCTTTACTCTCTCTCTCTCTCTCTCTCTTAAAAACTTAATACTTTAACACAGTGATGCCAACTTAGACGTTTTCGATCTACATTTAGCCCCTTTTAAAGTAACTGAAACGCGATAAACTAAAAATGAGCATTTTCGGCCCTTTTTGTTATTATAGTTTAGACAGTTTTTGCTTCAAACTGTATCGAGTTTTTTAAACTGTCTTAAAAATTTGAAAACTTGCGAACAAGTACAAAAATATCGAGAAAGCGGATAATTTGCAAATGCTAACAATCTATTCGTTAAAGTTATAGTTTTGCTATAAATATATTAATACAGCCATTGAGAGGACTTTTAGAGTCTCATTAAACAAATAAAATAAAATAATATAATCGCTGTTGTTCAAGCTAAGAAGTCCCTGCCAAGCTATGCTTAAAAATTAGTTCTTACGGAAGATATAAAAAATCAAAATATCTTATAGACAGTGATTTATAAAATGTAGACGAGGATGGCCATGAACTACAAATTTTATTTAACAATGACCAATTTTAAAAGATTGCAAATACTACTTTAAGCTTCAGTTGTATGAATACCTTAATGTTAAATATCCCATACTCAATAATATTTTTTAACATTTAAAAAAAATGCATAAAAATATACTAAAAACGACGTTAATTCAATTTAGCCATTTTTTAGCCCGCTTTTAATATGTATGCCTTTTCGCGTTTAGTGTCCGAAGAGTTGGCACCACTGCTTTAACAAAAAAACTTGCAGCGTGTAAATTAAGTTAATTTTCCTTATATTTTTAAACTTAATCAGTCATTTGAACATATTAAAATATAATAACAAGAAAACTTAATGTAAATGTAAGAAATAATTATATTGATCAGAAGAAAAATAAAACATGCCCAAAATTTAAATTAATTTTAATAACATTTATTATACTAGCATTAATAAAAAAACACAAATGAATAAAAAAAACTAACAAAATTATAGAAAAATAAAACATAAAAAAAACTTACCTTAAACATTAACAAATAAATAATAAATAGTGTTGATTTTATTATTTTTAAATAAACAAAAAAAAAAACAAAAACAAGTTGTTAATTTTTTTTTTAAATAAAATTAAAATTTTAATATTACTTGATCTCACTCTTTTACTTTTATGCATTTTGTACTAATTTATGTCTTTTACTTATTTTATTTTTCTTTTTAAATCATTATAATTTATGTATTTATTCGATTTAAAATGTTTTCTTTTTTTTTCTTATTTGTCAAATTGCTAAACGGCAACAATAATAATTCCAATTGTAGTAATTGTATTATAATAAGGCTGGGTAGTGGTTGGTGGTGGTAGTGGTTGTTATGGTAGGATGGTAATTTTGTGATGAAGGTAAAAATACTTTTGAATTTTTTTTAATTATTTGTAGTGGGTAGTTGGAGTTTGTATGTACTAGAGGTACGTCCTAAATCAAAAATTTCATATATTGTTGTAGAAGTAGTAGAATCCAATTAAAAAACTGTTTAGAAAGACAATTGAAAAAAGGAATAGTAAAAAAAAGACACGGAATTAAGAATTTCGAAAGATGGTTGGGGGAAAAATTTAGAATATTTGTTTTTGTTAAAACAAAAAGAGAAATTGTGGGAGGTGTTTTTTTTTTTGTTCAAATTCTTTTGAGAGTTAGTGTTTTTAAAATGAAATGTCAGCGATATAAATTTTTGAAAAAATTACATTTAATTTATACACATCAAGTTTACTTTAGCAAGTCTTAGCAAGAAGAGAACGGAAACATCTTTCATTTTCCTTTCCACTATCTTTATACCCTTCATCGAATTTAAAAGGATTTACAATAATGAACTTAGATATTCTGGGTCCTTATGAGGAGCGAAGTTGATTTAACGATGTCTCGCTGTCCATTCAAGCAAGTTTTTCGAAGACCCCAGATATGATGGGGACTTGGAGGTTATATATGTATAACACATATAATCCGAAATTGTTTGTTATTCAAATTCAGCCTGATCGGTTCACAAATGGCTGAGATATGAGCAAAAATGTGGGCCGGATTGGGCAAGTGGGCGTTACACTTCCCATACAAAGACGTTATAGATTTCTCTATATCTGGGGAACGTCAAAAGCCAATTTTTCCAAATAAGGTAAAAGAATCTTGGTTATCAATTCACAACATCCGAAAAAATGTGGGCGCGATTTGAGAATTGGGCGTGGCACTGCTCTTATAAAGGCATTTAAGATTTCTGTATCTGGAGAACGACAAGGGCCAAAGTTTCCAAATTACAAAATGTGGGCGGTATTGGAGAAGTGGGCGTGACACTATTAATAAAAATACATACATCATAGATTTTTGTTAATCGGAAAAACAGCAAGAGCTAAAATTTTCAAATTAGGTACAAGCATCTTGGTTATTAATTCACATCATCCGACAAAATGCGGGCCGTATTGGACAAGTGGGAGTGGCACAACGTTAATTTATTTATATCTAAAGAATATTATTTATGTAACTTTCTGTTATTATCAACTCATGGTGAAGGGTATATAAGATTCGGCTTGGCCGAATATAGCACTTTTACTAGTTTTCATTTACTCGATTTATGCAGAAAAAAACTTGCTGTGTGTAAACTAGGTAAAATGATTTTTTTTTATGTACAACAATGAATAAAAATGAGTTTGATGAAAAGAAGTCCTTTGAGAGAGGCGGAGAAGAACACAAATAGATAGTCTTTTTAAGTAATTAATAAAGATATTTGCAAGAAGCTTTTAAAATGTTGAAAGTTAAGGGGTACCTCTCATTGAATAAAATAGAAAAAACATTTTTTTTATTAAAACATAATTTTGTACAATTTTTTAGGTTTAATAGTGAACTTAATATTTATTATGAAAGAAAAAAAAAATAACAATAGTTATAGTATTAAGTTCAAGGAAATTTATAGTTAAAATTTCCTTGAACAAAACCGAAGTGGGAAAACAAAATCATTGAAAAACTGGGGCCAAATTACGGTATTCGATATCGATCGAAATAACACTTTAATTCCAATAGGAATTTTCATTGATATCGAATGCCGTTATTTGGTCCCTGATATTTTTGGTTACAATAAAATTTTACTTTTTCAAATATGTATTGGAATATGTATTAACATTTTTAACATGGTTTTTTTTAAATTTATTTGCACCGTCGAAATCACATTAGTTTTCGTTAAAAAATTCGATGCCCAACGAAATTTTCGACAGATATTTTCGACTCATAATAGAAATGTACATTGGATAGTAGATGTTCGATAGCCACCGAAAATTGTTAATCGAATGTAACTCATAATAGGGGCCAAATTTTTTTTATTGAGCGTTTTTTGAAGCATGGTTCACTCATTTCTGATAATTTGTTCGGAAAATCAAAGCTGTCCTATGTACCCAATATCTATTTGCTTTACAAAGTGGCAACACCAATAAAAATAAACCAATTCATGTTAAGAGTTGTCCGTAAAAAATATTTTCTCTCTATCTCAAAAATAGAGACGTCAAAATTCGGAAAACATGGGTGAACCGACCTTAACTATACTAAAGTATTTTCGATCTAATCACACTTTTTAGTACTATGTCTCTGGATCATACTTTTTATAAATTTAAAATTGCCAATTATTTTAAAACTTGTTAATATAACTTCTAAATTATCAGTAGGTGTTTGCACATATTTTTGTCTTAACCTAACTCTTTGTTATACAACAAAATTAAAAAAAAAAACATTATCGGTTTTCACTCTTGTAGACCTTGTAAATCGTATTAATGAAGTTATATTTATAACACCGCAACAACAAAATGTATTAAATTTTATTAACTACGCTGTAGTTGAAAAATCACACACAAAAGCTGTAGTAAACACGTGTGTTATATCTACCAGAATAAAACAGTTGACGAAACTCTTTCTCCCACTCAGCAGTTTCTTTAATTTACAATACAAACCAAAATGTATTAACAAAGTGGCCTCAGTATTACAACAATGAAACAATAGAAAAAACAACAGGCATTTTGTTGCTAGAATTGAGACGGCAAATGTCAAAATGCCTTTATAAAAAATGTAAATAAACAAAAAAAAATGACGCCAAACGCCACTCACGAAGAAAATCACTGCAAACAACTGCGCATGTGAGGTTACTTTATTAGTACATTTTGATACAAACGAAAAATACACTCACGCGTCAAAGTATAAAATCGTATTAAATAAAACAGAGTTGTTCACTTTGCACAAAGAGTGAAAACCGCTATTAAAAGTTATTTACAACATTAACAAGACAATTAACAATTAACTTGACAAACATAAAATAAAAACAAATTTTGATTTTTGTTATTTTATTATCAAAAAACTGTTTCAAGATTTAACATTATAAAAACAATATGCATTACAAAATATGTAATTTAATTAAAAAATTATTTATATATACATATGTACATACATATCGCACTTGATCATAAAGAGCGTATTAATACAAAATTTTTATTTTTTTACTCTTTGGAAAAAATCGACTCATATCGATTCATATCTACCGTCTGTAAAAATATCCTGCCGTTTTGTCTACTTTTTTGGTTATGACTTTTTTTCATGAGCCTTATGTAAATTTAAAATTGATTTGCTTCTATTAATTATTTTGAATCAATTTATTTATAATCAAGTGCGTAATGTATATAAAAATTAGTTTTTATAAAAATGAATTTTAAAATGTTGTACTACAGTGCACTCGCGATAATAAAAACACCCTAATATATGAGCACCCCAAAATATGAACACTTACTTTCCTCCATTGACTACTCTAAAATATGAACTTGTACAAAAGTTTTAAAATATAAACAACTTAAAAATGTATTTTTAACGGTTTTTATCTACCTACACAGTGTTAAAATCAAAATCAATTTTGACTCAACTGCATAATAACTTGGGGATTTCCCTAGCTATCTGCTTTAAAATTGTCTTCAGTTGTTATTCAAAATGTTTTACATGCACGTTTTAGTTAGTGCTCACATTAACATGCAATTCTATAAACATCTTTAAATAAAATTTTAACGCGAAAAGTTCTTATACATATATGAACTTAAAAAAACATAAGTTTTGAACTTTCAAAGGAAAAATCAGAAATTTTAGAAAATTAAGAACATTCGCAAATATAAACAATCTTGCAAAAGTGAATTGGCTTTGTTTTAATTAGTTCATATTATCGCCAGTGCACTGTAATAATAAATACTGTGGTTGGTCCTACTTATCAGCAATAGTGCTTAACACTTCAAACTCATTAGCTTTTTGACAATAGTGCTAAACAATACAAACAACAAATTACTTTGAAAAATTAACTAATTAAAGAAAAATATTTATAAAAACGATCTCTTTCTTTGAAAAGAAAAACTATAACTTTATATAGCTTTTGTGCATGTTTTTCGAATTTTATAAAGTTAACCAAGTTCTTTTATAAAAAACTGTTTTTATGTTATCATGCTTTTGTAAAAAAGTTTAATTACAAATATAAACTCCTACGAAAACTATAACAAAAATGTTGATTTTTAACAAAATCTTTATAAATTTATATTAAACTAATTAATGTACTACGGTGAATAGTTAAAATTTGAAAAAAGCTGACTGACCACTTTTACCCTAAACTACTACATATTTACATAAAATAACTTCTTCACTTCCTGGGAAAGCGGGGAACTTTTTAAATTTCCCGGAAACACTTTAATTTGATTTATTACAATTTAAAATTACTTAACTAATTAAAATTGCCGGATTTTTTGTGTTGGAAACGAAATCTTCTAGTTTAACTTTTGCTATAAATTGTAAATGATTCCTTTCTTTAATTTGGCTTTATCTTTCAGAGTTTTTTTTTCCAGAGTAATTTGTTTCTTCTATACATACTCGTAGTTGTCTAACCATAAATTAAACTTCTAACAATTATAAATATACTTTTTATATCTGTGGCATTTTGACAAAATATCTTAAGTCGAGATAAGATAGTAAAAAGTTTTAAAGAAAAACTCGGTGAAAAAAATTCATTTTTATAAATAATAAAATAAACCAAAATTAAAGAAAAATTTCGTTTATAATACAAAATTTTTAAAACGAAAACAACAAAGTTTTTTGAATGAAAATTCGTATGACTAACAACATTTTTTTTCAACTTTTTTAATTCAACTTAAGATGTTTTGTGAAAATGCCACAGATATGAAAGTACTTATAAAAGCTTCAAACATTAAAACGTTGTACTTATCATTTTTATTACCCTTTACAATGGCTAGTGATATTTTGAAATAATTTTCTCAGAGCTTTCAAGACAGATTGCTTAGAAACTCTGTTAAAACACTAACAAAACAACTGCAGGGTACACGTTACACTAACAATCGGTTCTACGCACGGAAAGAACTCTAAGTTCAACGGCCACCGACCTTGCAAACTCAGCAACACCTGTTCTTCAGATGTCGCTGCTACAACAACCAGCTTACACTAGTACGATTTAAGTGTTTATGTTAGTAAATTTATGTCACTTTAGGACTGGTTTAAATCTGGTACCCTATTCTGAGTGATATTTAAGCTTTTTTTCTTTCTTAATTGAAGCTTTCGATTAAATAATTTGTAAGAAAACAGGAGATACAATTAAAGCTTTTAACATTTCTCATATAAAATACAGTTGTTTTCTTCTTTGATTCTTACGAGATTAAGTGATAAGCTTAGTGCAATGGTTTTAAACTTAAAAACATGTATTATGTTATGTTAACTATTGTAAATGACATTTCTCTTAATTGTGTTAACCAAAGCCTCCTTTTTGAATTCGTCCAAAATGGCAAGCAGAATTGCTTTAAAGCATTTGAAAAATATATTTGGATTTTTAATAATCGTATCTTTTTCTAAGTAAATTTTTTTAGTTGATCTTAAAAAAATGATCTTTAATATTACCGATTTAAAATTTTTTTCAACGTTATTGTGAATATTTCATAAAAAATGCAGTTCGCGGTTATTCGTGAAATTTCACCGTTGTAAATTGTTTTTACTTCATTCCATTATAAACTGCTAGGAGTCAGTAAGTAACTAAAAAACCAATTGGTTTTTTAATTTAAAGTACGATTTGTCTAACTTACATTTTTTTTTTACAATTGTGAATGTTTGTTTTCCATTTCAAATTATTAAATAAAAAATGTAGTGAAAGTAACGAAACAATGGGACAAAATATCACGAAATTAAAAAAATCGAAAATATCTTCTTTATAAAGATAATTCTAATTCTCTCCATTATTAATCATCATTATCACTATCGTAAGAAAATTGTTCAAGACGATTAACTAAATTTATTGCATTTGGAGGGGAAGAGGAAGGAGGTGAAAAAGGTGGTGAACAAACGTACTGAGCACAAGTAGTTGCAGAGATAGTAGTAGTAATAGAATTAGATGAATAAGAAACTTTGGTATTACAAAAACTGCCTAAGTGATTAAATTGATCATCTTCTTTCTCCAATTGTAGGGTGGAATATGATGAAAAGGAGGATGATGTTGTGGATTGAGGTGTTGGTGATTTTGATGTAGAGGATGATGTGTTATTTTCATAGTGTAGTTGATGGTGATGAGTAGTGGTAGGGGTTTTATTAGAATAATTAGAAAAATCAAGCTTACCATCATCTGCATTACGATTTCCTACGATGTTATTAGAATTCGTAAGTACAGCAGAAGTAGTGGAAGATGATGATGTTGCAGAATTGCTATTCGTGTTGTTGGAATTACGATTATTTAAATGTTGGGCGTGATGATGATGTTGCTGATGATGATTGTTGTGTTGATGATGCATTTGTTGCGACTGCTGATGCTGCTGTTGATGATGATAATTATTATAGTGACCATGATGTTGATGACTGTTGCTGTTATTGTGTATTGATAATTGTCTATTATTAACAGAGGCATGCTGTTGTTGCATTGTTCTTGCATCATCACCTCCCATTATGGAATTTATTTCAGGACTCATAAGTATAGGTTCCAAACTTAATTTATTACCACGTCTATTTGAAGAGGCAGAAGGACCAGTATTCGTTGAGTTTGATGAATTATGCTGGCCATGATTATTGCTACTGTTGCTGCTATTAACAGTCCCGCCATTTGTATTGGCAAAAGAGTTTTGTAAGTGACCACTGTTATGCGTAAGAGGAGGCTCATTTGAATAGTGTGCTACTTTTGCACCTCTGGGATGATTATTTGTCATGGGTGATGTTCGTTTTACGCCAACTAAAATAAAAAATAAAAACATTTAATTATATGTGCTATTATCTTTAATTTATTTTAAATTTCTAGAACTTACGTTCCACCTTCATTGGAGAGCCATTATGATGACTATTATGTTGCGTTGATGTTGCCTGCTGTCCATATGAACTGTTATAGTGTTCAGCATTATGATTTTGACGATTTTGTTGCTGCTGCGGATGGTGTTGAACATGATTGACAGTATGATTTTCACTATTATTATGATGACTGTTGGCAGTTGAGGCAGCTGCGGCTCTTTTTTGTCGTTCTTCATGTTCCTCTCGGAATTTACGTGAAGCCATTAAGGAAGCAGCCAAACCTGATCAAAAATATGTATAAGATATATGTTTTTAAAATGATCTTTATTTTTAATTTTAAATAAAAACTTTAGGAAAGGCAGGATTTTTTTTATTTTATAACAATAAATCGATTTTCCAAATAAAATTCGAAGTTTAACTAACAATCGCAAATTTTTTTAAATAAAACAGAATGATGTGCGTTGCTGATCGCATCAACGGAGAACGGCTGAATATATTTGGATGGTTTTAATGGAAAGAAAAGTTGAAAAAGTTTTCCGGTGGGCGTGGCCCATCCCATACAAAGACAATAAAAATTACAGTATATTCGTAAAGCGGTAACAATAAAAGTTTCCAAATTTGGAACAAGCAGTTTGGTTATCAAAACAAAGCATCTGTTAAAAAGAAGGCTGTATTAAAGAAAAGGTCGTGCCACATTTCGCACAAAGAACGGTTACAGTAAACGTTCAAACAAATAGCATGGATATTAGTACACAAAATGTTCCTGTTAAACTAGTCTCAGGCGTATTTTAAATTCGCCAGCCACGATAAGGGTGATTATTAAGGGATACAATGAATATACAAAAATGTATTTATTGAAGTTTATACACCTAATTTTAAAAATACAAATACAACTGGCTCCCCAGCCAAGGATTGAAAGAAATTTTAAAAGAATATTAATTTATCAATAAACAGGTCCCAAATATATTTATATTATATTCAAAACATTTATCAAAAAGTGGGGCGGTTAAGACAAGTGGGAAGGAATTTTAAAAACTTTTGCAGACAAAAAAATTAAACTTTTCGAGGGGATTTTAAAATAGTCTGGGTTTACGCTATGAAGAATTTCTTTCAGAAAGTCTGAGTTTATTGGTGAGAGGGGAAGAGAATATGCAACTTTTCTCTCCCCTCTCTCTAACAAACTGAGAATTTCTAAAAGAAAACTTTAATAGTGTGAACCCGGACATATTATTTCTTATTTTTACAGAATTCGGCCGAAGTGCTCATTTAGCACTCAAATTAACATTGAATTTGCAAATTTATGAAACTCCAAAATGCAATATTTCCTAGAACTCTGCAATGTCCAATGCACTGATCGTTTGTAATGAAAGTTCGATGGCTAATAAAGCAGTCATTGAAAGTATTACGCCGAACGATGCAATATATGCGAAACTATCAGAACTTCATTAACTTGAATGTGAAAAAAGAACATTTTGCACAATATTGCATTGTAAGGCAGCACCACTGGAAATTCCATAGAGTTCAAAACTCGGTTGGATAGTTGACGAAATAATCTTGGTTAGTAATAGAATCTACCGATTTGTACTCGTCAATTCTCCAGCAATTTCAATTTGAATATTAAAATTCAATTCCTTGAAATCTTTTATTTATTGTAACTGAACTTGGTTAAATTGGCGGTTAATGTAATATTTATGTGAAAAAGAAAAAAATGGGTAAATGCCAAAGGCAAAAAATAAGCCACTATGTCAAGCAATGAACAACGATATATGATGAGGTCGGACATTAAATGGCAGCGCTGTGTTTGCGGCGTGGCAAAAAATATATTTTTCCTGTTTTAGAAACTTCTTTGACATATCTTTCATTATAGGTGTTTTTTTTTTTGGCATATCTAAAGATCAACCCGCTCTATGAATCTAGTTCTTACATTTGAAAACTTAACTCTTCTCTTGGATAATTCAAAATAAACTAAAATATTTTCATCCATAGCCATACCATACTTACCTTCTAGGGGTGGATTTGTACCATTCAAGCGATTACTACGCGAAGAATGTCTATCCTTGCTTGATTTGTGGCTGTGGGACGAAGACAAATGGTGTTGCGTTGGCTGGGATTGCTGATGATGATCTTGATCTTGAAAGTAGGCCTCAATACAGGGTTTCATCTCGGCTCTGGGCAAAGCCACTGGTTGGTAATCACGATTTGTTGAGGAAGAAGAGGGATTGGAGATAGAATTACCTACATTGTTGTTTTTAGTAGCAGTTGATGAGGGCAAATGATGATATGGTAAATTATTTAAATCCCTTTCACGTTGACTATTATTGCTGATACTGTTGTTGTTGCTGTAGTGACGTGATGATGAAGACGTGGAAGATGACGGAGCATTATGTTGCTGATGATGATGGTTGTTTGTTGTTGAATTTGCCGCCGGTATTGTTTTGTGCTGATATGCAACATTAGCCAATGTGGCCAAATTATGGGCATAAGGAGATTTGCGTCCCGCCTGTGTTGACTGGGATGTAGATCTCGGCGATATATCGGTGAAGTTATTAGCGGGATTGGCTGCATCATCTACAACCTTAACATGCACTCTTTCAGGTCTTTGGGCATGATTGTTTATGATTAAACGTTCTCTTTCTCGCTCCCTTTCACGTTCTCGTTCTTTTTCTCTTTCCCTTTCTCGTTCTCGCTCTCTTTCACGCTCACGTTCTCTCTCATTTCTATCATTCGATCGGTCACGTTCTCTATCATTATTATATAGACTACGTTCTAACAGATAGGGATTGCGCTCACCAGAAGCCGATCCTACTGTGGACATATTTACGGCAGCATTTATTATGGATTGATGGGTAATTTCCAAAGTCCTTTCAATTTCTCCATTAACCAAATCGCCAATAGTTTTGGTGGAGGACATAGGAGGCAAAGAGGTGCCTCCTAATCCGCCCGAACCCGGTAACACCTGATTAAGTTTCTCTTGTGACAAATGGCGCCTTAGGGCCATTTTAGCTGGCGATACTTGTGTGTAATCTGGCTGTGATGAATTTGAATTTGGACGACTGGGTGGTTGTTGCTGCTGTGTGTTTATAAGATGTCCCGATGAATGATGTTGCGAGATAGCCGAATCTCGACTGCTACTTCTTTCCATAGACATTAAACGGTCTCGGGTAGGTGGATAATATTGCAAAGCAGAATCCGAATTGGCAGAAGATGAGCGTATCGGTGGTGCTGGTTCTTCCATTAACATTTCCCGACTACTTGAACGCTGTTGTAGATGATTTTCTACACTTAGAGGCGGTTGTTTGAACTCCAAAGAAAGATTATGAGGATTATGTTGGCTCATATTCATTATATGTTGCTGATGTTGCAGTTGATGCTCTCGTTCTCGCTCCCTTTGCTGGCTGGCCACAAATTGTTCGTAATTCGCCGCGGACACCGAACTGCGGCGCCGGTGTAAATTGTGCTCTGCTGCATTATAAATATTATTTAATTGCTGATTATGTGCATTATTAGCATTGGGATTGTGGCTTTGATGATATTTTGACGATTTCGCTGACGAAGAGTTGACTGGCTGTGCGGAAGACGTTGATGAGGCGTTGAGAGGCTGCAATAGCATGCCTTTGCTCGAACCATATTTACTCATGCCAACACCTCCTACACTGCTGGAACCATGTATAGCAGGCGCTTGTGGTGGTGGTAAAGCTGGTGTTATGGGCGATATTGTGGTGGTAGCATTTAGATGTGTCATACCATGAGTGGCCACATTTATAATAGTGCTTAAAGAATTATGAGTATTTGAGGATCCTGTATGCAGACTACTATTCGATGTGTTCATATGCGAGTGCTTGCTGCGTTTTGGTACGGGAGATTGCTGTGGAGAGGGTGAAACTTCTACTTGATTTACCACCTGTTGAGCTTTTCGCTGCTCTTGATCCTCATTGAGGGCTGAGGTTATTATGCTCTTAAGTCTATCTTCAAAATTGGCCACTTTGGGGGATTCTTGTATACTGACAATGGGAACATTGTTATTATTTGCTTTACGCATGCCAGGCAATTCACATTTGGGTAAAATACTACTGGTCATGGTATTGGAGTTATTGAGGGGTCTTAATGAGGAACCAGAGTTTAAGGGTATCAACAAATTGTTTTCTCTTTGTTTGGGAGCGGGCATCAAAGTACTAGGATCTTGCTGCATACCACCATAACCACCTAAAGAAGGTAAATGTTCTGTACTACTTGAACGTTGCTGCTGATAATGATGCGCCGCGGCATGATGTGTTTGGTAATGTTTGCTTCGATAAGGCTTATCTTCGGGATGATGTTGTGGCGGATGCTGTGTTATAAGATGGTGGGTTTGATTTGTTAAATGTTGCTGCTGTTGTTGGGGTTGCAGCTGCTGTTGCTGATGATGATGATTATTAACCATGTTTTGGTGCTGATGATGTTTAGTGATATTGTTGTTGGACGAGTTAGAGGTTAACTTTCCCGCCTCTATTTTACGACCAGTTTCCAAAATCTTTTGTGCCAACACTTCCGGATTACTCTCCTCAATCTTACCTACATCTGGTACATCTGGCCATTCCTGGGAACGCGAACGATGATCTCTATTTCGTCTTGCGGATTTGCTAGAAGTTTTTGTTACAGTTATAGACGGTTGCGTAGCACTGTTATTATTATTTGTATTTGGCACTAAAGAGGTAGTAGTGGAACAGATTGCTGGATTTATGGTCAAAGAACAAGAAGCGGATGAATTTGTTGCCGGATTTATAGTTATAGCATTCATGTAATTATGGTTAGTGGTAAGTTGCAAGGGTTGATTATGGAAATTGTTGTTGTTGGTTGATAGTGTAGTTGCTGATGGGGAGTTTAATATAATATTGGTGCCTTGGGCCATGAGAGCAGCAGCAGTTCTTCTCTCTTCTACCGCCTTTTCCAAACTATTGGCCTCTTTTTCTATGCTTGATACCTGGGCCACCAATTTCTTACGCTGGGTCAAAGTATTGGCAATTTCCTTGAGTACCAATTCATGGGCTGAAGCCTCTGATAAATCAGAGCCTGACAGATCATGCAATTTAGTTTTTCCATTTACCCCATATAAGCGCTGATACTCGGGTATATATTGTAGGTGCTTTTTCAATAAACGTTTCTGTTCCAATTCACAAGCGGTTACTTGAGACTGAATTTTCTTAGCTACACCTTGTAACTCTTTGTGCCGTCCTACTATTTCTTTTGCCTTAGCTATAAGATCATTAGGAGATGACACATTTATGCCCAATTCATTCATGCGAACTTTCAACAAGGCCACACTGTCATCGATTAGCACCTTAATTTGTTTATCCAATTGGGAAGCTCGGTTTTTAATTCTTTGCTTACGCTCCTGTTCCAGCTGTATTTGTCGCTTGATATTGGGAATAAAAGAATTGGATTTCATTTGTTCTATCATTGCCATGTATTGAGAACGAAACACATCCAAAAGGATTTGCAAAGCATAGGGGGTATCTTGAGGTGAGGCTGGTATCTCCAATTCGGTATGATCCATATTTTCTGTTAACAACGAGGTTAACTGCTGATCAATGGTACCGGGTGCTGGGGGTAATTTCTTACTCATGACTTCCAGAGAAGTAGAGAGTAAAGTTTCCTGATGTAAAACATCCAAACCAGCAATTTTTATATTTTTTTTGCCTCGGGCACCCTTTTTTAAGCGACCCTTACGCCCTTTGGCAGCTGCAGAACCGCCTCCAGTCGAATTACTGCCAAAATCTTCTTTAGAAGAATTATCCTTTGAAGCTTGGGCTGCCTCTGCTCTTTCTTTGGCAGCTGCTTCTCTTTGGGCAGCTGCCGCAGCACTTTTACTAGCTATAGCTGCTTTACGTGTTAATTTCTTGCGCTTTTTCTGTGTCGTAGTACGTGCTGTTCGCGCAGTTGTGGTTATGAAATTATTATTCTCCTCTTCATCGGATTGAGAACTTTTGCCTCCCTTAGAACTTCCCCAATCCGACCAAACTTTACGTGTTACTGGAGGGCCACCACTGCAATTACTATTGCCATTTGTGGTATTAGCATCACCATCACTCTCTGTTGAAGTATCCACTTCTATATTGCGCTGTTGCTGCTGCTGTTGTTGTTGCTGTTGTTGTCTAGTTTTGGTAGTCGTTGTACTGTTAACATGGGCAGCAGGCGAATTTGTACGAGCTGTATTCGAGTTGGAATTCGAATTTTGTGAATTAGATAAAGCTTGATTGTTGGCTTCCCGTTTGGCACGATCGCGGGTAGTGCGTGTGGTGCCACCTGTAGAAAAAAACCATATTAAAAATTTATTTTAAGCACAAAATTCCAAATTAGTAAATAAATTTAAGATTTTGCTCCCTAAATTATTACTACATGAAACTTAATAAAACCAAAAAATTAATGAAAATTTAAGAAAATGATTAGAATAAATAAAAAAAAAAACAAATTTTGTTAAAATCAAACATTAAAATGACAATGATCATGTTAGTAATGAATTAGTAGAGAGCGTTTTTAAACTGCTTAAATTTTTATCAGAGAAGTCAGCTTGGCCTTGCTTCTGTGATTTTTTTTCTATATCTTTTTGAGTATTTAGAAAAGAGAGAGCTTTTATTTTGGGGTTAATCCATTTAAAATTCCAAAATTTCTGATGTGTTATTTTGCATTCGCTCTACAACCCTTTAATTATTTTTTTTAGTTGAGTGCTGCGTTAGAAGTTTTATTGTTTTTTGTTATTGCAGGTTGAACTTACCCGCATGATGATCGTTTTCAGCACCTTTTTGAGTTTTGAGACGTTGAAAATAACGTTCTAAAATCGTGCGATCAATGACATGCAGATAATATGAAACTGGTTTGCAGGTCCAAGAAACTGAACCTTTTAACGGCGGTATCTCGCTGACATGCATTATCGTACCAATATCACTTAAATTTCTGAAAAAAAAGGAAAAATCAAATCATTAACTATTGTAATATTTATTAAAATAAACTTCAACTTACCTATCCGTAATTCTAAAGTTTAAAGGACAAAACGATTTTGAGGACACTACTCTAGCGCCATCTCTTAAATCGGCAAATCTCTCCTTTAACTGATGATCCACATTGGGACCGAAGGCAAAATTATTTACAAACACCAGCGATGAACTGGTTATTTTCTCACGATGTTCATCTACTAGAAAATCTCCCTTTAATAGCTTATATTCACAATAACGTTTGCCAAACCATGCCATAAATTGACGAAAAAACATGTCCATACGTTCAGCATAACGTGCCGGTGTATCGGCTTTTTCTATGCCGATGCATGATTTTAAGGGAAATGAACCAGCCATTTGCAGAACAACTTGTCCTACACCCGAACCCAAATCAATGAATGTATCATCATTTGTCACATTCACATGTTTGATCATTTGTTGTACCAATTCATAAGAGGTTTCACCGTAAACCTCTGGTGAAAACGGTTCATAATTGTTGAGTTTATCGGGATCGAGTACGGCAGCATTGTAAACTAATTGTAAAATATGTCTTAAAAGACTGGGATGAGCGAATTTATTTAAGCGCTCAGCCGGCAGTGAGGTTCCTTTTTCCTAAAAAAATAAAAGAAAGGAGTAGACAATAGCAGAAAAATTAAATTAATAAAATGAAAAAACTAAAAGCCACGTCTGTTTACAAAAAAGACTATGCAAAAGTAAAATGCTTTTCGTATAAATACGTCCAAATTTAAATTTCTATTTTCTTGAATATTGTTTAAAAATATTTTCATAGAAATTAAATTATAAATGTATTCAAGTCAATTTTTTTTACCATTGCAACTGTGAAAAATTGCACTTATTTGACGTGAGCAACCCATTTTGTTTGTACCTTTAAATCGGAATTGGTCAATCTTTTTTAGAAACTTTTAGAATCATGTAAAAAAGAGCGTTAAAAATTAGGTAATATGGTATCAACACCTCAAAATCGAAAAAATGAATGGACATACGCGTTTGCCCGTGAAAACAACAGATATTATATCTATGTAGTTTTAAAAATAACATGTGGCAGCACTACGATAAATGTTGTCCAATTCATATGGTCTATATTGGTGGCTTTAACGCCCAATTGTATGCGTTTAGAGATGGTTTATAGATTTGTTGGTTTAAAGACATTTTAAACCAAAAAGATTGATTTACTAGCTCTGATTTATTACCGTTTTATAGTATATAAGCAGTTTATCGAATATTTTGTTAAATCTATTAGACTTTAAACAAACCTTTTACTATACATAATATGTTTGCTATTTCTTTATTTTATTAAAAACAGAATCAACAAATGCAGCAATTATTAGCTAAAACAAATTATTGAAAAAAAAACTTAAATAACATATAAAGGGTATTCACGTCACAAGTTGCACCCTTGCAAAAAAGCAAAAGTGCGAACACATAACAACAACCACAAAGAAAATTATTTACGCACAATTGTACAATTGTCTGTGTGGTTGTTGTTATATTTTTTTTTTGCTTTTTCGCAAGGGTGCAACTTGTGACGTGAATACCCTTATAAAGTTAACGTCAAAGTAATAATGGGACAGTATGATAAAATTGGTTTTCTTAGTGTATTAAAACGGAATGTTTTACAAAATATTTTTTTACTAAAAAGTAGCTTGAGGTTATTGAAAGAAGTTCTGTTTTATAGTTTATTTATTGAATATGGCCCCTCGTGCTGCACAGACAAGCATTTCAAAACAGGAAAAAACTGTCTAAAATATTACAGAAATTGTAAATAAACCTCAATATTCGTTCATTAATATTATTGAATGTATACAGATGCTGAAAATTATTTAAAATATATTTCGAAACGAAGAAAACGAAAAACATTCTGAGGCATGGATAAGGGATGTCTAGTAATCAAAACAAAATCGCATTTAAGAGCCGTCAAACTTGCTGCCTTCAATGGCCGAACAAAGTAAAGTAAAGTAAAACGTATTAACTTCGCAGAGGTTCAAGACCGACAGTGAAACAGAGTTTAGTATCAGTTATGGTAGGGAGTGCGATTTCAGCTGCTGATCCAAGTAATCTTCAAATTATTGAAGGGATTATCAGTCTCAGGTATAACATAAACATAGTATAGTCAAATCTTTCTAAAGTAATGATTATTACTAGGGACAGGATTTTTATGCAGTAAAAATCGAGTTTTATGCGCATAAAACATACATTTAAAATAGAAAAATATGCGCTTTAAATTGCAAAAATATGCACTTTAAATTTTTCCTGAAACATTTTTTAATTATAAACAAATCATTAAAAAAACATAAAACCCCTAAAAATTCAGTCTCGTTAACGAAAATAAGGTACACCAAAAAAACAGAAGTAAAAATACAGTAAAACACAAAATATAAAGTAAAACAACAATGTAAATTAAGTCACTTGTTAGATAGATTGCGAACCTTCATATAAAATTTTCATATACATTAATTTTCCACTACGCTGTTTTCGTAAAAATTTAAATTAAATATGCCAGCAGTTTGTGTTATTGCTTTGTGTCCTTCTTATTTCTAAAAACTTTATCAAGTTTGATACGAATTTGTTTACTTAAGTTTCCCTTAACTGCATACATTCTATTTATGACATTATCAATTAATTTAATTTGCATTCTCAATGGATTTGATTTCTCTAATTTTACAATAGTCTTAGAGATAAATCCGTAATTTGAAGACTTAAAATTAATCCGAAATTTTATATTTTGTAAATTTGTTATTTTTTGTACTGCATTACCATCGTTCCATCACTTCCTTGAACTGTTCAAGTTTTCAACATAAAAAACTGATTTCAACCACTTTCCCCGCATTATTGTTATAGGATACTTCTCCTAATATGCGACAAAACGCGATGTGCTTTGAAAAATATTTTTTCCCAATTTTTCCCCAAAAATGCACCAAAAATATGCAATGTCAGCAATATATGCAAAAATATGCATTTAAAGCATAATATGCAAAAATATGCACTAACAAATCGATGCCATTTTATTTAAAATTTATTGATTCGAAAAGATATTAAGTTAATGTTGATCTCAGACTGACGACAACAAATATGCATTTGCATAAAAATCCGGTCCTTGATTATTACTTTAGCTAAAAAAACAATTAACCGAAGCATTAAGATCATCATGTTTGGAGCTGATTGCTTTACAATTAACCACATTGCTTAAGACGCTGCAGTCTACTGACAATAGGGTCTCCCTTAAGCAAACATTAAATAAAATATATAAAAATTTATTTGTTTTACTTAATCTCATATTGTCTCATTATTACTTAGACGTGAAGTTTGTATGAAATTTAATATTTTTAGCTATAATTTTTTTTTATATTATAATTGTTAAAATGTTTGTTCCCGTTTTTAACAAAGAATTCAAATTGTTAACATTTTATAGTAAAAGTTTTATTTGAAGTCTAATGGATTTAACAAAATATTTAACAAGCTACTGCCTATAGTAAGTGTCTCAATAGAACTTTGAGATACATATGTACATATGTATGTATGTACCGTCCATAAGTATGTAAATTCTAAAGTAAACAAAAATAATATCTTGTTTAAGTACAATCATTTCGTATACAAACTTTTTAAAATGAAAATCAATAATTGTATAAAAATTTAACTACTTACCAATGCAACAATACTATCCACGGCTTTATTAAAACGATCGACAAGATTTGTCATAGTCTTATAACAGGCAGTGTCTATATGATTAAGATTAATCTCTTCGAATGCCGAAGAGATGCTTGGCAGTTCATCACAAACAAATTTAATGGTATCAATGATATCAATGCCATTATCATGTCTATCTTGGCCAGTTCCAACTTGAAGGGGCCACGAAAATGTTAAAACCTCTGATGAACCAGCTGGCGAACGCAACACCAAGTCTTTAACTTGTGGTGTTGCCATATTTTGTAGAAAAAATCCGCTCTCTTCAAGAGGATTTGAATATTGAAGGTGTTCTTTTTAACATACACACACACACAAACACAAACGTTCAAATGATTCCAGCTGCCTAGCCAGGCTAGTTAAATGAAACTAGCAGGCAGGCACAAGATGTAGGCTCTTTAAGAGTTAAGTTTAAAATGTTCAAGTAGATATTGGATCAGGATGCTGTTTTATGATGGTGGTAGTTTACAAAATAAATCGTTGAATTGTTCTATAAGGTTGTCTTTTGCTACTCTCTCTCTTTCTTTGTTTTTAAATTTCTTAAAAGTTGTTTTATTGTTTTTATCCTTTGGTGACGAGCAAGTGACTATAATGGTAGTTGTGGGTATAATGACGTTTCTCAGATGTTGTGCTACTTAAACAATGTTGCCAGATTTTTCGGTGGGTGTTTATTGTAGTTTTTTTTTTTGGGTTGTAAAGGCAGTTGTTATTATTATTTATTTATTTTTTAATTTTTAAGTTGTTATTTGATGATTTTATATTTATGGTTAATGTTTTTAAATAAAATTTTAATGGGGGTAGCAAAAATAACTCAATAAAGTAGTGTAGTATAAATTAATAAAATAATTCAGTTATAACGTAATGGCAGGAAAGGACTTGTTTTTGTTTATTTTGTTTCTTTTTATTATAAAAATTTTACTTAAATTTTATGTATTTTTTTCTAATAAGCGACGATAGAGAAGCAGCCGAACATTTTAAATTATAATAAGATTTTTAATTTTTCGTTTAATAAAATGTATGTGGATTTGTGTGCTTTTATTTATTCTTTTGATAGTGAGTGTGAGAGTGTCGTTTATTTTATTATTTAACGTTATAATTTAAACAGCTTTTGAGAGTTAAAAAACCCGTTAAAAATACTGTATAAATATATTAATAAACTCTCCGATTTTGTTACGTTATACGTTTCTTTTATTTTTCTATTTACGTAAACAATTATAACAAAATATAACAATAACTGATGATAATTGCGCAATTTTGTTCTTTTTAATTGTATGTTAAGATAACGATACATTTTCGTAAAAATACAACATTTTCATAGATTTTTTACAAGGATTGTCTTTTGTTCTCGTTCTAAAACAAACTCTTTTACGTTACGTATTACTTTAAGTTACATAACTCGTTATTGGTTTAAATCTTTGTCTTCTTATCGATTATAAATGTTTAAAATATATTGTGTGTTAATTTCTTGAGATGAGTTTTTTCTTTTTTGAAATTTTTTTTCTATTTCACGTAAGAGCACAAGTGTCTGTAAAAGAAATAGAATGGGAAAAAATTTTACCAAAAATTAAGTAAAGAAAATTGTTAACGAAAATTTTAATAAAAATTATAATATGATTTCCAAAAAAATATATGAAGTTAAGTTACAAAATAACAGTATTGAAAAAAAATATTTAAGTTATACATAGAAAAATGTATGGCTAATAAACACTAATCTTTTCTTATGTTTAAAATAACACACCTGACTTTATATATAAAAATTCAATCATGAAAAATCTTAAGTATCTATTTATAGTTAAATACGTTAGACGTAAATAGTTCTATCTAGATAAAGACCTTTAATTAGGTTATACATACATACATACTTTAAAAATATCTTAACTTCTAAACTAATAGTGAATTTACACCTACGCCATAAACAGGTTCAAAGTTATTTATGATGATAAACTAGTTTGTGAAACTTGTTTATTCATATTAATTATAAACACGTTTGTAACTAGCTTTAGAGACTAATTACAAACAACCAGTTTTTGTTAATGCAACTCGGTTTTTTTTCAAATTTTGTTCTGGCAACACTAGCTTCATTTGACATTTCCTTAAAAATAAAAATATTAAGTGAAACAAAATTTATTTTTATCTGTAAAAAACGCCAAAACAATAATCAGAAAAATAAAGTAAACAAAGAAAATTTTTAAAAAAAATTCAATAATTTCTTCTAGTATGGACAACGGAAATAAAAGGTTTGTTTATATGTTCATTTGTACGTGCATCAACTTTTTTTTTAAATATTGGGGCTAAGAATATTATGACTTGTCAAAGATTAACAACTTAAATCTCTAAAATGCTGATGTAAACGGTAAAGTTTATGAAAGTAGCTTACGATCATAAACTAGTTTTAAAATTACAAGTAGAAATGCACTATAACTGTTTCAACTGTCAAAAAACACATTGTTAACTGACAGTTATAGTAATACAGTGTTTTCTGGACGAAACGAAAGAATTTTAACGTCGTTTTTAATTTAGATTTCTGTAATAAAAGAATTTTATTACAAATATTATACAAATATTTCTCTATTAAACAGTATTTTATAACAAAAATTATAAAAATTGCTTTAAAATTGTATTAAAAACAACTTCCAAATTCTTGCGTTTTCGATTTCCAGAACACCCCTGATTGTTAATTATAACTGATTTTTTTTAACTTCTTTCGAACTTTTTACCTTAATGTAAAAAAATCTTAAATATCAGTTAAAGTTGACGTTTCAGTTTTTATAAGCCATTCTCTTTAAAACAGTGTTGCCATATGCAATAAAAAAATCCTTTTAAAAACCCAGCTAAAAATAAATTTGTGTTAAACCCTGATGTTTTAATTAATTTCTAATTTTTTTTTTTAATATTGTAAACATCACTGAATTTATTTTTAACAAATACCTTTAAGCTGACTATTTTTTGTGTTGTTGTATTTAAACCGAAATAGAAATAATTTATTACAAGTTGACTATTGTGCAATTTATTCATGGTCACGCAAATTATTATTATTACAGCATTTATTCAAACAAATACAGCAAAAAACCTTAACAAAATCAACTGTCAATTAAATAAAAATACAAAAAGTAACTAATAGATTACTATTTGCAAAAACGAAAAAAAACGTAATTTTTAATACAAACACAATTCTTTTTACGTAAAAATAAATAATATACAAACAAAAATACAGACAAGGTCAAGTATTTCATTGATAAAAAGCTAATAAATGTATGCATAAATATTTTATACATATGTTCATAAATTTGCTAATAGGAAATATTTCTAGATAACATGTTTCTTTATTTAATTAACACAAAGAAATTAAATAAGCTATTTACTAGAAAAATTTTTTGGATTTGAAGAAATTTAGTCTAGAAAAGCATAGGATTATCCATTTATTGTTTTTAAAATCGCTGGTCTGGCAAGGCTGTCAGCTGTTTGAATATCTTTCATCTGAAGTGTCATTTACTTACTATCAATTTACACAATGGACATTTCTTGCCGGGCAGAAAAAGTTTGTTGGCGAGAGAGGCAAAAAGTAAAGAGTGTCACGCATACAGCGTCGCCCCTTAACAAAAAAACTTCGTCTGTCCGGCAAGAAATGTGCATAGTGTAAATTAGGACTTAGTCAAAGGCCTGCCATTTACGAATATGGATCGTTAAACAAACGAAGAGCTCGTAAAAATAGTTAAAACTGACTACAAAGGTGGTGGTTCAAATGTCGCCACTTTTCGAGCATTAAGTCGTGATTATGGTCATCACAATCGTCCTTCTGTGCAAAGAACTGGCCAGGTTATAAATAAATTTGAAGAGACTGGAATCGTTACAGATGTTGGCATGTTTCATAAAGAAATGGGAGAATGCTTTATAAAAATAAGAATGCTGTATTAAAAATAAAAATTTTCGTTCAGCGTTTAAAAAACTGCAGTTTAAGAAAAAAACTGTTGCTTGTTCATTAAATTTAAACAGTCGCTGTACTCAAAAATCGAAAAGTTGTACACAAATTTCGTTTTTTGTTTCGACTGCAACACAAAATTTGTTTTGTGGAATGAGAGAAAAACAATTACGCTCAAAAACAAACAGCAGAAAGAGGCATAAAATGTGAATGGCTGTGTTTGGTGGACTCTGGTCTAAGATCAATAATGTCCCAGTTGGCCAGTTTGCCGTTGACGACATCATCATCGATTATGTACGCACGAGTTGTCCACTATTGTTTAGGTTTTCTAGAAGGTTTTCATTATGATATCTCTCGAAAGAAATTTTGTTTTCAATTTTTAAAAACAGGCAAGTCTTCTATCAAACTCTATGTGGGACAGTATAAGCGACATTATCATCTAATTATGTCTTCTATAAAAAGCTATTGACGACAATATGAAATTCAAAGTCATTTTTGTGCCGTAGTTTAATGCTTTTCAATCCCTTGATTGGTATGCTAAATATTCTCACATTCTTTTTTTTATTTAGTTGTTGATTGAAAAGCCTACATAAAATTAACGAATTATCACAAGCCAGTAAAATCGAAAAAAAAATGCTGATTAAGGTAGTCTTCTGACTGTCCCCTCACATGTCGTGCATCCGTCTTCGAGGTTGTATTACAGACGTGGCTAACTGGGATAGTAATTACAAACGGAATGACAAACTTATTTATAACATTTCCACCAGTGATGAAGGGTTTTGAAACAAGAACAAAATGTGATGCAATTATTTGTTCGTTTATACTGTTATTGTTAATAAAGTGTGTATTGTACTATGTATTTGCAATTGTAGATACATTAGTTAGTTAGCTCATACATACATATATATGTACATACATACTTACATACATATAGTATGTATGTATACCCTGTAGTTTTTTCGTGACAATTTACCCCAAAAGTGGCAGTACTATACACTGTAGACTCGTTTTAAAACTATCCACAACGATACTATACTCGGAAGACTGGTTCTTAAACTGGGGAAAATTTTAGCTGTCTATATAAAATAGTAAAAAAGGCCTGTCATTGAGCATTTCGTTCATTTTATGAAAGAGAGAGAGAAACAGAACGTATGACAACCAGTGTTGCCACTTTGTGGGTAATTACCCGAATTCGGTATAATTTTTTCTGACGTGGGTAGAGCGCGGGTAATTTCTCTTAGGTGTAATTCAGGTGTAATTTAAAAAAAAATAACTTAAGGTACCCAAATAAAATCAAGATTCGATTCCAGTGATGACATTTATTTCTTTTTTAAATATTGTTGATAAAAAATGCACAGTCTTCTTCTTCTAAGTATTGGTTTCTTTTTAAGAAAAGTCTTCAATCATTTAATATATGTTTTCAAAAGTCGCAAAATAGACTCTTCGATTTGGATAAAGATGACTATTATAGTGATAAAGAAACTCAAGTTTATTGAAAAAAGTTATTCAAACTAAAAACTAGCCTGGGGAAAGATATGTTTCCAATATTTAAACTTTATGATTCGTTTTATTTTTATCTGGCAACTTTTTAATGTTTAGTTTGAAGAATATTT